>LR738709.1:95261054-95281897 GCA_902687465.1 Secale cereale
CCCCCCCCCCATCGGCTGTCCTTCGGACGCACGGTTGTTTCCGGAATGCTGATTTTTTATATATTTTCTCTGGATTTTTCCTGGCAGTTCTCGTAACGTGAAAACCTGAAATACAAAAACAGCCGAAAATAGAAACTGGCACTGGGGTGCACTGGATTAGTAAGTTAGTCCAAATATGATCAAAAGTGTATGGAAGTGTATGAATATCATAGCAATATCACCCAAAAGTGGCACGGAGCAAGCAGAAATTATAGATACGTTTTGGACGTATCAGGTGCTCGCCGCCGCCGGGCTTGAGGTTGTTGACGAACCGAGCATCGGTGGCGACGGTTCTCAAGAAGAGCAACTCCTTCGGTCCATGGGCGCCAACTTTCAGAAGCTCCAAGCGCTTCACCGTGCCCGCCTGGATAACACAAAGTCCAGGTTGGTGGTGGTGGATAAGGCAGAGGCAGACTTCCAGGGGTGCGTTGCCCAGACGCAAACTTGGTTTGCTGAGGCCCGGGAGGAGTTGAGGGCTACCTAGGATCAGCTGGACGAGCGCACCCGAGAGCTTATCCTGAAGCAGTCTGATTTTGAGAAGGCCTAGGAGGTGGCAAAGGAGCAGGCCGCCAAGGATGAGGCCGACCGCAACCAGCGCCAAGCTCAACTGGATTCCCAGAAGGAAGACCTCGTCGCTCGTGAGCGGGCACTTGCCGCTACACTCCGCGGCAAGGATGAGGAGGTCAAAAAGCTCGTCGCGCAGCGGATCCAGGAGCTAGAGCAGAGGCACGAAGAGGCACTCAATGCTCAAGCTCAGGTCCATGCCGACAAGATGAAGGAGCTGTAGGTGGAGCGGGATGGCCTGAATGAACAGGCTCTGGGGCTGGAAAAGGAGAAAGATACGATCAACACCGCCTTGACGGAGGCACATGCCGTAGTCCTCGGCAAGGCCGAGCAGCTGTCCACGGCCCACGACTCCATTAAAGACCTAAAGCTGAAGCTGGAGGGTCTCAAGGGGACGCTTTCGGAGGTCAAGGCTCGGGAGGAGACCCTGAACAAGGATCTAGAGGAGGAGAGGCAGCTGCGGAAGAACGACGCCGCTAACCACGCGGATTACGTGAAGGGTGAAAACCTCTGGATCAGCCGCCTCGTTGACGTCGCGGAGAGGCTCACCACGCAGTTGGCCGCCATGGGCATGCCAAACTTCAGGTATTTTCTGGAGGTGAACATCAGCATCAACGCCAGCCTGACCTTGTTCTTCGAGCGTGTCCTTGACGCCTTAGAAAAGCTTCGCTCCGACCGAGCGGTTTATCTGGCCAATGAGTCCCGGAGGCTCTGTCGGGGTGCCTTGACCAAGGTTCTCATCAAGGTGGCATATTGGAATCCAAACCTCGACTTCGACGCCGCGCTGGAGAGCTTGCCGAAGGGTGTAGACCTCGCGATGCTCGAGGAGCGTATCAAGCCCATAATCAGCTGTGTTGACGGAGTTCAGAGGGTAGAAGGCCAGCGTCGAGATTAGGCACCCTGTTTCTCATCGCCGCTGCAGGTTCACAACCAAGAAAATTGGTATCTTTAGTTAGAACCGCAGCAACAATTGATGTAATATAACTCTGTAGTATTTTGAATTGATGCACGCTATTTTCCTGTTCGATCCCTCTTTGTATGTCCACCCTATGCTTAATTGGATAGGCTTGCCGGTGCGCAAACCCTAGCCACGGCACTTTCAGGACGGAACCCCAATATCCTGTCGGGTGTGCTTGCTGCCAGGAAAACCACCTTACCGTTCTCAGCGCGGCCGTTTGAACTGTTGAGTGGACTCAAAACAGGACAAAAGCGTTGCCAGTAACGGAAAGGCTACCCTACCGTTCTCGACGCGGCCGCTCGAACTATTGAGCGGACTCGAAACAGGACGAAGGCATTGCCAATAGTGGAAGGGCTTCATTGTGTACATGTTTATCATACAGAAAGCAAGATCTCCGAGGAGAATAACTTTATATAAAGTGGAATTACTCTAAGTTTTGCATGACTTATCGTTTATGTTGTTGCATGGGTGTCCATTGCACTCGCCGATGATGTCGCACGCTTGGTCATCTTCTTCCTTGGAAGCCATGGCGACGAAGAAATGCTAAACTAACCGCTAGACCGGATTTTCACAACCGCGCACCCCCTACCTCGCGCGCCAAAGATGCCGGGGACGAACCGATCGACACCTATGGGATCACTGGAATCCCTTCTACGGTTGACGGGGGCGGGGTTGTGCAAAGAGCAGGTCTAGGAGTCATCACAAGGATCGTTTACCCAGGTTTGGGCCGCGAAGATGCGTAATACCCAAGTCCTGCTTTGATGTGTATTTGAGTGTTCTTGAGCTCTTGAACTAGCTATGGTGCGTGCTGAAGGAAATATGCCCTAGAGGCAATAATAAAGTTGTTATTTATATTTCCTTATATCATGATAAATGTTTATTATTCATGCTAGAATTGTATTAACCGGAAACTTAGTACATGTGTGAATACATAGACAAAACAGAGTGTCCCTAGTATGCCTCTACTAGACTAGCTCATTGATCAAAGATGGTTATGTTTCCTAACCATAGACTTGAGTTGTCATTTGATCAACGGGATCACATCATTAGGAGAATGATGTGATAGACAAGACCCATCCATTAGCTTAGCACTATGATCGTTTAGTTTTACTGCTATTGCTTTCTTCATGACTTATACATGTTCCTATGACTATGAGATTATGCAACTCCCGAATACCGTAGGAACACCTTGTGTGCTATCAAACGTCACAACCTAACTGGGTGATCATAAAGATGCTCTACAGGTGTCTCTGAAAGTGTTCGTGGTGTTGGCATAGATCAAGACTAGGATTTGTCACTCCGAGTGTCGGAGAGGTATCTCTGGGCCCTCTCGGTAATGCACATCATAATAAGCCTTGCAAGCAAAAGACTAATGAGTTAGTCACGAGATGATGTATTACGGAACGAGTAAAGATACTTGCCGGTAACGAGATTGAACTAGGTATAGAGATACCGACGATCGAATCTCGGGCAAGTAACATACCGATGACAAAAGGAACAACTTATGTTGTTATGCGGTTTGACCGATAAAGATCTTCGTAGAATATGTAGGAGCCAATATGAGCATCCAGGTTCCGCTATTGGTTATTGACCGGAGATGAGTCTCGGTCATGTCTACATAGTTCTCGAACCCGTAGGGTCCGCACGCTTAATGTTTGATGGCGATCGGTATTATGAGTTTATGAGTTTTGATGTACCGAAGGAGTTCGGAGTCCCGGATGAGACCGGGGACATGACGAGGAGTCTCGAAATGGTCGAGACGTAAAGATCGATATAATGGACGACTATATTCGGACATCGGAAAGGTTCCGAGTGATTCGGGTATTTTTCGGAGTATATGGGCCTTATTGGGCCATACGGGAATAGAGGAGAAAGGCCAAAAGGAAGGAGGCGCGCACCCCCCCTCTGGTCCGAATTGGACAAGGGATGCAGCCCCCTTTTCCTTCTCTCTCTCCACCTCTTTCCTTCTCTCCTACTCCGGAAAGGAAAGGGGAATCCTACTAGGACTTGGGAGTCCTAGTAGGACTCCCCACACTTGGCGCGCCCCCTCTAGGGCCGGCCTCTCCCTTGCTCCTTCATATACGGGGGCAAGGGGGCACCCTAGGACACACAAGTTGAATTGTTTTAGCCGTGTGGGGTGCTCCCCTCCACAGAAACACACCTCGGTCATACCGTTGCAGTGCTTAGGCGAAGCCCTGCGCCGGTAGATACATCATATCCGTCACCACGCCGTCGGGTTGACGAAACTCTCCCGCGAAGCTCAACTGGATCAAGAGCTCGTGGGACGTCATCAAGCTGAACGTGTGCTAAACACGGAGGTGTCGTACGTTCGGTGCTTGATCGGTTGGATCGGTTTTGTATGCGTAGGTAAGAACGGTTCTTGCTAAAGCCCGTAGCAGCCACGTAAAACTTGCAACAACAAAGTAGAGGACGTCTAACTTGTTTTTGCAGGGCATGTTGTGATGTGATATGGTCAAGACATGATTAGTTATACGGTTTTGTATGAGATGATCATGTTTTGTAAAGTTATCGGCAACTGGCAGGAGCCATGTGGTTGTCGCTTTATTGTATGAAATGCAATCGCCATGTAATTGCTTTACTTTATCACTAAGAAGTAGTGATAGTCGTAGAAGCAATAGTTGGCGAGACGACAACGATGCTACGATGGAGATCAAGGTGTCGCGCCGGTGACAAAGGTGATCATGACGGTGCTTTGGAGATGGAGATCAAAAGCACAAGATGATGATGGCCATATCATATCACATATTTTGATTTGCATGTGATGTTTATCTTATTATGCTTCTTATTTTGCTTAGAACGACGGTAGCATTATAAGATGATCCCTTACAAAATTTCAAGGTACAAGTGTTCTCCCTGAGTATGCACCGTTGCGAAAGTTCTTCGTGCCGAGACACCACGTGATGATCGGGTGTGATAAGCTCTACGTTCAAATACAACGGGTGTAAGACAGTTTTGCACACGTAGAATACTCGGGTTAAACTTGACGAGCCTAGCATATGCAGATATGGCCTCGGAACACTGGAGACCGAAAGGTCGAGCGTGAATCATATAGTAGATATGATCAATATAAGATGTTCACCATTGAAACTACTCCATCTCACGTGATGATCGGACATGGTTTAGTTGATTTGGATCATGTGATCATTTAGATGACTAGAGGGATGTCTATATAAGTGGGAGTTCTTAAGTAATATGATTAAATTGAACTTTAATTTATCATGAACTTAGTCCTCGTAGTATTAGCATATCTATGTTGTAGATCAATAGCTCACGATGTTGCTCCCCGTTTATTTTTTATATGTTCCTAAGTTGAAAGATGTTAGTAGCAATGATGCGGAATTGTTTCGTGATCTGAGGATTATCCTAATTGATGCATAGAGAATTATGTCCTTGATGCACAGCTAGGTGACAGACCTATTGCAGGAGCAGATGTAGACGTTATGAACGTTTTGACAAAAGCTTGGTATGATGACTACTTGATAGTTTAAGTGCACCATGCTTTACGGCTTAGAACCGGGACTTCAAAAACGTTTTGAACGCCTCGGAGCATATAAGATGTTCCAAGAGTTGAAATTAGTATTTCATACTCATGCCCGTGTCGAGAGGTATAAGACTTCTGACTGTACTTTGCCTACAAGATGGAGGAGAATAGCTCAACCAGTGAGCATGTGCTCAGATTCTCTGGGTACTACAATTACTTGAATCAAGTGAGAGTTAATCTTCCAGATAAGATAGTAATTGACAAAGTTCTCTAGTCAGTATCACCAAGTTAGTAGAACTTCGTGATGAACTATAATATGCAAGGGATGACGAAAGGAATTCCCGAGCTCTTCGCGATGCTGAAGTCAGCGAAGGTAGAAATCATGAAAAAGCATCAAGTGTTGATGGTTAACAAGACCACTTGTTTCAAGTAAAGGGCAAAGGGATAGAAGGGGAACTTCAAGAAGAATGACAAGCAAGTTGTCACTCCCGTGAAGAAACCCAAAGCTAAAACTCAAGCCCGAAACTAAGTGCTTCTACTGCAAAGGAAATGGTCACTGGAAGTGGAACTGCCCTAGATACTTGGCAGATAAGAAGGATGGCAAAGTGAACAAAGGTATATTTTGATATACAGATTATTGATGTGTACTTTACTAGTGTTCATAGCAACCCCTGGGTATTTGATACCGGTTCAGTTGCTAAAATTAGTAACTCGAAACGAGAATTGCAGAATGAACAGAGACTAGTTAAAGGTGAAGTGACGATGTGTGTTGGAAGTGGTTCCAAGAATGATATGATCATCATCGCACACTCCCTATACTTTCGGGATTAGTGTAAAACCTAAATAAATGTTATTTGGCATTTGCGTTGAGCATGAATATGATTTGATCATATTTGTTGCAATACGGTTATCCATTTAAAGTCATAGAATAATTGTTATTCTGTTTACATGAATAAAACCTTCGATGGTCATACACCCAATGAAAATAGTTTGTTGGATCTCGATCGTGGTGATACACATATTCATAATATTGAAGCCAAAAGCTGCAAGGTTAATAATGATAGTGCAACTTATTTGTGGCACTGCCGTTTAGGTCATAATGGTGTAAAGCGCATGAAGAAACTCCATAGTGATGGACTTTTGGAATCACTTGATTATGAATCACTTGGTGCTTGCGAACCATGCCTCATGGGCAAGATGACTAAAACTCCGTTCTCCGGAACAATGGAGCGAGCAACAGATTTGTTGGAGATCATACATACAGATGTATGTGGACCAATGAGTGTTGAAGCTCGCGGCGGGTATCGTTATTTTCTGACCTTCACTGATGATTTGAGCAGATATGGGTATATCTACTTAATGAAGCACAAGTCTGAAACATTTGAAAAGTTCAAAGAATTTCAGAGTGAAGTGGAGAATCATCGTAACAAGAAAATAAGAGTTTCTATGATATGATCGTAGAGGTAAAATATTTGAGTTAGCGAGTTTGGCCTTTAGTAAAAACAATGTGAAATAGTTTCACTACTCACGCCACCTGGAACACCACAGTGTAATGGTGTGTCCGAACGTCATAACCGTACTTTATTAGATATGGTGCGATCGATGATGTCTCTTACCGATCTACCACTATCGCTTTTGGGGTTATGCATTAGAGGCAGCTACATTCACGTTAAATAGGGCACCATCTAAATCCGTGGAGATGACACCGTATGAACTGTGGTTTGACGAGAAACCTAAGCTATCATTTCTTTAAGTTTGGGACTGCGATGCTTATGTGAAAAAGTTTCAACATGATAAGCTCGAACCCAAATCGGAGAAGTAAATCTTCATAGGATACCCAAAAGAAACTGTTGGGTACACCTTCTATCACAGATCCGAAGGCAAGGTCTTTGTTGCTAAGAGTGGATCCTTTCTAGAGAAGGAGTTTCTCTCGAAAGAAGTGAGTGGGAGGAAAGTAGAACTTGATGAGGTAATTGTACCTTCTCCCGAATTGGAAAGTGGAACATCACAGAAACTAGTTCTAGTGATTCCTACACCAATTAGTGAGGAAGCTAATGATGATGATCATGAAACTTCAGATCAAGTTTCTGCTGAACTTCGTAGATCAACCAGAGTTCATTCCGCATCAGAGTGGTACGGCAACCCGGTTCTGGAAGTCATGTTACTGGACCATGATGAACCTACGAACTATGAGGAAGCGATGATGAGCCCAGATTCCGCAAAATGGCTTGAGGCCAAGAAATCTGAGATGGGATCCATGTATGAGAACAAAGTGTGAACTTTGGTTGACTTGCCCGATGATCGGCAAGCCATCGAAAATAAATGGATCTTCAAGAGGAAGACTGACGCTGACGGTAATGTTACTGTTTACAAAGCTCGACTTGTTGCGAAAATTTTTCAACAAGTTCAAGGAGTTGACTACGATGAGACTTTCTCACCCGTAGCGATGCTTAAGTCTGTCCGAATCATGTTAGAAATTGCCGCATTTTATGAAATCTGGCAAATGGATAACAAAACTGCATTCTTTAATGGATTTATTAAAGAAGACTTGTCTATGATGCAACCAGAAGGTTTTGTCAATCCTAAAGGTGCTAACAAAATGTGCAAGCTCCAGCGATCCATCTATGGACTGGTGCAAGCATCTCGGAGTTGGAATATACGCTTTGATAAGTTGATCAAAGCATATAGATTTATACAGACTTGCGATGAAGCATGTATTTACAAGTGAGTGGGAGCACTACAACCTTTCTGATAAGTATATGTGAATGACATATTGCAGATCGGAAATGATGTAGAATTTTCTGGAAAGCATAAAGGTGTGTTTGAAAGGAGTTTTTCAAAGAATGACCTTGGTGAAGCCGCTTACATATTGGGCATCAAGATCTATAGAGATAGATCAAGACGCTTGATAAGACTTTCGATGAGTACATACCTTGATAAGATTTTGAAGTAGTTCAAAATGGATCAGTCAAAGAAGGAGTTCTTGCCTGACTTGTAAGGTGTGAAGTTGAGTAAGACTCAAAGCCAGACCATGGCAGAAAAATATAGAGAGAATGAAAGTCATTCCCTATGCCTCAGCCATAGGTTCTATAAAGTATGCCATGCTGTATACCAAACATGTTGTGTACCTTGCCATGAGTTTGTCAAGGGGGTACAATAGTGATCCAGGAGTAGATCACTGTACAACGTTCAAAATTATCCTTAGTAACTGGATGACTAAGGAAATGTTTCTCGATTATGGAGGTGATAAAGAGTTCGTCGTAAAGGGTTACGCCGATGCAAGCTTTGACACTAAGTCCAGATGACTCTAAGTATCAATCTGGATGCGTATTGAAAGTGGGAGCAATTAGCTAGAGTAGCTCCATGCAGAGCATTGTAGACATAGAAATTTGCGAAATACATACGGATCTGAATGTGACAGACCCGTTGACTAAACTTCTCTCACAAGCAAAACATGATCACACCTTATTACTCTTGGGTATTAATCACATAGCGATGTGAACTAGATTATTGACTCTAGTAAACCCTTTGGGTGTTGGTCACTTGGCGATGTGAACTATGGGTGTTATTCACATAACGATGTGAACTATCGGTATTAAATCACATGGCGATGTGAGCTAGATTATTGACTCTAGTGCAAGTGGGAGACTGAAGGAAATATGCCCTAGAGGCAATAATAAAGTTGTTATTTATATTTCTTTATATCATGATAAATGTTTATTATTCATGCTAGAATTGTATTAACCGGAAACTTAGTACATGTGTGAATACATAGACAAAACAGAGTGTCCCTAGTATGCCTCTACTAGACTAGCTCATTGATCAAAGATGGTTATGTTTCCTAACCATAGACATGAGTTGTCATTTGATCAACGGGATCGCATCATTAGGAGAATGATGTGATGGACAAGACCCATCCGTTAGCTTAGCACTATGATCGTTTAGTTTTACTGCTATTGCTTTCTTCATGACTTATACATGTTCCTATGACTATGAGATTATGCAACTCCCGAATACCGTAGGAACACCTTGTGTGCTATCAAACGTCACAACGTAACTGGGTGATCATAAAGATGCTCTACCGGTGTCTCTAAAAGTGTTCGTGGTGTTGGCATAGATCAAGACTAGGATTTGTCACTCCGAGTGTCGGAGAGGTATCTCTGGGCCCTCTCGGTAATGCACATCATAATAAGCCTTGCAAGCAAAAGACTAATGAGTTAGTCACGAGATGATGTATTACGGAACGAGTAAAGATACTTTCCGGTAACGAGATTGAACTAGGTATAGAGATACCGACGATCGAATCTCGGGCAAGTAACATACCGATGACAAAAGGAACAACGTATGTTGTTATGCGGTTTGACCGATAAAGATCTTCCTAGAATATGTAGGAGCCAATATGAGCATCCAGGTTCCCCTATTGGTTATTGACCGGAGATGAGTCTCGGTCATGTCTACATAGTTCTCGAACCCGTAGGGTCCGCACGCTTAACGTTTGATGGCGATCGGTATTATGAGTTTATGAGTTTTGATGTACCGAAGGAGTTCGGAGTCCCGGATGAGACCGGGGACATGACGAGGAGTCTTGAAATGGTCGAGACGTAAAGATCGATATAATGGACGACTATATTCGGACATCGGAAAGGTTCCGAGTGATTCGGGTATTTTTTGGAGTATATGGGCCTTATTGGGCCATACGGGAATAGAGGAGAAAGGCCAGAAGGAAGGAGGCGCGCACGCCCCCTCTGGTCCGAATTGGACAAGTGGTGCAGCCCCCTTTTACTTCTCTCTCTCCACCTCTTTCCTTCTCTCCTACTCCGGAAAGGAAAGGGGAATCCTACTAGGACTTGGGAGTCCTAGTAGGACTCCCCACACTTGGCGCGCCCCCTCTAGGGTCGGCCTCTCCCTTGCTCCTTTATATACGGGGGCAAGGGGGCACCCTAGGACACACAAGTTGAATTGTTTTAGCCGTGTGCGGTGCTCCCCTCCACAGAAACACACCTCGGTCATACCGTTGCAGTGCTTAGGCGAAGCCCTGCGCCGGTAGATACATCATATCCGTCACCACGCCGTCGTGCTGATGAAACTCTCCCGCAAAGCTCAACTGGATCAAGAGCTCGTGCGACGTCATCAAGGTGAACGTGTGCTGAATACGGAGGTGTCGTACGTTCGGTGCTTGATCGGTTGGATCGCGAAGAAGTTCGACTACATCAACCGCGTCACTTGACGCTTCCTCTTCCGGTCTACGAGGGTACGTAGACACACTCTCCCCTCTCGTTGCTATGCATCTAGTAGATAGATCTTGCGTGATCGTAGGAAAATTTTACTATACTACGTTCCCCAACACGTGCCTAGTCCAAAAGATCCGAATCCTTCTCCAGTATGCCCCGGGCCTCCTTTTATAGTCAAAAGGGGTTGCCACAGTGCCACATAGGAGGTGGAAAGGTCAACAGTGTACAAGCTTATCCCCTACCATTACGGGACAAGACATATTAAATGCGCTACTTAGGTGTCCACTTGCTTTATCGGGGACGGCAACGAGGCCCGTCCCATCCGTCGCCGCTATGTCTGGTTGCGACGCGCGTCTAGGTCAATCGAGGCATGCAACGCCATGTAGGTTGGCAGGCAGCTGAGATGGCGTGGTGGTAGGGTCTTCATGAAGATCTGCATGCCACCATGCAGGTGCTTGACTAGCTGGCTCGGGAACCACGCACTGCCATGTGAGTACTTGCCTGAGCTAGTGGGTCGGCCGCCAAGCTCGGGCGATGATGGGGGGCAAGGGCTTGCCGCGGTCTTGCGTCTGTTTCCACCAAGGGTCTTGCCGGGGCCTTTGTGAGCTCCCTCGGCAAGAGGCTTGCCGGGACTTCAGGGGTATCTTCGGCAAGGAGCCTTGCCGGGGCCTCGTGTGCATCCTCGGCAAGGAGCCTTGCGGTCGTCTTGTCTTATGGTTCTCATCTAGGATTCGTAGACCCTTTGTCTTCACAAAGATCTGCATGCCATCACACTGGCGCTTCCCGAGCCTTGATTCCAACGTTGTTGATGGTGTCGGAGCTCCTAGGTTCAAGGGTGGCTGCAATGGAGGCGTTGGGCGTGTTGCCCCAGCAAGGGTTCTTGCCGAGGTCGTGCAGGACGCCCTGACAAGGGTCTTGTTGGGGGAAGCCTATCTTGTTGCTTGGCCTTCTTGCGCCACTGTCTTGGTGCTGCTTTGGTAGTCGTGTGCTTTGGTTTCCCTCCTCTGCCCTGTTAGGTGTGGCCGCAGGCATGGCTCTGACTGCCCGTGCACCGACAACAAGCATGAACTTCTCAATAGATAAATCTTGTGAGATGACCACCTTGCCAAGTCCCAATACCTTTGATGTTGAAGCATCACTGAATTGGACATGGGTGGGCATAGATGGAATTGGATGCACATCCACCACCAAGTCCTTGCGCTTCCGGTCATATGATTTGTCGCTCCACTATCAAGCAACCATGACACTCCATCGGAAGCAAACTCCTACAAAGGAACAATGCTTGGGTTTAGGTACCCATTTAGTAATGGGTCCTTTGATGTTAGGAACAAGGGTCTTAAGAACCCAATAGACCATTCAATATACTAATATGGAGAGCCAACAAATTTGACATAAACATGCCCATCACTAGCACGACATAAGACATAAGATGGGTTAAAATCGCTAGAGTTCTTAGGAGGAATGGCCTTTCCCTTCTTGCCATTACCACCCTCCACCTTGTTCTTATTGTCCACATGAGTACCCTCTCCCTCTTTGATAAAACCTCCTTGAGAGGGAGAGTTGCTTGGTCTTGCCCTTCTTCTTCTTCTTGGACTTGGGTGCAAACCCAATTCCCTCCTTTGCCACAACCTCCTTTAGATTACTCAAAAGTTAATTGAGGTTCTTCTCGCCTTGTATGCAAGTCACAAGGCCCTTTTCAAGTTGCTCGTTTAGCTTGACATTTTCCTCCACGAGATGAGCATGCTCACAACACGGGTTAGTAGCATGTGCATTATCTATAAGAACAAAAGAAGGACAAGTAGCAATTTCCTTAGTTAGCTTCACTTGGAGTTGATCACGAGACTCCTTCAGAGAGGCATGAACACCCTTCAAGACCTTGTGGGCCTTGTCAAGTGTGTCAAATTCTTCCTTGAGTCTATCATGGCCAACCCCAAGTGCTTCTCGGATTTAAGCACACGAGTAAGAAAAATAGTGTAATGAAGATCTTTTTGAAGTTTGGAAAGATCAACGTTGTGTGACTCCTCAAGAGCCAAACATAGACCTTGCTCTTCCTCAAGAGCAATGTAAAGATTCACAATCTCATCGGCATAGTCATGACTATGGCCCTCCATCTTGGATATAGTATCCTCGTGTGACTCAATGATATCATTGGCCCCACCAAGTTGTTCCAAGAGAGCAACAAAGTGCTTCTTGGATTCTCCCTTGAGCTTACTCAAGAACAAGTTAAACTCATTATTTTCACCATTCACCACCTCACTATGATATACACAATCTAACAAAGAGGGAGTAGTAATGATGGTGGTTTTGATGATGGGTGTTACCTTATTGATACCTTTAGCCTTGAGGACCTTGGCAATGATGTTCTCGTTGGGGGCGCCGAAAAGGTGGCACTGGCCACGGTCGCCATTGCCATTCTTTCACCACTTGCATCCCCATCATCATCATCAGAAGAAGAAGAAGAATACTCTTCCTGAACCGCCAAAGCCTTTTGAGGCACCCTCTTGGAAAAGTTGTTCTTGTTGGCAAGAGTCTTGGCCTTGTCCTTGCGAATGAGCTTGCCACCATTTTCTTCACGATTCTCATAAGGGCAATCTGCAACAAAGTGACTCACGTGTCCACAATTGTAGCATGTTCTCATTTGTAGCTCGCCCTTTGAACCACTTGAGCTGTTCTTGTTGAAATTGGGTTTTGAGTTTCTCTTGCCCAAAATTGCCTTGATGCAAGAGCCATGTGCTCATGGTAATCATATTTGGTGTCTTCGGGGCAACTTTCTTATTCATCAATCTCAACTTCATCCGGGATGGCCTTGGCCTTCAAGGCAAGAGTGGGTGAGCTTTTCTTGGACCGCACACGGGGTAGAGCATTGTCGGCGGTCTTGTTCACGATGTTCATGGCAATAAACTCATCCAGCACTTCACTTCACGTAAGAGTGTGGAAATCCGGCCATTGACAAATCACTGAGGACATGGCCTTGTTGAATGGAATGATGGCCTTGAGAAACTTGTGTTTGATCCAAATATCATCTACATTCTTGCTCCCATGATCTTGAAGAGACACTGCAAGAGTTGTCACCCTCCAGTAGAGATCACGAGGACCCTCATCTTCTAGCATCACGAACTCATCAGACTCATCAAGTACCACTTGAAAGCTTGATCGTTGTATGCTAGAGCTACCTTTGTACATGGATATAATGTGATCCCAACAATCCTTTGCACGGGAGAAGGGCCGCAAGTGAGAGAGATCTTCGGGTGGCACCACGGCTTGGAGGATGAACAATGCGAAGTGATTGTATTGATTGTCCGCTTCTTCTCTTGGAGTAACGTTGTTCGGATCATGAGGGTAGAAGCCTTGCTCAATGATTCTCCAAAGGTTTGTTAGCTATGATTCAAATGAGACTTGATACGAAAACCCCAATTAGCAAACTCACCCTTTACAAGTTTAGGAGGAGGACCAAGGTGGTTAATATGAGGTGTAGGGAACGGTCCTCCATAGACCGGGGGAGGGGAACCGAGGCAAAGGTTCCCGTCCCATTCTTATTGAGAGGGGAAGAAGTTTGAGCACCTTTAGCCGCCTCCTTGCGGGAGTTGGCCTCCGACTCCGATGCGGTAGGATTAACCACAAGCAACGGATCGGGAGTGGTTTTCAACCCCTCAAGTAATTCTTTAAGCATGGACTTGACTCCGGTCGTCATAGACGTCTTAAGTGAGGCCGTGGATTCATTTAAGTCGTCTCGAGTGATCGAAGTCAACTCCACAGCCTCGGGCACTTCATCCACATTTCCTTCGTCGTCAACCATACTCTTCGGGTGGTGAAACCCTTAATAAAGAGACAAGGCTCTGATACCAATTGAAAGGATCGATATGGTTCACTAGAGGTGGGGTGAATACACAACTACCCATTTTTAGGCTTGCTTAAACAAATTAAGATTAGCAACAAATAGGTTGCCTATAAATGCAACTAGGTGAATAACCTACAAGATGCTAACACAATAAGCAACACAAGCAAGTACGGGATACAATACAACAAAAGCTTGCACGAAGTATAGGTAGAAATAACCACAAGTGGAGACGATGGAGACGAATATGTGTTACCGAATTTCTTCCCTTTGAGGGGAAGTATGTCTCCATTGGAGTGGTGTGGAGGCACAATGCTTCCCAAGAAGCCACTAGGGCCAACGTATTCCCCTCACGCACTCGCACAATGCAAGATGTCATGATTCCACTAGTGGTGCCCTTGAAGGCGGCGACCGAACCTTTACAAACAAGGTTGGGGAAATCTCCACAACAAGCTTGGAGGCTCATAACAACACCACAGAGCTTCACCACAATGGAATATGGCTCCAAGGTGACTTCAACCATCTAGGATGCTTAAACACCCAAGAGTAGCAAGATCTGCAAGGGATTAGTGGGGGAATCAAAATTCTCTTGGTGGAAGTGTAGACCGAAGCCTTCTCAACCAATCCCTAGAAAATCAACAAGTTTGCTTATCTAGGGAGAGAGATCGGGTGAAAATGAGCTTTTGAGCAACAATGGAGTTTGAGAAGGGAAGAGGTGAGTCTTCTTGGGGAAGAATACCTCCTTTTACAGTGGGGGGACAAATCCAACCGTTATGCACCACTCAGCCCGCAAGCAATCGGTACTACCGCACCCTAAATAAAAGGGGAAGAACAGAGGAATGGGCAGTGGTAGCCGTGGTAGTAGGGACGGTACTGCCGCCCATAGACGGTACTACCGCATCAACTACCGCTGCTACTACCGAGCATTTTCTGGGAACAAACAGGTAGCACGATAGTAGCTCGGAGGCACTACTGTTCAAACCCGACATGAAAAATCGCGGTCCCAACCCCGTGCGATATTACGAGCAGAACTGGTTGCGGTAGCCCATAGGCGATACTACCGCCCCAGCCCGCGGTACTACCGCTTGTGATTTTCCTCCGCTTCTTCGGTACAAATGGTGGACAACTCCAAGGATGGAGTAAGAAGTAAAAGGGTGCAATATGAGTGTGTACGTGTTAATTCCACCCAAATATTTCCGACGCGGACCCCCTCTTGATAGTACGGTTTTTCGTATGACTCAAGATCACCAGAAAAGAAGTGAAGGAGAGAAAACTGTCTTTACCTGAAACTCCGAGGGGCACGAATCGTCTTGCGCCAAATGCTTGAATGACTGAAAAGCTCAATGCACACGATTAGTCCGCAAACACATTGTCATCGATCACCAAAACCAACAAGGGAGAAATATGCCCTAACAGCTACTCATAGCATGGCCAAATCGAATAGCACATATTTGTCGCGTTAACTTGTCAGGCCGATTAGTTGACATATTAGACCGATTAATCAGTTGTTAGGCCGATTAATCCTTGTTGGCCCTTTAATGGGTGGGCAAACAAAGCCCAAATTTTTAGCCTGTGACCCTTTCCAACCCCATCCCGCTCATTAATAACTTGTATTAATATTATTACCTCATCTCTATGCTTTTTATATGTGTACGACAACATATTTTGGTATATTACAAAGTTGGGAGCATGAGAGTGTGGTAAATAATTTTAAAAAAACTAGATATCTACTGGTAGGTTCCTATTCAATCTATCGATTAGTGGCAGACTAATTCCAATTAATAGACCAATTCACTGATTAAATGCTACTCCTAAACGAGTTAACGATTTCTTCAACATTGATCTTTAGTAGTAAGCACATTGTAATATAGCTTAATTTTACACACAAAAAATCTTCAAAACTGTTGTTCTAAAATGGGCCACATAGTTCCGACCCATTTAGTACTAGGCTTGGGCGCCCACTGTGCTCTTTGCCTCTACTATTGGCCTATAGCAATCGCTAATGCTATTTATCGCATTAAGTGATCGCGCAGGGATGTCTCACTGAAGGTTGTAGAGTAGTTGGGCCGCCCATTTTCGCACAGCGTTTGAATGAAAAATGGAAAGGGAAATAAGGCAGAACCAGGGATCTTTGATCGCTAGGGAGTGAGCTCTCAACGCTATCCATTGCGCCCACACATTAGAACATGATAGCTTCACGTCGTGTTTCGTACTTGAGGCAATCGCGGCCAGTTTTTCCATTGTTTTTCACGGGTTTTTTTTTCAGCTTTTGTTTTTGTTTTTTGATCGGGTTTTCTTTGTTTTTATTTGGTCTTTTTTCTTCTCCAATTTTCTATTTGTTTTTGTTTTTTCTTCTCTATTTTTGTTTTGTTTTGTTTCTTCTTCTTCATTTTTTTGTTTTTTATTATGTTTTATTTGGTTTTCACTCTACATTTTCATATACGTCAACTTTTTTTATAAGTGATCAACATTTTTTGTACACACGTTCAACAATGTCCTGATGCCTTTTCAACATTTTTCAAAATACTTGTTTAACATTTTAATACTTATTTTAACATTTTTTAAATAATCATTTAACATTTTTAATACTTATTAAACATTTTCAAATACTCATTCAACATTTGTCATACTCTTGTTCAACATTTTTAATACTTATTCAACATTTTTAAATACATGCTCAACATTTTTCAAATTCTTGTTCATCATTTTTTTAATACTTATTCAACATTTTCCAGATGCTTGTTCCACACTTTTCCAAATGTGTTTTAAGGAGTGTTTATATATGTAATACAAAGAAAAGTACAAAACTAAAGCAAAAAAATGAGAACAGAAAACAGAAGAAAAAAACTGCAGGCGGCTGGCCTCCCGCGCGACTGGGCCGGCCCATCTGGGGCTGCCCGACGAGAGAGTTAACCCTGGCTTGCTTAAAGCGAGAAATAGGGGCGCCCTATAGCAGTGCCCACATACGACGTCATGGTGGGGATCGTGAGTTCGAGCCCAAAAAAAGAGCTCTTCACATCGTTGAGTTGTGATAAGATTTCACCCGATAGTGCATGGGTTTGGTTCATGGGCCCCTGGTGAGCCGGATTCACTAACAACAATGCCAAGATGACAAATTTTCATGCTCCAAAATTACCGTTAGTGATTTTTTTGGAGAAAATTAGGGCTAGTGATTTGGTTTTCACCGCAAATGTTTATTGATGTCCAAGTTTGATGCATAGTAATTTGTACAAATAACACAAATATTGCATTTTTTTTCATTGCAAAATGTTTATTGATGTCCATGTTTGTTGACATTGCCTGTGGATTTCCAAGTATGCTTGGATCCATTAATTGCATGTACCCAAAGTGAAAGAACTGCCCTGCAGCAAGACATGAACAGTTCAAATAACACAAGGAGGATATCACCATCATTCTTAGGGTTGTGGCCGATCAAGAGACAGGGATTTGACATGCATATTTTGGGATGCCTGGTTCTTGCAATGACAATAATATGTTGCCACGTTAATCTCTCTTTGCCAAGTTAGCCATTGGAGAATCACTACCGGTGGAGTTCTAAGCAAATGGCTACAACTACAAAAGGGCTACTACCTTGTGGATGAGATATATCCAAAGTTGTCTACTTTCATGAAGTCAATTTCAAGTTCCCAAGATAAGAAAGAACTCTACTATCATAATGGTCAAGCGGCCGCTAGGAAAGCGGTGGACAGAGTATTTGGGATTTTTCAAGCTCAATTTACTATTGTGTGAGGACCGATTAGGCTTTGGGATAGAGATCCTTGGGTACATCATCACGGCGTGTGTGATCATGCACAACATGATCATTGAGAATGAGTGTAGAAAGATTTGGATTGCACCTTCTATAAGCTCAGGGGAAAACCTGTGCAGCTGCGTAGAAGGGAGGAGTGATGGATGTGGTCTGGGAAACAACATCCCTAGTTTCATCTTATCGTGGGATGAACAATTTGTGTGATGTGATGAACTATGTAATAATTTAATGTTGTGAATTGACGGATTTTATTTATGTTTCTAGTATTTGTGTTTTATTTTTTTGGAATTATTTGAGGTGAGTGTGAGATATGAATATGTTCAGTATGTATGCAATTGTCGTGCCCAATACAGGACAATTGTTGGAGCAAATTGGTGCTCTATTTATAGGGCTGATGTTGGAGCAACAAAATTCAGTTGATGCAAAATGCACTAGTAACAATTTGTTGAAGATGCTCTGGGGAAGTTCACACCTTCAAGTGTAGATAGTTGCATATAAAAATAGTTGTTTTAGGTATATAACACATGGTTGAGTGACCCTATAGATACTACAAACTTACCCTTGAAAAATAATCTACGAACATAAAATGCAGACTTACCCTTAAAAATTAATATACAAACGCAAATCTGATAATTTAGAGGAAAACACTTTTTTTCCTTTTCCAAGTTTATTAATATCCTGCCACGTGCTATTGCCATTACAGTTAAACCAACTGGTACGCGTACATATGTTTATCTGACGAAACGTTAAACACCCTTAAGGCACGATCAGGCCTAGTTATTACGTAAGTAGAGAGTACTTAGTTCTATGTGATGGTCACCGAGATGAGGCCGTCGGATTCGTCGTCCACGACGTCCCCGAACCGGACAACCCTGACGGCCAGGCTCTCCGCCGGCTCCGACGCCGCCGGCGAGATGGCGTGGTGCACCGACGGCCTGGAGACGAGATTGTAAGCCTGGATCCTGTCCACTTTCGTCACCCGCACAGCTTCATCCACGACGTCCACCACCCGGACAACACTGACGCCCAGGCTCTCCGCCGGCCCCGACGTCACCGGCGAGATGGCGTGGTGCACCGACGGCCTGGAGACGAGATTGTAGGCCTGGATCCTGTCCACTTTCGTCACCCGCACAGCTCCATCGACGGGCAGCTCAGTGCCCGTGCTGGTGCTCGCAGCCACCGTCTTGCCCCTGCCACCGCCACCGCCGCTGCGCCGGAACATTCTCGAACTTTCCCTCTCCCGGGTGGATGAATAATTATCAAACTAGCTGGAATAGATCTGTTGGTAGCGAGAGGAGTGCGTGGTTTCCTTGAGCTCGGTTTTGGTGGTCATTTATAGGCTCCATCGTAGTTTAGCTGGGAGAGGTGTGTTCTCGTGGGACTCCTCCGGAGATGCTTAATTCCACACTGACACGAGTGCAGTCATATTCGACCGGTCGTGAGCTGCTTTAGTTTGGAATAGAAGCAAATCAAACATGCATGGATATAATGCAGGTGATAGTTATCCCAAATATCTGGTCGTTTGGAAATAATAATAATAATACTATGCATCTTTGCTATAACGCCCGCCTCCCATGTGGAGATAATTATATGGTTCCCCGGGGCGAATTCGCACCCGATGCTCGAGAGTGGAGAAGGCATCTCGACGAAATCATGCTTTCTTGGTATCCATGTCAGTAGCTAGATGCCTAGATCACACTATAGCTTTAGTAGCTGTCGAACATTTCGGCATGCTAGCAATCATGATAATTACCAAGTGTTTTACACGTATACTCCCTCCGTTCCGAAATATAAGTCTTTCTAGAGATTCCACCAAGTGACTACATACAGAGCAAAATGAGTGAATCTAGACTCTAATATATGTCTACATACATCTGTATGTTGTGTTCCATTTGAAATGTCTAGAAAGACTTATATTTAGGAATGAAGGAAGTATATGTCATGGTGGACCTCATGGTAAGCAATTCGGAACAGCTTTGATGAAACTGGAAGAGCGAGGAATAAGCATCTGGAATAACTTAGGCAGGCTCTCAAGTCTCAAGAAGAAAATATCGTGCAAAGATGCCTCAAGTGATGGGTCGAGTTACATCGGTGGGGCATAATAATATATTGCTCGATGAAATGCAAATGGGTACGGTGGTGTTGTGGTTTCACTTGTTAGGCCGGCTTGGTTTACTTTGTTCGGTTTATTGCACGACGACATGGTGGGCGCATGACATTGCTTAATTAAGCTTGGAACATATTTGGTTGACTTCGGTAATTTTTTATCAGTTTTGCTAAAACACATCTAGATGTGCCTTAAGTATTGCATATTTAAGTTACTCAATAAAACATTAAAAAGGTAAATGCAAGAAAAAAACTTTATGTAGCCTCCAAACTCACGACAGGGGGAGTGGATAAAAAAGATGTCGCATTGACAAAGGGGTTTCATGATTATGGAGGTTACCTATATGACGACTCTGCTAGAGTTGCTCTTAGAGCCCGTGGGGTTCCATGAAGCTAGTTTCCAGGCATATGAGGATTAGAATTTCGATTAATCAAATTAAAGCTAACAAATAAGCAACCAATTAATATGAGCAAAATAAAGATCAAGGATAAGATGCCAAATGTCCTACTGCGTCCTACAAAATTTGATGGCAACTAATTGTTGGTTACCCCTAGCAGGCACATCCAACAAAATTTCCAAAACGGACGCGAGGTTCATGAGCACGACACGTGGAAGGCCCACGAAGCAACATATGGAGGCACTGCATGTCACTAGCGGGGATGGGAGCAACAGGAATTATTCACGCTTGTTAGAAGCATGCATCCTCTATTGGAAGTGGGATGTTGCGTCCTTTCTCGAAGCGCCACCATAACGCCCTCACCCTTCTCTCACGGCTCACTCTCCCCTCTCTCCACTCCCACACTGGCAGGGGTGGAGCCAGGATTTGGATAGGGAGGGG
>LR738709.1:95285768-95310201 GCA_902687465.1 Secale cereale
TATATATATAGGACTCCTTTTTTATACTCCTAGGAGTATGTACTCCCATCCTCAATATACCTCATATACGCATTAATTATACCTCTTTATCATTTTCAATATACTTTATTAAATATTCTAAGATACTCCAATACGAGTTTTGTTAAAAAAATATCATCTGCGACGTACTTTTTTAAATATACCTTTTTCACGTACAAACACATCAGTATATACGTAAAACATTTAAAATATGTAGACTCGCATAAATTTTTTCATGAAAATCATTTTGGGGTATCTAATAATTACTAATGAAGTATATTAAAAATAATAAAGAGGTATAAAAGATTCATCTATATGGTATATGAGGAGCGGGAGTACGTACTCCCAGGAGTACACAACCATTTTCCTAGAGAGAGAGAGAGAGAGAGAGATGTGTTGAAGATGTTGTGCGATGGTAGATAAATAAGGGCTTTGGAGGTTCAAGTGGTAGGTAGGTGAGTGTCATGAATGAACACTGAAGATGAAGTGTAGTAGATTTTCTACATACCTTCATTGTTGTTGTTCATATGTGGATTACATTTTGTCCCTCCATTCACCTCATGTTCATATGTTCGATGCAGATCGACAATGGTGTTTCGAAAAACTCCTCCAAAGGAAAGAGGTAGTGGCCGACAAGAAGGGTAAGGCGATGGTGGAGCCCGGCAGCGCCCCCAAGAGGCCAAAGAACTACGGCCATTTCCATGAGGACGGTGGCCCAAGCCACTTTTGAAAGGTCATCCTTGCACCCATGCTAGAGGGTCTGTCAAAGTTCACCAAGCACTTGACCACCGTCCGTGCTGAGGATGAACATCAGCTGTGCCTGGAGGGCGATGGTCCGAATGATCAACGGCATGGCTCATCCTTGATAAGGGTTGGCCCCTTCGTCGTTCCTCACGAGATCAGGATTGGGTACCTTTTCACCTTCAAGTTGGCGACTCCCAAGAGGCACGAGGAGGCATTTGTCATGGATTGTTAGCAAGTTATCCCTGCACCTTTAAGACTTTTGCGTAGTATGTTTAAGACTTCGCCACAATTGTTTGTCATTTAACTGCATGTGAGTGTGTGTTTAAGACTGGTTTATGGGTTTATGTTATGCTTGTTTATCTATAGTGTGCATGTGTGTGTTTTGGTAACCTCACCACTCCAACAAGAGGTTACCAAATCACATGTGTTGCACATAACCAAACAACAACACTCTGCATCTGCCTAGAACATGGTTTTTTGTCTGTTTTCACTCAGCCTGGCTGAGTCGAGCCACAGATGCAAAGTGCCCAAAATCAATGCAGTCCACCAAACGCGCCCTAGGAATCAATGTGAAAGTCAAACAAAAAAAATTGGGCAGGAAGGTAAAGATTTGATAGCACTGTATTATCCCGTACCATTGTTTGCCACTGGGGGAATTCTGACTATACATTGAATAATGAGTACTATGTGCAGAACAAATAAAATTATAGGGAGAATCCTTAATTAAAATTTTCAGAATTGTATTTCTTTCCACAAGGAAAAAAATACTACTACTCGAATTGGGCAGTAAAATCAAAATTATATATAGATAATACTGTATAACTATAAAAAGAAGCATTTACAGGTAAGATCACAAGGCCTCGTTCTTCATATCAAGCCAAAGAAGAAGCCTTCGAGGGCGCCCAAGATGCCTGGCCTGCTGGGCAGGCTCCTCACTTTCATACACAAATCCACTCTTGATGTACAGCTTTTGTGCCGCCTCGTTGTTGATAGCAACATGGACATACAAATCCGTTATGCCTGCAAATATTTGTGTTCGTATCCAAAATGAGAAATTGCATTAAGGGACAAGAATTTCAAAGGGGTTATGAAGTTAAGTAATTATCATACTTCTGTCGATCTGCAAAAACTGCTGCGCAACAATCATATGATTCAACTAAACCGGAATAGATCATATATCTTGAGTAGCAACATATGGTTGTACAGTTGTCAGATAATGGTAAAAGAACAAGTTTGATAATAGATGTTTCGACCTGAACATAAGAAGCATGTTTTCGTACAATCGAAAACTTAATCTATTACTCCCTCTGTTTACTTTTGTAAGTCCTTTAGGACAGCTGAAATTGAACTGTATTAGGTGTTGTCTTAAATGTTTAAAAGGTCTTATAAAAGTGAACGGAGGGAGTAGTATATATTGTTATGCTGCAGGTAATCTAACTACCAAGTACAGTACCAACTAAGGATAGGTCTAAAATCAGCTAAATTCGTAAAAAACACGTTAAGGAAACTAAATGAAATAAACTCACCCCATTGACGAGCAAGCTTCTTAGACTTGTCAACCAATGCATAGCCCAGTCCGCATCTTTGGAGCTCCTTGGCAACACATACATTGCTCAGGTATGCCCGTGTATGGCTTGATTCAGTTACCTATTAATACAGATCAAATATTAAAAAAATATCTTTGAAAAAGAAAAAGAAAGGGATTTAAATAAAGTACATTAAAATAAGCATTTTGCATCTTGTTTGTACCAATATAAGTAAATAGATAAGGATATTTGACATGGCAACTACTGCTTTATAAAAATCATTATTTAATACTCCCTCCGTCCCATAATGTAAGATGTTTTTTGACACTAGTGTAGTGTAAAAAAACGTCTTACATTATGGGACGGAGGGAGTACAAATTTGGACAATAGAACTGCAAATGGTATCGAACCAACTATTCCAGAACTTCAGTTGCATCCAGTAAACCCTCACTCTGTTGGAAACTTACCCCTGGCCTCTTTCCAGTCAGTTCATCTGGTAGCCAGAGGCACTGATTCAGGTCTAAACTACCAACTACTATTCTCTCTTCCCCATCTTCAACAAACTGCATATGTCAGAATTCAGAGGTTAAACTCTAACATTGACCGATTATTCCTGCTAGAAATAAATATAATCAACCATAGACTAAAACACATGCACATCGAAAAAGCATATGAGAACCAAGAGAGGCCTGGTGCATTTTATTTTATGTATCAATTAAAACAGGACATATTAGCATTTTATGCTTTCTGCACATGACAAAGTGAGACATAAGATGAATCAAAGTGAGTCAAGGAAAAATGCACTTTGCAATTATCATTCTTATTTAGGTTTTATGTCCAAGTGGAACACAGAAGAATGTCAGAGCAATTAAAAGATTTTGCTACCCAGATTTCTATGGTCTAGCTAGAAAATTTGGAACAGAGCAGAGCTGAAATAAGTGCCTATTCAAGGGCATCGCGTCTATATTACCATTATACCTTGCATGTTGAACAAAGGTCCTCTGCTGACATCAGCGATGGCAACAGTGGCACTGTCCCATTTATACAAGAGACTCTCCGAAAGTTAATCATATTCCCAGAAATCCGATTTTGTAATGCTTCATATTCCCTCTCTGCCAGACCTTTCCTGTGATCCTAATAGAACTTGACAATAAGTAAAGTTAAATTACTAATGCATCAATATTATGGTTCAGTGAAGCATTCAGAGGAATGAAAAAGGAAGGAACTGCATGGAAAGTATAGAAGGAAAAAACATACTATAAAGATAGAAGGAAAGCTTTTCTTGAACAAGGTTGCGCCATTTTGCAACTAGGTGAGTTGTCTGTGCTAACTTTGGAATTTACTTGGCCAGAAGGCAGTGAATTCAACAAAACTAAAGTAGTATGAACTATAAGAATAAACAGAGTCAACACCGCATTTTTGCCTGGGAAGGAAAAACATGAAAGCATGGAAATATCTGAATGAGTTAGCTTTCACAACCTTGTTCCATTGATCGCCTATTTTAAAAAGATTATCACTGAAACTATTGATACCTTGTTACTCCTAAATACTCTATCTCACAACCTTCAACAGTTTTTTCTATGCAAAGGAGGTTCCCGTTCGGTTATACTAGTGCAGTAGCCTTTATAGAACGGAAAGGAAAAACAAACAGTACACTCGCAAAATTGGAACTTTCCATTGTAATCACAAACCGATGGCGATGCATATACATCCATTTCTGACGTATTGTCCGTATTGTCATCTACGAGGCCAGGATCAATTAATTTTGCGCGGTTGCAAAAAGAGATCAATTTGGCACACTATCGTTCAGAGAATCTTCCCACATTTTCGTTTCCAAGAGAAAACACAGATCTTTGGTTGCCTCCTCGGCTATTAACTAGTTGTACTACCTTTCTGAAAGCTAAGAGAGCTCACATAGCAAACAAGCAGGAAAGACATGGAGATGAGATTGATTGAAGAGATGGATCACCTCGGCGCCGACAGTGTCGCGGGCGTACTCGTAGAAGGTGCGAACGCGGAGGCGCACGGCGGCGTGGAGCTCGTCGAGCGTGACAAACTCTCGGATGGACACCGCGCCGGCGCGGTCCTCTAGCAGCAGCGGCGCGACAGCGTCAACGGCCGCTGGAGCTGAGGCGCGGCACCGGAGGCTCGGGACGACGAGGCTGCAGCTGCGAGGGGCGGCGCGGAGAGTTGTGTGATGGGATGTTGGGGCGGCTGCAAGGGGGGAGGGCGGCAGCAGCCGCGACGCCGACGCCATGGATCGGCCTTGGGCGGCTGTTGGTTGGTTGGTTGGTTGGGAAATGGAGTTGTTTTCCGCCACAGCTGCCTGGCGGACTGGCGGTGCTCCCGAGTCGATGGGTCGACACAAGATGGAACGGGTTACGGGTACCCGTTACTCCATCCCGGCGGGTAATTACCCATTGGCGCTTGCTACAAATCATCCGGCTGACGCAAGTTAATTTTAAACCGTCTCAAAAGCCGTTAGGCTGGTCACAATGGGGTGGAACTTAGGAGTACCATCACATATTTCAATACAACGTTGCTTATGTGGCACATATTTAATGAAGAGTGAGGTGCTTGTGGTAACTATCTAAGTTACCGGAACATCACACACTTCAAGAAACAATGAGTCTATAAGCTAATAAATGCATCGTTGCATGCCACTACCTACATGTTCCTACCCACTGTGGAGGTAGTAACATAGTCTAGATAAGTGTATATGTTACTACCTTATGTTCCTGCCCATTGTGACCAGCCTTAAATGAGGCGTCGTGCAGCCGTCCGTTGTGCCAGCTGGACCACGTGCACAAGGCCACAAGCAAACCCAAAAGTGAGAATTAACCGTCTCTCCAGCGCAACACTCGTTCACCGCTTGCAGCTCCCAGTCCCATGGCAGCGCAGCGTAGCACCGACAGCGCCCAGCGGCATTTCATTGCAGCGTCAGCGGCGCGCCATTGCAACCCCGACGGAGCTTCAATGACTCCCGCAGCGCTTCGTTGCAGCTTCGGCGATGCTTCATTGCAACTCCAGCGTAGCTTCAACGGCACCCCTCTACGCTTCATTGTAGCTCCGACGGCTCCGACGATGGTTCATCAGAACGACGGCGAGCGCCCGTATGCAGCACCCGCCACTCGCCTGATGCACTGCACCGTCGGCTGTCGTCCCTCGCATATCAATGGCGTAGCAGCAGCTGCGCCGTTGAGTTTAGCACGGCGTCGCAGCACTGCGACCAGCACCCCTCGCTGCCCCGCGGCATGGCGTCGCAGCGCCGGTAGCCTTTCAACACATCACCGGAGCTGCAATGCCATGTCTGCCTTGTCGCGGTCGTCATCGGTGCATGATATTGTCCAGAGCCGGTGAAGCTTCAACCGCACGCGATGCTCCACTGCAGCGCCGGCAGTTACGCGCCGAGGCTCCATCGCAGGACAAAGCCACCCCACGCTCAACTATCTGTTGGATCTCCATGGATGTTGCTTTACAGCAACTTGCCGCTCCTGCAAAGCAGCACGACCGATGTTGGAGCGGGGCTATGCGGCAACGGTGGCGGTGGACGGTGGTCAACAATTGCGTGTGGTGGCGCTGGTGGCCGGGAGAGGCAGCGCACCTCGCTGGGACGAGCAACGACTGAGAAACATGCGGTGATGAAGAAGAAAGCCTCCTAGAGTAAACGTGTGGAAGAGGGCCCTCGCGTGAGAAGATAACGCAACTAGGGGAAGCGGTGGGTGGGCCCCATAGGGGACACGCGTCACTCAAGCCACGCGGTTTAAGGGTGCGAGAAATCAGTCGGGCAATTTAAACAGTTTCCCTTACCCATTGGGGAACGGGTTTTGGATTAAATTAGTACCCACATACTTTCTCCGTTCCTAAATATACATGACTAAAAGTAGTGGGATTAAAACTTGTTAGCCTCACCCATGTTTGGATCCAAATACTAAAGAGACTAAAATCAAGTTAATGAGCATTTATTATCATCCAAACCCTCCAATCCAAAACTCGCATGTGTTAAAGGAGAGGAGTTAAATGAGGAGAGAGAGGACTAATCCACATTTAAGTAGGGGTACCCCTGACTAAAAAAAATTAGTCTCAAGACTAGTTTTAGCCCTTTTTAGTCAGGGGTGCTTGGAACTTTAGCCTCTTAAAGACACTATTTTTAGTCAGACTAAAATAAGATCCAAGCACCCTTCTAAGTCTTTTTAGACATTTTAAGAGCAAGTACAATAGAGCTGAGTGCTATAAGAAATAAACTAGTATATTCATGCTTAGTTGGAGGAAAGAGAAGATGAGAGAGAAGGTAAGTGGGCTCTTGATGAAGAGCCAGCTCTAGCACGTGCTCCTAGGCATTTTGTGAGAGTGAAATGTGGGCCATATAATAAATAAGTAGTACACTTTTCTAATCAACCATTGTACATATTGGCTATAAGACGGGCTATAGATGACATGGCAATGGCTTATAGCCAGCTGTTGGCTATACTGTTAACCATGCTCTAAATGGACTACAACATACGGAAGGATGGATGTAGACATATTTTAGAGTGTAGATTTACTCATTTTACTCCGTATGTAGTCACTTGTTGAAATCTCTAGAAAGACTTATATTTAGGAACAGAGAAAGTATAAGTGTGTCTGGTTGCAGTCATGCGTGGAATGTCATGAGTCGGCCCCTTTTCCGAGCAGGCCAAGACTAGAGAGTCGGCTGTAGCACGAGAACTAATCAGCCGCCTACATCATCTTTCGATGTGACACACTTAAAACGTTTGATCTTGTTCTTCCTCCCCTACGCCCTTCCAGCTCCGCCATGTGACATAAATCTCATCACGGCAATTGCGGCACTGCTCAGGAGACTTTGTAGGAAAAAGTCCATTTTAAACCTTAAATTCATAGACGTCTGGCGAATCAAACCCTAAAGTCAAAATCCTTGTTGTTTGGACCCCCGAACTAACTAATCCCGGTCCAAATCTAACCTTAGTGTCGTTTTAGCCCAAAAACGCTGACGTGGCGGGGATTTGCTAGGTAGGTGGGCCAGGTTATAACTGGAACGCGCGGGGGTGAACGGTCCGGGGTGAACAGCGGATGGATTAGGGATTTGGGGGAGAAACTAGGGTCAAGCGGCGGCGATTCCTGAGCGGGGCAGCGGAGGAGGAGATTTCGCAGGAGGCGGTGGCGGTGGTGGTGGCTACTTCTGCCTCGAAGGCAATGTCGTGGTCTTCTGGTAGTTCGAGTGCTCCCGGCTTCCGTCGAGCCGTCGGAAGGAGAGGGGAGGAATCGAAGTCGTCAGTGTCGTACCGAGAGAACCCGATGGCGTATGAGCCAGAGAAGCTCTGCTGGTGCAACCTGCATCGGAAGGCGCCAAGGTGGATCTCCTAGAGCCGTTGGAACCCAGGCAGGAGGTACTACGCCTGCGTGGATGCCATGGTGAGCTTCTTGTTGGGGCTAATTTTCTATTCATTTGTTCTTCTCCCCTCTCAATGATTTCTGTTGGTACAATTGAATAGCATGGTGGTTTTGGATTTGTGAAATGGCATGATGATCCACTTCCGAAGTTTTGGAGTGATTTGATTGGAGATTTGTGAGATGAAGTGCGTAGGCTGAGAGGTCAAGGAAGTGCCGCTGTGTTTGAAGATCCCACTGCAGTTGCGGCTCTGCCTGAATCTGAAACATGAGGAATGGGCATGGATATGTCTATGCAAGATCAGTTGAAGCAGAAAAATACAGAGATAGATGCACTGAATGGGAAATATTAGAATGTTGTCATGCTTTTTCTTGTCTTGGTGGTAGGTTTAGCTGCAGGGAAGATGCTAGTGCATTAAGATTTGCAAGTGTTAGTTGTATGAAATGTAGTACTGATTTAGGGTTTAAAATGAAGTGATCTTTTGGGCACTAAAGATGCAACATGTATGCTTTGTTTAGAGTGGAAGTTGTATGCATGCACTGTTTTGAACCAATAAAAGTGTAAGTGGAAGTTGTATGCATGCACTGTCTTGGGCACTGAAGATGCAACTTGTATGCTTTGTTTTGAATCATTTTGTACCTCTCAAATGGAAGATGATGTAGATTGTAAGATAATGCATATATGTTTGTGATATTTACTGACAATTTAATAGAACAAAATCTTTGCTTGTTGGCAATTTAATACCACTAAAGTGGAAGATGATGCAGATTGTAAGACAAAGCACTAGATAGCAATTAAATAATAAGGAAAAGCAACTGATAATAGCAAGGTCATCCAGACCAAGTTAAATTCACATAAGCTAGGTTTGAAACAAGTCATTCTCCCACACATACATGACCCCTAGTTTTAGCCATGAACAAAAGATAAGTTTGCAACATTAGATCAGAAATTTTTTGGAACATTGCAACTTCAACAAAAGAACTAGATGCAACCCTTCTTCCCCTCTTAGCCATGAACTATTTTAAACTATAACTAGTAGTTTCCACTGTAAGTGAAATACTTGAAGCTTGGCACTGATGATTGCTACTTCTCGAGCTTGTGTTGTATTCCCTCGAAGAGGAAAGGGAGATGCAGCATAGTAGCATAAGTATTTCCCTCAGTTTTTGAGAACCAAGGTATCAATCCAGTAGGAGACCACGCGCGAGTCCCTCGCACCTGCACAAACAAATAAGAACTTCACAGCCAACGCGATAAGGGGTTCTCAATCCCTTTACGGTCACTTATGAAAGTGAGACCTGATAGAGATGATAGTTTATATTTTTGGTATTTTTAGTTTATAAGAACAACAAATAAAAGCGATAAAAGTAAAGTAGATGTAGATTGATATGTTGAGAATAGACCCGGGGGCCATAGTTTTCTCTAGTGGCTTCTCTCATGATAGTGATATTCTACGGCGGGTAAACAAATTACCGTCGAGCAATTGATAGAAAAGCGAATAATTATGAGACTATCTAGGCATGATCATTGTATATAGGCATCACGTCCGAGAGAAGTAGACTGACTCCTACCTGCATCTACTACTATTACTCCACACATCGATCGCTATCCAGCATGCATCTATTGTATTGAGTTCATAAGAACAGAGTAATGCCTTAAGCAAGATGACATGATGTAGAGGGATAAACTCAAGCAATATGATGTAAACCCCATCTTTTTATCCTCGATGGCAACAATACAATACGTGCCTTGATGCCCCCTACTGTCACTGGGAAAGGACACCGCAAGATTGAACCCAAAGCCAAGCACTTCTCCCATTGCAAGAACTATAGATCTAGTAGGCCAAACCAAACCAATAATTCGAAGAGACTTGCAAGGATATTATGAGCACACATAAAAAGTTCAGAGAATAACCAAATATCTTTCATAGATAACCTTGATCATAAACTCACAATTCATCGGATCTCGACAAACACACCGCAAAAAGAGATTACATCGAATAGATCTCCACGAAGACCGAGGAGAACTTGGTATTGAGATCCATAGAGAGAGAGAGAGAGAAGAAGAAGCCATCTAGATACTAGCTATGGACCCGAAGGTCTGAGGTAAACTAGTCACAACTCATGGTGAGGCCGATGATGATGATGATGAAGGACTCCGTGATAGATCCCCCTCCGGTAGAGCTCCGGCACAGGCTCCAAGATGGGGTCTTCACGGGAACAGAAGGTATGGCGGTAGAATTAGGGTTTTCTCTCTGTTCACGGAGGTCTTGGGGTACGTAGAATAAGGAGGGCACCGAGGGACGCTCGAGGGGGCCACGAGGCAGGGGGCGCACCCTGGGAAGGGGGGCGCGCCCCCACCCTCGTGGGCCACCCTTTGGCCCCCTGACGTGGTTCTCAAGCTCCGCGTGCGTGATTTTCTCCAAAAATATCTCACGGTTGCATATGTAGTATAGATCCTTGCTTGCGAGTACTTTGGATGAGTACTCACGGCTGCTTTGCTCCCCCTTTTCTCCCTTCTTTCTTCTTTCTGGTTGATGCAACCAGATCGGTGGAGTCCAGGAGCCAGAGGATCCCGATGATGTTTCTACATGGAGTTCGGCTTCGAGGAGTAGTTAGGAGGTCCCAGGCAGGAGGCCTTGCCTTTTCGATCGTTGTTACTTTTGTGCTAGCCTTCTTAAGGCAAACTTGTTTAACTTATGTCTGTACTCAGATATTATTGCTTCCGCTGACTCTTGTGTATTCGAGCTTATGTATTCGAGCCCTCGAGGCCCCTGGCTTGTAATATAAAGCTTGTATTATTTTAATTTGTGTCTAGAGTTGTGTTGTGATATCTTCCAGTGAGTCCCTGATCTTGGTCGTACACATTTGCGTGCATGATTAGTGTACGGTCAAATCGGGGGCGTCACAGCGATCTTCCGAAATGAGGGCTCTCCGGGAGGAATAGTTACGAGAACCTAGAGTCTGAATTAGTAAAATCTTTTAACCCGAATAGAACAGAGATCAGAGTCCCAGAGTATAGACGAGGAGTAACAGATCCTAATACCACCCATTGGTGCTGTGGGCCCGTAAGCCTCACAACAAGTTAGTAAATTTGTTTTTCAAAGACTAGACTCAACTTCGGCCAAGGAGTTGGAAAGGGGGATTCCTACAGGCAGTCGGCTCTGATACCAACTTGTGACGCCCCCGATTTGTACGTACACTAATCATGCACGCAAATGTGTACGACCAAGATCAGGGACTCACTAGAAGATATCACAACATAACTCTAGACACAAATTAAAATAATACAAGCTTTATATTACAAGCGAGGGGCCTCGAGGGCTCGAATACATAAGCTCAAAAACACAAGAGTCGGCGGAAGCAATAATATCTGAGTACAGACATAAGTTAAACAAGTTTGCCTTAAGAAGGCTAGCACAAAAGTAACAACGATCGAAAAGGCAAGGCCTCCTGCCTGAGACCTCCTAACTACTCCTCGAAGCCGAACTCCATGTAGAAACATCATCAGGATCCTCTGGCTCCTGGACTCCACCGATCTGGTTGCATCAACCAGAAAGAAGAAAGAAGGGGGAAAGGGGGGAGCAAAGCAACCGTGAGTACTCATCCAAAGTACTCGCAAGCAAGGAACTACACTACATATGCAAAGGTATATGTGTAAAGGGGTAATATCTGTGGACTGAACTGCAGAATGCCAGAATAAGAGGGGGGTAGCTAATCCTATCGAAGACTACGCTTCAAGCAGCCTCCATATTGCAGTAGTAGAAGAGAGTAGATGGAAAAGTAACAAGTATCAAAGCTTCTGGCAGCCTCCGTCTTGAGTAGCTGAAGAGTTCACCAAGTAGCACGTATAGCATAAACCTACCCGGCGATCCTCCCACACATCACCCTGTGAGAGAGCAACCATCGAGTTATATCTGGAACTTGTTTGGGTGTGTTTTATTAAGTATCCAGTTCTAGTTGTCATGAGGTCAAAGTACAACTCCGGGTCGTCCTTTTACCGAGGGACACGGCTATTCAAATAGATTAACTTCCCTGCAGGGGTGCACCACATAACCCAGCATGCTCGATCCCATTTGGCCGGACACACTTTCCTGGGTCATGCCCGGCCTCGGAAGATCAACATGTCGCAGCCCTACCTAAGCACAACAGAGAGGTCAGCACGCCGGTCTAAGTCCTAGGCGCGCAGGGGTCCGGGCCCATCGCCCAACGCACACCTGCACGTTGCGTATGCGGCCGGTGAGCAGACCTAGCAACCTCCATTACTAAGGAAGTTACGTTACGCGGTCCAACCCGGCGCGCGCCGCTCAGTCACTGACGTCAAGAAGGATTCGGCTGATACCACGACGTCGAGTGCCCATAACTATTCCCACATAGCTGGTTAGTACGTATAGGCCAATGGCCAGACTCAGATCAAATACCAAGATCTCGTTAAACGTGTTATTATGAAATAACCACGCACAACGACCAGGGCCAGGCCCACCTGTCTCCTAGGTGGTCGCAACCCGCCCTGTCGCTCCGCCACAAAATAACCATCAGGGGGCTGTCGGGAACCCATGCCCACCTCTACCTGGGTGGAACCACCTGCCCCTTCAGCCCCCATATCCGACTCATTATCATGTGTATGTAAAAGTATGTATATAGTATATACCCGTGATCATCACCCGAGTGATCATAGCCCGATAGTATAGCGTGGCAGACGGACAAGAATGTAGGGCCACTGATGGAATACTAGCATCCTATACTAAGCATTAGGATAGCAGGTACGGGTATCAACAGATGTAGCAACAATGACAGGCTATGCAACAGAATAGGATTAATCGAATCATCAACAGTAGAAATTCTAATGCAAGAGTAAGAGAGAAGAGAATAGGCGATATCTGGTGATCAAGGGGGGGGCTTGCCTGGTTGCTCTGGCAAGAAAGAGGGGTCGTCAACACTGTAGTCGATCGAGGCAGCACCGATGTCCGTCTCGTAGTCTACCGGGGAGAAGAGGGGGAAGAAACAATAAATACAGAGCAAACAAAGCATCACAAAATATAACAAGGCAATACGTGGTGCTACGTGTGACCTATCGTAGTGCTCGGTGATACAGGCGAAGAGAAAAAAACATCCGGGAAAGTATTCCCGGTGTTAGGCATTTTCGGTTAGATGGGATGGAGGGGGATTGTTCCATGTTCGGTATGCTAGGGACGTGTGGTTGACGAACGGTCTGCGTATTCGGATGCGTCTCGAAATTCTGAGCAACTTTCATATATAAAGTATTTTCATCCGAGTTACGTTTTTTTATATTAATGTTTTAAAAGATTTAATCATTTTTTGAATTTATTTAATCATTTTAAATCAACATTATCCAGAACAGTGCATGCTGACGTCATCGTCAGCAGTCAACAGGGATGTTGACTGGTCAAACCGACGTGTGGGACCCGCGTGTCATTGACTGTTCAGATAATTAACACCTAATTAAGTTAATTAGGGATTTAGTTAAACTAACGATGATTAATTAATCTTAATTAATTCTTTAACTAATTAATTAATTAATAATATTTTAATTATTTTAGTTATTATCATTTAATTTTATATATTTTTTCATATTTTTAAATTCCTTTTTTTTATCAAAACGTTCTGGCCATGGGGGCCCGTTTGCCAGTGGGCCACAGAGGCCTAGCGGGTTCGGGCGCTGGGGCGACGGGTGTACCGGAACGGGCGCTCGCCCGCAGGGGAGGCGGGGCGAGGCCGCGGGGGTGAGAGGCTGACGGCTAACGGAGCCGACGGCTTGCCGGAGCGGCGGAAGCCAGCGGGCAGCCGCAGGGAGCAGGGGCGTCACCCCGGGCGGCGGCGGCCCTGGCAGGCGAGGCCAAGCGCGGCCGGTGCGAGCGGCGGGACGCCAGAGGCAAGCGAGGCGGGGTGGGGTGCGAGGTGGAGACGGAGGAGCTACGGCGGCGGTGGCAGTTGCCAGCAGCGGCGACGCGGGCGCAGGGGTCGGCGGCCGGGGACGCGGGCGCAGAGGACGGGCCGGCGGTGAGGCGGGCGAGCTGGCGGGTTTCGCGGGGCAGGCTCGGAACTGCGGGGGAGGCGCGTCGGCGGCCCGCGGCGACCGCGGCCGTGAGGTGCGGGCGGTTACGCTGGGGTGCGACCATGGGGGGGCACGTGGGCGCGTGGCCACACCGAGAGCAGTTCGCGGCCAGGGCGCGAACACGGCGGCGAGCGCGTGCGAGGAGGAGGGGTTGTGCGCGAGCGCGTGTGCACATGTAGGACGGCGCCGGCGCGCGGTAACCGAACGAGGAGAGGGAGAGCTCACGGGGTGGTGTAGGGTTCGCGGGCAGTGGTGCTCGGGGAGGAAGACGGGGATGAGTCGGTGATGGCTTCTCGCCCCTCGTTGGTTACCCCAAGTGGAAGGTTTGAGATGTAGCGTAACAACAAGTTTCCCTTGGCAAGATACCAAGGATCGAATCCCGTGAGACTCTGAGGGCCAACAAGTAGGTGTCAACGCTAACGGCGCCAACTTAGCGGTTGACAGGACCTGCACACAGATACAAATAACTTTGCTCCCAACGAGTATAGAGAGGTTGTCAATCCCTCCGGCCTTGTCGTTCACAAAGGATCAAACACAAGAGATAATAGTGATAGGTATGACTGCAACTAGGAAATAAAGACAGGAAGTAAATAGCGGGTATGATCAGTGATGGTAATATGGATCGGGGTCCCATGATGTTCACTAGTGATGTCTCTCTCCCAAAAGACGATAAAACAGCTAAGCGAGGTAAACTAATTACAGCTGGGCAATTGACAGGATTATGTGCGCAAACCAATGCTAACTATGCTGTAAAGAAAGGTAGAGGCTCAAAAGCATGGGCGGTACGCCAAGGCAAGTAGACCGAAATCCATCTGCATCTACTACTAATCATCCACCTTGAGATATATATCCAGAACATCTCGCTGGTATTAAGTTGCGAGTCCCACCCAAAGTGTAAACTCAAAGCAACAGACAACTGCATTAAAAGAACTTTGCGTAAAGTAAACAATCCTTGCACCCGCAAGTACAAGCACCGTTGTTTTCCCCCTTGTGGCAACAACACATCCCCTAGACTCGTGTTTCTGTCACTCAAACTAGTCATCGAGGGGCATGAACCCACAATCAAGCATAACGTTCCTCTTGGAGTTACTACCTACTACTCGGCCAAAGCAATAAACAGCAACGGAGTGTTGGAAATATGCCCTAGAGGCAATAATAAATTGGTTATTATTATATTTCCTTGTTCACGATAATCGTTTATTATCCATGCTAGAATTGTATTGATAGGAAACTCAGATACATGTGTGGATACATAGACAAACACCATGTCCCTAGTAAGCCTCTAGACGACTAGCTCGTTGATCAATAGATGGTTACGGTTTCCTAACCATGGACATTGGATGTCGTTGATAACGGGATCACATCATTAGGAGAATGATGTGATGGACAAGACCCAATCCTAAGCCTAGCACAGATCGTGTAGTTCGTATGCTAAAGCTTTTCTATATGTCAAGTATCTTTTCCTTAGACCATGAGATTGTGCAACTCCCGGATACCGTAGGAATGCTTTGGGTGTACCAAACGTCACAACGTAACTGGGTGGCTATAAAGGTGCGCTACAGGTATCTCCGAAAGTGTCTGTTAGGTTGGCACGAATCGAGACTAGGATTTGTCACTCCGTATGACGGAGAGGTATCTCTGGGCCCACTCGGTAGGACATCATCATAATGTGCACAATATGTGATCAAGGAGTTGATCACGGGATGATGTGTTACGGAACGAGTAAAGAGACTTGCCGGTAACGAGATTGAGCAAGGTATCGGTATACCGACGATCGAATCTCGGGCAAGTGCTATACCGATAGACAAAGGGAAACGTATACGGGATTGATTGAATCCTTGACATCGTGGTTCATCCGATGAGATCATCGTGGAACATGTGGGAGCCAACATGGGTATCCAGATCCCGCTGTTGGTTATTGGCCGGAGAGTTGTCTCGGTCATGACTACATGGTTCCCGAGCCCGTAGGGTCTACACACTTAAGGTTCGATGACGCTAGGGTTATAGGGAAAGTATGTACGCGGTTACCGAATGTTGTTTGGAGTCCCGGATGAGATCCCGGACGTCACGAGGAGTTCCGGAATGGTCCGGAGGTAAAGATTCATATATGGGAAGTCCCGTTTTGGTCACCGGAAAAGTTTCGGGCGATATCGGTAATGTACCGGGACCACCGGGAGGGTCCCGGGGGTCCACCAGGTGGGGCCACCAGCCCCAGAAGGCTGCGTGGGCTAAGTGTGGGAGGGGACCAGCCCCAAGGGGGCTGGTGCGCCCCCCCACCAAGTCCCTAGGCGCATGGAGAGTGGAGGGGGGCAAACCCTAGGTCCAGATGGGCCTTAAGGCCCACCATAGGGCGCCCCCTCTCTCTCCCCCCCTTGGCCGCACCCTAGATGGGTTTTCTAGGGCTGGCCGCACCCCTAGGGGTGGGAAACCCTAAAGGGGGCGCAGCCCTCCCTTCCCCCTATATATATGTGAGGTTTTGGGGCTGCTAGACACACGAGAACGTCTCCCTCTTGGCGCAGCCCTACCCCTCTCCCTCCTCGTCTCTTGCAGCGCTTGGCGAAGCCCTGCTGGAGTCCCGCGCTCCTCCACCACCACCACGCCGTCGTGCTGCTGTTGGATGGAGTCTTCCCCAACCTCTCCCTCTCTCCTTGCTGGATCAAGGCGTGGGAGACGTCACCGGGCTGCATGTGTGAAGAACGCGGAGGCACCGTCCGTTCGGTGCTAGGATCTTCGGCGATCTGAATCGCGGCGAGTACGACTCCATCAACCGCGTTCTTGAACGCTTCCGCTTAGCGATCTACAAGGGTATGTGGATCCAACTCTCCTCTCGTAGATGCATCTCCTAGATTGATCTTGGTGAGCGTAGGAAAATTTTTGTTTCCCATGCAACGTTCCCCAACAGTGGCATCATGAGCTAGGATCTTGCGTAGATGTTTTCACGAGTAGAACACAAAGGGGTTTGTGGGCGTTGATGTTTAGATTGCTTCCCTCCTTGGTCTTTCTTGATTCAGCGGTATTATGGGATGAAGCGGCCCGGACCAACTTTACATGTCCACGTACATGAGACCGGTTCCATCGACAGACATGCGACTTTTGTTGCATAAGATGGCTGGCGGGTGTCTGTCTCTCCTATCTTAGTTGAATCGGAATAGACAAAGGCGGTCCTTGTAGAAGGTTAAATAGCAACTTAAATATCACCGTTGTGGCTTTGCGTAGGTAAGAAGCGTTCTTGCTAGATACCCATAGCAGCCACGTAAAACATGCAACAACAAATTAGAGGACGTCTAACTTGTTTTTGCAGGGTATGTATGTGATATGATATGGCCAATGACATGATGAGATATATTTTGATGTATGAGATGATAATGTTGTAATAGTTAATATCGACTTGCATGTCGATGTATACGGCAACCGGCAGGAGCCATAGGGTTGTCTTTAATTTTTGTATGACCTGCGTGTCAATCATTAAGCGCTATGTAATGCTTTACTTTATCGCTAAACGGTAGCAATAGTAGTAAGAGCTTGGTGGGCGCGCGACAACCCCGATGGCGACACGATGATGGAGATCATGATGATGGGGATCATGGTGTTACGCCGGTGACGATGGAGATCATGCCGGTGCTTTGGAGATGGAGATCAAAAGCACGAGTTGATGGCCATATCATGTCACTTATGATTTGCATGTGATGTTAATCCTTTTATGCATCTTATTTTGCTTAGGACGGCGGTAGCATTATAAGATGATCCCTCACTAAAAATTTCAAGATGAAATTGTGTTCCCCCCGAGTGTGCGCCGTTGCGAAGGTTCGTCGTTTCGAAGCACCACGTGATGATCGGGTGTGATAGACTCTACGTTCGCATACAACGGGTGCAAGCCAGTTTTGCACATGCAGAACACTCGGGTTAGACTTGACGAGCCTAGCATGTACAGACATGGCCTCGGAACACGGAAGACCGAAAGGTCGAGCATGAGTCATATAGTAGATATGATCAACATGAAGATGTTCACCATTGACACCACCTCATCTCACGTGATGATCGGACTTGGGTTGGTGGATTTGGATCATGTCACGCTCGGATGACCAGAGGGATGTCAATTTGAGTGGGAGTTATAAGTAATTTGATTAGTTAAACTCACTTATCATGAACAATAGTCTAAGTTGACTTTGCAAATTATGTTGTAGATCAATAGCTTGCGTTGTAGCTCCCTGTTTAATACGATCCTAGAGAAAGACTAAGTTGAAAGATATTGTAAGCAAGGATGCGGACTGGGTCCGTAGTCTGAGGAGTGTCCTCACTACTGCACAGAAAGCTTACGTCTTTGATGCACCGCTCGATGTGCAAACCCCTACAACGTTGTCTGTGGATGTTGTGAACACCTGACAGAGACGTCCTGATGACTACTTGATAGTTTAGTGCACCATACTTTACGGCTTAGAATCGGGATTCCAATGACGTTTTGAACGCCATAGAACATATGAGATGTTCTAAGAGCTGAAATTGGGATTTCAGGCTCATGCCCGTGTTGAGAGGTATGAGACCTCTGACAAGTTCTTTTGCCAAAAAGATGGAGGAGAATAGCTCAACTAGTGAGCATGTGCACAGAATGTCTGGGTGCTGAAATCACTTGAACCAAGTGGGAGTTAATCTTCCAGGTGAGATAGTGGTTGACGGAATTCTCTAGACACTATCACCAAGCTACTAGAACTTCGTGATGAACTATGACATGCAAAGGATGGTGATAATCCCGGTGCTGTCAGCGGTTCTTAGTACCGCAAAAGTAGAGATCAAGAAGGAGCATCAAGTGTTGATGGTTTAACAAGACCACTGGTTTCAAAAGGGTAAGGGCTAGAAGGGAAACTTCATGAATGGCAAGCCTGTTGTCACTCTGATGAAGGAACCCATGGTTGAACCCAAACCTCGAGACTAAGTGCTTCTATTGTAATGGGAACGGTCACATGGTAGCTGAACCACCCCAAATACATGGTAGATATGATAGCTGGCAACTTCAACAAAGTATATTTGATATACGTGTTATTGATGTGTACCTTAGTAGTACTCCTTGTAGCACCTGGGTATTGGATACCGGTTCAGTTGCTATTATTAGTGACTTGAAGCAAAAGCTACGGACTGAACGGAGACTAGTTAAGGGCGAGGTGACGATGTGTGTTGGAAGTGTTTCCAAGGTTGATGAGATCACCATCGCACACTTCCTCTATTTTCGAGATTAGTGTTGAACCTAGATAAATGTTATCAGGTGTCTGCGTTGAGCATGAAAATGATTAGATCATGTTCATTACAATACGATTATTCATTTAAGTCAGAGAATAATGGTTATTCTGTTTACATGAATAATACCTTTATGGTCATGCACCCAATGGTTTGTTGAATCTCGATCATAGTAATACACATGATGATGATATTAATGCCAAAAGATGTAGAGTTAATAATGATAGTACCACTTTCTTGTGGCACTGCCGCTTAGGTCATTTTGGCATAAAATGCATGAAGAAACTCCATGCTGATGGACGTTTGGAGTCACTTGATTTTGAATCGCTTGACACATGCGAGCCATGCCTCATGGGCAGGATGACTGAGATCTCGTTTTCAGGTGCAATGAAACGGGTAAGTGACTTATTGGAAATCATACATGCTGATGTATGTGATCCAATGAGAATTAAGGCGTGTGGTGGATATCGTTATTTTCTCATCTTCACTGACAATTTGAGTAGATATGGTATATTTACTTAATGAAGCAAAAGTCTGAAACGTTTGAAAGGTTCAAAAATTTCAGAGTGAAGATTAAGAAACATCATAACAAGAAGATCATGTTCCTACGATCTGATCAAGGGGATATTATCTGAATTATGAGTTTGGCAATCACTTGAGACATTGTGGAATTGTTTCGCAGTTGAAGTCCCCTGGAACACCACAGCGTAATGGTGTGTCCGGACATCGTAATCGAACCTTATGAGATATGGTGCGATCTATGGTGTGTCTTACCGATCTACCGCTATTATTTTGAGGTTATGCATTAGAGACAGCTGCATTCACTTTATATAGGACACCATCTAAGTCCGTTGAGACGACGTCGTATGGTTTGGCAAGAAACCAAAGTTGTCGTTTTCTTAAATGTTTGGGGCTGCGATGCTTATGGCTTCAGCCAGGAAAAGCTCGAACCCAAAGCGGACAAATACATCTTCATAGGATACCCAAAGGTAACAGTTGGGTATACCTTCTATCTCAGATCCAAGGACAAAAATGTTTGTCGCTAAGAACGGGTCCTTTCTTGAGAAGGAGTTTCTCTCGAAAGAATTGAGTGGGAGGAAGATAGAACTTGATGAGGTTGTCGAACCCTCACTTCAACCGGAGAGTAGTGCAACACAGAAAGATGTTTCTGTGGAACCTACGACAGTTGAAGAGGATACTAATGATAGTGATCATGAAGCTCCAGATCAAGTTGCTATCGAACCTCGTAGGTTGACAAGGATATGTACTACTCCTGAGTGGTACGTTGATCCTGTCTTAGAGGTCATGTTGTTGGACAACGATGAACCTACGAACTATGGAGAAGCGATGGTGGGCCCATATTCCGACAAATGGTTAGAAGCCGATAAATCCGAGATAGGATCCATGTATCAAAACAAAGTATGGACTTTGGTGGACTTGCCCTATGATCGGCAAGCCATTGAGACAAATGGATCTTTAAGACTAAGACGGACGTAGACGGTAATGTCACCGTCTATGAAGCTCGACTTGTGGCAAAGAGTTTTTCACAAGTTCAAGGAGTTGACTACGATGAGATTTTCTCACCCGTAGCGATGCTTAAGTCCGTCGGAATCATGTTAGCATTAGCTGCATTTATGAAATCTGGCAGATGGATGACAAAACAAGTTTCCTTACCAGTTTTCGTAAGGAAAGGTTGTATATGATACAATCAGAAAGGTTTTGTCGATCCTAACGATGCAAAAAGATATGCTAGCTCCAGCGATCCTTCTATGGACTAGAGCAAGCATCTCGGAGTCGGAATATATGCTTTGATGGAGTGATCAAAGTTTTTGGGTATACAAAGTTTGTTAGAAACTTGTATTTACAATAAAGTGAGTGGGAGCACTACAACATTTCTGATAAGTATATGTGAATGACATATGGTTGATCCGAAATGATGTAGAATTTCTGGAAAGAGTAAAGGGTTGTTTGAAAGGTATTTTTCAAAGGAAGACCTGGATAAAGTTGCTTACATAATTGGGCATCAAGATCTATAGAGATAGATCAAGACGCCTGATGATACTTTCAAAAGAAACACACACCTTTGACATGATTTTGAAGGAGTTCAAAATAGGTCAGTCAAAGAAGGAGTTCTTGCCTGATTTGTAAGGTGTGAAGTTGAGTAAGACTCAAAGCTTGACCACGGCAGAAGAAAGAGGAAGGACGAAGGTCGTCCCCTATGGTTTTGTCATAGGCTCTATACGATATGCCATGCTAAGTACCGCACCTGATGTGTGCCTTGCCACATGTCTGGCAAGAGGGTACAAAGGTGATCCAGGAGTGGATTACTAGATAGTGGTCAAAATTATCCTTAGAGGAATAAGGAAATGTTTCTCGGTTATGGAGGTGATAAAGAGTTCGACGTAAAGAGTTACGTCGATGCAACAGTTTGGAGATACCGGATACGTATAATGGAGCAACAGTTTGGAATAGCTCCAAGTGGAACGTGGTAGCAGCATCTACGATATGACATTAAGTTTTGCGAAGTACATAGGGATCTGAATGTTGCAGACCCGTTGACTACAACCTCTCTCACAAGCATAACATGACCAAACACAGAACTCATTGAGTGTTAATCACATATTGATGTGAACTAGATTACTGACTCTAGTGAACTCTTTGGATGTTGGTCACATGGCGATGTGACCTATGAGTGTTAATCACATGGCGATGTGAACTAGATTATTGACTCTAGTGCAAGTGGGAGACTGTTGGAAATATGCCCTAGAGGCAATAATAAATTGGTTATTATTATATTTCCTTGTTCACGATAATCGTTTATTATCCATGCTAGAATTGTATTGATAGGAAACTCAGATACATGTGTGGATACATAGACAAACACCATGTCCCTAGTAAGCCTCTAGATGACTAGCTCGTTGATCAATAGATGGTTACGGTTTCCTGACCATGGACATTGGATGTCATTGATAACGGGATCACATCATTAGGAGAATGATGTGATGGACAAGACCCAATCCTAAGCCTAGCACAGATCGTGTAGTTCGTATGCTAAAGCTTTTCTATATGTCAAGTATCTTTTCCTTAGACCATGAGATTGTGCAACTCCCGGATACCGTAGGAATGCTTTGGGTGTACCAAACGTCACAACGTAACTGGGTGGCTATAAAGGTGCACTACAGGTATCTCCGAAAGTGTCTTTTGGGTTGGCACGAATCGAGACTGGGATTTGTCACTCCGTATGACGGAGAGGTATCTCTGGGCCCACTCGGTAGGACATCATCATAATGTGCACAATATGTGATCAAGGGTTGATCACGGGATGATGTGTTACGGAACGAGTAAAGAGACTTGCCGGTAACGAGATTGAGCAAGGTATCGGTATACCGACGATCGAATCTCGGGCAAGTGCTATACCGATAGACAAAGGGAATCGTATACGGGATTGATTGAATCCTTGACATCGTGGTTCATCCGATGAGATCATCGTGGAACATGTGGGAGCCAACATGGGTATCCAGATACCGCTGTTGGTTATTGGCCGGAGAGTTGTCTCGGTCATGTCTACATGGTTCCCGAGCCCGTAGGGTCTACACACTTAAGGTTCGATGACGCTAGGGTTATAGGGAAAGTATGTACGCGGTTACCGAATGTTGTTCGGAGTCCCGGATGAGATCCCGGACGTCACGAGGAGTTCCGGAATGGTCCGGAGGTAAAGATTCATATATGGGAAGTCCCGTTTTGGTCACCGGAAAAGTTTCGGGCGATATCGGTAATGTACCGGGACCACCGGGAGGGTCCCGGGGGTCCACCAGGTGGGGCCACCAGCCCCAGAAGGCTGCGTGGGCTAAGTGTGGGAGGGGACCAGCCCCAAGGGGGCTGGTGCGCCCCCCCACCAAGTCCCTAGGCGCATGGAGAGTGGAGGGGGGCAAACCCTAGGTCCAGATGGGCCTTAAGGCCCACCCTAGGGCGCCCCCTCTCTCTCCCCCCCTTGGCCGCACCCTAGATGGGTTTTCTAGGGCTGGCCGCACCCCTAGGGGTGGGAAACCCTAAAGGGGGCGCAACCCTCCCTTCCTCCTATATATATGTGAGGTTTTGGGGCTGCTAGACACACGAGAACGTCTCCCTCTTGGCGCAGCCCTACCCCTCTCCCTCCTCGTCTCTTGCAGCGCTTGGCGAAGCCCTGCTGGAGTCCCGCGCTCCTCCACCACCACCACGCCGTCGTGCTGCTGTTGGATGGAGTCTTCCCCAACCTCTCCCTCTCTCCTTGCTGGATCAAGGCGTGGGAGACGTCACCGGGCTGCACGTGTGAAGAACGCGGAGGCACCGTCCGTTTGGTGCTAGGATCTTCGGCGATCTGAATCGCGGCGAGTACGACTCCATCAACCGCGTTCTTGAACGCTTCCGCTTAGCGATCTACAAGGGTATGTGGATCCAACTCTCCTCTCGTAGATGCATCTCCTAGATTGATCTTGGTGAGCGTAGGAAAATTTTTGTTTCCCATGCAACGTTCCCCAACACGGAGAACATGCAAGAATTACTCAAGAACATAAATATAAAAGAGGTGAATCAAATATATTACTCACACACAATCTGAACATAATCTCATATTCCATCGGATCCCAGCAAACTCAGCAGAGCAACAGCATAAAGATTACATATGTGCCTCGATCATGTAGGGCAGCTCACGAGGTCTAATCCATGAAAAACAAAGAGGGGGAGGAGAACATCACATAGCTACTGGTCATGGACCCATGGTCCAAGGGGGACTACTCACAACTCATCCGGGAAGCGTCCATGGTGGTGGAGAAGCTCCCGGTGGTGGTTCTCCCCTCCGGTAGGGTGCCGGGAAGAGTTCTCCTGGTGCTCCCGATCTTGGAAACGCGGCGGCGGCGGAACAGAGGCGAGATCGTAAAAAAGGGTTCCGTCCTCGAGGGTTTCGGGACGCGAGCAATATATATGCAAAAGGGGGTCACCAGAGGCGGAGGTGGAGCCCCAGGCGCCCTGGCGCGGCCAAGGGTGGGGCCGCGCCGGGTGGCCGCCTGGGCCACCCCAGGCTCCCCTCTGGCCCTGCTTTGGTTTTTCTTGAAGCTCCCGATACGCTGATTTTTCCTGTATTTTTCCCGGAATTTTTAGGGCACTTTTAATATGGGGGAAACCTGAAATAGAAAAACAGCAGAAAACAGGAACTGGCACTGTGGTGCACTGAGTTAATAGGTTAGTCCAAATATGATCAAAAGTGTATGGAAGTGCATAAATATCATAGCAATATCACACAAAAGAGGCATGGAGCAAGCAGAAATTATAGATACGTTTTGGACGTATCAGTCGGCGACAGGGAGGCAGCCCAACCGGGAGGGGCTCCGGCAACGTGGCCTCCGGCGAGGTCCAGGCGGTGTCGGGGCGGCAGGAATCGGCGACGGGGTCGGGGCATCATGCCCCGATCCAGATCCAG
>LR738709.1:95315589-95495622 GCA_902687465.1 Secale cereale
GCTAGGGGCGGTGATGTGTCCGACCAAGGTACGACGGCGGCGTACTGGCTCGGGACTTCGTCCCGAGCTTGGAGATGGGGGTGGTGGCGAGCTGGGCTGGGCTAGCCTGGCGACTAGCTGGGCCGGCCCAGTTCGGCGGGGAAAGTCTTTTTTTTAAAACAAACAAAGAAAACGAATAAAAACGAAATAAATAAAAATATTATATAGGCATATTATATATCAAAAATTGCAGTAAAAGAAATCATACAAAGTGAACATTTTTCTACAGTCAAATAAAATACACACAAATTTCAATAAATCAAATAGTGCTACTGTTGCAATAAAATACAATAAAATCATTTTAAAAATACCAAAATGTTTTCAAATTTATTTCTCTCCAATTTTCTCCTGTAGGGAATCATGTTACCCTATTTTCCATATATTTATTTTTGGAGAAATTTAATTTGAATAAAACCCAATAACTCAAATATTGAAATGAGTTGCGGAAAATTTGAGAAAAACTTCCAACTCATATTTCCTATAATTTGAAGAAGTCATTTTGTCTTCTCTCGGGAAAATCATTGAGTTGCATAAAGTTTCTGAACTGGAAAAATATTTCGAGGATGAAATTCAAAATCCTTTCAAAGCCCTTTATCATTTAAAATAAATGGAAGAAGTCATATTATCTTCACTCTAGGGTTTTGTGTTGAAAAGAATTTGAATTCCTGGAGATCAAAATGCAAAGTGAAAGTTTTGGAAAAGTCATTTTATACCCTCTCATTTAACTTTCAAAAGTTTCGAATTTCACTCAATTTCAAACAGCACATCAAACAAGCAATCAAAACTTTATATTTATATAACATTCCAAAATTTAGAATTTTGGGATGTTACAAACCTACCACACTTAAAATGAATCTTGTCCTCGAGATTCGGAGAGGCTAGCAAGAAATAGGTTGGGGTTTGGGGGTCTTCTAGCAAATCCACTGATCGATGGGGTGTAGTGTGCTACCACACTTACAAGCATAATTACGGTCCCATCAAAACGCAAACACTCCATCCTTTGACAGTGTCGATTCTTCTCAGATCTTCAGGGTAACTCCTTCTGTGGGGCTCTTTCGGTAGTGGCATAACCTTTGCCCTCAGTTCTTGTATCATTTCATCTTGGTAAGGTTCTTCTGAGACTGGTTATACTTAGCTGACAGGTCTGACGCCAATACTAAACAAATATCGATATCTCATGGTGGTCATCAAACAATTTAACTGGGTTCCTGCAGAAAACGGGTCTGGGCTTCATCCTCACCGTATATCCTACGGTTGGCAACAGCATGCCGTGTACAAGGGAAAAATTTATATACCATTCTAAGGTTTAAACAAGGTTTTGACATCGTCGTCTCTCTACTATGGGTAACTCACTCAGATTTACCATCTCGTATAACAGAGGCGAATAATAAGAGTAAGTCGGTATGGTGATCAATCCATCCCGCACCCAAATCATTACCTTGTATATGGTTTAGTGAATCTCGTATTCTATCACTCGGTCATCCTCACAAGCATTGCAGAATTTCTCTTCTCAACGAACTATGTCCTGATAAATCCCTTGATTCTACAAGCCAAACAACCATCTATCGTGTTTCACAACCCTCGGTTTTAACATAACCACCTATAAGATCGTCTATTGGCAAGGTCGTAACTTCTACCAGGGATTTTCCTTCGGCAAGAGTGTGCTTGCTTTCCTGACAGGTCCTGGGGCCTGTGGGTTATGGCTCATCTCATCACTAGCAACACTTGGTCTCATCATCGGGTTGCAACTGATCGTTCTTCCGACCTCCAACTTCCTTGGTTTTCTTAAATCCATCCAGTTTGTTTGGTATCCCTTTCTTCATTGGGTACAAAACTGAGTGTAATTACTCACACTCATCCTTGGGCAGTTCATTCCAAGTCTGACGTAATTAACCACTAGCTAGTGTATTCGGGTAATGGTGTTGGATACTACCACACTTAAAATGAATACCACTAGTTTCTTCAAAATCGTGATCCAGGTATCATGTCTTCACTCATCACTTATATAGTACCAACTCATTAAATCCAGAATCAATACCAAGATGCTAACTGTATTGCTTCTCAACTTACTACGATCTACTGCATTTCCATTGCATGCTTCAACTCAACTACTTAGCACAACTCTCCTTCTTCTTGGAACAATCTCTAGCAAAGTGCCCTACTTCACTACAGCAGAAACATATTACTTCTGACAAGTCTCGTGGTTCCCTTATAATTACGTAGCCTCCTTAGGTCCTCGGCTTATGGGTCCAGTTCAGAACTTTTATATCCTTAATTCATCCTTGGAGTCACTATTGCTCCATACTCCAGCATTACACTCTCTTTTAAATCCAATTGTATTCATTTCCTTCATATCCTTGGGGTAAGCTCCATATCAACCATAAACTCCAACTTATTTGTGCAAACTCCACTATTTGGGGCATCAATTTCCTTTCTATTCGTCCAGGGTTCACTCAGAAAAGTATTGCCCTAAACAAAATGCACTGGTTCATCAGAAATCCATATTCTCCTCAGATCAAACCTTTTATTACTTCCTGAATCATTATTCAACACTCCAATTACAAGGTGCTTCACTACGAATGTTGCCATCCACATAGTTGGGTATGGTCAAACATTCCTCCCATCTTTATTCCTTTGTCCTAGCTAAGGACGCTTCAGTCCCACTGGAATCGTGCAATGTGATTCTTGAAATCATTAATCTTTTGCTTCGTCCTATTGGTCGTGTGCTTTATCTTCATCATCTCTGCATGCATTCTACTCAGGCATTCCTGAGTTCAACTTCATTCTCCATGAAGGGATAACCCTTGTAAACTACATCTCCTTCCAGGTGATTATGCTTCATCATGTCCTTCGGGATCTTTGGGTAATCCTGATCACTAGTCAGGGTCATGATCGTTTCCGGGCCCTTGAGAAAGGACTCGTAAAGGGTTCCCATCTATAGGTATAAGACAGAAGGGGTTCTCAGGACAACATACGGACAACCTTGGGTAAAATAGGGTCGTTTTTTCGAGAAAGGTTTGGGTCAGCTTCTCCATGGGTCTAGGTTTTAGTCTAGGTGAGATAGCAAGAGAGGTACTCACAAACGTCCAACAACTCATAGCATTCCTTCTTTGATTCCAAAAATCTCAACTTCTATTGCTTCACGAACTATTACGATGTTCTTTCCATAACTCAACTCAACATCGTAAAAAGGGTGTTCCATATTAATCTACATGCTTCATTCCAATATGAAGATCTCAACTACTCAGATCAATCTTCCTCCTGTCTAAACCTTCTCTTGGCAAAATGCTCTACTTCCTTGTAGTGTAAACTAATGTCATAAGACAGATCTAGGGGCTTCATGGTGACTATCCTGGTTCACTGGATTCTCCGCTTCCTGGTTGGGTAGTGGTTAGCATCAATGTTGGGGATATCGCTTATCGGGAACTTATCGGTCGACCCATGATAAGGGATGAATCGGCCAGTTTATCGGCATATCGGCCGATTTATCGCCATATCGGCGGATTTATCGGCCGATTTATCTTATCGGTCAGACAGCGGTAAGCGATAAATCGGCTGATTTATCGGCATATCGGAAGATATCTTGAACAGTGGTTAGCATAATGACCTAAATGCTTGCACCTGTAACATGTGATGTGACTCAGGTCCTTTTCCGCAGAGATTGGGTTCTTCCGGGGACACATGCTCTTTCTCCTCCTCGACTTCCTTCTTCCTATCAATTCTTCCATCTTTTGTGGATCAAACTCCACTTCTTCTGTCAGGAAGTCTCCCGAATACTCTTGGCTTTCCTTCATGCAATACTGTGAAAGATGTCCTTCTTTTATGCATGAGTAGCAAGCACGTGAGTAATATCTGTCTAGTCCTTCTCCATCAGGGTCGTCAATATCTTCCTCCATCGTGGATCCCTTAAGGTTTCCTCGAGGACTTCTTTCATTGCTTCTTTCTTCTACTGGACAGTTCGTTGCACCATGGGGTAAATGTGACACTGGGCAGGATAGTGGGTAGTCCCTTCACACAAGAAACAAGTAATCTGCCTAGTTGGGCATTCTTCAGCTAGGTGACTTCCTTCACAATTAGGGCATTCATCCCTATGCTCCTCCTCGGTGTGTCCTATTTCTCCACAAATCATGCAGGCACAAGGTTTCTTCTTCGGTTTTGTCACCATGCTTTCTGATGAGATGGGATCTTAACATAGTCTTCTTGAATTCCTCCCAACTTTCTGCTCCATTACGTCCTTGTATGGCTTGATGCATCTTACACCATGTTGCAGCACATTTTGTAAAGTACTGAAGAGCGTATTGAACCTCATACTTCCTTGCAACCAAATTGTTCCTGAAGTGATCCTCCATGTTTTGTATCCATAGCTCTGCCTCTGGCTGGGTCACCGGTCCAGAGAATACAAGTCTATCTTCTTTCATCCTCTATTGGGTACAAGGGTTTTGGGATGAGATTCAGAAGGTGGGGAGAGATACACTCAATACAAACAATCGTTTTGAAAAGATGGGTTTTGTTTTGTGGCCGTCTGAAAAACATCAAACAAATGACGGCTCACAATCGTCGCATCTAACGTAAGCACATAACAGGGGTTTGGTCTTCTAAAAGTTAATATCTCTTCAGAGTCATCAACTCTTCAAATCTTCGGAGTATCCATTGTTGTAGCTTCAACACTTCCAATGCATGGTGAAATCCTCTTTACTCCGAAGTGATCCAATGGGAAAAAGGTATTGTCTAACTATTTAAGGTAAGAGGGAAATTTTGACAAAACTCGAAAAAGAAGAGATGTAAAGAATCTTTTTGACAATAAGGTTTTAGAGAAATCCTTTTCTATGGGCTGGCCAGTTTCTAGGGTCACATCCTACAGTCAACATGTGCTCTGATACCATCTTCTAGCGACCCGACCCGAATGGATCAAGTCTCTGTGCTTAAGTGTCATCCCTGGATCGGTATGCTGACACACACAGTACTCAAGGATTTATAACAGAGGAAAATCACATGTATTAAGTAATGTAAATACTATTACCTAAATCAATCATAGCGGAAGCAACAAAGGTTGTGGAGTTCCATCAACACCAATGGCAAAGTTGAGTGTAGAGAGTGCAACCCTAACGAAACACTTACTCGTCGGATAGACTTCTGCAACATGAGACGTTGCAGCCATGTAGGTCAGTACATTGAATGTACTGGCAAATTCACACTGTAGAAGTAATGATGAACAATTCCTACAATTACATGCATATTTGGCTGGTGGAGGCTGTAAGGTTGTTTTGCATAAAGCTGATTTTTCCCTACCACAAAGGAATGCATTTTATTTAACTACTTTGTTAAATTTAAAACATGAACAATTGAGAATGGTTCCTCCATCTCAATCCCAAACCAAAGTCATTATTAACCCAACAAATTAATTAAATAAAGTGTTGAGATCAATAAATAATTCAAGTACCAGATACTCAAAATTGTCCATAACCAGGGACACGGCTACTCATGAATAGTTTGTACACTCTGCAGAGGTTTGTGCACTTTTCCCATAAGACTCGATCTCCTCCGTTGGATTTCTCGCACTGCATGGTGTTTGAGAAACGGATGACCGAGACACAGTCTTTCAGAAGCATTTACTCTTTACCCCGGGTAGACCGGTACACCTACATTCGCTACATCTGCTAGTCTACCACTGAAAGAGGTCACACAACTTACTCATACTATGCTAGAGCCCATAATGGCTTGTGGCTGCACATGGAAGTTTCTAGGCATGAACATATTATATGATCCCTTTGAGCCTGGGTGGCATTCCAATAGTGTGATCACATGGTTCCTCCGGGATCCCCTAGGGCAAACACTGGTTTCTCCTGGTGCCCGGCAACCACTGGGTGCTCTAGGGTGCCACAACCAATCCACCCAGATGTGTATTAAATTACCACCTTAAAGTTTCCCTTAAATATCACTCACATCTTTCATGAAACTCTCATACCAATCCACGTCTACAAGCATGGCTAAGCAATAAGTAACAAAGCGTATACCCCCCTGGTTGATCTCAAGTCACTGGGTTCCTACCTCATGAACTACAAAGCATCATATTATGTAACCAGTCCAACTCATGCAAGTGTTTGAGGTTATAACTAATGCAATGAAAACTGGGTATTGGAAAGTATGATCAAAGTGTGAACTTGCCTTGTACTGACGATGTAGAAGATTTCGCACTCAGAACTCGTGATAGATCTACTCGTCACACTCCGTTCAATCTATCATAAGAAAACAATAGTAACCCCACATAAGCAATCACTCAGAAGATCGGAAAGATCGAATAAAACACTTTGGAAAACTTTGAAAACAAACAAATGACTCTTGAAACATAAAAAAATTTCCAACAGTACCAAAATTATGTGAATTTAGCCTTATCAGAAAGGTTAGGTCAAGAGCTTCGATTTGCAAAAAGAATCAACTAAATCGGAGTTACGAAAATCAAGTTATGATCAAACGAAGTTTAAATTCAAATCTAGTTGAATTCAAATTTTAAAACTTTCAAAAACATGTTTAAGTTGTTTTACTGGAATGAGGGGATCGTAACGAAGACGTGGGCGTTGGTTTCGTTGGATTTGGACCAACGAGCAAAAAGTTATGGCCAATTGAAGTTTAGGGGCTAAACAGTAAATAAAATACTTACAGATAGGTCCCTAGACGAAAAAGTAAAAGAAAACGAAAAAACTAAAGAACGAACATTCGCTATTAAGACCTAACAAGAGAATCTTCATTGAATAGATCTAATAAAAAAACTAAACTAGGTTTTTAAAATAAAACCGATCTAACGGAAACCGGGGCGGTTACGGTTTTTACCGGTCCGTGGGAAAAGACCGGCGGGTCGAGCGGTCCGGGCGAACCGGGGTGGTTCGGGCGCGGTTTCCGGCCGACGGCGGCTCCGGCGAGTCCGGCGAAGGACAGCACGGCGGCGGCTTCAGGCGAAGCGGGGCAAGGCGGGGCGGGGCAGGCGGTTCGGCCCGGCGGCGCTCGGGCGGTGGCGGCGAGCAACGCGAGCAGCGGCGGCGGCAGAAGTGCGCGGCGGCAGCGGTTGCAAAGCGGAGGCGGCGGCGAGATGCGGGACGGCGGCGGCGGCGAGATGCGGGACGGCGGCGGCGGCGAGATGCGGGACGGCGGCGGCGATGCGAGGAGAGAAACGGGGCGGCGGTGCAGTATTTATGGAGAGGAGGGAGTCGGGCTTTGCATGGGGGAGGGGCCAGGGGCGGCGAGGTGTCCGGCCAAGGTACGGCGACGGCGGCGTACTGGCTCGGGACTTTGTCCCAAGCTTGGAGATGGGGGCGGTGGCGAGCTGGGCTGGGCTGGCCTGGCGACTTGTTGGGCCGGCCCAGTTCGGCGGGGAAAGTCTTTTTTTAAACAGACAATGAAAATGAATAAAAACAAAATAAATTAAAATATTATATAGGTATATTATATATCAAAATTTGCAGAAAAAGAAATCTTACAAAGTGAACATTTTTCTACACTCAAATAAAATACACAAAAATTTCAATAAACCAAATAGTGCTACTGTTACAATAAAATCCAATAAAACTTATTTTAAAAATACCAAAATGTTTTCAAATTTATTTCTCTCCAATTTTCTCCTGTAGGGAATCATGTTACCCTATTTTCCATATATTTATTTTTGGAGAAAATTAATTTGAATAAAACCCAATAACTCAAATATTGAAATGAGTTGCAGAAAAATTCAGAAAAACTTCCAACTCATATTTCTTATAATTTGAAAAAGTCATTTTATCTTCTCTCGGGAAAATCATTGAGTTGCATAAAGTTTCTGAATTGGAAAAATATTTCGAGGATGAAATTCAAAATCCTTTCAAAGCCCTTTATCATTTAAAATAAATGGAAGAAGTCATATTATCTTCACTCTAGGGTTTTGTGTTGAAAAGAATTTGAATTCCCGGAAATCAAAATGCAAAGTGAAAGTTTTGGGAAAGTCGTTTTATTCCCTCTCATTTAACTTTCAAAAGTTTCGAATTTCACTCAGTTTCACACAGCACATCAAACAAGCAATCTAAACTATATATTTATATAACATTCCAAAATTTAGAACTTCGGGATGTTACAGACGTCTTCATCCTATGCCTCCCACAGATTGATAAACCTTAGGTCATCCACTTGAGGGAAATTTGCTACTGTCCTACAAACCTCTGCACTTGGAGGCCCAACAACGTCTACAAGATGAAGGTTGTGTAGTAGACATCAAGCTCTTTTCTGGCGCCGTTGCCGGGGAGGTTAGTGCTTGAAGGTATATCTTTAGATCTTGCAATCAAATCTTTTAGTTTCTTGTTTTATCACTAGTTTAGTTTATAAAAGAAAACTACAAAAAAATGGAATTAAGGTTACCTCATATGCTTCATCATTTTAATATCTTTCGTGAAAATGATGGAAATGAAATATGTGCTCAAGTACTAGAATAAGAATTACATAGAATGCTTGGCATAAAATATGTGCATAATGAGCATGATTGCAATGTTGTTAGTGTGAATCCTTTGAATATCCATGATGCTAATGATATGCAAAGCCACAAGCTTGGGGATGCTATGTTTGATGAAGATGATATTTTTAGTCCCCCATGATTTGATGTGCAAATTTATTATGATGAAAGCATGCCTCCTATTTATGATGATTATATTGATGAAAGTGGATTTGGAGAGGTCATGACTTTATTTAGTGATGAATCCACTATTTCGGAAGGGGTTCCAATTGATTATGAGAACAAAGTTGATATCTATGATGATTATTGTGATGACTTGTATGCTATTAAGAATAATGATAACCATGAAACTTGTCATCATGATTTTAGTTTTCAATTGGATTATGCTTCACATGATAGTTATTTTGTTGAGTTTGCTCCCACTACTATGAATGAGAAGAATTTTGCTTGTGTGGAGAGTATTAAAATTTCTATGCAAGTAGATCATGAAAATAATGCTTTATGTGCTGGTTATATTGTTGAACTCATTCATGATTCTACTGAAAATTATTATGAGAGAGGAACATATGTTTCTACCTATTGCAATAATATTAAGTTTCCTCTCTTTATGTTGAAAGTTTTGAAGCTATGCTTACTTTGCCTTCCTATGCTAATTGATTATCATTCCCATAAGTTGTTTGCTCACAAAATCCCTATGCATAAGAAGTGGGTTAGACTTAAATGTGCTAGTCATATTCTTCATGATGCTCCCGCTATGTTTCAATTCTTATCTTTTATGTGAGCATCATTATGCCTAGCTAGGGGCATTAAACGATAGCGCTTGTTGGTAGGCAACCCAACTTTATTTAGTTTTCTTTGCTTTTGTTGCTGTTAGGGAATAAATATTGCATCTAGCCTCTGATTAGATGTGGTTTCATGTTTTGTTTAGTGTTTGTGCCAAGTAGAACCTTTGGGAGGACTTGTGTGAAGTTTATGTGATCTTGCTGTGAAAAACAGAATCGTTAGCGCTCGCTAAAGTAGTCTTCAGATTTTACTGGAGCGTGCTTTTTAGTTGATTCTTTTTACAGATGATTGGTAGAAAAATTCCAAAAATTTATCAATTTAGTTTGAATTTTTTTGGAGTTCCAGAAGTAGGCGAAACCTGCAGATTACTACAGACTGTTCTATTTTTGACAGATATTGTTTTTCGTGTGTTGTTTGCTTATTCCGATGCATCTATGAGTAGTATTGGGAAGTATGAACCATAGAGAAGTTGGAATACAATAGGTTTAACACCAATATAAACAAAGAATGAATTCATTGCTGCACTTTTGAGTAGTGGTTTGCTTTCTTATACTAACGGAGCTCACGAGAATTTTTGTCTAAGTTTTGTGTTGTGAAGTTTTCAAGTTTTGAGTATTGCTTTGATGGATTGTGGAACAAGGAGTAGCAAAGGCCAAAGCTTGGGGACGCCCATGACACCCCAAGTAAATTCAAGATAATCAAAAGCCTAAGCTTCGGGATGCCCCGGGAAGGCACCCGCTCTTTCGTCTTCATCCATCGGTAACTATACTTGGAGCTATATTTTTATTCACCACATGATATGTGTTTTGCTTGGAGCGTCTTGTATAATTTGAGTCTTTGCTTGTTAGTTTGTCACAATCATCCTTGCTGGACACACCTATTTGAGAGAGTTAAATATGGCCTAGAAATTGTTAGAACACTCTATGTGCTTCACTTATATCTTTTGAGTTGAATAGTTTTTACTCTAGTGCTTCACTTACATCTTTTAGAGCACGGTGGTGGTAATATTTGGTAGAAATTGTTGAACTCTCATGCTTCACTTATATCTATTTGAGAGTCTATTAAAACAACATGGTAATGTGTTTAGGCTAAGAAACTAGTCTTCACATGATAGACATCCAATGGCAATGTAGTAAAAAAATTCACACCAACTGCATTGAATAGAATGAGATGTTGGATGCTTGATAATTGTTTTGAGATATGAGGATAGTGATATTAGAGTCATGCTAGTAGAGTTATTATGAAATTGAAAAATGCTTGTGTTAAGGTTAGTGATTCCCGTAGCATGCACGTATGGTGAACCGCTATGTGACGAAGTTAGAGCATGATGTATTTGTAGAGTGTCAACCTTTGTGTGGAGGTCGGGGGCCCGCGATGGTTAACTCCTACCAACCTCCCCCCTAGGAGCATGCGTTGATTGCTTTGTTTTTATGACTCGTAGATTTTTGTAATAAGTATATGAGTTCTTATGACTAATGTTGAGTCCATGGATTATACGCAGTCTCACACTTCCACCATTGCTAGCCTCTCTTGTACCGCACAACTTTCGCCGGTGCCATAAACCCACTATATATCCTTCCTCAAAACAGCCACCATACTATTCCTCAAAACAGCCACCATACTATTCCTCAAAACAACCACCATACCTACCTATCATGGCATTTCCATAGCCATTCCAAGATATATTGCCATGCAACTTTCCACCGTTCCGTTCATATGACACGCATCATATTGTCATATTGCCATGCATGATCATGTAGTTGGCATCGTATTTGTGGCAAGGCTACCATGCATAATTTTTCATACATGTCACTCTTGTTTCATTGCACATCCCGGTACACCGTCGGAGGCATTCATATAGAGTCATACTTTGTTATTGTAGTATCGAGTTGTAATATCAAGTTGTAATGAAAGTCTGATGATCATCATTATTAGAGCACTGTCCCATGGGAGGAAAGGCTAAATCTATAAAGCCCCTCCGCAAAAAAAAAGGCCAAAGAAAAAAAAGAAAGGCCCAAAAAAAGGGACAATTGCTACTATCTTTTTCCACACTTGTGCTTCAAAGTAGCACCATGTTCTTCATGATAGAGAGTCTCATGTTTAGTCACTTTCATATACTAGTGGGAATTTTCATTATAGAACTTGGCTTGTATATTCCAACGATGGGCTTCCTCAAATGCCCTAGGTCTTCATGAGCAAGCAAGTTGGATGCACACCCACTAGTTTCTTTTGTTGAGCTTTCATACATTTTTAGCTCTAGTGCATCTGTTGCATGGCAATCCCTACTCACTCACATTGATATCTATTGATGGGCATCTCCATAGCCCGTTGATACGCCTAGTTGATGTGAGACTATCTTCCCCTCTTTTTTGTCTTCTCCACAACCACCTCTATTCCACCCATAGTGCTATGTCCATGGCTCACGCTCATGTATTGCGTGAAAGTTGAAAGGTTTGAAAAGATAGAGTATGAAAACAAGTGCTTGGCTGAAATCGGGGTTGTGCATGATATGAATATTTTGTGTGATAACGAGGGAGCATAGCCAAACTATATGATTTTGTAGGGATAACTTTCTTTAGCCATAGTATTTTGAGAAGACATGATTGCTTTGTTAGTATTGCTTGAAGTATTATTATTTCTTATGTCAATATAGATTTTTGTCTTGAATCTTTCAGATTTGAACATTCATGTCACAATTAAGAGAATTACATTGAAAACTATGTTGGTTAGCATTCCACATCAAAAATTCTTTCTTTATCATTTACCTACTCGAGGACGAGCAGGAATTAAGCTTGGGGTGCTTGATACGTCTCCAACGTATCTATAATTGTTGATTGTTCCATGCTATTATATTATCCTTCTAGGATGTCTTATGGGCTTTATTATACACTTTTATATGATTTTTGGGACTAACCTATTAACCCAGAGCCCAGTGCCAGTTTCTGTTTTTTCCTTGTTTTTGAGTTTCGCAGAAAAGGAATATCAAATGGAGTCCAATTGACGAGCCAATTTTTGATGATTTTTTCGAGACCAAAAGAAGCCCCCGAAGCAAAAGAGTTGGGCCAGGAGAGCCACGGGCTGCCCACGAGGGTGGGGGGCGCGCCCTCCTATCTCGTGGATGGCCCGTAGCTCCCCTTTACTTGGCCCCGACTCCAAAAAATCCTATAAATACTGAAACCTTCGGAAATTAACCTAGATCGGGAGTTCCGCCGCCAAAAGCCTCTGTAGCCACCGAAAACCAATCTACACCTGTTCTAGCACCCTGACAGAGGGGGGAATCCCTCTCCGTTGGCTATCTTCATCATCCCAGCGCCCTCCATGACGAGGAGGGAGTAGTCCACCCTCGGGGCTGAGGGTATGTACCAGTAGCTATGTGTTTGATCTCTCTCTCGTGTTCTTGAGATGGCATGATCTTGATGTATCACGAGCTTTTCTATTTTAGTTGGATCTTATGATGCTTCTCCCCCTCTACTCTCTTGTAATGGATTGAGTTTTTTCTTTGAAGTTATCTTATCGGATTGAGTCTTTAAGGATTTGAGAACACTTGATGTATGTCTTGCATATGCTTATCTGTGGTGACAATGGGATATCACGTGATCCACTTGATGTATGTTTTGGTGATCAACTTGCGGGTTTCGTGACCTTGGGAATCTATGCATAGGGGTTGGCACACGTTTTCATCTTGACTTTCCGGTAGAAACTTTGGGGCACTCTATGAAGTTCTATGTGTTGGTTGAATAGATGAATCTGAGATTGTGTGATGCATATCGTATAATCATGCCCACGGATACTTGAGGTGACAATGTAGTATCTAGGTGACATTAGGGTTTTGGTTGATTTTTGTCTTAAGGTGTTATTCTAGTACGAACTCTATGATAGATTGAACGTTACTACGGACTCTTGAATAGATCGATCAGAAAGAATAACTTTGAGGTGGTTTCGTACCCTACCATGATATCTTCGTTTGTTCTCCTCTATTAGTTACTTTGGAGTGACTCTTTGTTGCATGTTGAGGGCTAGTAATATGATCCAATTATGTTATCCTTGTTGAGAGAACTTACACTAGTGAAAGTATGAACCCTAGGCCTGAGTAGGGCGTTTTGGAGCTCGACCTCCATGGAGGCCGGATTTTTTAAAAAATTCTAAATTCGCACTTTTAAGTTTCAAAAAAATCTGAAAAAAATCATACAAGTGAACAAGGATGTTATGTGTATGTATGTAAAATTTGAGGATGAAATACTCTAAAATGTGATCTGTGCAAAAAGACAAATTCATGGACTTTGAGGATGAATAGTGCATCTACTAAAAAGCCTCAGATTTGTTCTTTTTGTGTAGCACTCATTTTTAAGGTGTTTCATCCTGAAAATTTACACACATATGCTTTATGTCTCTAAGTATGCGTGTATTTTTTTTCAAGATTTTTTGAAACGTAAAATTTTGAATTTTCATCAAGTCAAACTCAGGCTCCATGGAGCCCGAGCTTTAAAGAGCATTTTTGCCCTAGGCCTTGCCTACTATCATTGCCATACCGTTTATGCTCACGTTTACCACCTGCTACCTTGCTGTTTTTATATTTTCTTATTACAAAAACCTATATCTACCATCCATATAGCACTTGCATCACCATCTCTTCGCCGAACTAGTGCACCTATAAAATTTACCATTGTATTGGGTGTGTTGGGGACACAAGAGACTCTTTGTTATTTGGTTGCAGGTTTGTTTGAGAGAGACCATCTTCATCCTACGCCTCCCACGGATTGATAAACCTTAAGTCATCCACTCGAGGGAAATTTGCTACTGTCCTACAAACCTCTGCACTTGGAGGACCAACAACGTCTACAAGAAGAAGGTTGTGTAGTAGACATCAGTGTACTATCTCATATCATGCTCATTACTGAATTGTAGTGCTGCTCTGGTTTCCCATTCATTCATTGTGTCAATGTTGCTTTTGTATTACTTTACCTGGCTGATGATAGCTGTGCCATATTGTGTTAATTTGGTGGTGGCTAGTTGCCCAAACGTTCATTGTGCCAATTATGCTTTCCTATTATCTGACTTGGCCAATGATAGCAATGCTAGTATCTTAATTTGGTGCATGCTGCTGAAGATAAGAAGACAAACTCTGAAAACAGCAAGGCAACCCCATTGTTTCTTTCCAATAAATCTAGGCCAGGTAATATGCCAATAACTAATGATTAATATGTTTGGTTCCCCTCCTAATTTATGTTATGATGCAGTGGTCGAGACACTCTCCACTATCAATAATACAAGCCTGCCAAAATCGCCATCTGAATTTGTTTAGTATCCTCTGTCTCGAATGCAACGGAAAAAATGTATGTTTGTGAACCAATTAATGGCTGAAGGAATGATGGAAATGGTGGGGGAATCAGAGGTGCAGAGTTGTGCGACACAACAACTGATCAATGTTTTCAGAGACAGTGTAGCAAAGCAGCAAGAACTTGCCCACATGCTTATGGGCGTCATTCGCGCTGAGGTTGCAGATTGTGACGTTGTAGATCGTTAGGTTCTGTTCATTTATTTGCACTGGCATCAATCTTTGTTTGCCCAGTGGATGTAATTTCCTGTAATATATGCTGGATGTGCAACGTTTTTCCCTGTATGCCGTACCTTTGCTTGATCGGTTTTGGTCATGTGCATAATTGCTCGTTGTAATGGGCTCAAATTATCTAATTTGGCCTAAAGACATGTACGAACTTTAGTGGGCCCATTAAGTTAATGGGCCGTTACCAGGACGAAAGTAAATGGTCGGCCCTCTAAACTCCCGGGTCGTTAACGGGCTGACATCGAAGCGGTAAACAGGTGGGCCCAATTGATTTCACGGGCCGTTAACACGCCATTACTAAGTTCGGGCTACATATGGCCCAACTATACCGCGGGCCTTTAGCAGGCCGAAAGAGACAGCGGGCTTGTACTGGACCATGAAGAGCATGGGCCGCTAAGAGGCTGAAAGTCAGGTCGTATTGTAAATGGCCCAACTGTGATGTGGACCTTTAGCAGGCCGAAAGAGAAACCGGGCTGGTATTGGACCATGAAGGGCATGGGCCGTTAAAAGGCCAAAACTCAGGTCCGACTACAAATGGCCCAACTCATTTATGGTTCGTTAACAGGCTGAAAGGCACACAGGGCCGGGAATTGGCCCAACACTTACATGGGTCGCTAAAAGGCCAAAACTCAGGTACAACTACAAATGGCCCAACAGATATATGGCCCGTCACCAGGCTGAAAGACACACCGGGCCGGAAATTGGCCCACCACTTAAATGGGTCGTTAAAAGGCCGAAACTTAGGTCCGACTACAAATGGCCCAACTGATTTATGGGCCGTCAACAGGCTGAAAGACACATCGGGCCGGAAATTAGCCCAGTATTTAAATGGGTCGCTAAAAGGCAGAAAGATGTACATCGTGAAAATTGGCCCATCCACTGAATAGGCCGTTAACAGGCCGAAATCTCATCGGGCCAATATTGAGCCCAAATATATAGCGGGTTGTTAACGGGCTCGAACTGACGATGGGCTGCAATGGTGTCAAATCTTTAACGGGCCGTTGACGGGCCGAATTGTCACATCTCGTATGGGCCGTGGGCTTAAATGGACCTGACACAAGTAGGCCTTATATGGGCCGGCCTGCTATTTTTTACTAGGCCAGCCTTTTTGACCAGAATGGGCCACTATTGGGCCATGCCACGTGTCGACCTATCATAGGCGCCTCCTGTCCAATGAGTGGATGACATATATCCCAACGGTGAGGCAACACGTGTTTCCTCCGACCAATGATGATTTTACATGTGGAAAATCCCCATTGGTCGGGGCTGTTAACGGGTTATCGGATCCAAAACCGGATCCGATAGCTTAACGGCGTTCCGTTACGGTGGATGCCACATGTCGGTCACCCTTGACGAAAGCACTTCTGTGACGCGCGATTTATCGTCATGGAAGTGGACACTTCCGTGATGATAATTTTGGTAATGTCATGGAACACTTCTACGACAGCACAGGTACGACTATCTTGATTCTGTCATAAATTTGTCATGGATGTACATGCATGACAGAAAACGTGACATATTGTGACAAACACGTATCATCACAGAAGTGTACTTTTTTGTAGTGAAGAACGACTGCTATAGAGGGTTCAAGACTAGAGAGGGGGGGCAGAGGATGATAACTCCAAGTTCATAGTCAAATAGAAGATCAATCATGTAGTAGGCAAGGGTGCATGTATGATCGGGCTAGGTAGGCTAAATGACTTCATAATCTTCATCCAATTCATTATATTTGTGTGTTTGTTGTTAACCTAACTCAGCTATATATACTCATACTGGAGTACCTAGTAAGCTGACCACATGAGTGTGCAAGCTAACCACAACACGTGTGATGTGCATTAGCCCAGTCCAAAACCTTGAAACATAGGCAACCATGTAGACTGGGCCTTGTGGCAACCAAACATAGACAATCAAACATGGCCCAAAGCTTACACCCCCCCCAAAGGCTTCACTCGGCCATGCCTTCAAGAAGGCCAAATACAGATGAGTTATAAAAGAAATCACTAACTAGTGGTGATAAGTGACGCGCCACACATGTGCCATTTGTGGCAGTTAGAGAGTTTTGGTGGGATTTCTTCCTATGTGAAGGAGAGATGGTGGGTTTATTTGTGCTTCTTTCATCGATTTTATTTTCAAAACGATTTATCTCTTAAACTGTGTGTCCAAATAACAAACCATTTTCACCGTTGTGTTACTCGCATTGAGATATTCAAAACCAGAACCCATATTGATAGGTTTTGATGAAATTTTTTGGGGGTGAAATATGTGCTCCAAAACTAAGCTAAATTGTGCTTAAAAAATCAAAATTGTACTAACCTTGCTTCACTTTTGGGGGAGCACAATTATGCTTTCACGTGAGAAACATACACGTGCTTCACTTTTAGAGAAACATCTATGCTTCATGCGAAAACACAATTGTGCTTCAGTTTTTGGGGAAGGACATAAACACAACTGTGGTTGACGCGAAAGCACATCTTGACTTCACTTTTTGCGGAAGTACATTTGTCCTTTCACACGAAAAGCACATATGTGCTTCACACAGAAGGACAAATATGCTTTCATGCGAAAACACAACTATGCTCCACACTCTTGAGAGATAAAAACAAAATAACCCTAAGAAACGAGAAAAAGGGGGAAACTGAAGGAAAGAAACCCGAAAAACAAGGGAAACCACCCCTCCCAAAAAACAGAAAAATACATCCTGATGGTAGAGCGCTCAACGAGCGATATGTGGCGTGCCACATTGCACCCTGGCTGCTCCTATCAACCAAACATGACCATAACCACGCATGCAAGAAGGCCAAAAAAATATTTGTCCTTAAAAATATTGAAGAACCAAACAAGGCCTTAAGAAGCACTAGTTAATCACTGGTGCATTGCAATGAGGGCATACATATTCTAGTGATCCTTTCGTCCAACTATAAACGTGTAACCAAAGAAAGAGTTTGAGGGAAGACGCCTCACAACAGGGGCGATCGGCTCATATATATATATATGACACGGTTACAAAGGCTTGGAAGCCAAGAAACAATCTACACGTATCAACAATAGATCAACAAAATATGGTAGGTACAATACGTTTCCATCTATACAAGATCTACATACGTTAACATCCCCCCGCAGTCAGTGCATCGGTGGAACGAATGCAAAGACTGTACCGAAAGTCCAAGAATAGCTGGGACGGTAGACCCTTCATCATAATATTTGCAAACTGCTGCGAGGATGGCACATGAAGAACCCGAATCTGGCTGAGAGACACCTTTTCCCGAACAAAATGAATATCAATCTCGATATGCTTTGTACGACGATGCTGGACCGGGTTACAAGCCATGTAGACAGCGCTGACATTATCACAAAAAACAACTGTCGCGGTATGGACAGGACGGTGAAGCTCATGAAGAAGCTGACGGAGCCAACAACATTCGGCCAGAACGTGAGCCACAACACGATACTCGGCCTCAGCACTGGAGCGAGAAACCGTGGCCTGGCGTTTGGAGGACCAGGACACAAGGTTGTCACCGAGATAAACACAGTAGCCTGAAGTAGACAGGCGAGTGTCGGGACAGCCTGCCCATTCGGCATCCGAGTATGCGGTGAGAGACGTAGCAGGTGTGGAGTGCAACCAAAGACCCAAATCCAGTGTACCTTGGAGATACCGAAGAATCCGCTTAACCAAGTTGAGATGAGGTTCCCGAGGAGCATGCATGTAGAGGCAGGCTTGCTGCACTGCATGAGCAATATCCGGACGTGTCAGTGTCAGATACTGAAGGGCGCCTGCAAAACTGCGGTACTCAGTGGGATCGGCGACGAGCGGACCATCATCGGCAGAAAGCTTGCAACGAGTGTCTATGGGAGTAGGACACGGGTTGCAATCTTGCATGCCGGCGCGCTGGAGAAGATCAATGGCATACTGGCGCTGTGACAGCAACATCCCGGACGAGGAGCGAGTGACCGATATACCAAGGAAATATGAAAGATCCCCGAGATCGGTCATAGAGAACTCGCTATGAAGAAGGTCGGTGACGTGCTGAAGAAGACTGGTGCTGAGGCAATGAGGATGATGTCGTCCACGTATAGAAGAAGGTAGGCCAGCTCGTCGCCCCGTTGGAGAACAAACAGGGAGACATCACACTAAGATGCCACGAAACCGAGACGATGAGCATAGTGAGCGAAGCGCTGGTACCAAGCTCGAGGGGCCTGCTTGAGGCCGTAGATAGACTTGTGGAGCCGACAAACATGCTGAGGACGAGCAGAGTCGATGAAGCCAGGTGGTTGCTCACAGTACACCACCTCGTCAAGATTGCCATGAAGGAAGGCATTCTTGACATCGAGTTGGTGAATCGGCCAAGCACGGGAGACGGCGAGGCTGAGGACGACGCGGATTGTGGCGGGCTTGATGACGGGGCTGAAAGTCTCATCAAAATCAATGCCCGGCTGCTGAGAGAACCCACGAACAACCCATCGTGCCTTGTAGCGAGCAAGTCCACCATCGGAGGAAAATTTGTGCTTGAAGATCCACTTTCCTGAAACAACATTAGCACCAGTCAGGCGAGGCACAAGAGACCACATGTGGTTGTGAATTAGAGCATCATACTCGTCAGTCATAGCAGCACGCCAGCGCGGATCCTGGAGAGCACCCCGGTATGTTTTTGGAATAGGAGAAATCGAGGTGTGGATATATAGCCGAGCGATTGAGCTTGTCAATCGGCTGAACGATGCCATGTTTAGCACGAGTGAGCATATGGTGCGTGTTGACGGCCGGAACGGAAGTGGCACGAGAGCGAGTACGAGGCGGAGGCGGTGGTGGTGGCGGTGGGGTTGGGTTTGGTGCCGTAGCCACGGAAGGAGAGACCGAAGGTGGAGGCGAGCTGGGCGAAGGTGAGGTAGGCGGAGACGCGCGTGCAGATGCACGATCGATCTGATTGACTAAGGGGCCATGCAGCTGAGACACGGGTGCATGCATGTTGGGCTGGGCCGGGATGGTTTGGGTAGCGGCCAAGTCCAGCAAAAAATCAAGAGAATCAACAGGTTGGGCTGATTGAGTGGTGGCGAATGGAATGATATTTTCATCAAATACTACGTGACGAGACGTGATGACACGCCGAGAAGTGAGGTCTAGGCATCGGTAGCCATGGTGGGAGGATGGGTATCCGAGAAACACGCAGGCAGTGGACCGAGCTACGAGCTTATGCGGGGCCGTGGCGGACTAATTTGGATAACACAAGCAACCAAAAACTCGTAGATCGGAGTAGGAGGCTGGTTGTTGATAGAGTAAGGTGTAGGGGATGCGAAACTCTATGGCTTGGCATGGGCGACGGTTAACAAGGTAGGTGGCGGCAGCGAGGGCCTCGGCCCAATATGAGGGCGGCATATGTGCTTGAATAAGGAGAGTGCGGGTGATGTCGTTAAGAGTGCGCAAGGCGCGCTCGGCTTTTCCGTTTTGAGATGAAGTGTAAGGACAAGACATGCGAAGGTGGATCCCATGGCGAGCTAAAAACTCGACTAGGGTGGAGTTAACGAACTCAGTGCCGTTGTCGGTTTGTAGGGAAACGATAGGAAGGTTGAACTAGGTGCGAGCATAGCCAACAAAATTAATGAGGACGTCGCAAGTGTCGGATTTTCTCCGTAGAGGAAAGGTCCAAATAAAGTGCGAGAAATCGTCGACTATGACAAGATAGTATTTTAAACCAGAATTACTTGCAATAGGAGAGGTCCATAAATCACAATGCATTAACTGAAATGGAACACTGCAAATTGTTTGGGACCTAAAAAAAGGTAGACGTACGTGCTTGCCAAGTTGACATGCATGACACACCATAGTGACTTTATTACATGGAATAGCAAATTGTTTAGATAAATGTGACATAGCGTCACGACCAAGATGTCCTAAGCGACGATGCCATAGCTCGGTGGAGTTGGTGGAGGCGACGAGTCCGAAAGGCGATGGCGAGCTGGTGCTTGTGGAGAACTCATAGAGAGGACCGGGGCTACTGCAGCGTATGATCTCGCGCCGTGTGTGAAGATCCTTAATGGAAAAACCAAAGGGGTCATATTCCACAGAATAAGAATTATCGGTAGTAAGTTGACGAGTAGAAAGCAGATTTTTAATGATGTCAGGAACTACTAGAACATTATTTAGCAAAAACGTGCGGTGAGGTGTGAAGAGAGTAGTATGGCCAGATGTGGAGATGGGCAAAGAAACACCATTGCCGATAGTGACATAGGAGGGAGTGGAAAATTGAGACGGAGAAGTGAGTATACTAGGGTCTGAAACCATGTGAGATGTAGCGCCGGAGTCCATTACCCATGTGCCCGTGGTGGAGGAGCCGGCCATGGGAGCGCCGAAGGTGCTGTTCAGGGCCGCGACAAGGGCGGAGAAGTCCCATGCTGGTGCGTCGTTGCCGTGAGCGCTAAGTCCAGGCTATACGTACTGCGTCGCGGGAGGTGGAGGGTTGCTGCCGAATGCATTGCCATGAAGAGGTGCGAGCTGCGTCGTGTAAGCCTGATGGCCAGGAGGAACCCAGGTTGAGGGGCGGTGCTGTGGTCCGGTGGGTCGTGGCCCAAGGAGTCCTGGTCCGCCAGGAGGGAGAGGTGGGCCGCCGCTTGGACGCCAAGTGGGCTGCATCTGCTGCGCCTCGCCTGTGTAAGGGTTGAAGCAGATCCACGGGCCTGGCGAGGTGCAGGAGTTGTTGCCGCGTGGATCGAACGCAGCAGGAGCGCCGTTCTTCTTCTTCTTGTGCCAGCGACCGCCGCCGCCGCCGCCTCTAGCGCCACCACCGGAGTTGCCACCGGAAGAGGAACCGGACCCGGCGGTGTTCCCGTAGAGGGCGATCTGGGACGAGGATGGAGACGGTGTGCTCGGGGCGGGGTGGGCGAGCTGGTTCTCGCGAAGGAGCAGAAGGGATCGTGTCTGCAAGAACGTCGGGGCTGGGACCTGCATGGTGACCACGGTGATGATGTCCGCGAAGCGGGGATTCAGCCCGCGAAGGCAGGTGAGAACCAGGGTCTGGTCGAAGACCGGCTGTCCGACGTCGCCAAGAGCGTCAGAGAGAGACTTCAGCTTGTGGCAGTAGGCGGTGATGGTGAGATCGCCCTGGACGATGGCGCGGAACTCCACCTCGAGGTAGACGGCGCGGGTGAGCTGGTTGTCCAGGAAGAGGTTGCGGATGAGCGCGTAGGCCTCATACGCAGTTTGATCCTGAGCCATGATGATGTCGAGAATCTCGTCGCTAATGGAGCCATAGAGCCACGAGCGGACGACGTAGTCGAGGCGAGACCACTCGGTTGTGCGCTCGTTGGCCGGGGTGTTGGTGGAGATGTGGCCGGTGAGCTCGTACTTGCCAAGGAGAACGCCCATCAGCATGCGCCACTTCGATTAGTTGGAGGCCTGAAGGTCGAGGACGACGGGAACGTGCGTCTTGACGCTGGCGACGTTGACAGCGAGAGAAGCCGGAGACACAGCGGGAACCACAGTGGTGGAGAGGGCGCCGGAGGTGAGGGCAGCCGCGGCAGAGGAGGTCTGGCCTGAAGACGTCGACATGGTGGCGGCGGAAGCGAGATTGGATCGAAAGGGCTGATACCATATAAACATGTAACCAGAAAAATAGTTTGAGGGAAGACGCCTCACAACAGGGGGCGATCGGCTCATATATATATGACACGGTTACAAAGGCTTGGAAGCCAAGAAACAATCTACACGTATCAACAATAGATCAGGAAGATATGGTAGGTACAATACGTTTCCATCTATACAAGATCTACATACGTTAACACCAACAATCAATGATACTTCTCATAACTAACATAATCTTCCCGTTCATTGCGTGATGATAATTCCCATAATTAAATTGACCCTCCCGTTTACGAATGACACTCCATAATTCACGTCATCCTCCCATCAAAGTTCTACTACGATACTTTTCAAAAATTAATGTCTGGCCAATTGACACATGTAATTACTATCTAACTAATTAAATATGCGGTGGACAACTATGTAGTTGGATGGAGAGACAGTGGTATCCACAGTCCATCAGGGTTCAAGTCACGATGCGTTTTTAGTGAGAGAAGATGTTCCCGTTGACGATGAGGCGCCTACATATGCCGGCCCAGTCTACACAGATGATAAAAAAAAATACATGCAGTGGTGGGCGAGGCAGAGATTGGACATGAGATAACTGGTTCACTTTCTGAACATTAATGATCGCGTGCAAAACGGACGAACCTACTACGAACTCTGTTTTTAATATTATTATTAATATGGATAGATTCTCACTTCGTTCCCAAATAACTGGGCGTACTCTAAGATCCGGGCGCTCTAAGAAAAATGCAGGTGGAGGGGCTATCATCCATCTGCATTGTTGACCTGCGACCATGGGCGTACAGATGTCCAAAATTTCAACGTTATTCATACCGTGAGGTCGAATCTGGGGTGGGCAACTTGTTTCCCAAGAATGGAATAAGGAACTGAAAGTGAGGTCCAAACTGGGTGAACAACTTGTTTCACAAGAAAGGAACAAGGAACTAAAAGCTTTGTCATTTTCAGCACAAAAATATCCAAAGAGCGTTCGGCTAACGTGTAGCTTCAGGCTTTGCCTCGCTCGCTCATATGTCAAATAGAATATTGCAGGAACCACGTGAGGATGGATCCGGCATGGGAGGTTTCCTCAGGTCAGGGAAGTTACTTTATAGTACTCTTAGAGCATCTCTAATAGATCCTGCAAAATCCTAATCCGTATAAGTCTTTTGTAATTCGTGAAAACGGGTATATGAGGGCCGGCGCGGGCAAGGTCAGACCCAGACCCCGTAAAACGGACCCGTAAGAAATGATATTCGGTGAATATGCTCCTTTATGGGTTGGCTACGAAGGATTTGCTCCGGCACCGCCGCGTCGACCCGCAAACCGAAGACGCCCAATTATCGAATTTGACATTGATTCCGACATTAAGTTCAAATTCAAACAATAGAACATAGTTCACGCGCAAATAGAACCTTAGTTTTGTAGGACAAACGCAAAAGAGGGTCTTGCAAAATTGACGACCACGTCTGGCATCATCTTGTTCGATCTTCACTCCGCGCCATCGAGTCCATGGAGGTCATCGGAACCACCGAATCCACCTCTGGCGCTTGTTCCAACTCCCGCACCGAAACCATCGGCTGGTGCACTGAACGCATCGGCGACATTGGTGCCAAACCCCGCTGAGAAAACATCTCTGGCACTGTAACACGCACCGACCGATACAACCATTCTCCTCTTCAAGATTTCTCTTCTTGCCATATTATGCCATTCTTCGGTGAGGTCGTTCATGTCATTGCGGTTCATTCTCATGATCTTGTTCTCTTCAGCGAGCAACTTGGACATGGCTTTGTTTTCAGCGGCGAACAGGGCTTATCGATGTCAACGGCGTTGGTGTCCAACAAGTTCACGAACTCGGCAGTTGCATTGTTCGAACCACCGCTATAGTGAACGACAACACGTCACGAGCTATCACAAATGGCGAAAAGCAAAGAAAATTGAAGGGAACGAAGAGGCATACCTTCCGGCCATTTCGTCAAACACCTCGCTTGCGGTGGAAGCAGCACCGTTGAGCGGCATCGCCGGGGAACCTCTTTCCGGGGCGGAGGGAGTGGATGAAGGAGTCGGCCTCTTTGTAACCAAAATCTTCTTCCACTTTACGCTCGAGACCTTGCCGACCTTCTCCGCTGCCGGCCGGGATCGCGCAACGGCGTTGGCGCCCGGAGCGCGGGCCTTCCCGACTGGGGTAGCCGGATTCCCACCCTGTACGACCACGTTGCCCTGCCGCTTCCGGGTAGGTGCAGTGGTGCCTTGGGCGACGGCGGGGCCAACATGGCCGGCGACGAGATCCGCCCGAGGGGATTGAGCGTGCGCGACCTCAACGGTGACGGGGGACGGCAGGGAGTCATCCATTGCGGCGGCGAAGGACTGCCGGAGAAGATGCACCTGAGCGGGAGGTGGCGGGGGCAATGGTGGCGGAGGGTGGGGGAGCGGGAACGGCCGCGCGGAAATGTCCCTCCCGCCAAATCTTGTTGCGGATAGGGGTCGAGCTCGGGTCGGCCTCCCATCCCGTGAATCTAGAGGTCGGGGAAGATCTTTTGCCGTGCCCCGCAAAAAAAATTACGGGTCGGACGCGTTTGCGGTGTCTGATCGGGCAGAATTTTCCGCGCCGACCCGTATTTTGGTGGTTATTTTGTGGGTCGGGGCGGGATGCGGGGTATGGTAGAGATGCTCTTAGTTTCATAATATGTGTGTACCTTCTATATTTTTTAATAAACATTATCAAATTTTGGTCAAAATTACCAAAAACTGAAAAAAAATACAATAAAAATATATAGACATGAAGGCATATTTGAAATGGATGACAATTTTCTTGTAAGTATATTCAAATTTTGGATACATAAAGTGGCACTAACATATATAGTTATATTGTTCGTCGAGACAAATTACGAAGAAAAACAAATAAAGCACTATCAGAAAATGGAGGCTGCCAAGTTTTAATTTTGCTTCGTACACACATATCTTGGATAGATAAAAAAGGATAGATTCTTATGAAATATAATTAATTCCGTTCAGGTGCATCTTCTCCGGCAGTCCTTCGCCGCACCGAGCGTGCTACAGCAGTTTGGCTCGGAGTGGCCCCACCTTGTATTGAGGACTTATGGCCCCTCTGTTGGAAATATGCCCTAGAGGCAATAATAAAAGAGTTATTATTATATTTCCTTGTTCATGATAATCGTTTATTATCCATGCTATAACTGTATTGATTGGAAACTCAATTACACGTGTGGATGAATAGACAGACTTTGTGTCCCTAGTGAGCCTCTACAGGACTAGCTCGTTGATCAAAGATGACTGCGGTTTCCAGGTCATAGACATGAGTTGTCATTTGATAGCGGGATCACATCATTAGGAGAATGATGTGATGGACGAGACCCAAACGTTAACATAGCTTTTGATCGTGTCAGTTATCGCTATAGTTTTCTGCATGTCAAGTATAAGTTCCTATGACCATGAGATCATGTAACTCACTGACACCGTAGGAGTGCTTTGTGTGTGCCAAACGTCACAACGTAACTGGGTGACTATAAAGGTACTCTACAGGTATCTCCGAGGGTGTCTGTTGAGTTGACATGGATCGAGACTGGGATTTGTCACTCCGTATGACGGAGAGGTATCTCCGGGCCCACTCGGTAATACGTCATCTCAATGAGCTCAAAGTGACTAAGTGGTTGGTCACGGGATTATGTATTACGGTAACGAGTAAAGAGACTTGCCAGTAACGAGATTGAACTAGGTATAGAGATACCGACGATCGAATCTCGGGCAAGTAACATACCGACGAGACAAAGGGAACTGTATACGGGATTGCCTGAATCCTTGACATCGTGGTTCATCCGATGAGATCATCGAGAAACATGTAGGAACCAATATGGGTATCCAGATCCCGCTATTGGTTATTGACCTGGGAGTGTCTCGGTCATGTCTGCATGGTTTCCGAACCCGCAGGGTCTACACACTTAACGTTCGGTGACGCTAGGGTTGTTAGTGAGAAAAGTATATGGTTACCGAAGGTTGTTCGGAGTCCCGGATGAGATCCCGGACATGACGAGGGTCTCCGGAATGGTCCGGAGACGAAGATTGATATATAGGATGAAAGGTTTCGGAGTACCGGAAGTGTTCCGGGGAGCATCGGGAAATCGGCGGAGTACCGGAAGGGGTTTCGGAGGGTCCGGAAGTGGTTCTGGGCCTAGTGGGCCACAAGGGGGAACACCACAGCCCTCAAGGGGCTGTGCGCCCCCCCTGGGCCCTCTCCTCATGCGGCTAAGGGGGTGGGACCCCCTAGGGCTGGCCGCACCCCTTGGCCTTGGGGGGCAAGGCACCTAGGGGGGAAACCCTAGGGCCTGGCCGCCCCCCTGCCCTGGCCGCCGCCCCCTCCCCTTGCCCTGGCCGCCGGCCCCTAGGGGGAAACCCTAGGGCGCCCTCACCTCTCCACCCCCCCTATATATAGTGGGGCAAAGGGAGGGCAGCCGATACAGTTTGTGCCTCGGTGCTGCCCTCCCTCTCCCGTTACATCTTCTTCTCCCGCGGTGCTTAGGCGAAGCCCTGCTGGAGTTCTTCTCCACCATCACCACCACGCCGTCGTGCTGCCGGTTCTCCATCAACCTCTCCTCCACCCCTTGCTGGATCAAGAAGGAGGAGACGTCCCCGAGCCGTACGTGTGAAGAACGCGGAGGCACCGTTGCTTCGGTGCTAGGTCTTCGGCGATCTGAATCGCGACGAGTACGACTCCATCATCCGCGTTCATAACGCTTCCGCTTAGCGATCTACAAGGGTACGTAGATCACACTCTCCCCTCGTAGTTGCATCTACTAGATTGATCTTGGTGAACGGTAGGAAAATTTTTGTTTCCCATGCAACGTTCCCCAGCAGTGGCATCATGAGCTAGGATCTTGCGTAGATGCTTTCTCGAGTAGAACACAAAAGGGTTTGTGGCGTTGATGTTTAAATTGCTGCCCTCCTTAGTCTTTCTTGATTCAACGGTATTATAGGATGAAGCGGCCCGGACCAACTTTACATGTCCACGTACATGAGACCGGTTCCATCGACAGACATGTGACTTTTGTTGCATAAGATGGCTGGCGGGTGTCTGTCTCTCCTATCTTAGTTGAATCGGAATAGAACAAGGCGGTCCTTGTAGAAGGTTAAATAGCAACTTGAATATCACCGTTGTGGTTTTGCGTAGGTAAGAAGCGTTCTTGCTAGATACCCATAGCAGCCACGTAAAACATGCAACAACAAATTAGAGGACGTCTAACTTGTTTTTGCAGGGTATGTATGTGATATGATATGGCCAATGACATGATGAGATATATTTGATGTATGAGATGATCATGTTGTAATAGTTAACATCGACTTGCATGTCGATGCATACGGCAACCGGCAGGAGCCATAGGGTTGTCTTTAATTTTTGTATGACCTGCGTGTCAATCATTAAGCGCTTTTGTAATGCTTTACTTTATCGCTAAACGGTAGCAATAGTAGTAAGAGCATGGTGGGCGCCGACAACCCCGATGGCGACACGATGATGGAGATCATGGTGTGGCGCCGGTGACGATGGAGATCATGCCGGTGCTTTGGAGATGGAGATCAAAAGCACGAGTTGATGGCCATATCATGTCACTTATGATTTGCATGTGATGTTAATCCTTTTATGCATCTTATTTTGCTTAGGACGACGGTAGCATTATAAGATGATCCTTCACTAAAATTTCAAGATAAAATTGTGTTCCCCCCGAGTGTGCGCCGTTGCGAAGGTTCGTCGTTTCGAAGCACCACGTGATGATCGGGTGTGATAGACTCTACGTTCGCATACAACGGGTGCAAGCCAGTTTTGCACATGCAGAACACTCGGGTTAGACTTGACGAGCCTAGCATGTACAGACATGGCCTCGGAACACGGAGGACCGAAAGGTCGAGCATGAGTCATATAGTAGATATGATCAACATGTTGATGTTCACCATTGACACCACCTCATCTCACGTGATGATCGGACTTGGGTTGGTGAATTTGGATCATGTCACGCTCGAATGACCAGAGGGATGTCAATTTGAGTGGGAGTTATAATTAATTTGATTAGGTAATAACTCACTTATCATGAACAATAGTCTAAAAATTGTCTTTGCAAACCTTATGTTGTAGATGGCTCGCGCAGGAGTTCCCCTGAATTTTAATGCGTTCCTAGAGAAAGCTAAACTGAAAGATGATGGGAGCAACTTTGTGGACTGGCTCCGCAATCTGAGGATCATCCTCACAGCTGCCCAAAAGGTTTATGTCCTAAATGCACCGCTAGGTGAACCCCCCGCTCCTGGAGCCCCTGCGGACGTTATGAACGTCTGGCAGACGCGTTCGGATGACTATTCGATAGTGCAGTGTGCCATGTTGTACGGCTTGGAAGGAGGACTTCAAAGGCGTTTTGAACGTCATGGTGCATATGAGATGTACACGGAGTTGAAGTTCATCTTTGAGAAGAATGCTAAGATCGAGAGGTATGAGACCACCGATAAATTCTTCGCTTGTAAGATGGAGGAGAATTCGTCTGTCAGTGAGCACTTGCTGAAGATGTCTGGGTACTATACCCGCATAGCTGATCTGGGACTTGTGTTCCCGGATGAGGCTATCATTGACAGAATTCTCCAGTCACTCCCTCCAAGCTACAAGAGCTTCGTGCAGCAGTATAACATGCAAGGGATGAACAAAACCATCGCCGAGCTGTTCTCGATGCTGAAAGTCGCTGAGGCAGACATCCAGAAGGAGTATCAAGTGTTGATGGTCAATAAAACCACCAGTTTCAAGAAAAATGGCAAGGGCAAGAAGGGTAACTCTAAGAAGGGTGGCAAAGCAGTTGCTAATCCAGTGAAGAAACCCAAGGCTGGACCCAAGCCAGAAACTGAGTGCTTCTATTGCAAGGGGAACGGCCACTGGAAGCGGAACTGCCCCAAGTATCTGGCGGACAAGAAGGGGGCCAACAACAACAAAGGTATATGTGATATACATGTTATTGATGTGTACCTTACCAACTCTCGTTGTAGTGCCTGGGTATTTGATACCGGTTCGGTTGCTCACATTTGCAACTCTAAACAGGAACTGCGGAATAAACGGAGGCTGGCGAAGGACGAAGTGACGATGCGCGTGGGAAATGGTTCCAAGGTTGATGTGATCGCCGTCGGCACGCTCGCTCTTCGATTACCATCGGGATTAGTTATGAACCTGAATAATTGTTATTTAGTGCCTGCGTTAAGCATGAACATTATATCTGGATCTTGTTTATTGCGAGACGGTTACTCATTTAAATCAGAGAATAATGGTTGTTCTATTTATATGAGTAATATCTTTTATGGTCATGCACCCGAAGTTAGGGGTTTATTCTTATTGATAGTGATGATACACATGTTCATAACATTGATGCCAAAAGATGTAGAGTTGATAATGATAATACCACTTTCTTGTGGCACTGCCGTCTGGGTCATATTGGCGTGAAACGCATGAGGAAGCTCCATGCTGATGGACTTTTGGAGTCTCTTGATTTTGAATCACTTGACACGTGCGAGCCGTGCCTCATGGGCAAGATGACAAGGACCCCGTTTTCAGGGACAATGGAACGGGCAAGTGACTTATTAGAAATCATACATACTGATGTGTGCGGTCCGATGAGTGTAACGGCGCGCGGTGGATATCGTTATTTTCTCACCTTCACTGACGACTTAAGTAGATATGGGTATATTTACTTGATGAAGCATAAGTCTGAAACTTTTGAAAAGTTCAAGCAATTTTAGAGTGAAGTTGAAAATCATCGTAACAAGAAGATCAAGTTCCTACGATCTGATCGAGGGGGAGAATATCTGAGTTATGAGTTTGGTGATCACTTAAGAAAATGTGGAATTGTTTCACAGTTGACGCCACCTGGAACACCACAGCGTAATGGTGTGTCCGAACGTCGTAATCGAACCCTATTAGATATGGTACGTTCTATGATGTCTCTTGCCGATTTACCACTATCGTTTTGGGGATATGCGTTAGAGACAGCTGCATTCACTTTAAATAGGGCTCCATCTAAGTCCGTTGAGACAACACCGTATGAACTGTGGTTTGGTAAGAAACCTAAGTTGTCTTTTCTCAAGGTTTGGGGTTGCGATGCTTATGTCAAAAGGCTTCAGCCAGAAAAGCTCGAACCCAAAGCGGACAAATGTGTCTTCATAGGATACCCAAAAGAAACAGTTGGGTACACCTTCTATCTCAGATCCGAGGGCAAAGTGTTTGTCGCTAAGAACGGGTCCTTTCTCGAGAAAGAGTTTCTCTCGAAAGAATTGAGTGGGAGGAAGGTAGAACTTGATGAGGTTATTGAACCTCTGCTTCAACCAGAAAGTAGCGCAGCACAGAAAGATGTTTTTGTGGAGCCTGCAGAGGTTGAAGAGGAAGCCAATGATGATGATCAAGAAGCTGCTGATCAAGTTACTACCGAACCTCGTAGGTCGACAAGGGTACGCACTGCACCTGAGTGGTATGGTAACCCTGTCTTGGAGGTCATGTTGCTAGACAACGGTGAACCTACGAGCTATGGAGAAGCGATGGTGGGCCCAGATTCCGACAAATGGTTAGAGGCCATGAAATCCGAGATGGGATCCATGTATGAAAACAAAGTATGGACTTTGGAAGTATTACCTGAAGGGCGGAAGGCCATTCAGAATAAATGGATTTTTAAGAGGAAGACGGACGCTGACGGTAATGTCACCGTGTATAAAGCTCGACTTGTGGCAAAGGGTTTTTCACAAGTTCAAGGGATTGACTACGATGAGACTTTCTCACCCGTAGCGATGCTTAAATCCGTCCGAATCATGTTAGCAATAGCTGCATATTTCGATTATGAAATTTGGCAGATGGATGTCAAAACAGCGTTCCTTAACGGTTTTCTTAAGGAAGAGTTGTATATGATGCAACCAGAGGGTTTTGTCGATCCAGAGAATGCTGACAAAGTATGCAAGCTCTAGCGTTCCATTTATGGGCTGGTGCAAGCATCTCGGAGTTGGAATCTTCGCTTTGATGAGGTGATCAAAGCGTTTGGGTTTATACAAGTTTACAATGAAGCTTGTATTTACAAGAAAGTGAGTGGGAGCTCTATAGCGTTTCTAATATTATATGTGGATGACATATTGCTGATTGGAAACAATATAGAATTTTTGGATAGCGTGAAGGGGTATTCGAACAAGAGTTTTTCGATGAAAGATCTCGGTGAAGCTGCTTTCATATTGGGCATCAAGATCTATAGAGATAGATCAAGACGCTTGATAGGACTTTCACAAAGCACATACCTTGATAAAGTTTTGAAGAAGTTCAAAATGGATCAATCCAAGAAGGGGTTCTTGCCGGTATTGCAAGGTACGAAGTTGAGTAAGACTCAATGCCCAGTGACTGCGGATGACAGAGAAAAGATGAGTGTCGTCCCCTATGCTTCAGCCATAGGCTCTATCATGTATGCAATGCTGTGCACAAGACCAGATGTCAGCCTTGCCATAAGTATGGCCGGAAGGTTTCAGAGTAATCCTGGTATGGATCACTGGACAGCGGTCAAGAATATCCTAAAGTACCTGAAAAGGACTAAGGATATGTTTCTCGTTTATGGAGGTGATCAAGAGCTCGTCGTAAAGGGTTACGTCGATGCAAGCTTTGACACAGATCCGGATGACTCTAAGTCACAAACCGGATACATATATATTCTCAACGGGGGAGCGGTAAGCTGGTGCAGTTCCAAGCAGAGCGTGGTAGCTGATTCTACATGTGAAGCGGAGTATATAGCTGCCTCGGAGGCGGCTAAGGAAGGTGTCTGGATGAAGGAGTTCATGACAGATCTTGGAGTTGTGCCTAGTGCACTGAACCCAATGACTCTGTTCTGTGATAACACTGGTGCCATTGCTCTAGCCAAGGAACCAAGGTTTCACAAGAGGACCAGACACATAAAGCGACGCTTCAATTCCATCCGCGATTCAGTCAAGGAGGAGGACATAAACATTTGCAAAGTACACACGGATTTGAATGTTGCAGATCCGTTGACTAAGCCTCTTCCACGGGCTAAGCACGATCAACACCAAGATTCTATGGGTGTTAGATTCATTACCTTGTAATGCTAGATTATTGACTCTAGTGCAAGTGGGAGACTGTTGGAAATATGCCCTAGAGGCAATAATAAAAGAGTTATTATTATATTTCCTTGTTCATGATAATCGTTTATTATCCATGCTATAACTGTATTGATTGGAAACTCAATTACACGTGTGGATGAATAGACAGACTTTGTGTCCCTAGTGAGCCTCTACAGGACTAGCTCGTTGATCAAAGATGACTGCGGTTTCCAGGTCATAGACATGAGTTGTCATTTGATAGCGGGATCACATCATTAGGAGAATGATGTGATGGACGAGACCCAAACGTTAACATAGCTTTTGATCGTGTCAGTTATCGCTATAGTTTTCTGCATGTCAAGTATAAGTTCCTATGACCATGAGATCATGTAACTCACTGACACCGTAGGAGTGCTTTGTGTGTGCCAAACGTCACAACGTAACTGGGTGACTATAAAGGTACTCTACAGGTATCTCCGAGGGTGTCTGTTGAGTTGACATGGATCGAGACTGGGATTTGTCACTCCGTATGACGGAGAGGTATCTCCGGGCCCACTCGGTAATACGTCATCTCAATGAGCTCAAAGTGACTAAGTGGTTGGTCACGGGATTATGTATTACGGTAACGAGTAAAGAGACTTGCCAGTAACGAGATTGAACTAGGTATAGAGATACCGACGATCGAATCTCGGGCAAGTAACATACCGACGAGACAAAGGGAACTGTATACGGGATTGCCTGAATCCTTGACATCGTGGTTCATCCGATGAGATCATCGAGAAACATGTAGGAACCAATATGGGTATCCAGATCCCGCTATTGGTTATTGACCTGGGAGTGTCTCGGTCATGTCTGCATGGTTTCCGAACCCGCAGGGTCTACACACTTAACGTTCGGTGACGCTAGGGTTGTTAGTGAGAAAAGTATATGGTTACCGAAGGTTGTTCGGAGTCCCGGATGAGATCCCGGACATGACGAGGGTCTCCGGAATGGTCCGGAGACGAAGATTGATATATAGGATGAAAGGTTTCGGAGTACCGGAAGTGTTCCGGGGAGCATCGGGAAATCGGCGGAGTACCGGAAGGGGTTTCGGAGGGTCCGGAAGTGGTTCTGGGCCTAGTGGGCCACAAGGGGGAACACCACAGCCCTCAGGGGGCTGTGCGCCCCCCCTGGGCCCTCTCCTCATGCGGCTAAGGGGGTGGGACCCCCTAGGGCTGGCCGCACCCCTTGGCCTTGGGGGGCAAGGCACCTAGGGGGGGAAACCCTAGGGCCTGGCCGCGCCCCCCTGCCCTGGCCGCCGCCCCCTCCCCTTGCCCTGGCCGCCGGCCCCTAGGGCGCCCTCACCTCTCCACCCCCCCTATATATAGTGGGGCAAAGGGAGGGCAGCCAACACAGTTTGTGCCTCGGTGCTGCCCTCCCTCTCCCGTTACATCTTCTTCTCCCGCGGTGCTTAGGCGAAGCCCTGCTGGAGTTCTTCTCCACCATCACCACCACGCCGTCGTGCTGCCGGTTCTCCATCAACCTCTCCTCCACCCCTTGCTGGATCAAGAAGGAGGAGACGTCCCCGAGCCGTACGTGTGAAGAACGCGGAGGCACCGTTGCTTCGGTGCTAGGTCTTCGGCGATCTGAATCGCGACGAGTACGACTCCATCATCCGCGTTCATAACGCTTCCGCTTAGCGATCTACAAGGGTACGTAGATCACACTCTCCCCTCGTAGTTGCATCTACTAGATTGATCTTGGTGAACGGTAGGAAAATTTTTGTTTCCCATGCAACGTTCCCCAACACCCTCGACTGTAACTCTATAACTATGCAATAAAACTCCCTTTATCTCGCAAAAAAAAATATATAATTAATTCCATAATAACGCATCGTTGTAATTTCCAACTTGAAAGCCACGTTTAGTTGCTCCTCAGATGTTGTGTTGATGTCCAATATGGTAGTAACTGTTTGCTTATAAACGATGAGAGTATCAATTGTCATTTTAGTAAGAGCAAATTACAAAACATTTTCATGTGAGTAAGACTAAATTACAAAAAACCATAACAATTGGGACACTTGTAGCACAAAATGACAAACATATTAATGCTTTTTCACAAGTCATTTTACTAAAGATTAATTCTTGCCTTAGATTATCTTGTTCCAACCCCATGAATCGGTTCAATTAAAACCTTCGATTCATATTAGAGCCACGGCGATTTAGTCGCAAGCTAAAAAAAGGAACAAGTAATCATTTTCAGGACCCCAATAGCTACCGAATGTTCGTTGTGCGTTTGTGAACGTTTTTGCTAACGGTTTCTTCGGCAACGCATGCCAGTTTTTGGAAGAAGGGATTATTTTGAGGCAAAAACTGCCAATGTTTGATCTCGTGTCACAACTAAAACAAGTAGGAAAACACGTTGGCTTGACATCCCCTCCGAGGGAATGTTCGCTAGATAGCATGTCCGCCTTTTTTGTAATGTGGACTAGCATATTATAGCAAGTTATATAGGTGTCGATTTATTGGACATATCGAAGTACACAAGTGCACTTATGAGCATAGGTATAAGTGTAAGCCCATCCACGCAACATTTTTTTTCTGAGATGCATAAAACTAAATTCTAGTTGGACATAATCATCTTGTTACCTCTACTTACTTAAGAAGACTATGGTATTTTTTCAGCCAGGTGGGGTGCTTCGCCGAACCTTTCGTCCTTTCACCAAGCATCATTCCTTGAAAACCGTCTTAATTATCCAATTTTTTTATCGACTTACTAAATAAACCTACATTTTTTGGTAAGCCAATAATCTCTACTACTTATGCTTACTTAAAAAACAACATCGTTCCTCTTTTTTTTTTGCTAGGCGGAGTGCTTCGTCCAATATTCTATCCTTTTCCTGGGCATCATTCCTTGGAAACGGTCTTAATTGTCTCACATTTTATTGACTTGCCCAATAAAGTTATATTCTTTTTGGTACGCCAATAAAATGCTAAAATATATACAGACAGTATTTGGTAGACATTTGTTTACACCATCACATCAGTTCAGAAGTTATTTTTCCCTATACTAGAATATTTATATTTCAATTATCTAGTGTGTACCCAAAAAAAAAAGATTTGGCAAATTCTTGCCATGTGTGTAGCCGACTAGCCATATCAATTGCTTCTCCAACCTCTCACGGAGCCAAAAAGCAGAGACAAATAATAGGAAACACAAAAAGGAAAATTTGCAGCTCACATATAGTATGACACGACAGAAAGCCGCAGCGTGGACGCAATAGGGATTGGCCGGACTTTGTTGGAGCAGCAGATCCTGACACTTTCTGAGAGCAAAAGGCCGAGACGAAACCAAACCGCGGCTGAGGACGGCGGCGCCCGCGGGCCCACCCGCAATCCCGCGGCTTCCCCCCGCTTTCCAATCCTCCGTCCGTCCCCCCCTTCCTGTGGGTGAACACGTCTCACCTCCTCCGCCAGGCCGCCCACTGCCTGTTTTGTTTCCATCCTCCTCCCGATCCCTCCCTTCTTTATAAGCACACATCGCCTTCCTTTCTCCCCTCCGAGTCGCCACAAAACCGCGGAAAGAGAGAGACAGACAGCTAGACGCGTCAGGAGATACTCGCAGCTCTGCCGCCCCCTTCGCCTTTAGTTGATCTCGCCATGGCTGCCACCGTCGCCGTGGACAACCTCAACCCCAAGGTGAGCGGCGCTTCTCCTGTCTGTTTCTTGCTCTCTTTCTTGGCCGGTTCCGGCGAGGCGGGGGCGGGTTCTTGATTTGATCTGTGAGTCGGGTAGTAGTCGGTCGTCTGCTTATGTGGTACTACTTCGCCGGATTCTTCGTAGTTCCTTGTTTCTGATTTAGTCGTGCGCTTGTGGTGGTGCTAGTTGACACGCTTGGCTATTCCGCTCTAGTGTTCTGGATCTGATTGTCCGAAGTTGAAAGCGAGGATTTTTTTTAATGCAAACTTAATAATCATCTAAAGATGCTTTGATTTTTATTCAGAGTGAACTGATGAACTCTTGGTCTGCAAATTAGAGTTATTCAGCAGTTGTTTACAAGTTATTAGTCCCTCCGTTCCAAAATAGATGACTCAACTTTGTACTAAGTTAGTACAAAGTTGGGTCATCTATTTTGGAACGGTAGAAGTGTATTCTGTACTGTGGTGTAGTGTTTTTACCATGATGTTGTCAGGTTCCGCCGAAAGAAAGGGAAACTAGCCAACAAGTGCTCACTTCCCAAAATAAGTGACTTAACTTTGCATTAACTTTAGCACAAAGTTAGTACAAACTTGAGTCACTTATTTTGGAACGGAGGGAGTAGATCTCAGTACTATTGAGCTGCTGGCATGCAGTTTTTTCTGTGACAGTGGAAGTGCAATGTCAGCATCCTCTTTTATTTGGCACTATAAAACAATGACATCTTGATGCTGAAGCACGAATATTGTTGTTTACATGATAGCATTGATGCTGCTCCAGTTGGCAATTTGTCACTTGTGAAGATTTTCACATGTTGTACTTTGGTGACAGGGGATACAAAACATGTGGATTTTTTAATATGTTGTAGTTGGTGACAGGGCATATGGTGAACTGATCACTTGTCTCTCTGCACATATTCTTTCACCTGGAGTTCTTATTACCGTTACATGGTCATATGACAGCATAGCATTCCGTCCACATCTCTGACATGATTATAAGTTCATTATCTTTATTTATTTGAGTCGCTGATTAATTTTTACCATCACTTGATCAACCATGGGCATTTTCTAATACATAGCCACTTTGCTAATTATCTTATGACTATTGCAGGTTTTAAAATGCGAGTATGCTGTGCGTGGAGAGATTGTCATCCATGCTCAGGTATTTCTACTGACCAACAATTGTTATTTCAGTAATTTGAAATCTCCTGTATTCAGAGTTTAGCCAACTCTTTAGTTGTGTTCTTAGATAATCACCAAGTGTAATAAAAGTTTAGTTGGATGCACTTTTATTCTGAATTTTGACAAGCTATTGTTTGGTATTAGTAACAGTTTGATACGCTTTGAGAACAGAGTGAGTTACCTGGCATTTCCTGAAAGATGCCAGTTCATGTGCCATTACGTGTTTAGAAATTGATTAACCAGGTAATTTTGTTTTTGTTTCCAGCGCTTGCAGGAACAGCTAAAAACTCAACCAGGGTCTCTACCTTTTGATGAGGTACTTAAGCATAGATTCTACAGGTCAAGGTTATAGATAGTTTTCTTGTTATGTTATACAGTTTCTCAGCGCATTCAACTTTTTCCCTTGCAGATCCTCTATTGTAACATTGGGAACCCACAATCTCTTGGTCAGCAACCAGTTACATTCTTCAGGGAGGTATGTGAATTTTTTACCCTCAGTTTAAAGTTTATTCCGCTGGATTCTTACATGGTATATCACAGGTTCTTGCACTTTGTGATCATCCAGACCTGTTGCAAAAAGAGGAAATCAAAACATTGTTCAGGTGAATATCGACATCATTGTAACAATTGTGAGCTCGAATAATTTCGAAAACACAATTGTGGAGTAAATGTGTTGCCATAGTGTGTGATGCACCAATCTGCAACATTTCAAGCCTATACTTTATAGGTGCTAAAAAATCGATACTTGCTGTGTGTTACAACTTCTGATTTATTATAAAAAATACCTAGAACTAATTCATTTGTCTCAGCGTGAACATGTTGCGTATGATACCTGATGCTTTGTCTTGTTGCAGTTCTGATTCTATTTCTCGAGCAAAGCAGATTCTTGCCATGATACCTGGAAGAGCAACAGGAGCATACAGCCATAGCCAGGTAATCGTCTCATTGCACAATTTATTACTTGCCGCAAGGAGAAAAATGTGGAATCTTGGATTCACTTTGTTTTTTTTACCATTCTCCTAGGGTATAAAAGGACTTCGTGATGCAATTGCTTCTGGGATCGCTTCACGAGATGGATTCCCTGCTAATGCTGATGACATTTTTCTTACAGATGGAGCAAGTCCTGGGGTATGAAATTTACCTCGTCCTTTGTTTGCTAGGCACTGTATGAACAAACATGAAGTAGTTAACTCTTATATCATGTTACTCTTCCCTTGTTAGGTTCACCTGATGATGCAATTACTGATAAGGAATGAGAAAGATGGCATTCTTGTCCCGATTCCTCAGTACCCCTTGTACTCCGCTTCCATAGCTCTTCATGGCGGATCTCTTGTATGTACCCTCCCTGTTTGCCTGGCAAAAGAAGTTTAAATTTAGTATAGTTATATTTCATGCGGCGCCAAATCCTGATTTGAGAGCATATCTTTCAGGTCCCATACTATCTCAATGAATCGACAGGCTGGGGTTTAGAAATCTCTGATGTTAAGAAGCAACTCGAAGATGCTCGGTCAAGAGGCATCGACGTTAGGGCTTTGGTGGTTATCAATCCAGGAAATCCAACTGGACAGGTTTATCCTCGTCTTTTCCTTCTGGGCCTGGAAAACTTCTTGGCTTGCTGCAACTATGGTGTCCATGCCATATTTACATAATGCATGCATTTCTTGTATTCTTGAAGTGGATATATTTCTCCGTTCTTTTGTAGGATAGCTTAGGGAATCATTCTTTTTTGCTTGGGCTGCAATATGTATTAAATATTCTGAAGGTGACTAAGATAACTAAAAAGGAGAAAAGGTCAATAATTGAGATGGTTCATTTATTTGTAGGTACTTGCTGAGGAAAACCAATATGACATAGTGAAGTTCTGCAAAAATGAGGGTCTTGTTCTTCTGGCTGATGAGGTGAGGATAATGGTTCTCAAAGCATCACAGCACACTTTGAGCTGCTTAATTTCTATTGTTTTCGTTGTATGTAACATTCATGTCATTTATCTATTGGAAGGTATACCAAGAGAACATCTATGTTGACAACAAGAAATTCCACTCTTTCAAGAAGATAGTGAGATCCTTGGGATACGGCGAGGAGGATCTCCCCCTAGTATCATATCAATCTGTTTCTAAGGGTAGGTACAAAGATCCACATGCTTATTCTTCTATTCACAATGTTGCTGATTTGCCAAAAATATTTTGTTGCTGCCACCAGGATATTATGGTGAGTGTGGTAAAAGAGGTGGTTACATGGAAATTACTGGCTTCAGTGCTCCAGTAAGAGAGCAGATCTACAAAATAGCATCAGTGAACCTGTGTTCCAATATCACCGGCCAGATCCTTGCTAGTCTTGTCATGAACCCACCAAAGGTCAGTGGCATGACACTCCTTCAATTTCTACACTAAGTGACGATACAAAGTTCTCAGATAAACACCATTAATGGCTTCTGCAGGCCAGTGATGAATCATATGCTTCATACAAGGCAGAAAAAGATGGAATCCTTGCATCGTTAGCTCGCCGTGCGAAGGTGCACCATGGTTCTACATCTCATACCCCTAAATGCATTGTTGAAAACACGCTAAAATTTGTTACTGCTGCTTTCATGATCACAGGCATTGGAGGCTGCATTCAGTAAACTTGAGGGAATTACTTGCAACAAGGCTGAAGGAGCAATGTACCTGTTCCCTCAAATCTGTCTACCACAGAAGGCAATTGAGGCCGCTAAAGCTGCTAACAAAGCACCTGATGCATTCTATGCTCTTCGTCTCCTTGAGTCGACCGGAATCGTCGTTGTCCCTGGATCTGGATTTGGCCAGGTGAGCAGATTCAATCTTGATACAAAGATTATGCTATTTTTATGCCTGTAGTCGGTGATACTATTGGTTCGGACATATAAATATAGCATTATTTTAACCACCAGGTAACAATCATATTCATATGGTTTTCTCAGAAAAATAATAATCATATAGTTTATCGAAATAAATAACAAAGATTTTTGTGTGTGTTGAGCTTATGCAACATAGATATGAAACTAAACATGCCCGAACTGAAACGTTTTGTCCATTGTTAGTGAAAAGCATTTATGGACTCTTGGTTTTGAACAATATACATTACATCTACTTTCCCTTCCAGTGTCTCCACCCTAAGCCATAACATTGCCATTGATACTCTGTACTCGACAGGTTCCTGGCACATGGCACTTCAGGTGCACGATCCTTCCGCAGGAGGAGAAGATCCCGGCGATCATCTCCCGCTTCACGGTGTTCCATGAGGCGTTCATGGCAGAGTACCGTGACTAAACTGGTGTAACATGTGGGATTGCATACAAGCCTCATGAGTGGATTTTTCCTAGGCGTTATTGGTTTTGCCCCCCTTGACAGCAGTATCCTGTAGATGAGACAAAATAAATCAAAGCCATGGCATCCTTTTTGTGCGTGTGATACTATATCAGATTTCTGAGCCTTTGATGGCAAATTGGCAACTGAGGAAATTATTGTTCCACTTTTTTTTAAGCTTGTTATCGTGTGAGGATGGGGCGTCGACCCATTGGCTGGGCAGCCCACCCGAGTTCAAGTCCCGGCTTGGACGTACGGTGCTCACGGAGTTTCTCCTATAAAAAAAAAGCCAACAAGGGGTAGGCCTTGGGTTGGTCTAAAAAAAATGGTTGTACCGCAGTGGCAAACTGCAATACTCAGGTACTGGAATTGCTATACGGCAGAAGCATTACATAGCTTGGCCCATTTAGCGCCCTGCGTGAGTTTTCATTCCATTCGAGCGTGAGACCTCCTAACAACGCCAGCCGGTCGCGTCCCAGTCTCCCCTTGCTGGCTCGGTTGAGTAATTGAGGAGTGCTCGTTCATAGGGTCCCCTCCTGAGTCCTGACCCAAGAAACAAGTAGTCACACCAGATAGGAGACCGTGACCAGTTATTCACACCACCAAAAAGTTGTTGCTGAACATTAAGGTGTGAAACTCTATAACAGCACGTAGCAGGGTTCCCAAAATACACGTGAGTTGATTGCTATAACTACTTGGTACGTAAACTGGTCGATGAAGGAAAGTTTCAAGATGCACACCAAACTTCTATGGGTGCTCGTGCTATAACAACAAATTATGTTAATGCACAATCCCCGAAGGCAACATATCAGACTTCCTATGGGTTTTGTTAAGCTGAAGATTTGCTTAGTGGTGCTGTCCTCAGAGACAATGAAGGAATGTTCATTGCCGGAGAAAACTGGAGAAGTGACTCCGTGTGCTGATGTAGTAGCAGCAGAAGCCTTGGCTCTAAGGTTCGGTGTAATTCTTGCACAGAAGGCGGGTTTTAATCATCTTGTCGTCAACTCTGACAATATGGAAGTGATTGACACAATGAAAAATGGAGGGCAGTCGACGGAAACAACGGCTTGCGATTTTCCTCTTCTTAGTTTTGAACAACATAATAAGGAAGCAAATAAAGTGGCTCATGAACTAGCTAGGCTAGCGAAATTTTCAGTCACTAGGGATTGGTTTGAGGACCCTATAAATGAAAATGTATCTTTACTTATTGACGGTGTAACTATTATTTCTAATTAATAAAGTTTGAAGTTTATTTAAAAAACACACAGCAGGGTTGTTTCGGAAAAATATTTTAGAAACATTCTCAAAAATTTCGAACAATTTTAAATTCCGCAAAATATTTTTTGATATTCCAACTTCTTTATGAAACAACATGAACAATTTTATAATGCCAATTTAGAAAAAAAACATGTCTTTTTTGCAAAACCTAAAAGTTTTCTAAAACGTGAACAATTTTTGAGAAATTGAACATTTTCTAACATTGTGATTTTTTTTTGAAAACAAGAAACATTTTCTGAAATTCCTATTTTTTTTGAAGCACGGTCATTTTTCTGAAACTGTGAACAAAATTTGGAAAAGCGAACATATTTCGAAATTCTTGTACATTTTCTGAAACATGGACAATTTATGAATGACATTCTTAACAAATTCTCAAAAAGGGAACATTTTTTGGAAATTCCTGAACATTTTCTGAAAACATGAACATAACAAAATTTGAAAGCGAGAACATTTTTTAAAACTACTAAACGTTTTTCAAAACATGGTTTTTTTTGAAATTGTGAATTTTTTGAAAACAAAATCATTCTATGAAATTCCTAAAAGAATTTTTGAACACGAATATTTTTTGAAATTGTGAACAAAATTTGAAAACAAGAACATTTTTTGAAATTAGGAGCAAATTTTGAAAATGAGAATTTGTTACAAAATTTAGAATAAAATATTTGAAATTTTCAAAAAAAGAAACATGAAATAGAGCAAACAGAAGAACAAAGAAAAGAAAAAAAAAACCAGAAATACAAAAGAAAATATTAGAAGAAAAAAGAAAAGAAACAAAAAGAGAAAAAGGGAGAAATAGAAAAACCGGTTGAGGAACCCCTGGTGGGTTCCTAATACCGAAAAATACCGACTAGGAACCACCTAGAAGATTCCCAAAACTGGAATCACTCAAACGTTTGAACGGGCCAGCCCATCCACCAGCCCATCCGAACGCTCGTCGATCTGCCCCTCTATGTCGCCCTGACTACTTGCCGCAGCGAGTGGCAAATAGGAATTTCCCTTGTTTGAGAGCCTTCCAAGGGTCACTTCGGGTGGGCCGAGAGCGTGTCACTTGGCACGCTCTCAGCTGCCACCATGTGTCGCGGTCTCTCCGGATTTGTTTTTCTTTATATTTTCGCATGCATTTTTTTTTGCTTTTTAGATGTTTTTTCAGGTTTTTTTGGCTTTTCGGATTTTCACTGGTCTTTCTTAGTTTTTTGACATGTATTTTTTTCCCGCGAGAGGTAACATGGTGCCTCTTGAAAACGAAAAAACATGTTTTTTCTTCCGTGAGAGATATACCCGTGCCTCTTTGAAACATGGAAAAACACGTTTTTGTTTTTGTTTTTGTTTTTGCGAGAGACATGATTTTGCTTCTGCGAGAGGCACGACTGTGCCTGTAAAAAACATATTTTCTTTATTATTAATTTTTTTCTGAGATAGGCATGGTTTTATTTTCGTGAGAGGTACAACTTTGCTTCCACTAGAGACACATTTGTGCCTCTTGGAAACGGCTTTGAGAAAAGGAAAAAACGTGCCCCCGATGTGATTTTTTCCTCCGTTTTTTTCATAAAAAAAGTTCACCAAAATCTATCAAGATGGAATTTAGTTTTGAAAATCTATACACGAGGAATCCCACGGCGAAAAAGGTTCGAGATTTGGACGCACGGTTGAAGAGATAAAATATTTTGAATACACGAATCTACGAAAAAAGGAATTCTCACAGATTGCTACAAGTTACGCACATGCAACACGTCACTTGTCTCAACCTGGGGAGGTGGAGCTTTGGATGGAGTACTCCTCAATTAGCGATTTTGGTTGCTCTAGCCCACTCACGTATTACTTTTTGCTCTCGTTTTAACGCTATTTTGTTGAGCGAAGAAAACATGCTACTGTTTTTTTCCTCAAATGACATGTGCAACACGTGGCACGAAGCAACACAGTCTAAACGCCTCATCATTGTCCATCTTGCCACATCAAATAGAGGACATCGGCAGAATTATTTTGGGTTTTCAAACTTGAAAATCTTGTATCTTTTAAATAAACAACCCGATTAAAAATCTGTTTTCATCATTAAATTCATCTCGACGAGTTCTTCAAACCTATATCTCAAATTGATATGTTTCGATGACTTTTTTCAACAAAAAAATTTCATGATGTTTGCACTGAAGTTGTCATAGAGTTTACACTAAAGTTGCCGTGGTATGTTTCATCTATTTTTTTCTTCTGGATTTGAAGCTACAATTGTATTTTCAACTACTTTTCAAGGCAAATTTTATTAATTAACCACGTCATTTTTAGCAATTGACCACGACAAATTTAATTCATGTATCATGACACTTTTTAGTAATTTATCATTGCAATTTCAGTATTTTGACCATGTCAATTCTAGTTTTTTTTATCATAAAAATTATTTTTTGTATGAACCATGGCAAGTTTTAGTGCATACATCATGGTGAATTTAAGTAATTCACCATGGCAATTTTAGTTTATGGTTCATGGCAAATTTGAGTTATTAACCATGCATTTTAAGAGTAATTGACGACGTTTTTATTATTATGAACCATGTCAAAATTATTTCGTGGATCATGGCAAATTTTAGTAATTCACCATGCCAAGTTTAGTTTCTCAATTCCCCTCTTTATAACATGTCAAAAATTAATTTAAATGTAGATGAAAAAGTAGTTGATACATATCTTGGCAACTTAAGTGTAAACACCATGATAATTTATGTGTAATAGACATGTCAACTTTTAACCCCCCAAACAATCGTCGAAACATATCGATATGAGATCTAGTTTTGAAGATCTCGTCGCAACTATTTAATGGTGAAAATGGTATTTCCATTGGATTTTTTATTTAAGAGACAAAATATTCTAAAAACTAAAAAATCAAAAGATTCCCGCTAACATCATCTGTTTTGTCTCTCTTTGCATGCATGAAAGAAATGAAAAGGCTGACATGGCGCAATGGATGGCTAGAAAGAGCGTTCGGTCCAACCTTCTTCAGCCCACACGTGTGACACTTATCAGAGCCTTTTTTCTTTCTGTTTTCAAAAGAACTCGTGAAATAAAAAAAATATCCAGAGAATTTAAAAAGTACAATAATTTGAAAAAAACATGGATTTAAAAATAAATCTTCTTAGATCTAATAAAAGATAGCAGATTTGTAAAAATTTCACGCATTTGAAAAATTAATGATATTTTTTAGAAAAATCGGGAAAGTTCGCTGATTTGGAAACAGTCAACAGAATCCTGTAGATAGCATGTTCTGTTTCACGTGAGTCTCTAGAAGCATCTCCAATAAAAGATGCAAATTTGGAGATGTAAAAATTTACATTCCAAAAGGTTCTTTTTGCATCTTCAAAAAGTGTTCGGCCTGATGAGGCTGTCCAAGATCACTCCTAACAAGGTGAAACTGATGAACCGCGAGGCCATCGTCGACACCTTCAGTAAGTCCAGTTAGGAATTGACATGTTTACACCAATCGGTTACACACCGGTAGGATTAGTGCAGTTATACGACAGATTCCATAGTGCGACGAAACTCAGAGTTTATCATACTTCTGACGTCAAAGTTGAGTTAGAGCTGGTGAGTGGAAGCATTCTGTTCAGGAGTTTAGTTTCATTTTGATGGAAATAGAAACCTGGGTGCTTATGGCTTCTGGAGTTATAAAACAATGAAAGCTTTAAAATAACTGTTGTAATAAAAAAATTGTGAATAACTACTACTCCCTCCGTTCCATAATGTAGTGCCTATAGATTTTTTGAAAAGTCAAACATCACAAACTTTGACCAAGTTTGTGGAGAAAAATATTTACATCTAGAGTGCGAAATATATATCACTAGATTCATCATAAGATGTAGTTTCACATTATATATTATTGCTATTGTAGATATAAATATTTTTCTCTACAAACTTGGTCAAAGTTTGCAAAGTTTGACTTTTCAAAAAATCTATAGGCACTACATTATGGAACGGAGGGAGTATAATTCAGTTGCTTCTGCCTATTTATCTTGCGTCAATCACGGGAGCCTATATATGATAGATCAATCATCCAAAACCGATTGTACAATATGATTTAGAAACTGATTGGAAACCTCAGCACATTGTGATGTCAGAGATGGAGCTCCTGATGTCAAAGTTGATTAATTATTTTGTGCATGAAGGCCGGTAGAAGAAACAGCAGAAGGCGAATGTATCAGGAATGACTGACAATATGGGAGCAAGGAAAACCCAGTCTACAAAGAGAATAACGAAGGCAAAGAATTCCTATTGACTTGCCGAGAAACAGAGAAATATATACTTACCAGCAGAGTCGACTGGCAATATCATGAATAGCTATTACTGAAAGTATGTGATATGCTAATAATACTTTGAAAGGGAAACCAGTCGAAGCAGAAATAGCATGAACAATTACCTCTCTTATGTAGGAAAAAGATTGGTATTTTTCCAATTTGAAAATGTAAAAAGAAATAAGAATATTTGATTACTAGTGAATGTTAACCTTAACATTAAAACACTTGATCAATTGCATCATTCCGTCAGGAGGGACCAAGTGTATAATGGAAATATAAAGTAACAATATTAGGTTTACTTTTCACAACCATTAACTCACAGTACAAAGTTCACATACTTCTGGGTGAAAAAGATTCACATACTTCTGGGTGAAAAAGAAAGGACAATTCAGTCTTCAATACAAGCATGAAGCGCTTATTTAAACTAGAAAACAAGCATGCACTGCTGACTGAAACTATAATAAACTAGGTTGCATCCACATTCTTCTTTCAGACATAAGACAGCACAATCTTAAGGTATCAGACCATTGACAGATCACAGATATGCTTCTGAAGGAGCATCTACAAAACAACAGTTGAAAGGGTCGGCAATTGACAAGTCCTGGGGATCCAAACAGGAAAACCAACTAGCAGAACTTCTTCCAAATTTCAATCGGGCGTCTTGAGAAGCTTTATTTTCCACTTCTAGCAGCCTGAGTTGATCAGTCATCCATTTCTTGTTGATATCAATCTTCTTATACACATGAAAGTTGATTTCCTTTACCACTTTTGCATTCAAAATGAAGAACTTTGCAAATCCAACATCTTCCTCACCACCTTCGTAATTTTTCAGCACCAGTACTTTGAGATGCCTCTCAAGGCATTTGATTGGATCTAGTGACTCATACAGAGGCACATTTTTTCCCGCTACCCTTGTAAAATACTAGGCTCTATTAGATGAGAATTGAATATTCATACAAAGGAAAGAAAAATGAATACTCACAAAGACATAGAGCTTTTCTAAGCAGGGGAAGCATCTAAGGATGCCAAGAACTTTATCCAAATCAGGGCTAAAGAAATGTAGAGCCAAAACCTTTACAGTGCATATAGGGACTTCCAAACTGGATGGGATCAATCTCTAAATAAAGAAAACAATGGAGATTAATAAGCACCCGAACTAACAATGCCAGCTAAAAGTCTAGAGACTCATTCTGCTGTTACCTTGAAGACTATATTAGCAATCTCAATTTCTGAGATGCGGGCAGACAAAAGGCCCAATATCTCCAATTTAGGTGCCTTAATTACCCGGATAGTCTCACCGCCTGTGCCCGGTTGAAGTAGTAGTAGCCTTTCAAGGCAAGGGGCGTCCTCAATGAACAATTCTCCTTCCCTCTCAAACAAAGTGTAGGCGATGATGATGATCCTTAGAGTTGTCGAGCTAATGCGGAGACAATTGACATCACGAATACCCTGCAATTTAAGTGACTCCAACACACGGCATCCAGAGAGCACCCCAGAGAAGACATCCTCGGAAATGGAGACGCGACATAAGGTGAGCTGCTTGAGCAAGGGAAAACTCAGCGAATGGGCAATCTCATTTGGGAAGTTGCAGAGGCCGAATTTCGCCACAAGGAGGGTTGGTGCTAAGCGAAACACTGATGCTGGCAGCGGGTAACGGTTCTCACGTCCGGAGAGAAAGGGCTGCCTAAAGTTGATGTCGAGCTCCTGAAGGTTGTCAAGGGCGGGGAAGACGAACCAGTTCTCGATCTGAGCGCCTTCCTCGACATACCTCTTTTTCGCTATGTGGAGGCGGATGGAATAGATTACGAAGCGGCGGGCGGGGCCAGGGTGGTAGGAGAGGATCTTGGAGATGAGGGAGAAGCGCTTGTAGTCGTTGGAGCAGAGGTGTTTGGAGGCGTCGAGGTTGAGGGGCGCTGACCGCCAGAGGGGACGCCATCGGCGAGCGATGGCCTGGGTGCGTGCGCCGTCTTTCGTGGGCAGGAGGGAGATGATTGTGCGGAGGATGTCATCGGGGAGTTTGCCGATGAGATCACCGTGGCTGATGAGATCGCCGTCGCTGATGAGCTCGCCGTCGCGGCTCCGCTTCCGTGGCCCGCGACTCTCTTTCTTCTTCATATCGCGTGGCTGGCGAGATGGAGAATTTGGATGGGGATGTGCTACGGCCTACGAGGAGGGCCCTTGAGCTGCTTTCAAATTTATAAGCCGTGGAAGTGGAACTACACGAGGCGCTCGCTCCATCTCATCGCGTCTCCTGCCGGAGACGAAAAGTTCGGCGACCCCAGCATGTGTGTGTCCGCGTGGGTGGTCGTATGTGTGTTTTTTCACATGTTTTCTCGGCTTGGACCAAATAACCGCCGAAAAAGATATACATGTGTACTTCCTTCGTCTGGATTTATTGGATCGTGAGCAATCTAAACGCGAAACTACTACACAAACGATACTTGATGGCCGATTCAAAGACGACACTATTTCCAATGGATGTGCTGCAGCTTATGCCTTGCATGGATGGTTTAATTCATTGTATCATCTCCAAATCGACTATGCAACATCGTCTGGCTAGTAGCACTCAGTAGCGGAGACAGGGGGACCAGTAGGCCCCCCCCCCTAACACCAGGATTTTGTAGGTAATTTACTAGGGACAGTGACAAAATTAGCACAATTTTACTGGGAAATATCTAATTTTCAACACTTTGGCCCTCCTCAATCTGTTTTAGTAGCATCTGGCCCTCCTAATACATATTTTCGGGCTCCGCCACTGGCAGCACTCATCTAAGCGTGTCTGTTATTGTAAGTTCCCTCAACCGAGGCCTTAAAAAGCATTTTTCGTGGCCACTAATTCGGTTCTAATTCTGCCCATTTTACTAGTCAATGCATGCACTTTTCTTCTTCATGATGGGTCACACGTCCGAGCAATTTGCATGGCCAGCTTGCAACGAGCGCTCTTATAAGGAAGTTATCAAGTACTCTCTCCATCCAGTGCATAGGGCTTTTAAGGAGGTGCATCACGATCAAGACTTGCACAGATTGGACGATGCAAAATTTAATAACATTTGTTTACATGTATATTTAGAGCAAGTATAATAGGATCACATGGGCGGGCTGTAAGCCATTAAATATTATATTTTGGATAAGTTGGAGGAGAGAGAAGAGAAGCGGACTCTTGATTAGTAGCCAGCTCTAGCACGAGACCCAAAACGCTTTGTGGGGTTGTAAGGTGGGCCAACTACTAATGAAGAAGTACTATTGTACATGCCGGCTACAAGATTGGCTATAAATGACATGGCAACTCGTTATAACCGATTGTTGGCTGTATTATTAACCATACTCTTAGTGCATAGTTTTGAAAAGGGCATTGTTGCAGCCAACCAACGATAGGCATGCATGAGATTAGTCCGCTTAATTAGTTGTTTCTGTTTACATGCACCCACCGTTTGCAATGATTGGTTGCATGTGCTACGTTATCCCACAAAATTAATTGCGTCACTGATTCTAGTTAATTTTTTATTCTCTTAGGGGGTGTTTATTTCCAGGGACTTTTTGGTGTAGGGACTAAAAAAAGTCCCTCTTAGGGACTTTTTAACCACACAGGAGGGACTACTAGGGACTAAAAGTTGCTTTTTAGGACTAAATGAAGAAGACTCTCAATGAGACTCTTTTTTGGGACTTTTCCAACAATGCCCCTCCCTGAACCCATTGCCCCGCCGCCCCATGGTGTTATTTAATAGGGGTAATATGGTCTTTTACATGTCATTTAATAACCTCTAGGAAAGGACTAGGGACTTTTTAGTCCCTGGAAACAAACAGGGAGGGATTTTCTAGGGACTAGAGACTTTTTAGTTGGGACTAGAAAAAGTCCTAGGACTAATGGACCAAACATGACCTTAGATGCCTAACACATCTGGATGGAGAGAGTACAAGTCATCAGCGTTTTAATGTGCGTGATTCACAGCTCGAACTAGCACACACAATTAATAGGTTGCCTTAGGCTGCTCCCAATGCATGGGTGCTTAGATGAGGTGCTAAGCACATTAAATAGTTTAGGCTGGCCATAGTGGGAGTAACATAGCTAGTAACATCATACATCCCAACACAGTTTTGCTTATGTGGCATGTAATTAATGAGGAGAGAAGTGCTTGTGGTAACTAGCTATGTTACTGTAACATCACACATACCAATGCAAATTGAGTCTATAGACTAATAAATGAACTCTTGCATGACACCACATCTATGTTTCTACCCACTATGGAGGTAGTAACATAGTCTAGTAATACGTGTATGTTACTAGTGTAAGTTACTCCCCACTATGACTAGTCTTAGCAACTATACTTCCCAATGCATAGGTGCTTAGCTTATGGTTGCTAAGCTTGCTTCATTTAATGATTTAGCAACTAAAACTCTTCATGTATTGGTGGGCTTCCTTCCTTTAAATGTTTTGCCTAGGTTCACGCGCTTAGCATTGTTTCTTCTTGGGATCACCACACTCATCTCTCTCCTCTTAAATAACATGCCACATCAGATTTTTTGCCTATGTGGAAGGCTTAGCACCTTTACAAGGTGGAGCATTGGGAGAGGCCTTACATGCAAAGGTGCTTACATGAGGTGCTAATTACATTAAATAGTTTGGTACTCAACTTCCCAATGCATACTCCCTACTTCCAGTGAAGAGTGTACATCTAATTATGAAGTTATGTAAAAAATGCATTGGAAATGTGCAAGTCATATTCTCTCCACTTCAATTACCCAGCCCCCAATGAGTTAAGTGCTTGTAAAAATTAAGAAGACCATGCGTAGAACGTTATTGGTCCTGATTACCGCGTGATGAGAGAGAAGTATTTTTTCTAATTTAAATAGCATTCGAAAGATAGAAGTACACTCTTTTATGGACAAATTTTATAGTCAAACGTACACTCTTCAGTCTTAACCGAACGGAGAGAGTAGTTGCTTAACTTGTTGTTGCGAAGCTCACTTTATTTAATGCTTTAGCACCTAAAATCTTTCATGCATTTGTCAGCTTTTTTCATTTAAGTGGTTTGCCTAGGTTCACATGCTTGACATTGGTTCTTCCCGGGGTCACCAAAGTGCTATCTCTCCTCCTTAATTGATGTGCATGTCATTTTCTCGCTTATGTGGAATGCTTAGCACCTGTCTACGATGGAGCACTGGGAAGGACCTTTGTAATGCCCAGGATGCGACTATATCTCATACGTGTTGAGGCACGAGTTAGAGACATAAGCGCATTCTGGAATGATCGCAAGCGTGGTATCTTTGCACAACTCATGTAATGAACAGGGATGAAAGAGTAAATAGTTGGCTTACACTCACCACATCACACAATTAATTTAACATTCATACATTCATCCATTTAACATAGGGTCCGACTACGGACGAAGACAAACGAGAAAAGATAACACAACCACAAGTCCTGATCGCTCCTAGTAGGAACCACTGCTGATCGTCGGGATACATCACATACATACGATCACGCTCTTCATCGAACTCCCAGTGAAGTTCTTGTCCATCTCCTGTGTCGTACTCAGCTGTACCTGCATCTGGTGTGTGTTGTAATCTGTGAGTCACAAGGACTCAACAATCTCATTCCCGGGTATCAAAACTAACAAAGCCTTTATGTGTGGAGAGGTAATAAAGTGGCTGCAGCAAGCACTAAGCAACTAGCTTAGGAATTCAGAGTGAGATGAGGATATGTGCCAACGGTCGCCAAAGATGATCAATAAGTGATCGTAGCTACTCACATTCATGCATAACCCCACCGTGTTCACTTTCTGAAAACCCCCTTCGAAAAGATACCATCACGGTTACTCACACAGGTAGTGTATTCTTAAGGATATGGTGTCAAGTTATCTACAACCGGATATTAACAAATTCCCATCTGCCACATAACCACGGGCACGACTTTCAAAAGATCATAACCCTGCAGGGGTGTCCCAACTTAGCCCATCACAAGCTCACGATTCGCGGATTCGCAGCTCCAAGTTGGGAAGACCCGAGTATTCTCGGAATCCCGTGCTCAAGATATTTCGACAAAGGTAAAACTAATCCAGCAAGACCTCCCGGCGTGCCGACACCCTGATTGTAGCCACGCGTATCTCATCTCAGGCCACGACCGGATAGGTCAGCCTACAGGTATATACCAGATACCTCGGGTTTCCCCAAGGTGGCCCGGCAGTCTGCCCAGTTTGGACCAACACTCATGAGGAGCACTGGCCCGGGTTGTTGATTAAGAATTCGGGTTTATAACTCCCTATGCAAGTTTTAGTTGTTAGGCAAATGTAGTACCAAAGTTGGGTCTTGCTGGAAAAAGCTTTAAGCAGAGCAAATTATCAAGGGGGGCCCATAAACCCCAACCGTGTTAGGAGCGCAAAATCAAGGAACATAACACTGGCTTATCGGGTCCTAAGGTGGCATGAGTGGAACAAAACACCAAGCAGAAGGCCAAACCTTCCACCCATTACCAATATATATGTGCATTAATTCAGTTAAGATATATTTGTGTTATCCCAATAAAGAAGTCCAAACATGGAGCAATCTTCAACTTCACCTACAACTAACAATGCTATAAGAGGGGCTGAGCAAAAGCGTACTTAGCCAATCAACGGTTTGCTAGGAAGGTAGTTAGAGTGTTTCATGGAAACATAGGAGGCTGACAAGACAATAATAGGCATTGATGCATAACTATAGAGCGAGACAACTAGCAAGGCAAATATAGAGGTGATATCGAGGAACGGTCATCTTGCCTGTTAAGTCCTCGGTGTAAGACGGCCCCTCAAACTCAGTCTTAACAAGAGCCTTGAACTCGGTATCGGCTCCTGGATCTACCCAACACAAGAGCACAACAACGGTACAAGATCAATCACGGTGCAATGCACAAACAATATGATGCAAGACATGTCATGGGATGCAGGTCATGATGTGTGTATGCATGAGGATGCTCTCGAGCCTAAAAGAGAAGATGATGGAAATGGCTTCATCTTGGGCAACCAAGCAATCCACTGGATAGAGGGGAAGATTTTGGTCGAAAACGATATAAAGATCAGTGGAATCGGATGCACGGTTTGCAAATGACAAGCAAAACACTACACGATGTAATCTGCCAAAAAACAGCAAGTTGCCCACTAAGTGACAATGTTTAAGTATGCTACAGCACTCCAACAAGCAAGCAAAAGGCATGGCAATAACATACATAACATGCTCTTCAAGAATAACCACATGGCTACTTCTACAACATACTAGAACATGTCACAAACAACATGGAAAAAGTGAAAACGTTTATCTAGACTTAGAGAAATCTGGGCATGCTGACAAAAAACATTTTGAAGCAACTAGAGGGCCTCAAAATAACAAGCTATAGTACGGCATCATGGCAAAAAAGATCATGTATAGCTATAGCATAACATATACATGAAGGAACACCCACTTTACAACTCTAACCATGCACAACAATGATAGTAGCATCATGGAAACATGGCATAAAAATTAACAGATTCTGCCTTAGAAGAAACTTAACATCACGATGGCATGTTAACAAGCTTGATGCACTCATCTCAAGACATATCATGGCATGAAAATAAATCTATCATGTAGAGCACATTCGAATGAGAAAAACCCATATTGACACCTAGCTCATATGGCACATTGATTAATTCTCACGAAAAAGACAAATGAGCAAGTCATTACAAATGACAACAATTTTTAACACTTAGCACTTTTGCAACAGAGACAAACATGCCAAGATGCACTCTAACATGTATGCAAAAGCTCCCATCATGAAGAGCATCACAAGACGAACATTTTGACATATCATACACTCCATTTGGACCAACATGCACAAAGTTACGGCCTCACGAACATGCTAACATATTGTTGACCGACAACTAGTGCTGAAACAGTAACATCACATAGCAGTTTGGCAACGAAGATTAAGACAGCTAGATGAACCCTAACATGCACAAAACTGATGCCAACACGTAGAGCACTTCGAGACGAACATTTTGATATATTATGCATGCAATACGGAGCACCGAGCACCAAGTCATGACATGTCAAAGAGGGCAACATATTATAGGAATTACGGGACTTCGTAGAAATTTACCCTCCGAAAAGCCAAACGTGGACGAGGAGATCTGGGACGGAGGGATCCGGGCGTTTGGTTCGGAGGTGTGGTGGATCTGATCCACCCTCCGGGTGGATCCGGATCTCGCCGGAGACGGAGGTGGCGGCGGCGGGAGCTCGCCGGAGTTGGTGGCCGGCGGAGAGGAGGTCCGGCGGCGACGGTCGACGCGGAGCGCGAGGCGGCGGGCGGCGTGGTGCACGAGGCGGCGGGGTGGCGTGGGGGCATGGCCGATGCTGGAGGCGGAGCTCGTGGGCGGCGATGGTGATGGTGGCGGCTCGCCGGAGGCGGAGCGGTGACGGCGGCGCTCGCGGGCGCGGCGGCGGGGACGCGGGAGAGACTGGGTCGCGGGGGCCGGCGGCTGCGCACGATGCAGGGGGCCGGCGGGGCACCACGTGGCGGCCCCAGATTCGTCTGGGCCGGCGAACGGATGTGTCCGGCGCGGTCTGGACGCGTCCGGTGGCGCGGAGGAGCTCGGGTTAGGGTTTGCCCGTGATCTCGGGGATGGGGAGCTGTTTTATAGGTGCATGGAGCTAGGAGAGTCCAAATGAGGTGCGGTTTTCGCCCACACGATCATGATCCAATGACCGAGAGCATGGAGGTGGTTGGGATGGGCTAGTGGGCTGTTGTGGAGGGGTGTTGGGCCAAAAAAGAGAGAGCTTCCACGGGGAACGCGGTTAACCGTTGGAGTATCAAACGACCTCCAAACGAGACAAAACTTGACAGGCGGTCTACCCACACTATAACAACACCGCACGACAACTTTCACCTCATTCCGAGAATGTTTTTCAGCCACTTACAAAAGGAAGATTCAGAGGTGCCACATGCACGTGTGTGAGTGCCGAAACGGACAACGGAGAGGATGGAGACGATGCAACTACACACGGATGCAAGTGAGACTATGCCCATGCAATGCACATAATGAAAATGACATGGTGTCATGCAACACATGCACAAGGCAAAAACGAAGAAACCCGAAATGAAGGAAGAGCCCAGAATGGAATTGATTAAGTCAACGATGCATATATTGCCATAAAGGGAATTGTTACATCCGGGGCGTTACAAACTCTCCTCCACTGCTAAAAGATCTCGTCCCGAGACCTAGGACTGAAAGAATGCGGGATACTCAGAACGGAGATGATCTTCTTGTTCCCATGTAGGTTCTCGGTCGGTATGGTGTGACCACTTGACTTTTAGGAATTTGATGGACTTATTGCGGGTCTTGCGCTCAGTTTCTTCAAGGATAGTAACGGGGTGCTCACGGTAAGACATGTCTTGCTGGAGATCAATCTCTTTGAAAGGAATGGTGCGTTCAGGCGTCTTGAAGCATTTGCGGAGTTGTGACACGTGAAACACATCATGCACATTTGCAAAGTTGGAGGGAAGCTCAAGTTGGTAGGCTAGATAGCCTCTCTTGCCAATTATCTTGAAAGGACCCACGTATCTTGGAGCAAGCTTGCCCTTGATACCGAACCTCTGAGTGCCCTTCAACGGAGAAACACGGAGATAGACATGATCTCCAATGTCGAAGGCCAAATCTTGGTGTTTGCTGTCATAGTAGCTCTTCTGGCGCGATTGCACGACTTTGAGATTCTCACGTATGACTTTGCACATCTCTTCGGCCTCTGAGATCAAATCATTTCCAAGGAGTTGACGTTCACCAGTCTCGGACCAGTTGAGAGGGGTACGACACTTTCTGCCATAGAGAATTTCAAACGGTGCTTTGCCTACACTTGCTTGGAAGCTGTTGTTGTAGGAGAATTCAGTAAATGGAAGGCAGTCTTCCCATTTCATACCGAAGGAGATTACACATGCCGTGAGCATATCTTCAAGAATTTGGTTCACTCTTTCGATTTGGCCACTAGTATGAGAGTGAAAAGCTGTGCTGAAGCGAATCTTGGTACCCATAGCTGACTGGAAGGAATCCCAGAATTTGGAAGTGAACAAGCTTCCACGATCTGAGGAGATTACTTGAGGGATACCATGCAAAGAGACAATTCTGGAGGTATACAACTTTGCTAGTTGTGCTGCGTTGATGGATTCCTTGACTGGAAGAAAATGAGCCACTTTTGTGAGCTTATCAATTACCACAAGGATAGCATCATTTCCTCGCTTGGACTTGGGGAAGCCGGTGACGAAATCCATCTCAATGTGATCGAATTTCCACTCGGGAACAGGTATAGGTTGAAGGAGTCCGGCTGGACGTTGATGCTCTGCCTTCACTCTTCTGCAGACATCACACTCGTTCACGAATTGAGCAATTTCTCTTTTCATGCGAGTTCACCAATAGGATTTCTTGAGGTCATGGTACATCTTGGAGCTTCCTAGATGTATCGAGAGGAATGAGTCATGTGCTTCGTTCATTATGAGCTTCCTGAGATCACCTTTGGGAACCACAATTCTGTCCTCAAAGAACAAAGTGTCTCTGTCATCAATGCGATAGCACTTGTACTTGGGAGTACCCTTGGCAATACCATGTTTCACCTTCTGCACCATAGCATCACTGAGTTGGGCCTCACGGATTTGATCTTCCAAGGTAGGAGTTACTTGAAGGTTGGCAAGAAATCCTCGCGGAACAACTTGGAGGTTGAGCTTCCTGAATGATTCACAAAGTTCAGGTTGGAATGGTTTGAGGATGAGACTATTGCAATAAGCCTTTCTGCTCAAGGCATCTGCAATGAGATTAGCCTTGCCAGGAGTATACTCAATGCTTGGATTGTATTCTTGAATAATTTCAACCCAACGAGTCTGGCGGAGGTTAAGGTTTGGCTGGGTGAAGATGTACTTCAGACTCTTGTGATCGGTGAAGATGTCCACTTTTCTGCCCAACAGAAGGTGTCTCCACGTGATCAAGGCATGAACAACTGCTGCTAGCTCAAGATCATGTGTGGGGCAATTCTTCTCATTTGGTTTAAGTTGACGCGAAGTGTAAGCAACAATCTTCTTGTCTTGCATGAGAACACCGCCGAGACCTTGCAATGAAGCATCACAGAACACTTCATAAGGCTTGGACTCATCCGGAGGAGTAAGTACTGGAGCAGAAATGAGCTTCTCTTTGAGGGTATTGAATGCCACATCAAAATCAGGAATCCACGAGTACTTGACATTCTTTTGCAACAGGTTGGATAGAGGCTTGGCAATCTTGGAGAAGTTCTCAACGAACCTTCTGCAATAGCTTGCGAGGCCGAGGAAACTTCGGAGTTGTTTGACGTTCTGAGGAGGTTCCCACTTCACAATAGCTTCAACCTTCCCGTGTTAACAGAAATGCCCTTGGCAGAGATAATATGACCAAGATAGAGGACTTCATCGAGCCAAAATTCGCACTTGGAGAACTTTGCATAAAAGCGGTGCTCTCTGAGCCTATCAAGAACCAAATGGAGGTGCTTGGCGTGGTCTTCTAATGTCTTGGAGAATACCAGAATATCATCAAGGTAGACGAGGACAAACTCATTGGTGTAGGGGTTGAATATGAAGTGCATCATCCGAGGGAAGGTAGGAGGTGCATTTGCAAGCCCGAAAGACATGACCATGTACTCATATGAGCCGTAGCTTGTCCTGAATGCGGTCTTGGGAATATCCTCTTCACGGATACGAATTTGATGGTAGCCCATCCGAAGATCAAGCTTCGAGAAAACCTTGGCTCCTTTGAGCTGCTCGAACAATTCATTGATATTGGGGAGAAGGTACTTATTCTTAGTTGTCTTCTTGTTCAATGGCCGGTAATTGACGCACAATTGTTCCGTACCATCCTTCTTCTTGACAAAAAGAACACCGCAGCCCCAAGGAGAAGAACTTGGTCTGATCAGACCCATGCGTTCTTGCTCGTCGAGTTGCTTCTTCAATTCCTTCAACTCTTTAGGAGAAAGATTGTACGGACGCCGACATGCTGGCTTCGTACCAGGTTCAAGTTCAATGACGAATTCAACTGGACGGCTGGGTGGCATGCCTGGAAGCTCTTCAGGGAATACATCCTCATATTCACAAACCACCGGAATCTGGGATATGGCATTAATCTTGCCCTTGTCATTGAGAGAGAATAGCCTGATTGTGTTATCTCGAGCTGCGAAGATAATCACGTCTTCAGAAGGATGAGTTAGATTCACCTCTTTGTTTTCCCAATCAATAAGAGCATCATGCTTAGAGAGCCAATCCATCCCAAGAATAAGATCAATGTCCGAGTTACCGAGAACAACTTGGGAAACTAGAAAACTATAATCTCCCATGTGAATAAAGATATCCGGATCCACCAAGTTAGAAGTCATGTGTTTGCCCTGAGAAATAATTGATAACTTCTTATCCAGAAATGCCGAAGTGAAATTATGCTTGGTAAAGAATGGAGTTGACATGAAATAAAGCAATGCACCAGAATCAAACAAGACTTTTGCAGGAATTGAGTTAACCGAAAGATTACCCATAATCACATCAGAAGAAACCTCTGCTTGAGCTGAGTTCATCAGGTTCGCTCTTGGATGCTTGGGATTGTGCTTGATGATAGCATTGCTGACAGGTGGAGGAGGCGTAAGGCGCCTTTGAGTACACTTGTTTGCATAGTGACCCTTCTGGCCACACTTGTTGCATGTAACTTCTGAGAGTGGCCGATGATAAGGGTCGCTTGGTCTTGGAGCTTGGTATTGAGACTTGTTCTGGTTGCTTGGGGTGTGTGGGTGGGAAGATCCACGACCACTTGAGTGATTGTTCTAACTCGGAGGACGGAACACTGGAGGAGGCGGGAGCTAGAACTTCTGCTGCTTGGCGACCACTTGAGAGGAAGAGGAGGAGTGAACAACATCTCTTATCCTCTTTTTGGAAGCTTCACATTTGAGCTGAGCTGCCTCTTGCTTGAGAGCCATGTTGTAGAATTGGTAAAATTCATCTGGCTCGAACAGAGTGAGTGCAAGTTGGAGTTCATCTTTCAGACCACCTCGGAACAGGTAGATTTTGCTCTTGGCACCGGGAATGTCTTGCTTCGCATAACGGGCAAGATTCTTGAACTTGACATTGTACTGGTAGACAGACATGGTGCCTTGTTTCAGATTGCGGAATTGCTCATGCATGCCTTCGGTGACACTGGTAGGGATGTGATGAGAACGAAAATCGCAACAAAAGTTAGTCCACGAGATCTCACGACCCGCTCTGGAGTCTTTGTATTGTTGCCACCAATCTGCAGCTTGATCTTTGAGTTGGAAAGCAACAAACTTGACATAATCCTCAGGTCTGACATTACTGCACTCGAAGTGTTTCTTGATGTCTGTGATCCAATCTTCAGCATCCAGCGGATCAACACAGTAATTGAAAGACTTGGGTTGGTTTGCCAGGAATTGGTTCAGAGTAGAAAAGTGAGGTTGATTGAACATATTTCCTTGGCCTTGGTTCCCTTGATTGCCTTGATTTGCTTGGAAACTCTGCATCATTTGCATGAGCATCTGAATGTTTGTATTGGTTGCTTGCATAATCGCTCTCCATGCCTCAGCTGGAGGAGGAGGGGAAGGTGGACGCTCTTCTTCACCCTCTGGGTTATGGCTAGGAACTTTCTTAGGTGCCATCCTGACGGTGATGACAACCGTTAGCCATTGAAGCAAATAATAGATATGCTAAATCAACGGCTAGATATTTGCAACATATAGTCTTCACAATGAACATCCGAACAAAATTGAACGAATGAATTCCATAGGTTAATGGTACATCAACTCGTCGAGAAGCCACTTGGGAGAACGAAATGATAGAATAAAACAACAAGGTAACAGATGGAACAAATACATAATAGAGGTTTCGTCCCACATGTTCGTGCTGATGCCCATGGCACGTGTTACAAAGGGCCTTGCAATCCCCGGATCAGCATAGCCAAGGATCCTTTAAGATGCAACCCCCTAGTGTAACAGCGCCCATGATAACCTCTCCACTAGATGTTGAACCCCAACCTCATATCATGCACCCGTTGGAAGATTACCTAAGAGCTACTTGAATCCCACCTATTAATTCCCGAAGCTTTCCGGTTATGCAATCTGGTGTTGGGGATACAGGGGAAGCACTGCATATCACACAACTAATAAATCATACATCCAGCTGTATCCATCCGTCAACACATAACCAGGAACCTTCGAAAACCGTTTACCTCAGACCTTCGAAACGCATCCGCTATACTAGCTGTGGCAATACTCTCGAACTATCTCCCCAGTACCGGGTGACGTCGGGGTTATCTCACCACCAGACACATATAGACGAGTTTTCGATGTCGGCCGCCTCTAGTATTCTAGAACTGCAACGATACAGTTGTGACGACAACACCTCAGAGCTCAACTCCCTGGGACACTGCCACAACTCCTAAATGACAGGAGGCACCAAGAATAATGTTCTTGTCACAAAGATATCGGAACAATCCAAACAATACCCGCGTGATCCTAATATTTTTGGGGTGAAATTTGAGGATAGTGATGTTAAAACAACGTCAGGAGTCCTCGTGAGAGCTACGAAGGGGATGAGGAGTAAAAAGAAATCCTACTCTCCCATATATATATGAATCAAAACATTTTTTTTGTGTGTGCCTAGATTCAACCGTCAGCGGTTCGATCAATCAAGGGGCTCCTAGGTCGGAGAAGGCTCGGAATACCAACTTGTAATGCCCAGGATGCGACTATATCTCCTACGTGCCGAGGCACGAGTTAGGGACATACGCGCATTCTGGAATGATTGCAAGCGTGGTATCTGTGCACAATTCAGGTAATGAACAAGGATGAAAGAGTAAATAGCTGGCTTACACTCGCCACGTCACACAATTAATTTAACATTCATACATTCATCCAAATAACACAGGGTCCGACTACGAACGAAGACAAACGAGAAAAGATACCACAACCACAAGTCCTGACCGCTCCTAGTAGGAACCACTACTGATCGTCGGGATACGTCACATATATACGACCATGCTCTTCATCGAACTCCCAGTGAAGTTCTTGTCCATCTCCTGCGTCGTACTCAGCTGTACCTGCATCTGGTGTGTGTTGTAATCTATGAGTCACAAGGACTCAGCAATGTCATTCTTGGGTATCAAAACTAACAAAGCCTTTAAGTGTGGAGAGGTAATAGAGTGGCTGCAGCAAGCACTTAACATCACGATGGCATGTTAACAAGCTTGATGCACTCGTCTCAAGACATATCATGGCATGAAAATAAATCTATCATGTATAGCACATTCCAATGAGCAAAACCCATGTTGACACCTAGCTCATATGGCACATGGATTAATTCACACGAAAAAGACAAATGAGCAAGTCATTATAAATAACATCAATTTTTAACACTTAACACTTTTGCAATAGAGACAAACATGGAAAGATGCACTCTAACATGTATGCAAAAGCACCCATCATGAAGAGCATCACAAGACGAACATTTTGACATATCATACACTCCATTTATACCAACATGCACAAAGTTACGACCTCACTAACATGCTAACATATTGCTGACAGACAACTAGTGCTGAAACAGTAACACGACATAGCAGTTTCCCAACAAAGACTAAGACATCTAGATGAACCCTAACATGCAAAAAAACCGATGCCAACACGTAGAGCACTTCGAGACGAACATTTTGATATATTATGCATGCAAAACGGAGCACCGAGCACCAAGTTATGGCATGTCAAATAGGGCAACATATTATAGGAATTTCGGGACTTAGTAGAAATTTACCCTCCGAAAAGTCAAACGTGGACGAGGAGATCCGGGACGGAGGGATCCGGGCGTTTGGTTTGGAGGTGTGGTGGATGTCGGGGTTTTGGTGCGACATATGCCAAAGGATGACTTATCATGCATGGGGACAATAGAAGTCGCCGGACCCTAGAAGCGGGATAAGGCGATACTTAGGACGCCTACAAATCTTACCTAGGTTTGGGGCTCTTCGTGGAGATAACACCCCTAGTCCTGCTCTGCGGGCACTCCGCGTCATTACTAATGTCAATATGGTAGCTACAAGGTTGCTCCTTGAGCTGTGTTGTCTAGAGGAAGAAGAAGGGCAAGGCTAGCTCTCTATCTTCTCTCTAGGGAATGCGGGTTGTCACTAGGGTTTCTCCCAGTCTCTCTTTGTGTCTCTCTTCTTCTTAGGGTCCAACCCCTCCACATGGAGGACCCTGGGGGGTTTATATAGGCCTACCCCCCCAGGGGTACAATGGTAATCTGGGCGGAATGGCCCCCGGTTGTCAGCGTCTTCGGGTGCCGGCCTTCCCGCCCGTTTACTGGGGCCCGTCGTTTGCGGGCCCTCATGATTGCTTTTCACTGTGGGCGCTCTTCTGCTGATGGCAGCATCGTCAGGAGGGGAATGGCTACAGTGCCGCTGCCTCCTGCCGTCCACTGCCACCACATCATGTCTTGTCATCTTGATGGGGTTCAGACTCCTAGGGTACGGTTTAGCCGCCTGCTACCAGGCAGCCCGTCCTCCAGGCCGCCTGCCAAGGGTCGCTTGCTACTTGTTCAACCACTGGCTGGCGGGGCCAGCCGTCTGCTGGCCCTGCCGCCTGTGGGTAGTGGGATCATGGCGTCCTCTGACTGGGGCTAGGTCATTGGCAACATGGCTACATTGATACGCCGCTTTAGGAGTGTCCGTAAGATACGCCCTCACTGTAGCCACGCCCTTATAGATTCTCTAGGGACATGCTCAACTGTAGCCATGCCTTAGTCTTGTCGTGGTTCCCCAGCACATGTCCCGAGGGGGAGGCGTGGGGCCGTCTTCTGGATGCTGGTCATGAGGCTACCGCCTGTCCAGGCCCCGCCGCCTGCTAGCAGCCGGCTCCTGGGCATTGCGGCCCTAGGAGGCGGCCCGATGAGCAGGCGGCCGGGGGGTGACAGGTGGCCCCCAATTGTCTTGAAATACCATGGGTGGTCGATGAGCACATCCATGGTCAATATCTTCGACAGTAGTCCCTGAAGCTCGTGGAACTCTGTGGTTGCGATCGGGGCTGCGGGGTTCCAGCAGCTTCCCACTCCAAGGAAGGTTTGGTGGTGTTTCTTGTCCGTCCTAGGGATGGCAATTTTGCCCATGGGTATGGGTACCCGCGGGTACCCTACCCGAAAATAGTGGGCATGGGTGAGACTTTTTACCATTTCACACCCATGGGTATGGGTATCCATACCCGCAAAAATCATGGGTAGGGTATGGGTATGAAATTATACCCATGGGTAACCCAATGGATACCCAATAAATAAATAAATTAATTAAACCATGTAATATGTGAGTAAATACTTATCTTGAGTTCTTAACTAGCCCACGGACCATAGGCCCATAGCCAGCCATCGCCCCAGACCCCTCGTATACCTAAAGTACTTATCTTCTCTACTTTTCCTTGACTTCGGAAGATGAAGCAATCAAGAGCCGGGTTACTGAATCCTCATCGATTCATCCCAAACCAAGGCTATATATTGTACCCACCGAATGGGTACCTGAATTTAGACCTTTTTCTCATCTTAATTTTGTCATGTTAATCCTATATATTGTACCCACCGGATACCCATTGGGTATAGGATACCCGATGGGTATGGGCATGGGTACCAATTTGCGCCCATGGATAGTGAAGTGGGTGGGTATAGAAAAAAGATTTGGGTATGGGTTTGGGTAGAAAAGTGTCGTACCCGCCCATACCCTACCCATTGCCATCCCTAGTCCGTCCTCTGGAAAGGGCCGGCTTCTCGCAGCCGGGCCTCTGTCTTTTAATCTTCGGGGAGAAGATACCACCTGGATGGCGGGCTATGGTGTAGGCTTGCCGCCTGTTGGCGGTATTCCATGTGTCATCGCCCCGTCAAGTCAGCGTGCCAGCTAAACCCGGGCAAACGTCGGGCCGGGCCGGGTTTCGGGCCGGGCTTGCAAAAGCCCGACCTTCATTTCTCAAGCCCGAGCCCGGCCCGAAGCCCGAAATACTCCCTATTTTCAAGCCTGAGCCCGTCCTGGAGCCCGAAAGCCCGGCCCGAAATATAGGAAAATAGAAGCCCGAGCCCGGCCCGAACTATCTTCCGGGCTGCAAAACAAAGCCCGAGCCCGACCCGAATGTCAAGCCCGACCCGGCCCGGCCCGGGTCGTCGGGCCGGGCTGCCCATGCCCGGGTTTAGTGCCAGCCCACGCACGCGCCGGGACGTAACAGCGGGCCGGGGCCCGCCACTACGGGGCCTTGATGCGTGCGGATCTATTGCGGCAGAGGCAATTGATTGCCTCCCCACGCACATTTAATGCGCGCGGATTAGGCGTGAAAAAGGTGGGGATCGTGCGGGGCGTGGAGAAGTTAATCCCACGCCCTTGCCCACCTCGGCTTCGTCGCCCTGAGCCTATAAGTAGGCACGGGAGGGGGTCAGTGCCGCTCGCGCACACGCCCCCGCTCCGTTCTCTTCTTCATCCTTGCTCTCTCTCGCGTACCTCGCCACCGCCGCTCGCAGCGCTCCGCCGGAGCGAGCTCTTGCCTCAAGCCATGGCTGCGGAGGCGTAGGCCCACCTCTCCGGCGAGTGGGACGGCAGCGAGGTCCTCGACGAGCACATCTTCTACCTCCGCCGACAAGGTCGCCGTGCGTCTGGCGCTGGCGAAGGAAATCAGGCTGGTGCCACGGTTCGGCGAGCGGGTTGTCTTCCGCTCGCACTTCCCGTGCGGCTTTGGGCTCCCCGCTGGCGGCTTCGGGCTCCCCGCTGGCGGCTTCTTCCGCTCCTTCCTCGAATTCTTCAACGTGCAGCCTCACCACCTCACGCCGAACACGATGGTGACGCTGTCCGCCTTCGTCGTCCTTTGTGAGGGGTACCTCGGGATACTCCCCACAATCGAGCTTTGGACCGAACTCTTCTATCTAAAGCTCGGTACCGCGGTCTAGGGCATGGCGGCCCAGTGCAGTGGGTGCATCGCGGTGAAGGGCAGCAGGGTCAAGAACTACTTCCCGCCGCCTGCTCTCATGCACTCGGTGAAGCAGTGGCAAAGTAAGTATTTCTACGTCTCCAATGTCGACCCAGTGCACGACTTCATCGGCCTGCCGGACTTCGCACCCGGCCCGCCTGCCAAACCCCGCGCCTCTTGGAAGTCCCGGCCCGTCTCCCTCACGCCCGGGGCCTCCATCGCCGTGCGGCGCCTCCGGGAGATGAGGGACAACGAGGGCCTGGTGTTCTCGGACCTACTGCTCACCTTTGCGGAGCGCTGGGTGCTGCCGCTGCAGTCCCGCCCGCATCTGATCTGTGATATGAGCGGGCGCCGGGACCCGAGTCGGACCTGCACCAAGCAGATGCCATACAAGGAGGTGGCCCTTCTGGTGAACTCCGTCTCCAACTGCAAGCTCTGCGACTCGGGCTGGGCGTTTGGCAAGCCGTCGTACAGCCGCAGCAATCCGCCGCCTGCGGTGGGCTCCTTCTTTCCTTCCTCCGCCTGTCCCAGCCTCCTGACCCTTGTGCCGCCTGCAGATCTTCCCCGGCCAGCCAGAGCCGGGCTCCGACTAGCCGGGCCGCCCTCTGCTACCAGACCGCTCTCAGAGAGACATGAGCGACCCCGATCTGGGGGCTGTCGCCATGGAGGAAGAGGAGGTGACAGGCGGCGGGGGCCAGCCAGCAGACGGCTCGTCAGGAGGCAGCGTCGAGAACTGGCCGGATGATGACGAGGAGGAGGAAGCGCCGCTTCGCGTCCGAGAGGCGAACCCGCTTGAGAGCGGCGGCTACCTGGTCGCGCCGCCAACCGCAGCCCGCGGCGTGAAACGCCGGCCCTCTGCCGGGCCGACTGGCGGCAAGCTCAAGAAGCTCAAGCTTTCAGCCGCCGCTACCAAATGCCAGGAGGCGGCCGCCAAAGCAGCCCTTCCTAGGGTTCCCAAGCCCAGGCAGGCCGTGTCCGCGTAAGTGCCGCATCCTCTTTTCTTTCTGTTTTTGTTCTAATTTTTCATCCCCTTCGTGGCTGATTTTACTGTCTTCTTGGGAATGCCCGAACAGTGCCCCACTTTCTCTCTCGCGGGCACCTGTGGGATCTATAGTTGGAGGCTCGGATGCTCCTCCCCCGCCTCGCCGCGTGGACCCTGCCGTCGCGCTCCGGGAGGCGACGGAAAGGAACGCCCGAGAGGCGCATGAAGAGCGGGAGGCCGCGGCTCTCGAGCAGGTGAAGGCCGACGCCGCAGCAAAGGCGGAGGCCGAGGCAGCCACAAAGGCCCAGGCGGATGCCGCCGCCCAAGCCCAAGAACAGGAGACGGGCCTCCAGCAACCGGCGGACCACGCCGATCCCCAGGACATGGGCCCTCTGGAGTGTCGGCTGCTGACGAGCAGCCGACTCTTGACAAGGAGGGGGACGGCCGCACCGCCATGGAGGCGGAAGCAATCATTCCCACGCCACCCGTTGGGACGCACGACAGCCGGCACGTGGGAGCGGAGGTGCCGCCGGCAGAAGTTGTGCTGGTGGCAGGCCCGCTGCCGACCCCCCGAGCCCCCGCCCGTCCGCGTCCTGCGAGGGCGGCCTCAGCGCCACGGCAAGTGGAGGCCGACGCCGCCAGCTCATCATCACCAGATAACGAGGCCACCTGCGCGGTGCCGCCGGGCTGGACGCCCGGTGGTGGCGGCGTGCTGAACGTTGCGTCACGAGACGTCCTCGACCGCTTCAACTCTCTGGGTGAGTGATGGCTTCTCGCCCCTCGTTGGTTACCCCAAGTGGAAGGTTTGAGATGCAGTGTAGCGGTAGTTTTCCCTTGGCAAAGATACCAAGGATCGAATTCCCCTGAGACTCCGAGGTTCAACAAGAAGGTGTCAACTGCTAGCGGCGCAACTAGCGATTGACCGGACCTGCACACAAATACAAATAACTTTGCTCCCAACGAGTACAGAGAGGTTGTCAATCCCTCCGGCCTTGTCGTTTACAAAGGATCAAACGCAAGAGATAATAGTGATAGGTATGATTGTAACTAGTATGTAAGAACTGAAAGTAAATAGCGGATGTGATCAGCGATGGTAATATGGACCGGGGTCCCATGATGTTCACTAGTGATGTCTCTCTCCCAGAAGACGATAAAACATCTAAGCGAGGTAAACAAATTACAGCTGGGCAATTGACAGGATTATGTGCACAAACCAATGCTAACTATGCTGCAAAGAAAGGTAGAGGCTCAAAAGCATGGGCGGTACGCCAAGGTAAGTAGACCGAAATCCATCTGCATCTACTACTTATCATCCACCTTGAGATATCTATCTAGAACATCTCGCTGGTATTAAGTTGCGAGTCCCACCCATAGTGTAAACTCAAAGCAACAGACAACTGCATTAAAAGAACTTTGCGTAAAGTAAACAATCCTTGCACCCGCGAGTACAAGCACCGTTGTTTTCCCCCTTGTGGCAACAGCACATCCCCTAGACTCATGTTTCTGTCACTCAAGCTAGTCATCGAGGGGCATGAACCCACAATCAAGCATAACGTTCCCTCTTGGAGTTACTACCTACTACTTGGCCAAAGCAATAAACAGCAACGGAGAACATGCAAGAATTACTCAAGAACATAAATATAAAAGAGGTAAATCAAATATATTACTCACACACAATCTGAACATAATCTCATAATCCATCGGATCCCAGCAAACTCATCATAGCAACAACATAAGGATTACATATGTGCCTCGATCATGTAGGGCAGCTCACGAGGTCTAATCGGTGAAGAATAAAGAGGGGAGGAGAACATCACATAGCTACTGGTCATGGACCCATGGTCCAAGGGAGACTACTCACAACTCATCCGGGAGGCGTCCATGGTGGTGGAGAGGCTCCCGGTGGTGGTTCCCCCCTCCGGCAGGGTGCCGGGAAGAGTTCTCCTGGTGCTCCCGATCTTGGAAGCGCGGCGGCGGCGGAACAGAGATGATATCGCGAAAAAGGGTTCCGTCCTCGAGGGTTTCGGGACGCGGTGTAAATATATGCCAAAGGGGGGCGTCAGAGGAGGCCTGGGGGGCCCAGGCGCCCTGGCGGCGCGACCAGGAGGGGGGGCGGGCCCTCTGGCCGCCTGGAGCCCTGGTGGCCCCCCTCCGTCCCTACTTTGGCCGCATGGAAGCTTCCGGAACGCTGATTTTTTATATATTTTTCCCGGAATTTTTCTGGCAGTTTACGTAATGGGAAAACCTGAAATACAAAAACAGCAGAAAACAGAAACTGGCACTGGGGTGCACTGAGTTAATAGGTTAGTCCAAATATGATCAAAAGTGTATGGAAGTGTATAAATATCATAGCAATATCACACAAAATAGGCATGGAGCAAACAGAAATTATAGATACGTTTTGGACGTATCAACATCCCCAAGCTTAATTCCTGCTCGTCCTCGAGTAGGTAAATGATAACAAGCATAATTTCTGTGGTGACATGCTATTAACCATATAAGAACTTTTCACTGTCACATGACAAGTGCTCACTGAGACAATGAATCTGTAGTAATTAAGTTGCCTCATGAGAAAATCACAAAGAACTGAAAGTTTTACAATATGATACTGAAACACTCAATAGATTTGTAATGAGCATGGTGTGCAAATATGATAAAGTGATATCTCGCTTGCCCCCTTTAGTGAAGCAAAACATAAACGCAGGGGCACCTCCAAAGTTTAAGTGAGAACTAGATACAATGATTTTAGAATAAACGATATCATAGTCATGCAAAAGACAATGGTACTTTGGGACAATGCACATTACACTCAGAATGACAATCATGCTCTCAATAGTTGGTGCTTTAAAGAAGGTGGAGACTCTCGAACTGTGGCTTTTGATGGCAAGGTTGAAAACCCATGGTCGGAAACAAAAACTAAACATGTACCAGAGCTCTTGGTTTTAAAAACAGAGGTAATAATTATTTTTTAGAATATGCATATTTCGTCAATGAATGCTAGCAGATAACTCAATTACTTCTCGAGCTGGACAAGTTTCGAGGAACGGCTCCCGAATGAGGACGATCACATCCTCTTAGTCTCCTTTGTTTATCACTGCCAAAGTTTTCTGATTTCTCATGAACAAAGCGTGAAGGAGGGTTTGTTTGTTGTATATTTTTTAATGAGCCGGGCGCACTCTTTGATAGTTCCTTCTCGTATTATGGGTTTGCACATTAGACATGCAATCCCGGGGTGAAGCTTGTCCAACTTAAAAAGATCATGAATTAACTACTACTTCCTCATGAACTAAAATAGAGGCACAAAAGAGAAATGCTTTTTTTTGATTAATTTCGATATGGTACATGAAAGTCTTCGTTAGGAATGGCAGGTAAATACCATGTATAGGAAGGTATGGTGGACTCATATGGCATAACTGGTTTAAAGGATTTTGGATGCACAAGCAGTCAGTCCGCTTAGTACAGGCGAAGGTTAGCAAAAGACTGGGAGCGACCAACTAAAAGAGCAATGACGGTCATAATCATGCAGAGCGACAAAGCGACATTGAATCGGGCATGGAAGTTATATCGCTACTCAGAAATTAAAGATCATCAAGGCTTGATAGACTTTCTTTACAGTCTTAAATATGCGTGAGCATATGCCAAGTCAATCAAAATAAATTCTTGAAGGAAGATATCACTAAACCATACCACATCATAGGCAAACAAATCATGTTGGTACTTCAATAACACATTAAGAACCCCCCAGCTATTTGAGACTAACCATAAGAAAACATGAACTACTAAGCACCATTATGCACATAGCATTTTTATCATAGACATATCAACCAGTGCAACAGAAGCCAACTCTCTTAACAAGATAAGCATGATAACTAAAGAGAGTTCCAGCGACCAACTAAACAAAAGCTCTTTAAAAAGTAAAGCATGAAAACTAAGAGCTGAACATGATAGTAGCTATTGAAAGACAAAGAACACACACATCAAAGATAGACATGAAAATTCTATGTTATGTTCTAGGTTGAAGTGGAGTGTGTTTCTCTCCCACACAAAGAAGGCTGAGTTCCAACTCGTTATGAACAGCAAGCAAAGCTAAAGAAAACTAAAAAGGAAACTAAAAGCAAGACGCTCCAAGCATAGCACATAACACATGAAGTGATAAAAATATAGTGGAACGAAAGACGAACTGATAATGTTGATGGAGAAGGGGATGCACGGGGGCATCCCCAAGCTTAGACGCTTGAGTCTTCTTGAGTATTTCTTGGGGGTGCACGGGGGCATCCCCAAGCTTGAGCGTTTGACACTCCTGAATCTTTTTATCATCTTCCCACGCACACTTGAAAACTCCCTGCATACATAACTCATCATAATCTGATTAGCGAGGTTAGTACCCATAATAAAATAATTTTTCCTTGCTGGAAATAAGGATATTCTTGAAGGTCTACTGTTTCTCAAGATTGCCAAAAGGTTTCTGCAAAGAAAAAGCAAGCTCAAGGTTTGCAAAACGAAGAAAAGGCAAAACAGGACAGAATCTGTGAAAAACAGACCAGCAGGTAGTAAATGATTTTTTCGGGGCACTTCTGCAACTCAAATAAAAAAACTCAGAACAGATGCCCGAAAGACAATTGTATAGAGCACGCTGTCGAAAAAATTCAGACCAAAAAGATGATCTGGTGATTTTATACGATTTTTTCTGTCCAAGGACAGAATCTGTTTCCTGGACAGCACGTCACAACTTTTGAACTTTCTTGCAATCAGAGGCTACACTTGGCACAAAGCTGAAAAGTAAAGATACAATGATGATGCTACTGTAGTAACAACATCAAGACACAACAAAAGCAAAATAAAATTTTATTCATTGTGGTCTGCCTCCCAAAAGCGCTTTCTTTTATGCCTTTAAGCTAGGCATAATGCAAAGAGATCAAGTTGTATCAATTGAACCATCATCAAGATCATCAAAAAGCTCTTCAATAGTACAACTAGTCTTAAGAGGATTTTCAAATAAAGGCCTAATAGAGATACTTCTAGGGAGAAGACCAAAAGGAAAAAAGTCAAAGGAAGATTCATTTATAAATTTATCAAAGAGAGGTGTTTCTTCCAAAGTCTTCACAGTTTCAACCCCTTTGGCAATAGATGGATTACTTTTAGAGCGGGGAGCCTTTGGAACGTAAACGAACTTAGGCTCCTTCTTTGCTGGAGTTTCTACCTTTTTGGTTTTGATTGAGGAAAAAGTAGTTCCTAGAGTATCAAAGATTTCCTCAATCTTGTCTATCCTAGAAGAATCCAAGTCATGGGATTTGATGGTCTCCAAAGTTTTGAGAATTTTATGCATGGAGCTATCAAGCCTATTCAAATTCCCTTGGATCTTACGATCCAACTCATTTATCTTATTAATGTTTGGCATCTCTAGCTCTATCTTTTCAAGTTTTTTCATAATGTGAGCTAGGGTGATGTCCTCTTGAATGCTAACAACAGGGGGATTTCCAACAAGATTTTCAATAATACTAAGAGACTCCCAAACTGGGGCCTCTAGGAAATTCCCGTTGATAGCAGAATCTAGAATAAACCTATTCCAAGAAGTAATTCCAACATAAAAATTTCTAAGCAGGATAGTAGTAGATTGTTTCTTGGTGGCTCTTTTTTGAGAATCATTAATTCTATACCAAGCATCTTTTAGACTTTCCCCACCTCTTTGTTTAAAGGTGAGAACTTCTGCCTCACCAAAGACAAAAGGACCAAACATAACGACTACTAAAGAATGAGATAACTATTTTTGTGATTTTTGATAAAGGGAACTAAAGCAAAAACTGAAAGGTAAACTAACAAGACTAAAAAGCAAAGGTAAAAGATAGCGTGCAACTCCCCTATCTTGAAGAGTGGAGTCCCCGGCAACGGCGCCAGAAAACTTTGCTTGATGGCTTCTCGCCCCTCGTTGGTTACCCCAAGTAGAAGGTTTGAGATGCAGTGTAGCGGTAGTTTTCCCTTGTCAAAGATACCAAGGATCGAATTCCCCTGAGACTCCGAGGTTCAAGAAGAAGGTGTCAACTGCTAGCGGCGCAACTAGCGATTGACCGGACCTGCACACAGATACAAATAACTTTGCTCCCAACGAGTACAGAGAGGTTGTCAATCCCTCCGGCCTTGTCGTTTACAAAGGATCAAACGCAAGAGATAATAGTGATAGGTATGATTGCAACTAGTAAGTAAGAACTGAAAGTAAATAGCGGATGTGATCAGTGATGGTAATATGGACCGGGGTCCCATGATGTTCACTAGTGATGTCTCTCTCCCAAAAGACGATAAAACAGCAAAGCGAGGTAAACAAATTATAGCTGGGCAATTGACAGGATTATGTGCGCAAACCAATGCTAACTATGCTGCAAAGAAAGGTAGAGGCTCAAAAGCATGGGCGGTATGCCAAGGTAAGTAGACCGAAATCCATCTGCATCTACTACTAATCATCCACCTTGAGATATCTATCCAGAACATCTCGTTGGTATTAAGTTGCGAGTCCAACCCATAGTGTAAACTCAAAGCAACAGACAACTGCATTAAAAGAACTTTGCGTAAAGTAAACAATCCTTGCACCCGCGAGTACAAGCACCGTTGTTTTCCCCCTTGTGGCAACAGCACATCCCCTAGACTCATGTTTCTGTCACTCAAGCTAGTCATCGAGGGGCATGAACCCACAATCAAGCATAATGTTCCCTCTTGGAGTTACTACTTACTACTTGGCCAAAGCAATAAACAGCAACGGAGAACATGCAAGAATTACTCAAGAACATAAATATAAAAGAGGTAAATCAAATATATTACTCACACACAATCTGAACATAATCTCATAATCCATCGGATCCTAGCAAACTCATCATAGCAACAGCATAAGGATTACATATGTGCCTCGATCATGTAGGGCAGCTCACGAGGTCTAATCAGTGAAGAACAAAGAGGGGAGGAGAACATCACATAGCTACTGGTCATGGACCCATGGTCCAAGGGAGACTACTCACAAATCATCCGGGAGGCGTCCATGGTGGTGGAGAGGCTCCCGGTGGTGGTTCTCCCCTCCGGCAGGGTGCCGGGAAGAGTTCGCCTGGTGCTCCCGATCTTGGAAGCACGGCGGCGGCGGAACAGAGATGAGATCACAAAAAAGGGTTCCGTCCTCGAGGGTTTCGGGACGCGGTGTAAATATATGCCAAAGGGGGGGCGTCAGAGAAGGCCTGGGGGGCCCAGGCGCCCTGGCGGCGCGGCCAGGAGGGGGGCGCGCCCTCTGGCCGCCTGGAGCCCTGGTGCCCCCCCTCCGGCCCTACTTTGGCCGCATGGAAGCTTCCGGAACGCTGATTTTTTATATATTTTTCCCGGAATTTTTCTGGCAGTTTACGTAATGGGAAAACCTGAAATACAAAAACAGCAGAAAACGGAAACTGGCACTGGGGTGCACTGAGTTAATAGGTTAGTCCAAATATGATCAAAAGTGTATGGAAGTGTATAAATATCATAGCAATATCGCACAAAAGAGGCATGGAGCAAGCAGAAATTATAGATACGTTTTGGACGTATCAGTGAGGTCATGCAAACGGCCTTTCGGGAGTTCCTGGCTACGCAAATCTCTGTCCGGGTATGTTGACTCCTTGCTTCTATTTTTATTCCTTAAATTTCTTCTGTGGGGGCTCGTGAGTGCACCCACTGGGTGTAGTCCCCGAGTTCCGAGCCGGCTGCTGAGCAGGCGCCTTGGAACTCCAAGGCATTACTTTGTGGGCTAACTTGTTTCTTGCTACATGATTACCACAATCTTTGGGTGGCGGCCTTCAACTCTCAGCGTCAGGAGCAGGCTCAACTGAGGGCTGCCATGGCCGAAAGCCAGAGTAAGTGTCTTCTTTTCCTCCTTGCGGGGGCGCGTCAGCGCACCCACGGGGTGTAGTACCCGAGTTTCGGGCCGGCTGCTGAGCAGGCAGCCTGGAACTCCAAGGTTGTCTTGTCTTCTTGCCGGTGCTGATGCTCCTTCTCATTTCTTGCCAGCAACCGCAACCGACCTCCGCAATCAGCTGGGCGGGGTCCAGGCCGAACTCGCCGCCAAGGAGCAGGAGCGCAGCCTCGCCGCCCAGGAACGTGACCGCCTGGCCTAGGAGATGGTAGACCAAGCGGCGACACACAAGGCGGAGCTTGGGAAGCTGGCAGACGCTGAGGAGCTCCTTCGGGCCGAGTTCGAAACTGAACGCTCGAACTGGGCCGAGAAGGAGACGGCCCTGCAGGACGGCTACAGAGCCATTGCGGACATGGTCGATGGCAAGCCACCTCCCCTGCTTTCACGTGCCTGCCGTCTGCTATGGCCGGATTTTCTTTTTCTGATTCTTTGTCTTGTCCTTGACGCAGAATTCTTCCCAGGCCATTCTGTCGCTGCCTGCCAGGCTATTGAGGCCCAGCGCGACGAGAGGCGCCAGGCGGGCCGGGTGATTGCACCCAATGCGCCCCGGACTCCCAATGAACAACTTCTTGCCGTCAAAGCGTGCCTCCAGCCGGCCCATCGCCTGCTCCGCCGCCTGCAACGTGCCGGGGCCCAGGTACTGGCCACCCTCTGGCCAGACGTCCCAGTACTCTACACTCCCACCCAGACCGCCGACTGGCTGGAGGCGGCCGGCCGCCGCTTCGAGGCCTGGAAGGGCACTGCAGCGAGGGCCGGTGCACGGACCGCCCTGGAATTCACCAAGGGTTGGTATCCGGACCTGGACCTCGCCCAGCTGGTGACCTTCCGCCTGGAAGCCGAGCCCGAACTGGCAGCGGTGCGAGGAGATCTCATCAAGCGCACCGCCTCCCTCGCCGACTACACCGATACTACCATTTTCATCCCAGAGTTGGATGAAAACAGCCATGTGGTGCCACCCGATAACTTTGGGCTGGACCTGGCGGCGCCGGAGGAGCTAGATGAGGAGATGGCCTCAAGCGACGATGGCGAAGATGAGGAGGACGGCGATGAGGAAGCCAGCTCCCAGGAGGCGGAGCCGTCTGCTCGTTACCAGCCCAATCAGACCTCCACGAGCGGGCCCAGCGGGACGGCGCTGTCTGCCGCGGGAAGCGGCCAGGCCGAAGCCCATCAGGTGGCCCCCAAGCAGCCGGCCCTCTGGATCCCGTCGTGCCACCTGCTCCGCCTACTGCACCTCTAGTTTAGGCGGCCTCGTGTGTCTTTCATTTCCTGTTTTTCTTAAGACTTGGTAGAATTAGTCCCAAACAATTCCACCCACTGGGTGTATTCGTAAGATATTGCTAGAAGGCGGCCTTCGAGGCCTTTTGTTATAAATATTCTCTTAATTCTGCATATGTCTATGCTGTTTGCCAGGTTCTAGAGTTAGCAACGTCGTTTGTTCCTTCGGGCGTTTTTTCTTTTGCTGTCTCCTTTAACTGCCGTCCTGCCAGCCCGACAGCCACTCCGTGGTCTGTGACTGGGTCAGGTACTTAGCTGTTTTCCGGATAGGCAAGTATCCCGCCCTCTGGAACGCAGTTTGGCTAAGCTAGAAGCCGGCTGGCCGGCTGCTCGGCAGCCGACAAACTTGTGTGAAGGGCCATCTTGCCCTATGTTTATTTTTCTTTAGCCATTTTTCATGTGGGCACCACTTCCTGCCTTTGACTCCCGCCAGTCAGACATCCGCGTTCTACGAGTCTGTGACTGTAGGTGGGAGAGGGCTTGGATGCCGGCACATTACTTGTCCGACTGTTGAAGAAAAAAACTTTAAACATAGGGCCAGGCGGCAAGCCCCCGGGCCGTCTGCTTAGTACAAGTGTCGGGCGAAGGAATGGAAATACTCATTCATAGGAATAAATCTTATCATATAGATAAAGGGGGCGGACAGTCCCCGAGAACTCCTCGGGGGTCCTATTGTTTCTCAAAATAAAGTAGATCGACACATACTGTCTTTAGCTATAAAAGCGACGAAGGAGGTTTGCGTTCCACGGGCGCTTCGATTCCTTGCCTGAGTCGTCTCTTTTGCGTGATCTTGGCTTCTGCGCATCGATGAGGTAGTAGGCATCGTTGCCTAGTACCTTGCTGATGATGAATGATCCTTCCCAAGGGGCTGAGAGCTTGTGCTGGCCTGCTATTCGCTGGATCAGCCGGAGCACAAGATCCCCCTCGTGGAAGGAACATGGCCTGACTCGCCGGCTGTGGTAGCGACGGAGACCCTGCTGGTAGATGGCGGATCAGCTGAGTGCTACCAGTCGGGCCTCCTCTAGCAGGTCCACGCCATCTTCTCGTGCTTCTCTTGCTTCGGCTTCTGTGTAGATGGTGACATGAGGCGAGTCAAACTCAACATCTGTTGGGATGACGGCCTCGGTCCCATAGACGAGGAAGAAGGGAGTGAAGCCGATTGACTTGTTCAGAGTTGTCTTGAGGCTCTAGAGGATAGATGACAACTCCTCGATCCAACAGCTGGCCGATCGTTCCAAAGGCTCGACCAGCCGAGGCTTGATGCCGGACAAGATAAGGCCGTTTGCACGCTCAACTTGGCCGTTTGACTGCGGGTGGGCAAGGACGCTAAGTCCAGTCGGATGCCCTGTGTTGCACAGAAACGGGCCAATGCGCATTTGGCAAAGTTTGTGCCGTTGTCGGTGATGATGCTGTGTGGTATGCCATATCAGACTGTGAAATCAGCGATGAAGGTCACAACAGTTGGGCTGTTGAGTTTCTTGATCGGCTTCGCCTCGCTCCACTTGGTGAACTTGTCCACGGCCACAAGCAAATGGGTCAAGCCGCCGCGGGATGTCCTGAAAGGACCCACCATGTCCAGTCCCCAAACTGCAAACGGCCAAGTGATCGGAATGGTCTTGAGTGAAGAAGCCGGCAAGTGTTGCTTGGAGCTGAAGCGCTGGCAGCCGTTGCACTTCTTGACTAAATCTTTGGTGTCATCCAAAGCAGTCGACCAGAAGAAACCATGGCGGAAGGCTTTGGCCACGAGGGATCTTGAGGCCGCATGGTGGCCGCACTCGCCCTGATGAATATCTCTCAAAATGGCTAGACCCTTTTCGGTTTCCACGCAGCGCTGGAAGACGCCGGTTGCACTTCGTCTGACAAGCTCTCTGTTAATTATTGTATATGCTGAAGCTCGATGTTGAACCTGCCGTGCCAAGGTTTCGTCTGCTGGCAGCTCTCTTCTGATCAGAAAACTGAGGATTGGCTGTGCCCAAGACGGTGCTGAGACTCCTGTTACTTCTGCCACTGAAACCAGGGTGGTTGGGCCGGGAGGTGGAGGGCTGGAGTGAGCCGCCTGCTGTGCTTTTGAAGTCCCCAGGCCGGCTGCAGTAGTCCTCGGGCTAGTTGCTGGTGCAGCAGTCCCTAGGCTGTCAGCTAGAGCTGAAGCTTCTTGTCCACCAGCTGGAGCAGTCCCCGGGCCAGCTGGAGCAGTCCACGGGCCGGGTGCTGGCACGACAGTCCCTGGGCCGGCTGCTGAGGTTGTTGGGCCGTCTGCCCCATGATTGGCTGGCATGAAGATTGACTCTGACTCTCGTGACAGTTTGATAGACGGCCTGCGCAAGCATTGGAGGGACACACAGGCTGGTATTGCTTGGCGGGTGGAGCCAATTCGTGCCAAGGCATCGGCTTGCTCGTTGTCGGCTCGTGGTACGTGGAGGAACTCGCAGCCGTCGAAGTGCCCGCTGATCTGCTGGACAAGGAAACGGTAACTTGCCATGTTTGCATCCTTGGCATCCCAGTCACCAGATGACTGCTGGACAACCAAATTTGAGTCACCATAGGACAGCACCCGGCGGATACCAATCTCTTTGGGCATCCGGAGCACGTGAATGAGTGCCTCGTACTCGGCCACATTGTTGGAGGCAGCAAAGTGGATTTGTAGGGTGTACTTGAGCTTGTTGCCTTTGGGAGAGGTGATGATGACGCCGGCTCACAAGCCAGTGCGCATCTTTGATCCATCAAAGTGCATCCGCCAATGGGTTGAATCTGGAGCAGGTGACAAGTACTGGGTCTCGGCCCAGTCGATGAGGAAGTCAGTCAGCGCTTGTGATTTGATGGTGGTGTGGGGCTGGTAGAGGATGGAAAAGGGGGCTAGCTCAATGGCCCATTTTTCCACTCGGCCTGAAGCATCTCAGTTCCCCATGATCTCAGCATCGGGGCCGTGCATACAACCGTGATCGGATGCTCTTGGAAATACTGCTTGAGTTTCTTGGCGGCGAAGTACACGCCATAGCACATCTTCTGGTAATGGGGGTAGTTCTGCTTGGAGACTGATAGCACCTCGCTCAAGTAGTAGACCTGCCTCTGGACAGGCAAGGCCCTGCCGTCTTCTGGGCGCTCGATCACAATAATAGTGCTGACCACCCGGCTAGTGGCGGCTATGTAAAGGAACATGGGTTCCTTGTCTGTTGGCGCCGCTAGGACAGGCGGTGTGGACAACACTTTCTTGAGCTGCTGGAAGGCTTCATCCGCCTTGTCGTTCCACTCAAAGCAAGTAGTCTTCTTCATCAGTTGGTACAGGGGGAGTGCCTTTTCGCCCAGCCGGCTGATGAATCGGCTGAGCGATGCCAAGCACCCGGTGAACTTCTGTACGTCCCGTATGCGAGTTGGCCTCTCCATTCTCTCACTGCCTTGATCTTCACGGGGTTGCACTCGATGCCGCGTTCAGATACCAGAAAGCCAAGGAGCTGGTCTGCTGGTACCCCGAAGATGCATTTCTCCGGGTTTAGCTTGATCTGAAAGCGGCGCAGGTTTTCGATTGTCTCTTGGAGGTCTTCCAAGAGAGTTCCCCTCTTCTTCGTCTTCACCATGATATCATCCACGTAAACGTGGGTGTTTCTACCAAGTTGCTTGAGGAGACACTTCTGCATGCAACGCTGAAAAGTGGCGCCGTCATTCCTCAAGCCGAATGTCATAGTCAGGTAGCAGAAGGCCCCAAATGGCGTGAGGAAGGCGGTCTTCAGGCGGTCGGCCGGATCAAGTTTGATCTAGTGGTACCCAGAATAGGCATCAAGGAATGACAGGAGCTCGCATCCGGCTGTGGAGTCAATCACTTGGTCTATTCGCGGTAGAGAAAACGGATCTTTAGGGCAAGCTTTGTTGAGGCTGGTGTAGTCAATGCACATGCGCCATTTGTTCTTCTTCTTCAGCACTAGGACAGGGTTGGAGAGCCACTCAGGGTAGAACACTTCCATAATGAAGCCGACTACTAGCAGGCGGGCAACCTCTTCTCCAACAACTCTTCTTTTTTCTTCTGATAGGCGGAGGAGTGGCTGCCTGACGGGCTTTGCGTCTTCTCTCACATGTAGCTTGTGCTCGGCGAAGTCCGTCGGGACACCCGGCATGTCTTTGGGGGACCATGCAAAGATGTCCCGATTCTCATGTAGGAAATTGACGAGCTCGCTTTCCTATTTGCTGTCTAGGTTTGACCCTATGACAGCAAATCACTCCGGGTGAGATGGGTCCAAAGCAATCTTCTTCGTCTCCTTGGCTGGCTGGAACGAGCCTTGCGGCTCCGCCCCCTGGGATCAGACGGTACGGCTGGCTGCTCACCAGCCATTGCCACCAACCGCTCCAGGCGGCGCTTCTCTCCAGCTACGACAAGGGACTCGGCCAGCCAGCTGCTGGCAGTTGCGCATGCGACGGACTTCTCATAGTCCGCGACTATGGTGATTGTTCCTTTGGGACCCGTCATCTTCATCTTGAGGTAGGCGTAATGGGGTACTGCCATGAACTTCGCAAGAGCTGGCCGGCCCACTATCATGTGATAGGGGCTTTCTAGGTTCACCACTTCAAACCAGACCGGCTCCCACCGGAAATGCTTCTTGTCACCAAACAGGACATCAATCTTGGCCTTGCCGACTGGTGAGCAAGAGAGGCCGGGGACGATGCCGTGGAACACGGTCCTGATAGGCTGAAGCTGCTTCTCTTTGATGCCCAACTTCTCCATGGTGTCATGATACATGATGTCGATGCTGCTGCCACCATCTACCAACACTCGGGAGAAACGACAGGCCCGCCTGTCGGTGGAGAGAGTTGCGTCCAGAACCAAGGCGTAAGCTCCTGGTGAAGGCATGACAGCCGGGTGATCTTCACGGCTCTAGCTGATGGGCCTTTCGGACCAGTGCATGAATTCTGGGGCTTCGGCGGCAATGGTGTTGACTTCTCTGCGCTGCTGGCGCTGGCTGTGCCTATCGTCCGCCTGGCTCATGAAGACGACGTAAGCTCCGTTCTCTTCTGGGAATTTGTCCTGGACCTGGCAGCCTGGGCGAGCAGCCGGTGGTTTTGGAGGCAGAGCCGCCTGCCCAGCAGGCGGCGGTGGCAGAGCTTCCCCTCTCGCAATCCGCGTGAGCTAGTGACACTTTCATGTGGTGTGATTGGAGGGCTTCGCGCCGCTGTGAAACTTGCAGGGAGCATCCAGGGCTTGATCGAAGGAGAAGGCGGGTTGCCAGGCCGGTTTGCCGCTCCTCTAGAGTTTGGGACCTGCTTGAGCTTCTGGCTGCTGGACATCAACTGCTGCCACCAGTCGGTTGCTGGAGGCCAGCGGGTGGGCCTTGCGCTTGTGATCAGTCTGCTGCTGGTGCCGACTGGACTCTCCAGCCGGCGTTCTAGGAGGCAGTGGAGCCATCTTTCCGGAGGCGTCCACATGCAGCTAGGACTTCATGGAGGAATCAGCGGTGGCATACTTGTCTGCTATGCTTAGCAGCTCGTCCAATGTGGCGGGCTCCTCGTAGAGGAGCTTGTGCTTGAGCTAGGTGCCTTCTCTGCACCCGGCCGTGAAGTACTCGATGGCTTGTACCTCGTGCACTCCTTTGCAAGAGTTGCGCAGCTCTGCCCAACGCATCAGGTAATCACGAGCAGACTCGTTCGGACCTTAGACGCATAGGGAGAGCTGGCGCGGCTTGGGAGGTCGCTTGTAGGTGCTGGTGAAGTTGCGAGTGAAGACGTCGGTGAAGTCCAGCCAGTTGTTGATGTTGTTGGGCTTGAGGCTGTTCAACCATGTCCGGGCCTTGCCTTGGAGCATGAGTGGCACATATTTCACCGCAACGCGCTTGTTGCCGGTTGCTATGCTGACGGTCGTGGAGTAGTCCACTAGCCAGTCCTCCGGCTTCACCGATTTGTTGTACTTGGGGGTGTCTCTGGGGAGTGAGAAACCCTTGGGAAAAGGCTCGTCACGGATGCGGGGACCGAAGCAAGCTGGGCCGAGGGCATCTTCTTCTTCAACCGCCTGGGACCGGGCCAGTCGGTTGAGGCGGTGGTGGGCGTCATTCTCCCCAACCCCCTTCCGGCGGCCCAAGCGGCCTCCGAGAGAAGGATGGTCGACAGGCGGCGGAGACACACGCCTCTCTCGGCAAGGAGGAGGCGTGCGCTCATGTCGCCGCTCTACAGCCCTTGGGCGTCCGTCTTGATCGCGCTCGATGGTGATGCGAGTCTGTCTGTTGCGGCTAGCAGCGGCTCTGAGTCACGCCGGCTGCGAGTGCCGACTGTTAGTGAATGAGACGTAGCCCCTTGCTCCCGCCAAAGAGGGCGGTTATCGGCTTGCGCGCCGGCCTCCAAGGCCCGGTGACGAGCTTCCTGCTGCACGGTAGCCGCATCGAGGAGCTGCTGGATGCGCTGAGTCATGCAGGGAAGTTCATCTCCCTCTAAGTGGCCTAGTTCGTGAACTGCCACCTGGGCAGCCCTTAGGTTCTCCGACGGGGTGGGGTATATTGGCCGTGGGCCCCTTAGCATGTCGGCCAGCACCCCGTCGCGACCACGAACGGCACCGGCTCGGATGGGCTCGCCAGCAGCCGGTGTGCTGCCTATGGCACGGTCCATCTCACGGCGGTAGGCTTCGGTGAGGCGCCGGGAGGCGGCTAGCTTTTTGGCGTTGTCGAGGAGCGAGATGCGAAGTGCCTCCAGCGCCGCGCCGTCCGTTCCCGCGGTGATGGGGACGGAAAGGCTCTGCATGGCCGCCTGCAGCGGGTCCTGGCCAGACCCCACGGAAGGCTCGTCGTGGCTGGGGGTCAGCACCTCCGTGACGGTGCTGACACCACTACCGCAGGCTGCAGAGGGGAGGGGATCATCGATGATCACTACATGCTCTGGGAAGGAATCGGCGGACGCCGCGTCAAGGTCGACGATCATGTCGACTGGTGGATCAGAGGAACCCACTGACTCCACGTCAGAGGCACGCTCGTCGACGATGTGGAGCTTGTCGAGGAGCTCGACGAGGCAACTCTCTGAGCCAACTGGCTCTGTGACCAGAGAGGGCTCGTCGTGAAGGTGGATACCGACGAGGAGGTCGGCGAGTCCGCTCGCGGTGCATGCGGCCTCAACGCCGCGAAGCATCCCGGCATCCATGCCTGCGGGGGTGCCGGGCTGGCTGTGCTCGCCAGGGAGGAACAAAATTCCCGTCCAGAAGATGTCTCCGGACGACGGTGCACATTGCCCCACGGTGGGCGCCAAATGTCGGGGTTTTTGTGCGACATATGCCAAAGAATGGCTTATCATGCATGGGGACAATAGAACGTCGCCGGGCCCTGAAAGCGGTATAAGGCGATACTTAGGACGCCTACGAATCTTACCCAGGTTTGGGGCTCTTCGTGGAGATAACACCCCTAGTCCTGCTCTGTGGGGACTTCGCGTCATGACTAATGTCAATATGGTAGCTACAAGGTTGCTCCTTGAGCTGTGTCGTCTAGAGGAAGAAGAAGGGAAAGGCTAGGTCTCTATCTTCTCTCTAGGGAATGCGGGTTGTCGCTAGGGTTTTTCCCTATCTCTCTTTGTGTCTCTCTTCTTCTTAGGGTCCAACCCCTCCACATGGAGGACCCTGGGGGGTTTATATAGCCCTACCCCCCAGGGGATCAATGGTAATCTGTGCGGAATGGCCCCCGGCTGTCAGCGTCTTCGGGTGCCAGCCTTCCCACCCATTTGCTGGGGCCCGCCGTCTGCGGGCCCTCGTGATTGCTTTTCACTGTGGGCGCTCTTTTGCTGATGGCAGCATCGTCAGGAGGGGAATGACTACAGTGCCGCCGCCTCCTACCGTACACTGCCACCACGTCCTGTCTTGTCATCTTGATGGGGTTCAGACTCCTAGGGTACGGTTTAGCCGCCTGCTCAGGCCGCCTGCCAAGGGTCGCATGCTTCTTGTTCACCCACTGGCTGGTGGGGCCAGCCGTCTGCTGGCCCTGCCGCCTGTGGGTAGTGGGATCATGGCGTCCTCTGATCGGGGCTGGGTCATTGGCAACATGGCTGTAGTGATACGCCGCTTAAGGAGTGTCCGTAAGATACACCCTCACTGTAGCCACGCCCTTATAGATTCTGTAGGGACATGCTCAACTGTAGCCATGCCTTAGTCTTGTCGTGGTTCCCCAGCACATGTCCCGAGGAGAAGGCGTGGGGCCGTCTTCTGGATGCTGGTCATGAGGCTACCGCCTGTCCAGGCCCCGCCGCCTGCTGGCAGCCGGCTCCTGGGCGTTGCGGACCCAGGAGGCGGCCGGGGGGTGACAAGCGGCCCCCAATTGTCTTGAAATACCATGGGTGGTCGATGAGGACACCCGTGGTCAATATCTCCGACAGTGGATCTGATCCACCCTCCCGGTGGATCCGGATCTCACCGGAGACGGAGGTGGCGGCGACGGGAGCTCGCCGGAGTTGGTGGCCGACGGAGAGGAGGTCCGGCGGCGGCGGTCGGTGCGGAGCGCGAGGCGGCGGGCGGCGCGGCGCATGAAGTGGCAGGGCGGCGCAGGGACATGGCCAGCGCTGGTGGCGCAGCTTGCGGGCGACGGTGGTGATGGTGACGGCTCGCCGGAGGCGGAGCGGTGATGGCGGCGCCGGCGGCGCTGGCGGGCGCAGAGGGCGGGCAGCGGGGACGCAGGAGAGACCGGGCCGCGCGGGCCGGCGGAGGCGCGCAGTGGAGGGGGCCGGCGGGGTGCCACGTGGCGGCCCCGGATTCATCCAGGCCGGCGGACGGACGTGTTCGGCACGGTCTGGACGCATCCGGCGGCGCGGAGGATCTCGGGTTAGGGTTTGCCCTTGATCTCGGGGATGGGGGGCCGTTTTATAGGTAGAGGGAGCTAGGAGAGTCCAAATGAGGTGCGGTTTTCGCCCACACGATCACGATCCAATGACCGAGAGCATGGAGGTGGTTGGGATGGGCTAGTGGGCTGTTGTGGAGGGGTGTTGGGGCAAAAGAGAGAGAGCTTCCACGGGGAACGCGGTTAACTGTTGGAGTATCAAACGACCTCCAAACGAGATGAAACTTGACAGTCGGTCTACCCACACTATAACAACACCGCACGACAACTTTCACCTCATTCCGAGAATGTTTTTCGGCCACTTACAAAAGGAGGATTCGGAGGTGCCACAGGCACGTGTGTGAGTGCCGGAACTCGAAACGGACAACGGAGAGGACTGAGACGATGCAACTACACACGGATGCAAGTCAGACTATGCCAATGCAATGCACATAATGAAAATGACATGGTGACATGCAACACACGCACAAGGCAAAAACGAAGAAACTCGAAATGAAGGAAGAGCCCAGAATGGAATTGATTAAGTCAACGATGCATATATTGCCATAAAGGGAATTGTTACATCCAGGGCGTTACAGCCTTAGTACCTACATTTTGGTCGGAGGGCCAAATAAATCCAGACAGAAGGAGTACGCTTTTCCATAGTGGTCCTTGTCCAAGTCGTTAGCGTTCGCAGAAAGTGATATACTCGTTCATGGAAGGATCTCCTCGAGCTTCAGTATCACCGTCGATGCGGATCCAACCGATGTTGATGTTGAGGTCACGTATGCCATTGGGCTTAGCAAAGACGTCGTCCAGTTTGGTTGAACTTTCGTTAAACATCTTGTGGACCTCCCTGATAATCGTCGCCTGCTGGTCCTCAAGCTTGCGCTCGATGTTCTCACCAAATCCGCTTCAGAGTAGCTCATATATGTGTTGCCCTTCAATGGTCAACTCCTCCTTCACCTGTTGTTGCTGACATAGTTTGTGGCGAGTGTAGTGCCTATGGCCTGGCAACGCCAAGATGCGGCTCTGAATAGCAAATTATCGGTACTACTCTCTCTAGGAGCCAAGGATTTAGTTTCATGGCCGAATTCGTTAGATAACAGGCACAAGAAGTGCCTATATTTAAATTAGTAAAGCCAACCACGACAAAAATAGCAACATCATAAGTTACGGTACAACAAAGAATTTAAAATGTTAAAAGGGAACAAGTTGCAGCTCATAGAGAGCGCAAAAAAGCTAAGGGACTGCCTAAACTGTCGAGGCTCCTCTATTGATGGCGTGCAAGATCTAATCTTTTGGAGGATAGTCGTCGTAGAGGTTGATACGTCCATTTTACATCATGTTTCCGTATTGATATTTATTGCGTTATGGATTGTTATTTTACTTTATAATACAATTCTTATGCATTTTCTCTCTTATTTTGCAAGTTTCTCATGAAGAGGGAGATTGCCGACAGCTGGAATTCTGGACAGGAAAGGGCTATATCGGAGATATCTTTTCTGCACAACTCCAAATGAGCTGAAAATTGACGGAGAATTATTTTGGAATATATAAAATTATCGATGAAAGAAATATGAGAGAGGGACCCACCAGACAGCCACAAGCCCGAGGGGCGCGCCCCAAGCTTGTGGGCACGTGGCAGGTCTACGAAGCCCATCTTCTGCTATATTATGCCATTTGACCTAGAAAAATAAATAAGAAGGAAGGTTTAGGGACGAAGCGCCGCCGTCTTGAGGCGGAACCTAGGCAGGAGCACTTTTGTTCTCCGGCGAAGTGATTCCGCCGGAGAAACTTCCCTCCAGGAGCGGAAGATTGAAGCCATCGTCATCACCAACGATCCTCTCATCGTGGGAGGGCCAATCTTCATCAACATCTTCACCAGCACCATCTCATCACAAACCCTAGTTCATCTCTTGTATTCAATCTTTGTCTCAAAACCACAGATTGGTACCTGTGGGTTGCTAGTAGTGTTGATTACATCTTGTAGTTGATGCTAGTTGGTTTATTTGGTGGAAGATTATATGTTTAGATCCTTAATGATATTGAATACCCCTCTGATCTTGGACATGAATATGATTTGTGAGTAGTAACTTTTGTTCTTGAGGACATGGGAGAAGTCTTGTCATAAGTAATCATGTAAATTTGGTATTCATCTAGTATTTTGATGATATGCATGTTGTTTCTTTGTTTAGTGGTGTCATGTGAACGTCGACTACAGGACACTTCACCATACTTGGGCTTAAGGGAAGACATTGTGGAGTAGTAGTTAGATGGTGGGTTGCTAGAGTGACAAAAGCTAAACCCTAGTTTATGCATTATTTCGTAAGGGGCTGATTTAGATCCATATGTTTCATGCTACAGCTAGATTTATCTTAATTCTTCTTATGTAGTTGTGGATGCTTGCGAGAGTGGGTAATCATAAGTGGGAGGCTTGTTCAAGTAAGAACAACACCCAAGCACCGTTCCACCCACATATCAAATTATCAAAGTAGCGAACGCAAATCAAACAAACATGAAGAAAGTGACTAGATAAAATTCCTGTGCGTCCTCCGTAACGCATTGCTTATTATAAGAGTGCCTTCTGGCATGTCCTTTGCTAGAAAAAGGATTGGGCTACCTTGATGCACCTTTGTTACAATTGCTACATGTTGCTCATTACAAATTACCTTGCTATCAAACTATCTGTTACCGATAATTTTAGTGCTTGCAGACATTACCTTGCTGAAACCGCTTGTCATTTCCTTCTGCTCCTCAATGGGTTCAACACTCTTACTTATCCAAAGGACTGCGATTGATCCTCTATACTTGTGGGTCATCAATACTTTTTTCTCACGCCGTTGCTGGGAAGTGAAATGCCTTTAGTGAGTGGAATTTGGTAAGGAAACATTTGTGTTACGTGCTGAAATTTACTGTTACTTGTTACTACGGAAAACAATCTTTTGTGGGGTTTGTTTGGGGTATCTTCACCTCGAACAGAAGTACAAAGTGTTTGTCCTCAACCTATTGCACCTGCTAAAAATATTTATTATGAGATTCCTTTGGATATGATAGAGAAACTGCTAGCCAATCCTTATGGAAGAGATGGAACAATACATCCTAATATGCACCTAATCTATGTGGATGAAGTTTGTGGATTATTTAAGCTTTAAGGTTTATGTGAAGATGGAGTTAAGAAGAAGGTTTTTCCTTTATCTTTTCGGGGGAAAGGCATTGCCATGGTATATGTTATGTGATGATATGGGAACTTGGGATTGGAACCGATTGTAATTGGAATTTCATCAAAAAAATTATCATATGCATCTGGTTCATCGTGATTGGAATTATATATATAATTTTTGGCCTCATGGAGGAGAAAGCATCTCTCAAGCTTGTGGGAGGCTTAAGTACATGTTGTACACATCCCCCAATCATAAGCTCTCAAGGGAAATTATCTTACATAATATTTATGCTCGGCTTTCTCATAATGATCAAACCATTCTCGATTCTTGTTCTACTGGTTCCTTTATGAAGAAAATGATTGAATTCACATGGGATATTCTGGAGGAATTAAACATAACTCTGAAGATTGGGAACTCGGCAAAGGTAAAGAGTCAGGTATAAAACTTAAGTTCAATTGTTTTAAATATTTTACGAATACTGATGCTTTTCATTAGTTTAGCACTAAATATGGACTTGACTCTGAGATAGTAGCCTATTTTATGAATCATTTGCTACTCATGTTGATCTTCGTAAGGAGTAGTGGTTTAAATATCACCCCCTATTAAAGAAAATATTGAGGAACCCGCCATAGTTAAATATGAAACTATCGTTTACAATGTTGATCTAGTTGTGCCTATTGCTTGTAATAAGAAACCAACTTTTCCTGTTAGGATAAAGGAACATGCTAAAGTTTCAATTATGGTTAACGAAAGAAATATAGCACCTAGACCCTTTGAACAAATTAAAGTTGAACCTAATGTTGCTATGGTTAAAGATCCCTTGGTCACTAATATTGATGGGCATGTTATTTACTTCTATAATGAAGCCACTAGAATTGCTAAGCCTGATACTAAAGATAAGAATAAGCATTTACCTTATTGAGCATGACTATTGTCTTTGTTAAAATATGAGATCATTGTTATCATGGTTTATGTGATTCGGGTGCTAGTGTGAGTGCTATTCCATTTACCTTATATCAAGAGATCATGAATGATATTGCACCTATTGAAATAGAAGACATTGATGTTACTATTAACCTTGCGAACATATATACTATTTCACCACTTGGGATTGTTAGAGATGTTGAAGTCTTGTGTGTAATGATAAAATACACTACTAATTTTCTAGTTCTTTTTTCTCCACAAGATGATTGTTGTCCCATTATATTTGACAGACTTTTCTTGAATACAATTAATGCTAAGATTGATTGCAATAAAGAAACTGTCAGTGTTAACTTTGGTGATGTATCTCATGAGTTTAATTTCTCCAAATTTTGTAGACAACCTCATGATAAAGAATTGCCCAGTAAGGTTGAAATTATTATTCTTGCTTCTATTGCCATCCCTCCCACTGATCTGTTAGAACAATACTTGCTAGACCATGAGATTGATATATATGCATATGAATTAAAGAAATGAAATAGATAAGATGTTATTTGATCAACCACCTATTCCTAAACATAATTTGACTGTTGAAACTCTTGGAGGTCCTCCTCCACCTAAAGGTGATCATGTGTTTGAATTGCCTAACGCATTGAAATATGCTTATCTAGATGAAAAGTAGATATATCCTTTTATTATTAGTGCTAACCTTCCAGAGCAGGAAGAAAAGAGATTACTAAAAACTCTAAAGAAGCATTATGCCGCTGACGTGCTCGGGGAAGGAATCGGCGGACGCCGCGTCGAGGTCGACGATCATGTCGACTGGTGGATCAGAGGGACCCACGGACTCCATGTTAGAGGCATGCTCGTCGACGATGTGGAGCTTGTCGAGGAGCTCGATGAGGAAACTCTCCGAGCCAACTGGCTCTATGACCGGAGAGATCTCGCCGTGAAGGTGGATACCGACGAGGAGGTCGGCGAGTCCTCTCGCAGCGCATGCGGCCTCAGTGCCGCGAAGCATCCCGGCATCCACGCCTGCGGGCGTGCCGGGCTGGCTGTGCTCGCCAGGGAGGAACAAAGTTCCCGTCCAGAACATGTCTCTGGACGACAGTGCACCTTGCCCCACGGTGGGCGCCAAATGTCGGGGTTTTGGTGCGACATATGCCAAAGGATGGCTTATCATGCATGGGGACAATAGAACGTTGCCGGGCCCTGGAAGCGGGATAAGGGGATACTTAGGACGCCTACGAATCTTACCCAGGTTTGGGGCTCTTCGTGGAGATAACACCCCTAGTCCTGCTCTGTGGGAACTCCGCGTCATGACTAATGTCAATATTGTAGCTACAAGGTTGCTCCTTGAGCTGTTTCGTCTAGAGGAAGAAGAAGGGAAAGGCTAGCTCTCTATCTTCTCTCTAGGGAATGTGGGTTGTCGCTAGGGTTTCTCCCTATCTCTCTCTGTGTCTCTCTTCTTCTTAGGGTCCAACACCTCCACATGGAGGACCCTGGGGGGTTTATATAGGCCTAACCTGTCACACCCTGATTTTCATATCACATTGCTTAAGCTAATTATCATGATAAAAATGTGGATTTGCAAAAACTTTTGAGTGTTGTTGACTTTGCTTGATTTGACTTTTGTCTGCTGTTTGCTAGTGCTCTAAAAATCAAATAAATTCTCCAACTCTTATACTTCATCTCCTTGACCCAAAACCTTTTTCCAATGATCATGCCATGTGTATAGACCAGTATAGAATTTTCTTATAAAAATATTTTGGCCAAATGGTATTTTCTAAAATTAGTTTTCCAAAAACCCCCGAATTGAGGTTTGCACTGCAAGTACCTTATTTAGGGTGTGAAAAATCTTTCAAAAAGTATATTTGAATCCTATTAGGTATAGGACTCCCAGAAACCACAAAAGTATAATTTTAAAAGTTATTTTTATATTTTATTTAAAAGCTTTTTCTTAAGGCCAGAAATGGTCTTTAATAGGGAAAAATTATTTAATCATTTCAAAAATATTTGCCAAAATTCAGGGAGACTCATAGGACATATATTGTCCATATATAAGAGTTTCAACACATGGTCATGTTCAAAATATTGGACAAATCCTTCCAAAACCCTTTCTGGATATTTCAAGCTTTTGAAATATTTACAAAGGAAATATTCTCCAAAAATTCCAGGGAAATTCTATCATGTCATATATGACATATTTGATGATCTTGCAAAGCCTCATGCCTTGAAGATCTAGGAAACATCCTCAAACCCCTTCAAAACCATTCTGTCCATATTTGAAGTTTGAGCAACTCTACATTGCCAAACTTGTCCAAATGCTCTCAAATTTGGTGCACATGCTAGAATGGACTAATAAGGCATCTAGACCAAATGGCAAAAGATTTGGAATAGAGCAACTTGATCAGATCACCCCAAAACCACTTCTGTTCAAATTCCAATTTGAACAACTTTACATTGTCAACTTTTTATCTGGAGCCTCAAACTTTGTGGGCATGTTCATAACCCCAAATGATGATGCTACACCAAGTGGTGCATAAAGGGGAGATGATTTGCTTAACTCCAACATGGTGAAACCATTTCTGTTCATTTCTAGGGTTCACCAAAGTTACATTGGCCACTTTGCCCAAATGAGCTCAAATTTGGTGTAGGGGCCTAATTATATGTGACATTTGATCCTGTTAAGTCCCATGTCAAGTGGAGGTAATTTGCTTGACCAAACACTGATCAAACACCTTCTGTCCAATTACCAAAACAAGTGGTTGGACCTCTTTTACTATTTCCCCTTACCCCAAATTCTTACCACAGCTCCCCCTGATCATCCTCTACCCACCAGTAACTCTCTATGGCCTCAGCTCAATTATTGGAGGGGGTAAAACCCCAATTTCTACTGCTGGACAGCAGTTTTCACCCTCTTCTTCATCTCTCTCTTCATTTCAGTGGCTCAACAGAGCATCCAAGACTGCCTCCCCATTGTTTACTACTCCCTAGCACTACTGGACACTGGGGGACACGGCCTGGACAGCAAAGACACGAGCATGCCGGCCAAAGGCGCGCTCTGGAGCACGCTACAGTGCACCGAGGCACTGTAGCTCGGCCCTCCCGAGGCTTCCAGGCGGCCTTGGGCAGAGTGGGCGTGTCCATCGAGGTCCCCTCGACGTCCGTAACCTGCCGGGCTGTCGGTCTTATTCTCCCCGGCCCTCCTCTCTCCACGAGCACGCCCGAGCGCGTCCATGGACGACGCTCACGGTGCATCGCGGCTGCAGCTATAAAAGGCCTCCCCCCGAGCACCTTTTGACTATGCTGGACCCTCCTCTCTCCCGTGCATCTCCTAGACAAGCTACCTCTCCCCTGGCACTCTCTTTCCCCCTCCATGGCCGGCGGCCCCTTCCACGGCCATTCGGCCCTTCACCTCTTCGGGCCTCCCCCGACCTACCCTGGGCATCTGGATGGATGCGGCACCCCTCCCTGAGAACTCCGTTGTGCCGCACACCGCCGGAGGTGGCCGGAATCGCCGGCACGGGTGGCAGCCGGGCCTTGCTCCGACCTCGCCCACGCGCGCGCGAGGGAGGTGCTGCCTCTCCCCTGACCCCTCCTCCGGGCGCGGTCGAGCCGCGCGGCACCGCTCCCGTCTCCGGCCGGCGCAGGCTGGCGGTGTGGCACCGGCGGCCAGCGAGGCCGAGCCTCCCCTGCCCCTCCCGTCGGGAGGAAGACGATGGCGGACGCGGGGGACGACCTGCGGCTGGGCCCCGCAGGTCAGCGACCCCGCCTGCCGCCACGTAGTTTAAGTGGAGGCGGGACGGCAGGGAACCGCCTTCCCAGCGCGAAAGCGCAACCTACGAAGGCGCCTCCGACGTCACCGCTCCCCCCTGTGCACGCGGCCGAGCCATGGGCCGGCCCAGTTTCTATGCGGCCATCCTCCGCCCAGTGTGCAGCATAAGGGTATAACCCCTATTCCTTTCCTTTTTCCCTTTTTCTGTCAACTTCAAAAATGCCTAGAATATTCATATGAACTCCAAATTGCATGATTCAAATTTCCTATGGCTCCATAAATCATGCTCTATCACATGGTGCAACATGCACATTATTCCAGAGACTTCTCATTCACACATATTTATCAAATGCCCATTTTTCACTTTCTGTGATTAACTTTAGAAAATCACAGAGAGCTCAATCTTGATCCAAATGCAGTGATTCAAGTTCCTAGATGCTTGTCATGTCCAAACTTAGTTTTGGAACATTTTTAATAATAGTTTCTATACCCCACCAAATATTGAGCCATTTCTTCATATTTATCAGCTTTGCAAAATCCTAGGAAATTCATTTCAAATCCAAATCCAGTGAAACCAACTCCTAAATGCTTCTAAAATCATGACTTGATGAAGGGTACCTTTGCTCATCATTCAAGGAATTATTTCTGTATACTTCTTCCAAATCCATAAACCCTTTGGTTCCATCATATTGAAATGTTCCAAACTACCCATTGATCCAATACCTATGAAACCACCTTGGTCATTTCTAATATGACCAGAGGTATCCTAGAAAAGTCCAACTCCTATTTTTAGAGCACTTTTATTTTTGCTTTGATTGTGTTGCTTATTATGATTGTTTCCATCGTTAGTTGACGTAATAAACGGAGTATTCGGAGATGGACCAGAAGATTTGAAGCTCTGAAGAATAAGGCAAGCAGCCCTTTGACCATGTTCGAGAAACCTTTTTATGCATGTCTCATAGCACCTTTATATTCAATGCATCGGAATCATGTTGAGGTGGAAACCACTTTGGTTGCTACCCCTCCTACTTTACTGTTGAAACTTGCATCAAACATGACCCTACCTTCCTATGAGGGTTATGTGGGTGGGAGTAGATAGATGTATGCTATAGTAGTTGGCTACGCAAAATGGGTCGGGGTTATGCATTGAGTGAAACAAGTGTGGTCTGACATACTTGCAAATGACCAAGTGGGTGCCACTAATGCCCCTGGGAGTTGAGGAGGAGCTAGGGCACTACTTGGTAAAGAAGTAGTGTGCCGAGGCTTGACGAAAGTGTTGTTTACAGAGATGGATTAGATTTATGTGTGACTACCGTCCCAACCAAACATGCGCAACCACTCTACCCTTACATGGGAAAGGGCATTATTGATTACCTAGGTCGATACTAGCATGGTGCCCGCATTACTAGTGACGGGGGTGACATGAGGTCACTCTCGGGACGGGGTCACGCTTGGATAGGCGGCCATGACTGTCTTTACAGGGCACCGGACACACCGTTGGTACCCCATGCTTGTGATATGTGATGAATTCGGAGCGAGTCTCCACAAACCTTGAGATGTGAAATGCTTGGCACGGGGCTGCTACCAATCGAGTGGACTCTATGTTAGTATCGTCTAGGGAAAGGTAGTGATCGGGTGCTTACCCCGGGTACTTGAGGTATCGCGGGTCGTGGATGACACGGAAGTTCCCCGGATCTTGTGGGTAAAGTGTGCAACCTCTGCAGAATGTCAAACTATTCGAATAGTCGTGTCCGCGGTCAAGGACAGTTGGGAGGTGCTACTTAGACTATGTCCATAAGTTCTGGGAAACAACACGATTTAGAGATATTGATGATGTGATTGTGAGGAAGTCACAATGAGCTTGAGCATGAGTTGAGTACAACTCTTTCTCGATATTGATGTCTGTGACCTCCTGATACTTGTTACAGACACATGCATATCCATGTTATATGTTTATCATACCTGCATATGAAAAACTAGCTTTCCGCAAAACTACCAATTTAGCAGTAGAGCCTTGCATAAATTATTCTGTTATCACACTTGGGTTGCTTGCGAGTACATTCAATGTACTCATTGGCTTGCCACTAGTTATTTTATTGGCCAGGCAGGAGAGAACAGGTTATGATGAAGATTTCTCGGTGACGAGCATGCGAGCTAGGACGCTTCCCAGTCAGAATGCCTGTAGGGTTAAGGCAGATGGCATGGGTCCCAGTTGTCTTTGAAGATTTTTCCGCTGCGATGATATACTCAAGACTTGACCATTATGGTCCTACTTGTGTAACACGGTATGTAAGGATGTAAGACTCTTGTTATTCAGCTTTTGTGTGTTCAGTGAGCATTGATCTCTGGGATCACTGTACACGTGCATTCGGTGATCACGACTTATGAGTCGGGGTCCCCACAGAGCTGGTATCAGAGCCATCCTGACTGTAGGAAGCCTTAGTTAGCATGGTCGTTAGTTAGGGTAAAACTATTTTTTCAAAACTATTGCTAGTTTTCAAAACTACCTATACTTCTCTTCCCTTCTCAGATTTTCGAAAACTAGGCTATACTTGATCTCTTCCCCTTCAAAACCTTGGTCGCTAGAACCCTTATGCCCCAGACCACTGGATTTTCTGTAATCCTCGTGGAGTGCACCTTGCCAAACACTCACCCACAACTTTTGCACACAAGATTGGTGACACCACGACAAGACGATACCAACGGAAGTTACATCCTCGATGGATGAGGACATGAAGACCCAGAAGATGGTGATACCCTTGGCAGTACCCCAAGAGAAAGCGACGTTGGCCTATGATGACCAGGGAATAGGTTATGCAAAATCATGATATGCATCGCTAATAGAGTAATCATGTCACTACCGTTGTTGTATCGACAACCACCGGTGGATGAGAACCTTGCCATTTGGTCCGCCTCACTATAGTGAGCAGGAAAACGGTTCTCTTCGTCCCCCGCTCTTGGTGTCGATGTTTCCATCAACGAAACCGACATGTTGGACCTCTATTATGCCTTGTTATTGTCATTGCATATGGATTGCCTACCTGGAACCCTCGACGCCCCAGAAGGCACAAGGGATCGTCATGATTAATGAGACAAGAGAAGACCAAGTCAACGCCAGCTACAAGGAGGCACCTTCACCCCATCACCTCATCAGGCGAGAAGATGTTGAAGATTCTTCAGGCTCAACCCGGATCATTCATCAAGCAACTACAAGGGGCATAGCAACATCCGAGGAAGCTCAGAAGACTGCACGAGGCACAAGTCACGACACTGAGTCCGAGAACCCCTAGGGTAGGATGAGTCGTGTACCCCCTATGCGCAGTCGAGTCCATATGATGGTTCGAATAGAACCATGATTGTGTGTTGTTTGCTTTTATTCGTTTGTGTTTTGATATAAGTCGCACTTTTGCCCCAGGCAATAAGTGCATGGCTATATCACCTTCCTTGCCTTGTTTCTTTTGTTTTGGCCTTTTTGCACCTGTTTGTTGCACCTGCACTATAGCACCCCCTTTAGGCATTTTCCATCCTCTACGCTGCTTCTTCCCTCTATTCTCTCTCTCCCCAACTGAAGACCCGCAAGACAAGATGCACCAAGGATTCTACCTCGGCAACCAACTGGCACTGAAGACTTCTGCTACAACCTTCGTGATCAATTGCAACCCCGTGGAGTTATGCTTAACCCTCCAGACCAGTAACCCCATTCTTAGACCCTTTGAGACTTCCCGAGACACTCCAGCACGAATCCTTAACAATGTGCCTCACCCATGGTAAAGCGAGAGAACCAGTTAAGCCTTTGTAACCATGCACAACACTGGGTTCGTAAAGGAACTAGTGGACACGATGGGTGAGCACATTTTTCATCCTAATATAGCACAAGGTCTGATGATGCCATAGATAGACCAGTTCGAGGATATTGGACAGATGACTTGGGGGATTATATCAGTGACTTCGAGGAATTATCTGAGACCTTGATGGATTGTGAGGTTTTCATATTGTTGGGATCATGACTTTGGGGAAGTATGTAGGAGTGCCCGTTGGACATGAGATTTGGATTTATGTAGGTGATTCTGGTTGGTATAATGCTAGATATGTCTGCATGATTCGGAGTAAGATTGGGTTTAGGCCTATGATCCTGATTATGATATCATGCTTCTCGGTGGACGATAACCTAGGAGATTGGATTATTTGACGGAGTTGATTTAGGGATCTATTTAGTCGTGATCTTGGAGTTTACTTGACCCGGATGATGGGAATTTGGTGGACATACTATCGTGATGCATAGTCCTTCCAAGTATTTGGGTATTATAGAGACTGGAGATCTTGTGGAGCACCGTAGACATCGGATTTGTAGGATTGTTGGATTATGTGGTGATTGATGGTAATTACCGGGCTATCGGAGTTGATCTATAGGAAGGAAACAAATCTTGGAGTGGCATATGACGTGTTTCCTTAGATTGGTGATGCATTATCGTGAGCCTTGCAAGATTAGGTTGAGTGCTTGGATTATGGAGTTTAATTTAAGCTCAGCAGCATGTATGATCTACCTTTGGATTTTAGAGGTAGGCATACGTATGGATTTGGGGGTCGTAGACTAGTGCAATTTTATGAGACCGTCTCTTGAGAATCATGAGGATATGCGTGGCATGAGTGGTGATTAAAGTTGGTCTATGCGAGAGGCCGCTTTTCCGTTCGGAGTACTAGATAGAGCTATTGGCATCTCAGAAACTGTGCTTAAGGATAAGGTGATATAAGTTCACTCATTCACTAGAATTCTTGAAACCCTTAAGCCCCACCGAGCCACAACCTGGTCAGATTCTGACCATGGGCCTTGACTCAGAGTCAGGAAGGCCTCTGCAATACTCAACCGAGACCACCACCAATACCTCAGCTTACCTTGCGTACCCCTTAGACCTCATGGAGCAATTGGACAAGTTGGGTAACATCATTATTTGATGGCCTACTTGTCTGCCCGAAGACAAAGAAGAGACGGACAACTGGATGGAAGACATCTGAAGACCGCCCTGTCAAGAAGGAAGATCTACACCGACCACCGTCATCAAGAAGAAGACTTCCGCGTTAAAGACCGGGCGTATCTGCAAACCACTCCTCCCGGAGGAACCGAGCAATTCCGTGTCGAAGGAACGCTCACACCAAGTTGTATCAAGACTTGAAGGCACGATTCTGGTGGCACATGATGAAAAGAGAGATTTTGCAACCTATGTTGCAAGGTGTGATGTGTGCCAAAGGGTCAAGCTGAAAATCAGCGACCCGCTGGATTGCTTCAACCACTCAAGGCTTCTGAGTGGAAGTGGGATAAAGACGGAATGAACTTCGTCACTGGATTACCAAGGTCGGATAGAGGACATGACTCTATCTAGGTCATAGTCGATCATTTGACCAAGGTGGCCCATTTTCATTCCTGTCAAAACCACTTATGATGGCAACTGGCTGGCAGCTCTCTACATCGACCAAGTCGTAAGTCTTCATGGTATTCCAAGGAGATTGTGTCAGATCGAGGAACCCAGTTCACCTCTAGGTTCTGGAAGAAGTTCCGAGAAGCCTTGGGAACCAAGTATCTTTCAGCACGGCTTCCCATCTACAGACCGGAGGTCAGACTGAGCGAGTCAATCAGATTCTCGAAGTCATGACTCCGAGCCTGTGTCTTGGCATATGGAGCCAAGTGGGAGGATTGTCCCCCTTTTTGCCGAGTTCTCCTATAACAACAGTTACCAGTCGAGCCTTCTGATGGCACCATTTGAGGTGTTGTACGGACGCAGATGTCGCACACCCCTCAACTGGTCAGAGACTGGAGAAGGGCTAGTCCTTGGACCGGATATTCTCCGCGCAACGGAAGAGCAAGTCCAACTAGTCAGAGAACGTTTGAAGGCAGCCAAGTCAAGGCAAAAGAGCTATGCTGACACTCACCGTCGGAACATGAGTTTCCATATCGGGGACCACGTGTACCTGCGAGTAACTCCTCTGTAGGGAACCAAGCGTTTCCACGTCAAGGGGAAGCTCGCACTAAGGTTCATTGGACCCTTTTGAGATCACTGCAAGTCATGTGGTAGACGGCTCCCCAGCTAGATCTACCACCTGAGATACCCTCCGTGCACCAAATCTTCCACGAGCCCCTCCTCTGGAAGTGCTTCTTACCTCCTAGCTAGCCCGATGCCCGCAAGGACATCGATCACCGAGCCTTTGGCAGCTAACCCAACCTAACCTATGCAAGAGACCCCTCAGCAACCTCCATCAAGGAAGGCATCAAGCAAGAAGCCATACCACCAAGCACTTCAAGATTCCAAGGAGCACCACTCGGAAGCAGAATCAACAAGAAGAAGTGAAGACTACCCCGTACCCAAGACTCCGCCTTTCTTTCCACGCCTAGTCTGGGAATCTCGGGGACGAGATTCTTGTAAGGGGGGTAGGTCTGTCACACCCTGATTTTCGTATCACATTGCTTAAGCTAATTATCATGATAAAAATGTGGATTTGCAAAAACTTTTGAGTGTTGTTGACTTTGCTTGATTTGACTTTTGTCTGCTGTTTGCTAGTGCTCTAAAAATCAAATAAATTCTCCAACTCTTATACTTCATCTCCTTGACCCAAAACCTTTTTCCAATGATCATGCCATGTGTATAGACCAGTATAGAATTTTCTTATAAAAATACTTTGGCCAAATGGTATTTTCTAAAATTAGTTTTCCAAAAACCCCTGAATTGAGGTTTGCACTGCAAGTACCTTATTTAGGGTGTGAAAAATCTTTCAAAAAGTATATTTGAATCCTATTAGGTATAGGACTCCTAGAAACCACAAAAGTATAATTTTAAAAGTTATTTTTATATTTTATTTAAAAGCTTTTCCTTAAGGCCAGAAACGGTCTTTAATAGGGAAAAATTATTTAATCATTTCAAAAATATTTGCCAAAATTCAGGGAGACTCATAGGAGATATATTGTCCATATATAAGAGTTTCAACACATGGTCATGTTCAAAATATTGGACAAATCCTTCCAAAACGCTTTCTGGATATTTCAAGCTTTTGAAATATTTACAAAGGAAATATTCTCCAAAAATTCCAGGGAAATTCTATCATGTCATATATGACATATTTGATGATCTTGCAAAGCCTCATGCCTTGAAGAACTAGGAAACATCCTCAAACCCCTTCAAAACCATTCTGTCCATATTTGAAGTTTGAGCAAGTCTACATTGCCAAACTTGTCCAAATGCTCTCAAATTTGGTGCACATGCTAGAATGGCCTAATAAGGCATCTAGACCAAATGGCACAAGATTTGGAATAGAGAAACTTGATCAGATCACCCCAAAACCACTTCTGTTCAAATTCAAATTTGAACAACTTTACATTGTCAACTTTTTATCTGGAGCCTCAAACTTTGTGGGCATGTTCATAACCCCAAATGATGATGCTACACCAAGTGGTGCATCAAGGGGAGATGATTTGCTTAACTCCAACATGGTGAAACCATTTCTGTTCATTTCTAGGGTTCACCAAAGTTACATTGGCCACTTTGCCCAAATGAGCTCAAATTTGGTGTAGGGGCCTAATTATATGTGACATTTGATCCTGTTAAGTCCCATGTCAAGTGGAGGTAATTTGCTTGACCAAACACTGATCAAACACCTTCTGTCCAATTACCAAAACAAGTGGTTGGACCTCTTTTACTATTTCCCCTTACCGCAAATTCTTACCACAGCTCCCCCTGATCATCCTCTACCCACCAGTAACTCTCTATGGCCTCAGCTCAATTATTGGAGGGGGTAAAACCCCAATTTCTACTGCTGGACAACAGTTTTCACCCTCTTCTTCACCTCTCTCTTCATTTCAGTGGCTCAACAGAGCATCCAAGACTGCCTCCCCATTGTTTACTACTCCCTAGCACTACTGGACACTGGGGGACACGGCCTGGACAGCAAAGACACGAGCATGCCGGCCAAAGGCGCGCTCTGGAGCACGCTACAGTGCACCGAGGCACTGTAGCTCGGCCCTCCCGAGGCTTCCAGGCGGCCTTGGGCAGAGTGGGCGTGTCCATCGAGGTCCCCTCGACGTCCGCAACCTGCCGGGCTGTCGGTCTTATCCTCCCCGGCCCTCCTCCTCTCTCCAGGAGCACGCCCGAGCGCGTCCATGGACGACGCTCACGGTGCACCGCGGCTGCAGCTATAAAAGGCCTCCCCCCGAGCACCTTTTGACTCTGCTGGACCCTCCTCTCTCCCGTGCATCTCCTAGACAAGCTACCTCTCCCCCTGGCACTCTCTTTCCCCCTCCATGGCCGGCGGCCCCTTCCACGGCCATTCGACCCTTCACCTCTTCGGGCCTCCCCCGACCTACCCTGGGCATCTGGATGGATGCGGCACCCCTCCCTGAGAACTCCGGTGTGCCGCACACCGCCGGAGGTGGCTGGAATCGCCGGCACGGGTGGCAGCCGGGCCTTGCTCCGACCTCGCCCCCGCGCGCGCGAGGGAGGTGCTGCCTCTCCCCTGACCCCTCCTCCGGGCGCGGCCGAGCCGCGCGGCACCGCTCCCGTCTCCGGCCGGCGCAGGCTGGCGGTGTGGCGCCGGCGGCCAGCGAGGCCGAGCCTCCCCTGCCCCTCCCGTCGGGAGGAAGACGATGGCGGACGCGGGGGACGACCTGTGGCTGGGCCCCGCAGGTCAGCGACCCCGCCTGCCGCCACGTAGTTTAAGTGGAGGCGGGACGTCAGGGAACCGCCTTCCCAGCGCGAAAGCGCAACCTACGAAGGCGCCTCCGACGTCACCGCTCCCCCCTGTGCACGCGGCCGAGCCATGGGCCGGCCCAGTTTCTATGCGGCCATCCTCCGCCCAGTGTGCAGCATAAGGGTATAACCCCTATTCCTTTCCTTTTTCCCTTTTTCTGTCAACTTCAAAAATGCCTAGAATATTCATATGAACTCCAAATTGCATGATTAAAATTTCCTATGGCTCCATAAATCATGCTCTATCACATGGTGCAACATGCACATTATTCCAGAGACTTTTCCTTCACACATATTTATCAAATGCCCATTTTTCACTTTCTGTGATTAACTTTAGAAAATCACAGAGAGCTCAATCTTGATCCAAATGCAGTGATTCAAGTTCCTAGATGCTTGTCATGTCCAAACTTAGTTTTGGAACATTTTTAATAATAGTTTCTATACCCCACCAAATATTGAGCCATTTCTTCATATTTATCAGCTTTGCAAAATCCTAGGAAATTCATTTCAAATCCAAATCCAGTGAAACCAACTCCTAAATGCTTCTAAAATCATGACTTGATGATGGGTACCTTTGCTCATCATTCAAGGAATTATTTCTGTATACTTCTTCCAAATCCATAAACCCTTTGGTTCCATCATATTGAAATGTTCCAAACTACCCATTGATCCAATACCTATGAAACCACCTTGGTCATTTCTAATATGACCAGAGGTATCCTAGAAAAGTCCAACTCCTATTTTTAGAGCACTTTTATTTTTGCTTTGATTGTGTTGCTTATTATGATTGTTTCCATCGTTAGTTGATTTAATAAACGGAGTATTCGGAGATGGACCAGAAGATTTGAAGACTCTGAAGAATAAGGCAAGCAGCCCTTTGACCATGTTCGAGAAACCTTTTTATGCATGTCTCATAGCACCTTTATATTCAATGCATCGGAATCATGTTGAGGTGGAAACCACTTTGGTTGCTACCCCTCCTACTTTACTGTTGAAACTTGCATCAAACATGACCCTACCTTCCTATGAGGGTTATGTGGGTGGGAGTAGATAGATGTATGCTATAGTAGTTGGCTACGCAAAATGGGTCGGGGTTATGCATTGAGTGAAACAAGTGTGGTCTGACATACTTGCAAATGACCAAGTGGGTGCCACTAATGCCCCTGGGAGTTGAGGAGGAGCTAGGGCTCTACTTGGTAAAGAAGTAGTGTGCTGAGGCTTGACGAAAGTGTTGTTTACAGAGATGGATTAGATTTATGTGTGACTACCGTCCCAACCAAACATGCGCAACCACTCTACCCTTACATGGGAAAGGGCATTATTGATTACCTAGGTCGATACTAGCATGGTGCCCGCATTACTAGTGACGGGGGTGACATGAGGTCACTCTTGGGACGGGGTCGCGCTTGGATAGGCGGCCATGACTGTCTTTACAGGGCACCGGACACACCGTTGGTACCCCATGCTTGTGATATGTGATGAATTCGGAGCGAGTCTCCACAAACCTTGAGATGTGAAATGCTTGGCACGGGGCTGCTACCAATCGAGTGGACTCTATGTTAGTATCGTCTAGGGAAAGGTAGTGATCGGGTGCTTACCCCGGGTACTTGAGGTATCGCGGGTCGTGGATGACACGGAAGTTCCCCGGATCTTGTGGGTAAAGTGTGCAACCTCTGCAGAGTGTCAAACTATTCGAATAGCCGAGTCCGCGGTCAAGGACAGTTGGGTGGTGCTACTTAGACTATGTCCATAAGTTCTGGGAAACAACACGATTCAGAGATATTGATGATGTGATTGTGAGGAAGTCACAATGAGCTTGAGCATGAGTTGAGTACAACTCTTTCTCGATATTGATGTCTGTGACCTCCTGATACTTGTTACAGACACATGCATATCCATGTTATATGTTGATCATACCTGCATATGAAAAACTAGCTTTCCGCAAAACTACCAATTTAGTAGTAGAGCCTTGCATAAATTATTCTGTTATCACACTTGGGTTGCTTCCGAGTACATTCAATGTACTCATTGGCTTGCCACTGGTTATTTTATTGGCCAGGAAGGAGAGAACAGGTTATGATGAAGATTTCTTGGTGACGAGCATGCGAGCTAGGACGCTTCCCAGTCAGAATGCCTGTAGGGTTAAGGCAGATGGCATGGGTCCCAGTTGTCTTTGAAGATTTTTCCGCTGCGATGATATACTCAAGACTAGACCATTATGGTCCTACTTGTGTAACACGGTATGCAAGGATGTAAGACTCTTGTTATTCAGCTTCTGTGTGTTCAGTGAGCATTGATCTCTGGGATCACTGTACACGTGCATTCGGTGATCACGACTTATGAGTCGGGGTCCCGACATAACCCCTAGGGGTACAATGGTAATCTAGGCGGAATGGCCCCCGGCTGTCAGCGTCTTCGGGTGCCGTCCTTCCCACCCGTTTGCTGGGGCCCGCCGTCTGCGGACCCTCGTGATTGCTTTTCACTGTGGGCGCTCTTTTGCTGATGGCAGCATCGTCAGGAGGGGAATGGCTACAGTGCCGCCGCCTCCTACCGTACACTGCCACCACGTCATGTCTTGTCATTTTGATGGGGTTCAGAATCCTAGGGTACGGTTTAAGCCGCCTGCTCAGGCCGCCTGCCAAGGGTCGCTTGCTTCTTGTTCACCCACTGGCTGGTAGGGCCAGCCGTCTGCTGGCCCTGCTGCCTGTGGGTAGTGGGATCATGGCGTCCTCTGACCGGGGCTAGGTCATTGGCAACATGGCTACAATGATACGCCGCTTAAGGAGTGTCCGTAAGATACGCCCTCACTGTAGCCATGCCCTTATATATTCTCTAGGGACATGCTCAACTGTAGCCATGCCTTAGTCTTGTCGTGGTTCCCCAGCACATGTCCCGAGGGGAAGGCGTGGGGCCGTCTTCTGGATGTTGGTCATGAGGCTACCGCCTGTCCAGGCCCCGCCGCCTGCTGGCAGTAGGCTCCTGGGCGTTGCGTGTTGGGGAACGTAGTATTTTCAAAATTTTCCTACGATCACGCAAGATCTATCTACTAGATGCATAGCAACGAGAGGGGAGAGTGTGTCTACGTACCCTCGTAGGCCGGGAGCGGAAGCGTCAAGTGACGCGGTTGATGTAGTCGAACTTCTTCGCGATCCAACCGATCAAGCACCGAACGTACGGCACCTCCGCGTTCAGCACACGTTCAGCTTGATGACGTCCCACGAGCTCTTGATCTAGTTGAGCTTCACGGGAGAGTTTCGTCAGCACGACGGCGTGGTGACGGATATGATGTATCTACCGGCGCAGGGCTTCACCTAAGCACTGCAACGGTATGACCGAGGTGTGTTTCTGTGGAGGGGGGCACCGTACATGGCTAGAACAATTCAACTTGTGTGTCCTAGGGTGCCCCCTGCCCCCGTATATAAAGGAGCAAGGGAGAGGCCGACCCTAGAGGGGGCGCGCCAAGTGTGGGGAGTCCTACTAGGACTCCCAAGTCCTAGTAGGATTCCCCTTTCCTTTCCGGAGTAGGAGAGAAGGAAAGAGGTGGAGAGGGAGAAGGAAAAGGGGGCTGCACCCCTTGTCCAATTCAGACCAGAGGGGAGGCACGCGCCTCCTTCCTTTTGGCCTTTCTCCTCTATTCCCGTATGGCCCAATAAGGCCCTCCGAAAAATACCCGAATCACTCGGAACCTTTCCGATGTCCGAATATAGTAGTCCAATATATCGATCTTTACGTCTCGACCATTCCGAGACTCCTCATCATGTCCCCGGTCTCATCCGGGACTCCGAACTCCTTCGGTACATCAAAACTCATAAACTCATAATACCGATCGTCATCAAACGTTAAGCGTGCGGACCCTACGGGTTCGAGAACTATGTAGACATGACCGAGACTCATCTCCGATCAATAACCAATAGCGGAACCTGGATGCTCATATTGGTTCCTACATATTCTACGAAGATCTTTATCGGTCAAACCGCATAACAACATACATTGTTCCTTTTGTCATCGGTATGTTACTTGCCCGACATTCGATCGTCGGTATCTCTATCCCTAGTTCAATCTCGTTACCGGCAAGTCTCTTTTACTCGTTCCGTAACACATCATCTCGTGACTATCTCATTAGTCTTTTGCTTGCAAGGCTTATTATGATGTGTGTTACCGAGAGGGCCCAGAGATACCTCTCCGACACTCGGAGTGACAAATCCTAATCTTGATCTATGCCAACACCACGAATACTTTTGGAGACACCTGTAGAGCATCTTTATGATCACCCAGTTACGTTGTGACGTTTGATAGCACACAAGGTGTTCCTACGGTATTCGGGAGTTGCATAATCTCATAGTCATAGGAACATGTATAAGTCATGAAGAAAGCAATAGCAGTAAAACTAAACGATCATAGTGCTATGCTAACGGATGGGTCTTGTCCATCACATCATTCTCCTAATGATGTGATCCCGTTGATCAAATGACAACTCATGTCTATGGCTAGGAAACATAACCATCTTTGATCAATGAGCTAGTCTAGTAGAGGCATACTAGGGACTTACTGTTTTGTCTATGTATCCACACATGTACTAAGTTTCCGGTTAATACAATTCTAGCATGAATAAAAGACATTTATCATGATATAAGGAAATACAAATAACAACGTTATTATTGCCTCTAGGGCATATTTCCTTCACGTGCTTGGTCGACGCTACATATATACTACACATACGTATATGGAGGACTAGAGTCACGCTAGCTAGCTAGCTAGCTGCTAGCTATACTAAGCAAACGAAGGAACAGAAGATCTCGTATATATAATCAACATATATATATATATATATGCATACAGAGAGATGTAATATCGACCACCTCTCCTTCTCCGAGAGATTGGTCGAACAACAAGTTCTCGTATATCGTCTATCCCGACACTACCGGGCACATATATACAATAATTATCTCTTACAAAAATAATCTCCTAACACATGGATGCATGGTCCACATAGTATTCTCCGTCTTCAGCGATCACGTGTTCAAGGAAGAATGCCGCCAATTCCTCTTGAATTGCTCGCAGACGATCTGGTGTTAGGAGTTCATCCCGCATCCGAAACATCTAATTTGAAGTAGGGGGTCAATACATGAAATGATGCTATAAATTTGTGAATATTATTGATTGCTTACGCACTTCAAATTGTTCATCAGTGTAGCCCCGCTCACAGGTCGTGTGGCGGATGGACTCGCAAATGTAGTATCCACAATAATCATTCCCGGGTTCCTGCCACAACCACTTTACAAGAAATAGAGCTCAATCAAACTGATAAGCAAGAATGCCAAATTGGTATTGATGAAACTAGCGCTTGAATCAAGATATAGGAGATGCGCGTGCGGAACATGCTACTATATAGTACTTACTTTCGGGTATCTTCAATTGTAGCTTCTTCGGCAGTCCCGGAGCTTTTTTGATGAATTTTTTCCAAGCCCTGCCAGACAAAGGAAACAATTGTTGGGGAACGTAGTATTTTAAAATTTTCCTACGATCACGCAAGATCTATCTACCAGATGCATAGCAACGAGAAGGGAGAGTGTGTCTACGTACCCTCGTAGACCGGGAGCGGAAGCGTCAAGTGACGCGGTTGATGTTGTCGAACTTCTTCGCGATTCAACCGATCAAGCACCGAACGTACGGCACCTCCGCGTTCAGCACACGTTCAGCTTGATGACGTCCCACGAGCTCTTGATCCAGTTGAGCTTCACGGGGGAGTTTCGTCAGCACGACGGCGTGGTGACGGATATGATGTGAACACCGGCGCAGGGCTTCTCCTAAGCTTCGCGACGGTACGACCGAGGTGTGATTCTGTGGAGGGGGGCACCGCACACGGCTAAAACAATTCAACTTGTGTGTCTTTGGGTGCCCCCCTGCCCCCGTATATCAAGGAGCAAGGGAGGAGGGGCCGGCCACCTCCTATGGTGCGGCTAGGGAGGGGACTCCTACTAGGAATAGGATTGCAATCCTATTCCTAGTAGGATTCACCGAAAGGAAGAAGGGGGAAAGGAATAGGAGAGGTGGCGCCCCCCCAATCCTAGTCCAACTAGGATTCCTAGGTGGGGGCGCCGGCCAGCCCTATGGGCTGCCTCTCTCTCACCCTTTAGGCCCACTATGGACCATCCCCTCTCGTAGGGGGTTCCGGTAACCCCCTCCGGCATTCCCGATAAATCCGAAACTTTTCCGGTATACTTCCGGTGTCCGAATATAGCCGTCCAATATATCAATCTTTATGTCTCGGACATTCCGAGACTCCTCGTCATGTCCGTGATCTCATCCGGGACTCCGAATTACCTTCGGTACATCAATACTCAAAAACTCATAATACCGATCGTCATCAAACGTTAAGCGTGCGGACCCTACGGGTTCGAGAACTATGTAGACATGACCGAGACTCATCTCTGGTCAATAACCAATAGCGGAACCTGGATGTTCATATTGGCTCCTACATATTCTACGAAGATCTTTTATCGGTCAGAACCGCATAACAACATACGTTGTTCCTTTTGTCAAACGGTATGTTACTTGCCCGAGATTCGATCGTCGGTATCTTTATACCTAGTTCAATCTCGTTTACCGGCAAGTCTCTTTACTCGTTCCGTAACACATCATCTCGTGACTAACTCATTAGTCTTTTGCTTGCAAGGCTTATTGTGATGTGTGTTACCGAGAGGGCCCAGAGATACCTCTCCGACACTCGGAGTGACAAATCCTAATCTTGATCTATGCCAACACCACGAATACTTTCGAAGACACCTGTAGAGCATCTTTATGATCACCCAGTTACGTTGTGACGTTTGATAGCACACAAGGTGTTCCTACGGTATTCGGGAGTTGCATAATCTCATAGTCATAGGAACATGTATAAGTCATGAAGAAAGCAATAGCAGTTAAACTAAACGATCATAGTGCTATGCTAACGGATGGGTCTTGTCCATCACATCATTCTCCTAATGATGTGATCCCATTGATCAAATGACAACTCATGTCTATGGCTAGGAAACATAACCATCTTTGATCAATGAGCTAGTCTAGTAGAGGCATACTAGGGACATACTGTTTTGTCTATGTATTCACACATGTACTAAGTTTCCGGTTAATACAATTCTAGCATGAATAATAAACATTTATCATGATATAAGGAAATATAAATAACAACTTTATTATTGCCTCTAGGGCATATTTCCTTCAGTCTCCCACTTGCACTAGAGTCAATAATCTAGCTCACATCGCCATGTGATTTAATACCGATAGTTCGCATCGTTATGTGAATAACACCCATAGTTCACATCGCCATGTGACCAACACCCAAAGGGTTTATTAGAGTCAATAATCTAGTTCACATCGCTATGTGATTAATACCCAAGAGTAATAAGGTGTGATTATGTTTTGCTTGTGAGAGAAGTTTAGTCAACGGGTCTGTCACATTCAGATCCGTATGTATTTCGCAAATTTCTATGTCTACAATGCTCTGCATGGAGCTACTCTAGCTAATTGCTCCCACTTTCAATACGCATCCAGATTGATACTTAGAGTCATCTGGATTTAGTGTCAAAGCTTGCATCGGCGTATCCCTTTACGACGAACTCTTTATCACCTCCATAATCGAGAAATATTTCCTTAGTCATCCAATTACTAAGGATAATTTTGACCGCTGTACAGTGATCTACTCCTGGATCACTATTGTACCTCCCTGTCAAACTCATGGCAAGGTACACAACGTGTTTTGTACACAACATGGCATACTTTATAGAACCTATGGCCGAGGCATAGGGAATGACTTTCATTCTCTCTATATTTTTCTGCCGTGGTCTGGCTTTGAGTCTTACTCAACTTCACACCTTACAAGTCAGGCAAGAACTCCTTCTTTGACTGATCCATTTTGAACTACTTCAAAATCTTATCAAGGTATGTACTCATCGAAAGTCTTATCAAGCGTCTTGATCTATCTCTATTGATCTTGATGCCCAATATGTAAGCAGCTTCACCAAGGTCTTTCTTTGAAAAACTCCTTTCAAACACTCCTTTATGCTTTCCAGAAAATTCTACATCATTTCCGATCGACAATATGTCATTCACATATACTTATCAGAAAGTTTGTAGTGCTCCCACTCACTTCTTGTAAATACAAGCTTCACCGCAAGTCTGTATAAATCTATATGCTTTGATCAACTTATCAAAGCGTATATTCCAACTCCGAGATGCTTGCACCAGTCCATAGATGGATCGCTGGAGCTTGCACATTTTGTTAGCACCTTTAGGATTGACAAAACCTTCTGGTTGCATCATATACAAGTATTCTTTAATAAATCCATTAAAGAATGCAGTTTTGTTATCCATTTGCCATATTTCATAAAATGCGGCAATTACTAACATGATTCGGACAGACTTAAGCATCGCTACGGGTGAGAAAGTCTCATCGTAGTCAACTCCTTGAACTTGTCGAAAAACTTTCGCAACAAGTCGAGCTTTGTAAACAGTAACATTACCGTCAGCGTCAGTCTTCCTCTTGAAGATCCATTTATTTTCGATGGCTTGCCGATCATCGGGCAAGTCAACCAAAGTCCACACTTTGTTCTCATACATGGATCCCATCTCAGATTTCATGGCCTCAAGCCATTTTGCAGAATCTGGGCTCATCATCGCTTCCTCATAGTTCGTAGGTTCATCATGGTCCAGTAACATGACTTCCAGAACCGGGTTGCCGTACCACTCTGATGCGGAACGAACTCTGGTTGATCTACGAAGTTCAGCAGAAACTTGATCTGAAGTTTCATGATCATCATCATTAGCTTCCTCACTAATTGGTGTAGGAATCACTGGAACTAGTTTATGTGATGTTCCACTTTCCAATTCGGGAGAAGGTACAATTACCTCATCAAGTTCTACTTTCCTCCCACTCACTTCTTTCGAGAGAAACTCCTTCTCTAGAAAGGATCCACTCTTAGCAACAAAGACCTTGCCTTAGGATCTGTGATAGAAGATGTACCCAACAGTTTCTTTTTGGGTATCCTATGAAGATTTACTTCTCCGAATTGGGTTCGAGCTTATCATGTTGAAACTTTTTCACATAAGCATCGCAGTCCCAAACTTAAAGAAATGATAGCTTAGGTTTCTCGTCAAACCACAGTTCATACGGTGTCATCTCCACGGATTTAGATGGTGCCCTATTTAACGTGAATGTAGCTGTCTCTAATGCATAACCCCAAAAGCGATAGTGGTAGATCGGTAAGAGACATCATCGATCGCGCCATATCTAATAAAGTACGGTTATGATGTTTGGACACACCATTACACTGTGGTGTTCCAGGTGGCGTGAGTAGTGAAACTATTTCACATTGTTTTTATTGAAGGCCAAACTCGCTAACTCAAATATTTTACCTCTACGATCATATCGTAGAAACTCTTATTTTCTTGTTACGATGATTCTCCACTTCACTCTGAAATTCTTTGAACTTTTCAAATGTTTCAGACTTGTGCTTCATTAAGTAGATATACCCATATCTGCTCAAATCATCAGTGAAGGTCAGAAAATAACGATACCTGCCGCGAGCTTCAACACTCATTGGTCCGCATACATCAGTATGTATGATTTCCAACAACTCTGTTGCTCGCTCCACGGTTCCGGAGAACGGAGTTTTAGTCATCTTGCCCATGAGGCATGGTTCACAAGCACCAAGTGATTCATAATCAAGTGATTCCAAAAGTCCATCACTATGGAGTTTCTTCATGCGCTTTACACCAATATGACCTAAACGGCAGTGCCACAAATAAGTTGCACTATCATTATTAACCTTGCATCTTTTGGCTTCAATATTATGAATATGTGTATCACACGATCGAGATCCAACAAACCATCTTCATTGGGTGTATGACCATAGAAGGTTTTATTCATGTAAACAGAACAACAATTATTCTCTAACTTACATGAATAACCGTATTACAATAAACATGATCAAATCATATTCATGCTCAACACAAACACCAAATAACACTTATTTAGGTTCAACACTAATCCCGAAAATATAGGGAGTGTGCGATGATGATCATATCAATCTTGGAACTACTTCCAATACACATCGTCACTTCATCCTTTAACTAGTTTCTGTTCATTATGCAACTCCCATTTCGAGTTACTACTCTTTAGCAACTGAACCAATATCAAATACCGAGGGGTTGCTATGAACACTAGTAAAATACACATCAATAATCTGTATATCAAATATACCTTTGTTCACTTTGCCATCCTTCTTATCTGCCAAATATCTAGGGCAGTTCCACTTCTAGTGACCATTTCCTTTGCAGTAGAAGCACTTAGTTTCAGGCTTGAGTTTAGCTTTGGGTTTCTTCACGGGAGTGACAACTTGCTTGTCATTCTTCTTGAAGTTCCCCTTCTATCCCTTTGCCCTTTACTTGAAACAAGTGGTCTGGTTAACCATCAACACTTGATGCTCTTTCTTGATTTCTACCTTCGCCGATTTCAGCATCGTGAAGAGCTCGGGAATTACTTTCGTCATCCCTTGCATATTATAGTTCATCACGAAGTTCTACTAACTTGATGATAGTGTCTAGAGAACTTTGTCAATTACTATCTTATCTGGAAGATTAACTCCCACTTGATTCAAGCAATTGTACTACCCAGACAATCTGGGCACATGCTCACTGGTTGAGCTATTCCCCTCCATCTTGTAGGCAAAGTACTGTCAGAGGTCTTATACCTCTCGACACGGGCATGAGTATGAAATACTAATTTCAACTCTTGGAACATCTCATATGCTCCGTGGCGTTTCAAAACGTTTTTGAAGTCCCGATTATAAGCCGTAAAGCATGGTGCACTAAACTATCAAGTAGTCATCATATCGAGCTTTTGTCAAAACATTCATAACGTCTACATCTGCTCCTGCAATAGGTCTGTCACCTAGCGGTGCATCAAGGACATAATTCTTCTGTGCATCAATGAGGATAATCCACAGATCACGGAACAATTCCACATCATTGCTACTAACATCTTTCAACTTGGTTTTCTCTAGGAACATATAAAAAATAAACGTGGAGCAACATCGCGAGCTATTGATCTACAACATAGATATGCTAATACTACCAGGACTAAGTTGATGATAAATTAAAGTTCAATTAATCATATTACTTAAGAACTCTCACTTAGATAGACATCCCTCCGGTCATCTAAATGATCACGTGATCCAAATCAACTAAACCATGTCCGATCATCACGTGAGATGGAGTAGTTTCAATGGTGAACATCTTATGTTGATCATATCTACTATATGATTCACGCTCGACCTTTCGGTCTCCAGTGTTCCGAGGCCATATCTGCATATGCTAGGCTCGTCAAGTTTAACCCGAGTATTCTGCGTGTGCAAAACTGGCTTACACCCGTTGTATTTGAACATAGAGCTTATCACACCCGATCATCACGTGGTGTCTCGGCACGACGAACTTTCGCAACGGTGCATACTTAGGGAGAACACTTATACCTTGAAATTTAGTAAGGGATCATCTTATAACGCTACCGTCGTTCTAAGCAAAATAAGAAGCATAATAAGATAAACATCACATGCAATCAAAATATGTGACATGATATGGCCATCATCATCTTGTGCTTTTGATCTCCATCTCCAAAGCACCGTCATGATCACCTTCGTCACCGGCGCGACACCTTGATCTCCATCGTAGCATCGTTGTCGTCTCGCCAACTATTGCTTCTACGACTATCGCTACCGCTTAGTGATAAAGTAAAGCAATTACATGGAGATTGCATTTCATACAATAAGGCGACAACCATATGGCTCCTGCCAGTTGCCGATAACATTACAAAACATGATCATCTCATACAAAAACCGTATAACTCATCATGTCTTGACCATATCACATCACAACATGCCCTGCAAAAACAAGTTAGACGTCCTCTACTTTGTTGTTGCAAGTTTTACGTGGCTGCTACGGGCTTAGCAAGAACCGTTCTTACCTACGCATACAAAACCACAATGATGTTTCGTCAAGTATGTGCTGTTTTAACCTTCACAAGGACCGGGCGTAGACACACTTGATTCAGCTAAAGTGAGAGAGACAGACACCCGCCAATCACCTTTAAGCAACGAGTGCTCATAACGGTGAAACCAGTCTCGCGTAAGAGTACGCGTAATGTCGGTCCGGGCCGCTTCATCTCACAATACCGCTCAAGCAAAGTATGACATGCTGGTAAGCAGTATGACTAGTATCGCCCACAACTCATTGTGTTCTACTCGTGCATATCATCTACGCATAGACCTGGCTCTGATGCCACTGTTGGGGAACGTAGTATTTTCAAAATTTTCCTACGATCACGCAAGATCTATCTACTAGATGCATAGCAACGAGAGGGGAGAGTGTGTCTACGTACCCTCGTAGGCCGGGAGCGGAAGCGTCAAGTGACGCGGTTGATGTAGTCGAACTTCTTCGCGATCCAACCGATCAAGCACCGAACATACGGCACCTCCGCGTTCAGCACACGTTCAGCTTGATGACGTCCCACGAGCTCTTGATCTAGTTGAGCTTCACGGGAGAGTTTCGTCAGCACGACGGCGTGGTGACGGATATGATGTATCTACCGGCGCAGGGCTTCACCTAAGCACTGCAACGGTATGACCGAGGTGTGTTTCTGTGGAGGGGGGCACCGTACATGGCTAGAACAATTCAACTTGTGTGTCCTAGGGTGCCCCCTGCCCCCGTATATAAAGGAGCAAGGGAGAGGCCGGCCCTAGAGGGGGCGCGCCAAGTGTGGGGAGTCCTACTAGGACTCCCAAGTCCTAGTAGGATTCCCCTTTCCTTTCCAGAGTAGGAGAGAAGGAAAGAGGTGGAGAGGGAGAAGGAAAAGGGGGCTGCACCCCTTGTCCAATTCGGACTAGATGGGAGGCACGCGCCTCCTTCCTTTTGGCCTTTCTCCTCTATTCCCGTATGGCCCAATAAGGCCCTTCGAAAAATACCCGAATCACTCGGAACCTTTCCAATGTCCGAATATAGTCGTCCAATATATCGATCTTTACGTCTCGACCATTCCGAGACTCCTCATCATGTCCCCGGTCTCATCCGGGACTCCGAACTCCTTCGGTACATCAAAACTCATAAACTCATAATACCGATCGTCATCAAACGTTAAGCGTGCGGACCCTACGGGTTCGAGAACTATGTAGACATGACCGAGACTCATCTCCGGTCAATAACCAATAGCGGAACCTGGATGCTCATATTGGTTCCTACATATTCTATGAAGATCTTTATCGGTCAAACTGCATAACAACATACGTTGTTCCTTTTGTCATCGGTACGTTACTTGCCCGAGATTCGATCGTCGGTATCTCTATACCTAGTTCAATCTCGTTACCGGCAAGTCTCTTTTACTCGTTCCGTAACACATCATCTCGTGACTATCTCATTAGTCTTTTGCTTGCAAGGCTTATTATGATGTGTGTTACCGAGAGGGCCCAGAGTTACCTCTCCGACACTCGGAGTGACAAATCCTAATCTTGATCTATGCCTACACCACGAATACTTTTGGAGACACCTGTAGAGCATCTTTATGATCACCCAGTTACGTTGTGATGTTTGATAGCACACAAGGTGTTCCTACGGTATTCGGGAGTTGCATAATCTCATAGTCATAGGAACATGTATAAGTCATGAAGAAAGCAATAGCAGTAAAACTAAACGATCATAGTGCTATGCTAACGGATGGGTCTTGTCCATCACATCATTCTCCTAATGATGTGATCCCATTGATCAAATGACAACTCATGTCTATGGCTAGGAAACATAACCATCTTTGATCAATGAGCTAGTCTAGTAGAGGCATACTAGGGACATACTGTTTTGTCTATGTATTCACACATGTACTAAGTTTCCGGTTAATACAATTCTAGCATGAATAATAAACATTTATCATGATATAAGGAAATATAAATAACAACTTTATTATTGCCTCTAGGGCATATTTCCTTCATTGCGGCCCCAGGAGGCGGCCCGATGAGTAGGCGGCCGGGGGGTGACAGGCGGCCCCCAATTGTCTTGAAATACCATGGGTGGTCGATGAGGAGACCCGTGGTCAATATCTCTGACAGTGGATCTGATCCACCCTCCCGATGGATCCGGATCTCATCGGAGACGGAGGTGGCGGCGGCGGGAGCTTGCCGGAGTTGGTGGCCGGTGGAAAGGAGGTCGGGTGGCGGCGGTTGGCGCGGAGCACGAGGCAGCGGGCGGCGCGGCGCATGAAGCGGCAGGGCAGCGCGGGGGCGTGGCCAGGGCCGGTGATTGAGCTCGCGGGTGACGGTGGTGATGGTGGCGGCTCGCCGGAGGCGGAGCGGTGATGGCGGTACCGGCGGCGCTCGCGGGCGCGGAGGGCGGGTAGCGGGGACGCGGGAGAGACCAGGCCGCGTGGGCCGGCGGCGGCGCGCAGTGGAGGGGGCCGGCGGGGCGCCACGTGGCGGCCCCGGATTCATCCGGGCCGGCGGACGGACATGTTCGGCGTGGTCTGGACGCGTCCGGCGGCGCGGAGGATCTCGGGTTAGGGGTTTCCCGTGATCTCGGGGATGGGGGGCTGTTTTATAAGTAGAGGGAGCTAGGAGAATCCAAATGAGGTGCGGTTTTCGCCCACACGATCACGATCCAATGACCGAGAGCATGGAGCTGGTTTGGATGGGCTAGTGGGCTATTGTGGAGGGGTGTTGGGGCAAAAGAGAGAGAGCTTCCACGGGGAACACGGTTAACTGTTGGAGTATCAAACGACCTCCAAACGAGACGAAACTTGACAGTCGATCTACCCACACTATAACAACACCGCACGACAACTTTCACCTCATTCCAAGAATGTTTTTCGGCCACTTACAAAAGGGGGATTCGGAGGTGCCACGGGCACATGTGTGAGTGTCGGAACTCGAAACGGACAACGGAGAGGATGGAGATGATACAACTACACACGGATGCAAGTAAGACTATGCCAATGCAATGCACATAATGAAAATGACATGGTGACATGCAACACACGCACAAGGCAAAAACGAAGAAACCCGAAATGAAGGAAGAGCCCAGAATGGAATTGATTAAGTCAACGATGCATATATTGCCATAAAGGGAATTGTTACATCCGGGGCGTTACAACCTTAGTACCTACGTTTTGGTCGGAGGGCCTAATAAATCCAGAAAGAAGGAGTACACTTTTCCATGGTGGTCCTTGTCCAAGTCGTTAGCATTCGCAGGAAGTGATATACTCGTTCACGGCAGGATCTCCTCGAGCTTCAGTGTCACCGTCGATGCGGATCCAACCGATGTTGACGTTGAGGTCACATATGCCATTGGGCTTAGCGAAGACGTCGTCCAGTTTGGTTGAACTTTCGTTGAACATCTTGTGGACCTCCCAGATAATCATCGCCTGCTGATCCTCAAGCTTGCGCTCGATGTTCTCACCAAATCCGCTTTAGAGCAGCTCATATATGTGTTTCCCTTCAATGGTCAACTCCTCCATCACCTGTTGTTCCCGACATAGTTTGTGGCGAGTGTAGTGCCTATGACCTGGCAATGCCAAGATGCGGCTCTGAATAGCAAATTATCGGTACTACTCTCTCTAGGAGGCAAGGATTTAGTTTCATGGCCGAATTCGTTAGATAACAGGCACAAGAAGTGCCTGCATTTAAATTAGTAAAGCCAACCACGACAACAATAGCAACATCATAAGTTACGGTACAACAAGGAATTTAAAAAGTTAAAAGGGAACAAGTTGCAGCTCATAGAGAGCGCAAAAAAGCTAAGGGACTGCCTAAACTGTCGAGGCTCCTCTATTGATGGCGTGCAAGATCTAATCTTTTGGAGGATAGTCGTTGTAGAGGTTGATACGTCCATTTTACATCATGTATCCGTATTGATATTTATTGCATTATGGATTGTTATTTTACTTTATAATACAATTCTTATGCCTTTTCTCTCTTATTTTGCAAGTTTCTCATGAAGAGGGAGATTGCCGACAGCTGGAATTCTGGACAGGAAAGGGCTATATCGGAGATATCTTTTCTGCACAACTCCAAATGAGCTGAAAATTGACGGAGAATTATTTTGGAATATATAAAATTATCGACGAAAGAAATATGAGAGAGGGACCCACCAGACAGCCATAAGCCCGGGGGGCGCGCCCCCAAGCTTGTGGGCCCGTGGCAGGTCTACGAAGCCCATCTTCTGCTATATTATGCCATTTGACCTAGAAAAATAAATAAGAAGGAAGGTTTGGGGACGAAGCACCGCCGTCTTGAGGCGGAACCTGGGAAGGAGCACTTTTGTTCTCCGGCGAAGCGATTCCGCCGGAGAAACTTCCCTCCGGGAGCGGAAGATTGAAGCCATCGTCATCACCAACGATCCTCTCATCGCGGGAGGGCCAATCTTCATCAACATCTTCACCAGCACCATCTCATCTCAAACCCTAGTTCATCTCTTGTATTCATTCTTTGTCTCAAAACCACAGATTGGTACCTGTGGGTTGCTAGTAGTGTTGATTACATATTGTAGTTGATGCTAGTTGGTTTATTTGGCGGAAGATTATATGTTCTGATCCTTAATGATATTCAATACCCCTCTGATTTTGGACATGAATATTATTTGTGAGTAGTTACTTTTGTTCTTGAGAACATGGGAGAAGTCATGTCATAAGTAATCATGTAAATTTGGTATTCGTCTAGTATTTTGATGATATGCATGTTGTTTCTTTGTTTAGTGGTGTCATGTGAACATCGACTACATGACACTTCACCATACTTGGGCCTAAGGGAAGACATTGTGGAGTAGTAGTTAGATGGTGGGTTGCTAGAGTGACAAAAGCTAAACCCTAGTTTATGCGTTATTTCGTAAGGGGCTGATTTGGATCCATATGTTTCATGCTATGGCTAGATTTATCTTAATTATTCTTATGTAGTTGTGGATGCTTGCAAGAGTGGGTAATCATAAGTGGGAGGCTTGTTCAAGTAAGAACAACACCCAAGCACTGTTCCACCCACATATCAAATTATCAAAGTAGCGAACGCAAATCAAACAAACATGAAGAAAGTGACTAAATAAAATTCCTGTGCGTCCTCCGTAACGCTTTGCTTATTATAAGAGTGCTTTCTGGCATGTCCTTTGCTAGAAAAAGGATTGGGCTACCTTGATGCACCTTTGTTACAATTGCTACATGTTGCTCATTACAAATTACCTTGCTATCAAACTATCTGTTACCGATAATTTTAGTGCTTGCAGACATTACCTTGCTGAAACCGCTTGTCATTTCCTTCTGCTCCTCAATGGGTTCAACACTCTTACTTCTCGAAAGGACTGCGATTGATCCTCTATACTTGTGGGTCATCAATACTTTTTTCTCGCACCATTGCTGGGAAGTGAAATGCCTTTAGTGAGTGGAATTTGGTAAGGAAACATTTGTGTTACGTGCTGAAATTTACTGTTACTTGTTACTACGAAAAACAATCCTTTGTGGGGTTTGTTTGGGGTATCTTCACCTCGAACAGAAGTACAAAGAGTTTATCCTCAACCTACTGCACCTGCTAAAAATATTTATTATGAGATTCCTTTGGATATGATAGAGAAACGGCTAGCCAATCCTTATGGAAGAGATGGAACAATACATCCTAAAATGCACCTAATCTATGTGGATGAAGTTTGTGGATTATTTAAGCTTTAAGGTTTATCTGAAGATGGAGTTAAGAAAAAGGTTTTTCCTTTATCTTTTCGGGGGAAAGGCATTGCCATGGTATATGTTATGTGATGATATGGGAACTTGGGATAGGAACCGATTGTAATTGGAATTTCATCAAAAAAAATTATCATATGCATCTGGTTCATCGTGATTGGAATTATATATATTATTTTTGGCCTCATGGAGGAGAAAGCATCTCTCAAGCTTGTGGGAGGCTTAAGTACATGATGTACACATCCCCCAATCATAAGCTCTCAAGGGAAATTATCTTACATAATATTTATGCTCGGCTTTCTCATAATGATCAAACCATGCTCGGTTCTTGTTCTACTGGTTCCTTTATGAAGAAAATGATTGAATTCACATGGGATATTCTGGAGGAATTAAACATAACTCTGAAGATTGGGAACTCGTCAAAGGTAAAGAGTCAGGTATAAAACTTAAGTTCAATTGTTTTAAATCTTTTATGAATACTAATGCTTTTCATTAGTTTAGCACTAAATATGGACTTGACTCTGAGATAGTAGCCTATTTTTTTTGAATCATTTGCTACTCATGTTGATCTTCCTAAGGAGTAGTGGTTTAAGTATCACCCCTATTAAAGAAAATATTGAGGAACCCGCCATAGTTAAATATGAAACTATCGTTTACAATGTTGATCTAGTTGTGCCTACTGCTTGTAATAAGCAACCAACTTTTCCTGTTAGGATAAAGGAACATGCTAAAGTTTCAATTGTGGTTAACAAAAGTAATATTAGAGCACCTAGACCCTTTGAACAAATTAAAGTTGAACCTAATGTTGCTATGGTTAAAGATCTCTTGGTCGCTAATATTGATGGGCATGTTATTTACTTTTGTAATGAAGCCACTAGAATTGCTAAGCCTGATACTAAAGATAAGAATAAGCATTTACCTTATTGAGCATGACTATTGTCTTTGATAAAATAGGAGATTATTGATATCATGGTTTATGTGATTCGGGTGCTAGTGTGAGTGCTATTCCATTTACCTTATATCAAGAGATCATGAATGATATTGCACCTATTGAAATAGAAGACATTGATGTTACTATTAAGCTTGCGAACATATATACTATTTCACCACTTGGGATTGTTAGAGATGTTGAAGTCTTGTGTGGAATGATAAAATACACTACTAATTTTCTAGTTCTTGGTTCTCCACAAGATGATTGCTGTCCAGGGATATTTGATAGACTTTTCTTGAATACAATTAATGCTAAGATTGATTGCAATAAAGAAACTATCAGTGTTAACTTTGGTGATGTATCTCATGAGTTTAATTTCTCCAAATTCTGTAGACAACCTCATGATAAAGAATTGCCCAGTAAGGTTGAAATTATTATTCTTGCTTCTATTGCCATCCCTCCCACTGATCTGTTAGAACAATACTTGCTAGACCATGAGAATGATATATATGCATATGAATTAAAGAAATGAAATAGTTAAGATGTTATTTGATCAACCACTTATTCCTAAACATAATTTGACTGTTGAAACTCTTGGAGGTCCTCCTCCACCTAAAGGTGATCATGTGTTTGAATTGCCTAACGCATTGAAATATGCTTATCTAGATGAAAAGAAGATATATCCTTTTATTATTAGTGATAACCTTCCAGAGCAGGAAGAAAAGAGATTACTAAAAACTCTAAAGAAGTATTATGCCGCTATTGGATATACTCTTGATGATCTTAAGGGCATTAGTCCCACCCTATATTAACACAAGATTAATATGAAGCCTGATGTTAAACTAGTTGTTGACCATCAGCGATGATCGAATCCTAAGATGAAGGATGTGGTAAGAACTGATATATTAAAGCTTCTGGAAGCAGGTATAATTTATCCCATAGCTATTAGTAGATGTGTAAGTCATGTTCATTGTGTCCCTAAGAAAGGAGGCATTACTGTTGTTCCTAATGATAAAAATGAACCTATCCCACAAAGAATTGTAACTAGTTATAGGATGGTAATTGATTTTAGGAAATTAAATAAAGCTACTAGAAAATATCATTACCCCTTGCCTTTTATTGATCAAATTTTAGAAAGGTTGTCTAAGCACACACACCTTTGTTTCCTTGATGGATATTATGGTTTCTCTCATATACCTGTGTTAAAAGAAGATCAAGAGAAAACTACTTTTACTTGCCCTTTTGGAACTTATGCTTACAGACGTATGCCTTTTGGTTTATGCAATGCAACATCTACCTTTCAAAGATGTATGGCTGCTATATTCTCTGACTTTTGTGAAAATATTGTTGAGGTTCTCATCGATGATTTTTTATTTACATGACTTCTTTTCATGATTGCTTAAGCAACCTTGATCGAGTTTCGTAGAGATATGAATGAAGGTATAGTACTTGGGCATAAAATTTCTTAAGGTACCGAAGTAGATAAAGCTAAAGTTGGTGCAATTGAGAAAATGCCATGTCCTAAAGATATTAAAGGTATACAAAGTTCCCTTGGTCATGCTGGTTTCTATAGGAGATTTATTAAAAAATTATCTAAAATTTCTAGGCCTCTTACCAATCTATTACAAAAAGATGTTCTATTTTTTGATGATGATTGTGTAGAAGCCTTTGAAATACTAAAGGAAGCCATAATCTCTGCACGTATTGTTCAACCACTTGATTGGAACTTGCCTTTTGAAATCATGTGTTATGCTAGTGATTATGCTGTCGGTGCCGTTCTAGGACAAAGAGTTGATACGAAATTAAATGTTATCCATTATGCTAGTAAAACTCTAGACAATGCTCAAAGAAATTATGCTACTAATGAGAAATAATTTCTAGCAGTTGTGTTTGCATGTGACAAATTCAGATCTTACATTGTTGATTCTATAGTAATTGTTCACACTGATCATACTGCTATTAACTATCTTAATGAAGAGAAAGATGCTAAACCTAGACTCATTAGGTGGCTTCTTTTTCTACAAGAATTTGACCTGCATACTATTGATATAAAGGGAGCTGAGAATCGCGTAGCTGATAATTTTCTCGATTGGAAAATGTTCTTGATGACCCACTGCATTTTAATGATAGTTTGACCGATGAACAATTAGCTATTATAAATGCTTCTCGCAATACTCCTTGGTATGCAGACTATGCTAATCACATTATTGCTAAATATATACCACATAGTTTCACATACCAACAAAAGAAAAAGTTCTTTGATTTAATACATTACTTCTGGGACGACCCACATCTTTATAAAGAAGGAGTAGATGATATTATTAGACGTTGTGTACTTGAGCATGAACAGAAACAAATCCTACGGAAGTGCATTCCGGGGCATGTGGAGGACACCATGCTGGAGATAGAATCAGACATAAGGTGTACTTGAGCATGAACAGAAATAAATCCTACGGAAGTGCATTCTGGGGCATATGGAGGACACCATGCTGGAGACAAAATCACACATAATGTATTACAATCCTTTGACATTCATCACATGATAAGATAAACTTACGCGCGTCCTTGAAGATAAACTTAACTATGATTTCAAACTTTCCAGTGAAAATAGGTTATTTTATATTAGTTCTCTAGATAAATGGAGGACACAAGCTTATGAAAATGCTAAGTTATTTAAGGAAAAGGTTAAAAGATGGCACGATAGAAGAATCTAAAAATGGGAATTCAAAATAGGAGATCAAGTTTTATTATACAACTCTCATTTAAGATTCTTTGCAGGAAAGCTTCTCTCTAAATGGGAAGGACCTTATACCGTTGAAGAAGTTTATTGTTCCAGTGCTATCAAGATAAACCTCAGATTGGTACCTGTGGGTTGCTAGTAGTGTTGATTACATATTGTAGTTGATGCTAGTTGGTTTATTTGGCGAAAGATTATATGTTCAGATCCCTAATAATATTTAATACCCCTTTGATCTTGTACATGAATATGATTTGTGAGTAGTTACTTTTGTTCTTGAGGACATGTGAGAAGTCTTGTCATAAGTAATCATGTGAATTTGGTATCCGTTTGATATTTTGATGATATGTACGTTGTTACTTCCTTTAGTGGTGTCATGTGAACATCGACTACATGACTTGACAGAAGCTTAAGCCCTAGTTTATGCGTTACTCTGTAAGGGGCTGATTTGGATCCATATGTTTCATCCTATGGTTAGATTTATCTTAATTCTTCTTATGTAGTTGCTGATGCTTGCGAGAGGGTGTAATCATAAGTGTGAGGCTTGTTCAAGTAAGAACAAAACCCAAGCACCGGTCCATCCACATATCAAATCATCAAAGTAGCGAACGCGAACCAAACAAACATGATGAAAATGACTAGATGAAATTCCCATGTGTCCTCAGGAACACTTTGCGTATTATAAGAGACTATTTCGGTATGTTCTTTGATACAAAATGTATTGGGCTATCTTGATGCGCCTTTGTTACAATTGCTACTTGTTGCTCGTTACAAATTATCTCGCTATCAAACTATCTGTTATCGATAACTTCAGTGCTTGAAGACAACACCATGCTGAAAACCGCTTGTCATTTCCTTCTTCTCCTCATTGGGTTCGACACTCTTACTTACCGAAAGGACTACGATTGATCCCCTATACTTGTGGGTCATCAGAGGCCGACATAGCTGGAAAAAATAATCATTTGAAAATGTAGCTAGATGGATGGGACGTTATCAATCCTTCGGTCACTAGCTTATTATGATGAGTCCATAGGGCCCATGCCATAGCACAAAATGCACTTTATGCCAGCTAACGTTGCTGACCACTGTACCCCTTAAGTCTAGTGAAAATTTCAGCAAGGGGGCTAGGGTTCATGTTAAGTATGAACCCGTCTCGAACGAAACTCCATAGAAATTTTGCGGGGGCACATAAAAAAGAATGTGGTTAGTGTTCTCTGGCTCTCCGCAGAGCGAGAAGCAACCATTGTCTGGCCCACGCCATTTTTGAAGATTAATAGCAGATGGTAAACGGTCTAACGCTTCTTGCCAAATAAAGATACATGCTTTCATATGCACTCTATCTTCCCACAAAGCTTTCGGGTAACCAATTTTGGCCCACTTGCCAGCTTAGAATAAATGGATTTGATGAAAAAGCATCTAGAGGGCTCGAGGCCCCACAAGATCTCATCTCGCTGATACGAGAGAGAGAGAGAGATAGATTGGATATCCCATCAGAGTTGGCTCAAAAGATTAAACTGAGCTCCAAGATAAAAATGAACTTCTGAAACCCATTCCAAATTTGAGATCATCTAACATTAGCCCAAAAAGGAACATCCAGGGAAATAGTTAGCTTTAATAATATGGGCCCAAAGCCCAGAGTCATTTTGAGATATCTTCCAGATCCATTTAGGAATCAGGACCAAGTTTATCATCCTGGTGTTAGTGATACCTAATCCACCTTGGGGCTTGAGTCTCTATAGATCCGCCTAGTTTATCATTTGGTACTTATGCTTTTTGCCATCTACCTTTGTTACTTGTGATCCACATTGATAAATTCCCCGAAGAGGAGGGGATGATGTAGCACAACAATGGTAAGTATTTCCCTCAATTATGAAACCAAGATTATCAATCTAGTGGGAGAACCAAGCAACACTATGTAAACAACACCTACACACAAACAACAAATCCATGCAACCCAATGCGTAGAGGGGTTGCAAGTTCCTCCAAGGTAAGATAAATAGATATATTAATGCAAATAAAATATAGGCAAATAAAACGCAACAAAGTGGTTTTTGGATTTTTGGCAAAATAGATTTGAAAATATGTGATAGGAAATAGACGAGGGGGCTATAGATTTTACTAGTGGCTTCTCTCGAGAAAATAGCATACGGTTGGTAAGCAAATTATTGTTGGGCAATTAATAGAAGAGCAAATAATTATGACTATATCCAAGATAGTAATCATGTATATAGGCATCATGTCGAAGATTAGTAGACCAACTCCTGCCTGCATCTACTACTATTACTCCATGCATCGACCGCTATGCAGCATGCATCTAGTGTATTAAATTCATGGAGAAACAGAGTAATGCATTAAGAACGATGACATGATGTAGAAAAGATCTATCATGTAGGAATAGACCCCCTCTTGTTATCCTTAATAGCAAAGATACATGCGTGTCATGTCTCTTTCTGTCACTGAGATTAAGCACCGCAAGATTGAACCCATTACAAAGCACCTCTTCCCATGGCAAGATAAATCAATAAGGTTGGCCAAACAAAAACGAAATATCAAAGAAGAAATATGAGGCTATAATAATCATGTATGGATATCTGATCATAAACTCACAATTCATCGGATCCCAACAAACACACCGCAAAAAAGTGTTGGGAAACATTGCATGGCAAACAAAAAAATTCTACGCACACGCAATAATCTATCCATGGAGATGCATAGTAACGAGGGGGAGAGTGTGTCTACATACCCTCATAGACCGTAAGTGGAAGCGTTTCACAACGCGATTGATGTGTAGTCGAACTTCTTCATGCTTCAACCGATCAAGTACTGAGCGCACAACACCTCCGCGTTTTGCACACGTTCAACTTGGTGACGTCCCTCGCCTTCTTGATCCAGCAAGACGTCGAGGTAGTAGATGAGTTCCATCAGCATGACGGCATGGTGATTGTGATGGTGAAGTGATCTCCGCAGGGCTTCGCCTAAGCACTACGTAAATATGACCGAGGGAGTAAACGGTGGACGGGGGTGCCGCACACAACTAAGACAATGTTGTGTGTTGTTCTCGAGCCCCCTTCCGACATATATATAGGTGGGTGGGAGGGAGGAGCAGCCATAGGCGGCGCCCAAAGTAGGAGGAATCCTACTTGGAGTCCCTCCAAAGCCGCGCCCCCTGCCCTATATAACTAAGGGGGAAGGAAAGGGGAGGGGGAGAGGGAAGGAAGTGGGAATCCTAATCCACACTTTCCTTTCCCTTCCCCTCTTTCCTTATCCTCCTAGGCCGGCCTGCTATGGGGGGCGCACCAGCCCCTTGTGGCTGGTGCGTTCCCTCTCTTGGACCATAAGGCCCATAACTTTTGCCGGGGGTACCCGAAACACCTTCTGGTGACCTGATAAGTACCCGATACCCTTCGGAACACTTCCGGTGTCCGAATATTATCGTCCTATATATCAATATTTACCTCTCCACTACTGCACGATGCTGCTAATGCGACACTACGATCAGAGGCCCTTCGAGAAATTGTGCGCGATGCAATCATCGCAAATGGTGGTGTATGAAAACCGTCAAAAATGTGTAAAATGTTTGCGAAGATGGATGCATCAAACACGGTCCAGATTTTAGTTGCGTGTGCGATGAAGGGCATATGGTTCAGTTCAATTAACTGTTTGCGATGATGAGGAACAAAAGAAATGGGCAGCCAGATGAAGGTGTGTGCGATACACAACATACGGTTCACTCGGATGAATTGTTTGTGATTAGGCAACACAAAAGAAACGGGCAGCCAGATGAAGGTGTGTGCGATATACATCATATGGTTCACTCGGTTGAACTATTTATGATTAGGCAACACAAAAGAAATGGGCAACCAGATCAAGGTGTTTGTGCGATATACGGCATGCGGTTCATTCAGCCTTGTGTCAGTGTGTGACCTCTGTGGCAACCGTTCGCTCCCCACTAGCCTCTTCTTGTACCGTGGCAACCGTCCACCACCTCTTCACCTTTCCCTCTCGATTTGGAACTGCCGTCGCACGCTCTTCCTCCCTCCATTTACCTTCACCCTTCCTTCTGCCATTGTTCGATCGTCTTCTCCATGGAGGGAATAGGCCGGAAACGACCCTGTTATTCTTGCCGCGATCTGAAAGATGACGTGGTGGAGGAATTCATTGATCGATGCGACGTCATCACCTCGGCTAGCATGGTAGGTTCGTACAAGTCAATTCTTGAATCAACAAATAGGATCATTACAAAGAACCCAAGGGTTCAGGAGCGGTTCGATCTCCCCTATCTTCTTCGCCATGACCTTGCTCGCCGCCGCGAGGACGACGGAAGCCTTGCCTTCTGCAAGTTGATCCGCTTGATAATGATATGTGTGATGTTAAGATGCCATCGCTTAAGGGTAAGGCCTCGGCAGGCGCAAATGGAGATTGGGTTGTTTATATTGGGAACAACTACGAGTGGGAACTTGTGAATGTGTACACTCGTCATCGGGTTCCACTTCCAAAAATCTCAGGCCGCCATGAGGTTCAACACACAGATAGTCTACGTACGTTCAGATACGATCATCATGACTGTCGTCTACGGAAGATAGTAATTTCTCGAGTTCCCTACCGCTCATGGGATTACAAGAACTATGATGTTCTTCCTATCTTCGACAAGCTTGTTACAGTCTCTGCTTCCACGGATGGATGGATATTGCTCAAAAATCAATTTCTAGACACGAATGAGTACTGTGATGCAATTCAATACGAGCGTCTTGTGTTTGCTGTCACCACTCGTGGCACTGTTTTTGCCTGGGATCCTTATTGTTTCGGTATGTTTGTCTTTTACCGTAATTATAATTGTTTCATCCACATGCATGCGGGTTAGCTAGTTTCCCTTTACTAATTAACCTTCTTGTGTTTCCAAGGTCCTGTGAACATTCCACCACCTATACTTGAAATTTTTTATAACCAAGGGGGAGATGATGATGGTGATGATCACGAGCATGAGGACGAGCAGGACCTATATACTCAATGGCGCCAGGCAACTTATTCCGATGGATCGCCTCTTCTTGTATGTATACATGGCACTGCTGATGTTACTAATGAAGCAGGTGTTGTCTCCCATGGTCGCACTATCCACACCTATTCTAACATCCGTAGCAGGCTATTCGGGATGGATACTAGTGTACTAGCGCCAACACCTTCTGAATGGTTCCATATTGAAAGTCTTGGAGGAAACTCACTCTTCCTTAGATAAAACTATCCAATGATGGTGAAAGGCGATCCAGCTGCTTTTGACACAACGTTACTACCATTTACGAGAAGCAACTGTATCTATACCTTGGACATTGCTATGGTTCCCTACTCTATGGTACTGCAGGATGCTACAAACGCGACACTACGATCAGAGACCCTTCGAGAAACTGTGTGCAATGCAATAATCGCAAATGGTGCTGTATGAAAACCGTCAGAAATGTGTAAAACATTTGCGATGACGGATGCATCAAACACGGTTCATGTTTTATTTCCGTGTGCGATGAAGGGCATACGGTTCAGTTCAATGAACTGTTTGCGATGAGGAGGAACAAAAGAAACGGGCAGCCAGATGAAGGCATGTGCGATATACGGCATGCGGTTCACTCGGATGAACTGTTTGCGTTGAGACATGAGAGCAGAAACGGTTCAACTTAACAAGATGTGTGTGATACGCGGCAAACAGGTCTGTAATCAGAAATGTGTGTGAAGACTGATAATAACATAGACGGTTGCTGCTAATAAGACGTGTGTGTTGTGCGATGGGATTGCATACAGAATAACAACACATATATATATACACACACTTATAAGGACATGCTTGCATAACCAAATTAAACATCCACTTACATAGGTGTCTACTACAACCATGACATTTGCACACACCATAGTAAACTATTACATGCATAATTACATAGGTGGCTATGACACACATGACATTTCCACACACCAATAAAGTAAACTATATATTACATGCATGATTAACTAGCATAAATGATCATCTGATCATCATCTACTTCTTGTGAAGCTTGCTCTGCTTGTGGCTCGATCCGGGCTCATCGATTTGGGTAACGAGGCACTTCGTCATGTCAATGATCCGCCTGTGCATCTCGTAGCATGTGTACACGCTCTTGGCTTCAATCCTGGGGTGAGGTTCATCCAGTTGCCGCATCCAGGCCCTGTGACAGGATATGGAACTTGTTCCCTTGGCATCATGCTTCATCTTTTCGTAGTAGGGGTCGATGATGGCCGAGGCGAGTTCAACCAGGGAGTCCTTCTTCATGCTGCCCCAGACCCTGTAGTGCTCACGGATTTCGACAAGGTTCTGGCAGGCCAAGCCTGTAACCCTGAGCACTTTTACATCGTCGGTGGTTTCCACCGTGGCGACCTTGTAGTCCATGCTGTTGAAAAACCTATTGAAACGGTCGCAAGGCTCTTTGGCCATGCAGTAGTGGTAGATGAGGACATGATGGCGCATGCACAACTGGGCGACGGCAACCTTCTGATCTATGTCGGGACGACCGGCGGTGTACTAGAGGTCGATGCCGACCACCTTGTACTTGTCTCCAGCAAGCAACTGCTCAACGGTGTTGATGTAGTCGTCCACCACGGCCGGGTCGATGCTGTACACCACCAAGAGATCCGTCTCCCTCGCGTGGGTCTCCACTCTATGCTCGCTGAACTCCATTGGAGCACCGTTGGACATCCCCTCTCTATGTGTCGTCGTGGGTGTGCTTGTTGTGTTGTGGGGCGCGATCCAAAGGTTGAAGAGACTAAGGTTATAATGGCCGCGGGAATTAAAGGGGAAGCCGGACGGCCAGGAATATCGGCAGGCCCTGATGGCAGTTCTAATTTGCAGTGCGTAACTCCATCGTGCCGCACATAACTGCATCGCGTGGCAACGCGCATGGCGCAACCGCATGCATATGGGGCCCCGACTTGATCGTGCGCACGCCCAACCGCTAACAGAGCGCACGCGGAGGGATGCGAGCAGAGCGCTCCGCGGTCGCCTCAAGGAAAAGCTATCCACAAGCCAAGCGCGCCGACGGACGCGAGCAGAGCGCACCAACAGACGCGAGAAAGCGCGCCGCGGCGCCTAACGGCGAGCAGAGCGCGCTGCAGTGCCTAACGGCGAGCAGAGCTTGCCGAGGGACGCGAGCAGAGGACGGCAGAGTGATACATGGCAAGTAAGACGAACTATGCGAGCGATGTCGGAGACATCAAGCACGAATCAGATTAGAGTTGCGTGTGCGATACGTGGCAGACAGTTGATCCGTCAGAGCTGTCTGTGATGGAATAAGCCGTGTGTGTTGCGTGCAAACGCTTGCTGGTGTATAACCTTAAATTTAACCAAAAAAGTGTTAATGCATGTTACAAAAATTGTATAGCTGGAAACTATGATCAAATACGACTCCAACGATATAATCTATGGTGACATGCATTCGTATTTTATTAGTTAAATCCTACTTATAAACAAGGACGGGGGTATAGTAGGCAATTAAATCGCAAACATTTTTTATTAACTGTATGTGTAAGTGTCCTCTCTTCCTCCTCTCGCACGTCTTGTCAACCCGCTGCATAGCTTGCGTAGCGCAAACATTTTTTCGACGGCTTACAGCGCAAGCTTGCGTAGCGCGCGGAGGCGTTCTTTTGGCCAAACGGTGGCGCCAATGAATCGTCAGTGAGCCCATTCCCACGCAACCTCGCAGGTTCCCGCGCAAGCTTCCCGCCCGACTCGGTGAAATCCCCCAAAATCCCAATGCTTACCGGCCTGCTATAAAAATCCTCATGGCCCGCGAGTCCTGCATCGCATTTTCCCCTCCGTCTGTGTATCTTATCTCGTATGCTTCTCCCACAATCGCCAATGGCACCGGTCCGTCGTCGTTGCTCAGCCACTCGGCCGTCATCAGAGGACAACTCCAGCTGGGAGGCTACCAGCGGCGGCGGCATAGTCCCCGGCATAGTGTAGTGCACGTGGCGTCCCTGTTGGGTGTGCGCAGAACACCCACCACACGCTCCGCCGCCGCTGCCCATCGACAGCTGTTGCCGGCCGCCGTTGCCGCCACACCACCATCGAAAGCGAGGGCCATCTCCTGCTCCGCCGCTGCGGCCCGAAGGCGGGAGGTGGCCATGGTGGCCGCCACCCCTTTGCTGGCCACCGTGGCCATCACCCGCTCCGACACCGCGGCCCGAAGGCGGGAGGTGGTGGTCGTGGCCGCCACCCCATCATCGGCCGCCGTGGCCGCCAGCCCACCGTCGACCACCGAGATCATCGCCCGCTCCGCCACCACCGCCCAAAGGAGGGAGACGGAGGTGGAGGCGCGCACGTGCGTCAGTGACCTTGCACGCTACATCGAGTTCCTGCGGGAGGAGGAGGAGCGCCTCGTCGAGCACGCAAAGAGCCTTGCCGCAGCCGTGGCCGCGGCACACGCCGACGCAGAGGCGAGGAATCAGGAGATCTACGAGCAGTCCGACCACTTCGAGAGGGATCGTTTGGAGCGGCAGTGGGCGTTCGCGCTGGCGAGCGTCGGTGAATGTGCAGCAGCGGCAGGCACCGTATTGCATTTGTCCAGCTCGTCGGTAGGCTCCTCCTCCTCCTCCGCCTCTTACTGAGCGCGCTCGGTAGAGGAGAGGCTGCCAGAAGTAGGACAAAGCCCCTCCGTGGTAGTAGTAGTATTTAGGGGCTATTTTGTTCAGTTTATCTGACTATAGATGTGTGCTGGAACTATACAACGTACTTAAAATTAGCTAGTATATATAGTTGAACTAGCTATTTCAGTACGTGGTTGGCAACAATTGGGGAGAAGTTTGGTCGGTTCAACTATCGAGTTGAATTGTTTGTATAAATTAATAATGGCTGCTTAATCTATGAATGAAATCTATGCTTAATTACTGAATTTTAGTTACAAAAATTACATAGTGCTAATGATTTCTAGCTGCATATTTTGACAAATCGCAGTGTTACAAGGATTGACAAATGGCAACGTTACTAGATCAACAAATGTAAATCTTTCCAGTTTGACAAATGGCAACATACCCAATATGACAGATTGACAGATGCAAATCTTACCAAATTGTTTGTACGTGGTTGCACACGGGTCATCCAGAACAACCGTTTGCGTTGAAGGGATGCACAAATCCTGCGCTGCTCTCACTTTGCATACATGTGTTCTATCTAAATTGTTTGCGATCAAGAGCTGTAGAAATCTTGCTTGACACATTTTCTCTTGGCTTCCTCGGGAGCTGTCGGTTTGCATATGGGTGTTCTAACTAAAACGTTCGCGATGAGTGCTTTATATTTCAAAAGAGAATTAAACTGCGGCTTGGGTGCCATTAATGGAGAGGACACGAGCAAGGCGGGCTTCCCGGTGAGCCTGCCCAGCGTACAGCTCACAAACTTCCCGGTGAGCCTGCGCACTCGAGGACAGCTTGCACGCCTCTCGGTCAACCTGCGCACCGGACGACGCTCGCACGCCTCCCGTTCAGTCAAGGTCAAGCAGCTGTTCGCACGACACCTCCTACAGCCATTAGAACAAAGACACGTGGCGTCACGTGAATGGTTAGAATTTTGGATTCACAAGAATTTAAAAACCAGGCATCTCAATGTTTTGCCGGCAATCAACGGCGCCCTGGTGTTCGAAATTCATGCCCATTTCTTGCATGGGACCTAAGCATGCACCCAAGGACACATATTTGATTTTTCAACCAACTTATATGCACTAGAGCATGTGCATGTAGTTCAAATTTGAATTATGCACATAAATGCATTAAAAATTCAGTTAATACATAAAAATGTCCAACCGAACCCCGAAAAATCACGAAAACTCACACAACACTCATGTTGTTCTATGTTGACATGAGAATTTTTTTTGAAAGCAATAACAGGCAAAGGATATCGTTTCGTCCCCAAAGGTGGGACGTTCCCTACCGAAAACAATCATGCTTGTTATGAGAAGCTATGGTTTGTGAGAAGCATATACCCAAACCTGCCCCAAATGGGACAAAATTTGTACCACGACATGTTGATGCCGCTCCAAGATAGCATGCCAGGTTTCATGAATTTAAGACAAGTTTTGGATTTACTTGAATTTAAAAACCACACATCTCAATGTTTTGCCGGCAATCAACAGTGCCCTAGTGTTCGAAATTCATTCCCATTTCTTGCATGGGACTTAAGCATGCACCCAAGGACACATATTTGATTTTTCAACCAATTTATATGCACTTGAGCATGTGCATGTAGTTCAAATTTGAATTATGCACATAAATGCATTGAAAAATCAGTTAATGCGTAAAAATGTCCAAACGAACCCCGAAAAATCACAAAAATTCACACAACACTCCTGTTGTTCTATGTTGACACGAGATTTTTTTTGAAAGCAGTAAGAGGCAATGTATATCATTTCGTCCCCAAAGGTGGGACGTTCCCTACCGAAAACCATCATGCTTGTTGTGAGAAGCTCTGGTTTGTGAGAAGCATATACCCAAACCTGCCCGAAATGGGACAAATTTGTACCACGACATGTTGATGCCGCCCCATGATAGCATGCCAAGTTTCATTAATTTCAGATGATTTTTGTATTTACCAGAATTTTAAAACCATGCATCTCAATGTTTTGCCGGCAATCAACGATGCCCTGGTGTTCAAAATTCATTGCCATTTTTTGCATGGGACCTAAGCATGCACCCAAGGACACATATTTGATTTTTCAACCAATTTATATGCACTGGAGCATGTGCATGTAGTTCAAATTTGAATTATGCACATAAATGCACTAAAAACTCAGTTAATGCATAAAAATGTCTAAACGAACCCCGAAAAATCACAAAAATCAACACAACACTCCTGTTGTTCTATGTTGACACGAGAAAAACAATTGAAAGCAATAAGTGGCAATGGATATCATTTCGTCCCCAAAGGCGTGACGTTCCCTATCGAAAACCATCATGCTAGTTGTGTGAAGCTCCGGTTTGTCAGAAGCATATACCCAAACCTGCCCCAAATGGGACAAAATTGGTACCACGTCATGTTAATGCCGCTCCATGATAGCATGCCAAGTTTCATGAATTACATACGAGTTTTGGATTTACTAGAATTTAAAAACCACACATCTCAATGTTTCGCCGGCAATCAACGGTGCCATGGTGTTCGAAATTCATTCCCATTTCTTGCATGGGACCTAAGCATGCACCCAAGGACAAAGATTTCATTTTTCAATGAATTTATATGCACTGGAGCATGTGCATGTAGTTCAAATTTGAATTATGCACATAAATGCACTGAAAACTCAATTAATGCATAAAAATGACCAAACGAACCCCAAAAAATCACAAAAATTCACACAACACTCCTGTTGTTCTACGTTTACATGAGAAAAAAACTTGAAAGGAATAAGAGGCAATGACTATCATTTCCTCCCTAAAGGTTGACGTTCCCTATAGAAAACCATCATGCTTGTTGTGAGAAGCTCCGGTTTGTGAGAAGCATATACGCAAACCTGCCCCAAATGGGACAAAATTTGTACCACGACATGTTGATACCGCTCCATGATAGCATGCCAGTTTCTTGAATTTCACACGAGTTTTGGATTTACTAGAATTTAAAAACCACGCATATCAGTGTTTTGCCGGCAATCAACGGTGCCATGGTGTTTGAAATTCATTCCCATTTCTTGCATGAGACCTAGGCATGCACCCAAAGACAAATATTTGATTTTTCAACGAATTTATATGCTCCGGAGCATGCGCATGTAGTTCAAATTTGAATTATCCACATAAATGCATTGAAAACTCAGTTAATGCATTAAAATGTCCAAACGAACCCCGAAAAATCACAAAAATTCACACAACACTCCTGTTGTTCTATGTTGACACGAGAATTTTTTTGAAACCAATAAGAGGCAATGGATATCATTTCATCCCCAATTGTGGGTCGTTGCCTACCAAAAACCATCATGCTTGTTGTGAGAAGCTACGGTTTGTGAGAAGCATATACACAAACCTGCCCCAAATGGGACAAAATTTGTACCACGACATCTTGATGCCGCTCCATGATAGCATGCCAAGTTTCATGAATTTCAGACGAGTTTTGGATTTACTAGAAATTAAAAACCATGATCTCAATGTTTTGCCGGCAATCAACGGTGCCCTGGTGTTCGAAATTCATTCCCATTTCTTGGATGGGACCTAGGCATGCACCCAATGACAAATATTTGATTTTTCAATGAATTTATATGCACTAGAGCATGTGCATGTAGTTGAAATTTGAATTATGCACATAAATGCATTGAATACTCACTTAATGCATAAAAATGTCCAAACGAACCCCGAAAAATCACAAAAATTCACACAACACTCATGTTGTTCTATGTTGACACGAGAAAAAAACTTGAAAGCAATAAGGGGCAATGTATATCGGTTCGTCCCCAAAGGTGGGACGTTCTCTACCGAAAACCATCATGCTTGTTGTGAGAAGCTCCGGTTTTTGAGAAGCATATACCCAAACCTGCCCCAAATGGGACAAAATTTGTACCATGACATGTTGATGCCGCTCCATGATAGCATGCCAAGTTTCATGAATTTCAGACGAGTTTTGGATTTACTAGAATTTAAAAGCCAGGCATCTCAACGTTTTGGCGGCAATCAACGGTGCCATGTTGTTCGAAATTCATTCCCTTTTCTTGCATGGGACCTAAGAATGCACCCAAGGACAAAGATTTGATTTTCCAACCAATTTATCTGCACTCGAGCATGTGCATGTAGTTCAAATTTGAATTATGCACATAAATGCATTGAAAACTCAGTTGATGCATAAAAATGTCTAAACGAACCCCGAAAAATCACAAAATTTCACACAACACTCCTCTTGTTCTATGTTGATACGAGCAAAAAAATTGAAAGCAATAAGAGGCAATGGATATAGTTTCGTCCCCAAAGGTGGGACATTCCCTACCGAAAACCATCATGCTTGTTGTGAGAAGATCCGGTTTGTGAGAAGCATATACCCAAACCTGTCCCAAATAGGACAAAATTTGTACCACGACATGTTGATACTGCTCCATGATAGCATGCCAAGTTTCATGAATTTCAGACGAGTTTTCGATTTACTAGAATTTAAAAACCACACATCTCAATGTTTTGGCGGCAATCAACGGTGCCATGGTGTTTGAAATTCATTCCCATTTCTTGCATGGGACCTAGGCATGCACCCAAGGACAAATATTTGATTTTTCAATGAATTTATATGCACTCGAGCTTGTGCATGTAGTTCAAATTTGAATTATGCACATAAATGCACTGAAAACTCACTTAATGCATAGAAATGTCCAAACGAACCCCAAAAAATCACTAACATTTACACAACACTCCTGTTGTTCTAAGTTGACACGAGAAAAAAAACTTGAAAGCAATAAGAGGCAATGGATATCGTTTCATCCCCAAAGGTGGGATGTTCCCTACCGAAAACCATCAAGCTTTTTGTGAGAAGCTACGGTTTGTGAGAAGCATATACCCAAACCTGCCCCAAATGGGGCAAAATTTGTACCACGGCATGTTGATGCTTCTCCATGATAGCATGCCAGTTTCATGAATTTCAGATGAGTTTTGGATTTACTAGAATTTAAAAACCAGGCATCTCAATGTTTTGCCGGCAATCAATGGTGCCATGGTGTTTGAAATTCATTCCCATTTCTTGCATGGGACCTAGGTATGCACCCGAGGACAAATATTTTATTTTCAACGAATTCATATGCACTGGAGCATGCGCATGTAGTTCAAATTATGTACATAAATGCATTGAAAACTCACTGAATGCATAAAAATGTCCAAACGAACCTCAAAAAATCACAAAAAATCACATAACACTCCTGTTGTTCTATGTTGACACGAGAAAAAACTTGAAAGCAATAAGAGGCAATGGATATCGTTTCATCCCCAAAGGTGAGTCGTTCCTTGTCGAAAACCATCATGGTTGTTGTGAGAAGCTCCGGTTTGTGAGAAGCATATACCAAAACCTTCCCCAAATGGGACAAAATTTGTACCACGGCATGTTGATGCCGCTCCATGATAGCATGCCAAGTTTCATGAATTTCAGACGAGTTTTGGATTTACTAGAATTTAAAAACCAGGCTTCTCAATGTTTTGCCGGCAATCAACAGTTTGAAATTCATTCCCATTTCTTGCATGGGACCTAAGAATGCATCCAAGGAAAAATATTTGATTTTTCAATGAATTTATATACACTGGAGCATGCGCATGTAGTTCAAATTTGAATTATGCACATAAATGCATTGAATACTCACTTAATGCATAAAACTGTCCAAACGAACCCCGAAAAATCACAAAAATTCACACAACACTGCTGTTGTTCTATGTTGACACGAGAAAAAAACTTGAAAGCAATAAGGGGCAATGGATATCGTTTCGTCCCCAAAGGTGGGTCGTTTTCTACCGAATACCATCATGGTTGTTGTGAGAAGCTCCGGTTTGTGAGAAGCATATACCCAAACCCACCCCAAATGGGACAAAATTTGTACCACGACATGTTGATGCCGCTCCATGATAGCATGCCAAGTTTCATGAATTCCAGACGAGTTTTGGATTTACTAGAATTTAAAAACCAGGCATCTGAATGTTTTGTTGGCAATCAACAGTGCCATGGTGTTTCAAATTCATTCCCATTTCTTGCATGGGACCTAAGCATGCACCCAAGGACAAAGATTTGATTTTTAACGAATTTATATGCACTGGAGCATGCACATGTAATTCAAATTTGAATCATGCACATAAATGAATTGAAAACTCACTTACTGCATAAAAATGTCCAAATGAACCCTGAATAATTCCAATTCTTATATGATCACTGCAGATAAAAGGTCTAGCAATTCAAACACCGTCCATGGCCGCTGTGACCCCATTATGTAATTAAAATCAAGACCAAAAATCAAGTAGATCCCATACAGTTTATTATAACCAACCGTGTGAGATGCAGCAGAAAATATCTTCGCACCGTGTCTGAATAAGGGACCGTGTGTGATGACACTTTGCGCGCCAGTTTTTTGGCTGAAGCGATTCCAAATTTTTAGCTTCCACAGAAATATCTACCTCCCCGCCCCTGCCCCTTACCAAAAGAAACATTTCCGCTCTTTCCGCCTTCCTTTCCAAGGTGAAACCTTCACTCCTTGCTTGCAGCGCCGCTGCCTCCTCGCCGGCGAACCTCCTTCATGCTGCTCGGCCTCGCCTATCCAGGCAGGTAATCCACACCCGACCCCCATCCTCCTCCTCCTTCCACATCCCACATGCCCTGACTGCCGGCGTGAGCGCAACACCTTCCACCCAAATCACCGACCCCTCCACCAAATAAGCGCCGGCCTAAGCCATGGTGCACACAGTATATCCAGGACCTCAAGGAGCATTTGGCAGCGGTGGAACAAATCACGGCCGCACGCGCAGATGAGGTCGCGATGGCTGCCATTCGTGCCGACCCCCTGATCTTGGATGTGCACCTTGCCGTCGAGGCCACTGTTGACGCCTCGCGCACCGACGCCGCGACGTGGTTGGCTGCTTTAAATGACAGTTTGTGGAATTTTCTCGAGGCCGCCATCGGTGCCTTCGACAAAGACTATGAGGTGTTTTCTCAGTGTGCACGTGCTTACCTCATCTCAAGATCCAGAAGGTTGGTGCCCGGATCGGCTCAGGCAACTCACCACTACAACGAGGGCACCCACGATGCGGAGGCCTTGCCCTCTTCCATGTCCAAGGAGCCAATCATCATCGATATCTCCGACAATGAGGAGTAGCTTGTCTTATTAGCTCACTATAAGGACCCATGTTCAGTTTGCTAGCTACTGCCTTTCGGTAACCAATTCTAGTGAGTCGTGCTATCTACTTTCACCATGCAATCTTCTTCTATAGTGTATATGTTCTATATGTCGTGCAATGTGGTGTTCAATTAACTGATTGGTTCAATTATGCAAATGTGATGTTCAATTCTTCAGGGTGCAATATTTCCAACTTGGTTTGGTTAACTGTCTGATCTTCTATTAGGAGTATGTTATATTGTTCAATTGGTGTTCACTTAACTGCTTGGTTCATTTGTTGTGGCTTGGTTCACTTGTTGTGGTGTTTAGTTAACTGCTTGGTTCAATTCTGCAATGCGATGTTCAATTGTTGTGGCTGCATTATGTTATTGTATACCATGTGAGGAATAAATCAAATTTGCCTGTACTAAATTCATGAGAAACAAATACAATTTCTATATTTCCAAGTTGTTAAGCATGCTTGGTTTGGTTAACTGTCTGATCTTCTATTAGGAGTATGTTATATTGTGCAATGTGGTGCTCAGTTAATGTTTGGTTCATTTGTTGTGGTGCTTAGTTAACTGTTTGGTTCAATTCTACAATGTGATGTTCAATTACTGTGGCTGCATTCTCTTATTGTATACCATGTGAGGAATAAATCGAATTTGGCTGTACTAAATACATGAGAAACAAATACAATTGCTATATTTCCAAGTTGTTAAGCATGCTTGGTTGGGTTAACTGTCTGATCTTCTATTAGGAGTATGTTATATTGTGCAATGTGGTGCTCAGTTAATGTTAGGTTCATTTGTTGTGGTGTTTAGTTAACTGCTTGGTTCAATTCTGCAATGCAATGTCCAATTGTCGTAGGTAGAATTTTGTATTGTTTGGCATGTGAGGAATAAATCGAATTTGGCTGCACTTAATACATGAGAAACATATACAAGTGCTAGATTTCCTAGTTCTTAATCATGTTTGGCTTGGATAAATGGGTTTTCCCTGTGGCTTGAATTAATCTGATGAATCTGCAATGTGATTATTTTCATCATCATATTTTACTGATAGCATGTGAACCCTTACTTAACCTGATGACTAACTACCTTATATGTGTTGCAGGGAAATAATGGGAAGCACTTAGGTTTACAATCGAGGTTAGCACATGCATGGTCCATTGTCTAATAGCACATTATTGTGCAATTGCAGGAACCATTCCAATATTTAGGTTTTTAACAATTTGGTCTTTCACATGTAGGTCCCGCTGTCAGAGGTTTTGACCCACTATTCGACCCTTTTTGCATATGGGGAAATGAGTTTTCCATGAATATCAGTCAAGTCAAGAAACTCAGAAAGATTGTTAGGATAAAGAAATTAGCAACAAAAAACAACAAGATCTTTGTCTGCACAATGAAGAATACATCAGTTCACTACAGGATGGTACTCACTATTATACCTTGCCTTTTTAATTCCTTTGCCCCATTTCCAATATAAAGAAGATATTTATGCACATCCTTGTTTTCAAGCCTTTCCAAAGCAGTTCACTGATGATTACCTCTCAAACCACCTGTATGGTCAAGAGGCGAGGAAGGTATTCATACAACACCCACGGTTCAATATTTAAGTGTTCCTGAAGAGGACGAAGGATGGACGGTCAATCATCCACAAGCACTGGCCTAAAGTTACAAAGACCTTCAACATCAATGAAGGCTCAATGTTCGCCTTCTGCTTCAACAGCTTTCCAGATGAGATGCATCTGTCTATGTACCATCTATGATGCTAATTTCGAAAGGTTATAGATGTTGCATGTGAAACTTGGTCCTGGTGTAGTTGTGTAATGGGATAGCTGAGTGCTGAAGCTATATGATGTTGTACTATGATGTATTTCAATTATGAAAATGAAATATATTGTGTGCTTAATATGAACTGTCAATTAGATTAATAAATGGATTATGAATAATTAGATAATTAGCCTCCTAATTGGGTTTTGCTATTGCAAACGGTTGCTGAAAAAAATACCGTGGGCGATGACCTCAGCCAACGCACACAGTTTCTAGGAATAAACCGTGTTGGATCAATGAACAATCACACATGACTTTCTCCTAAAAACTGTTTGCGTTAGGCCACCTTGCGCAAACGTTTACCACATGAAAACTGTGTGTGATGGACATCCTTTGCCACACAGTTTCTTCCACGGACCGTGTGTGATATATTCAATAACGCAAGCGATTTAACGGGGAAAATGTGTGTGATGTAGCTGTGAATGGAAACGTTTTCCTTTGAGCGACTGTGTGGGATGTACATACGAATGGAACCGTTTAGCGGGGACTGACTGTGTGAGATGTACTTGTGACCGGAAGCAATTTCGCCGTATAATTGTATTTTTTAGCTCTACTATACGTATTTTCGTATTTGAGCACTCGCCGTTCGCACACGACCTCATTTTGCCGAATGTGTGTGCCAGGAGGTCATATCCCCGATGGTTTCTGGGTCGTGCGGGACGGACCCCCTATCGCCCACACTCACTTGGCGGCGGCTCCAAATGCCGTTGCGGAAAGGGGTTAAAAACCGTTTGTTTAGGAGCTCGCTGTACTAGTGCTGGTTATCACAATATGCGTCCGGATATAGGCCGCTTCAGCCTAGATGATCAGTCCTGCGTTGGTCTCGAGATTGACAATAGCTGGCCCTTCCCAGAGAATTAGTTATGGTTCAAAGCAAGCGTTTCCAACACTGAGGATTGGTTGAGCTGAAGTTCATTTCATCGCTTTGTTATTTGTTGTGTGAGAAAACTTTACTTTACTAGAATGTTTTGTTGCAAATAATCTATAATCCAACATGTATCCTCGTTGTTGTTGTGTGTTGATGACTTGTTGTACGTAATGAATGGTACATTTTCATATGCATCCCATCAACTCACGCATGCTCGCACATCACACGGGTCGCGTGGCGGCACATATATTATTTTTCTATTTGGATGCCAAAAAAAGTAGAATACCACTTTGTATTGGTGTCCATATGAACAGTGCTAGTGATTTTAGTTGTAAAAATTAGATAGTGCTAGTGATTTTTAGCTGCATATTTTGACAAATCGCAGTGTTACAAGGTTGATAAATGGCAATGTTACTAGATAAACAAATGTCAATCTTTCCAGTTTGACAAATAGCAACATACCCAAAATGACAGATATGCAAATCTTACCCAATTATTTGTACGTGGTTGCACACGGGTCATGCAAAACAACCGTTTGCGTTGAAGCGGTGCAAAAATCCTGCTCCGCTCATTTTCCCTTGGCTTCCTGGGGAAGCTGTCGGTTTGCATCCGGGTGTTCTAACTAAAACGTTTGCGATGAGTGTTTTAAATTTAAAAACCATTGATGTTTTTTCAGAAGAAAATCGTTTGATAAGTCTGTACATTAAGAGAGAAAAACGCAAGTTCGTTCAAACCATATCTTTCATTCAGTCACACTACGAATTTATATTCATATGATCAAGAATTCGAGATACATTATTAAACCCCATAAAACTATTTCCGGCGGCGGCGGAGGCGGCGTGCCATGATGTGGTTGTCGTTGTCGTCCTCTGGGATGCCGTTGTTAAAGTCTTCAAGGCAGCACAAAATGTTCTTCACTTGTAAATCAAACATCATGTCGTCGTGCAATCGACGGTCGGGGCGTGGGAGGACGACAACTGGCGCCGCTGAGAGGTAGCGGTCAACGGCAGCGTCCCATGCCGCTAAGGGGGGCACGCGCGCGGGCACAGTCACATGCGCGACGGGTGCAGCCAAACTCACAGGGCCGGCGCCACGGTGGGTGGAGGGGGCGCACATGGGCACGGGCACGGGCGCTGGCGCTGGCTTGTACATGAGCTCGCACTACAAAAAAAAATACACTTCCGTGATGATATGTGTTTGTCACAGTAGGTCATCTTTTCTGTCATGCATGTACATCCATGACAAATTTATGACATAATGAAGATAGTCATACCTGTGTTGTCATAGAAGTGTTCCATGACATTACCAAAATTATCATCACGGAAGTGTCCACTTCCATGACGATAAATCGCACGTCACACAAGTGCTTTCGTCAAGGGTGACCGACACGTGGCATCCACCGTAACGGAACACTGTTAATCTATCGGGTCCGGTTTTGGATCCGATAACCCGTTAACAGCTCGGACCAAATGGGATTTTCCATGTGTAAAATTCTGATTGGCTGACGGAAACACGTGTCAGCTCCGCGTTGGCACAGGTGTCACTCATCCAATGGGCGAGATGTGCCTATGATATGTTGACACATGGACCGGCCCAAAAGTGGCCCATAAAGTTTAAATGGGCCGGCCCAACTAAAGGCCCACAAGATTTTGCTGTCCATAATGGGCCAGCCCAACAAAAGGCCGATGAGATTTTGCAGTCCATAATGGGCAGGTCCAGCAAAAGGCCCATGAGATTTTTCATATCATAATGGGCCGGCCTAGCTAAAGGCCCACTTGATTTTGCGGGCCATAATGGGCCGACCTAGCTAAAGGCCCGCGAGATTTTGCGGACCATAATGGGCCGACCCAGCTAAAGGCCCAATATTCTCAGTTAAGGCCCGTACGGCTAGTGTCAAATCGTCCCGTCAATGGCCTCTCCTAAACTTGTCATCATCGCGGCCCATGGTCACTTCTGGCCCGTTAACAGTCGTCTAAGTATATGGGCCGAATTACGGCCCGGTGTATTTCTGGCCTGTTAAAGGTCCTGCTTCATTTGGTCCCATTTACAAGCCATTGAAACTTTCAACTCATAAACGACCATGAAGGATTTGGGTCATATTCGGCCATGTCTGACATTCGGCCTGTTAGAGGCCCACTACAGATTTGGGCCACTTTCGGCCTGTTGTGATTTTCGACCTGTTAACGTCGGACGAAATCCATGGGCCATATGTGGCCCAACGTCACATCGGGCCCATTAACGGCCCATATAAAAATGACGATAATCTAGCCCGACCGAACTTCCGGCCTGTTAAAGGCCCGTGTATTAGGTCGGCGCATTTACGACCCATCCGAATTTCGCCCTGTGAAAGATCCGCTTCGTAAATGGGCCCAATCTCACTTTCGGTCTTTTAAAGGCCCATGTTTTTATGGGCTCGAGATATTTACACCTGTAAACGACCTATTGTTACCGAGGGCCCAAATTATGTTTAGGCCTGTTAAAGGCCCAATCTGGGCACAGGCCTACCAGAAATATATGAAATCTTATGCTGATTTAGGCCCAGATATTTTCAGTGGGCTACATGCAAATTTCGGCCTATAATCGTTTTTAGCCCAATTGGAATGGGCCCGACGAATGTTGGCATGTTGGGCTCCTACGAAGCTTTTGGCCGAATACATTACTAAGATAAACCTACACTATACAAAAAAAGCGTCGTAATTATTGCAGCCTTTGGCAGCATCATAAATGCTGTATCACAACAAAAGGCATGTTGGCATAAAGTTTATAGTCCTTGCAGATAAAAGCACCATCAGATGTATAGAAGAACAAATCATTTGACCTGAGTGCTAATGTTTCAGGCTGTAGAATCTGATGGAGCAGCACGATCTTCACCTTTTTTCTGCCATTGCTCTTGAACAACGAAGCAAATGTCTGATAGTCTGGTTTCAAAACCATTCATATCTTGACGACATTTGTCAACCTCTATTCTTATTTCCAAAACAACGTCCATTAGGGATTGGACTTGTGTCTGGAGCACAGATATATCACTCTGTCTAGCAGGAAGATTTTGTTCAGTAGGCGATTTGGACGAGGTTACCTTGACAACCAACCCAGAATTACGCAGGAAGGTTCTTTTTGCACTGTTAGTGGAGAGATACTGACGCACTGCAGCAAGAGGTGACATTGTGCCTGCGGTAGCCTCGTCACCTTCAGGTGGTTGTGGTTGTTCAATCATTTTTTTCATAGCTTCCTGAAAGTTTGAACTTGTAGATTAGTGTACCAGATAAGTTACTAATGAGACAAAAACAAACAAAGTAGGTTACACGTTTATACATAACTTATTTTGGTGAACTACTGTAATACATTAGCATGTATTGTAGTGCCAACTACATAATAAAATCACTTTCGGAACATATGTTCATGTATCATGCCTACTGTATTGTCTATTTCCTCACATTCGTTGACGTCTAAGGATAAAGAGACATGGTTTAAAGTAGGATGAACATAGTATGACATCACTCATATCATGGGCAAACAGATATAAAGCAAACATGCTATTTTTATCATTGTGTGCGCACGTGAACATAACAACTAGAATATAGATCAAGACCAAAAGAATATCCTTCATCTCTTTTAAACCATGTAAGGTGAAATGATACGTTAAGACAACTGTGTATAAAAGTGAATAGAGTAACTGACATTAGCTGCAAACCAAGTAGTGAAATGAACGCATCACAGTACCAATAAGTTCAAAGGCAGGAGGAGTAATGACTTACAATAGCGGCTTGAACTGGTGTGCTCATGCCCTTCATCTTGCTCGTGTGGCAATCCTTGAAGGTTTGCACTGCATTCGGTTTAGGTTCTTTTTGGTCTGCACAGGCTTTCCTCTGTATTTGGGACAAGTCAATATAGATACGATAATATGGCATAGAAAAAAGAAGGAAGTAGTAGCTATTTACAAGAGCCTCGTAGTGTGCAATATAGCTACGAGATCCTGTTGTCTGTTGGAATTTCACTTTAGAATGGTTGGTCCTATTCTTCAAACAGTTAGCCTAGAAGAAGATACACTTGTAAGGCACATACATAAATACAAGTTCAATATGTGGTCTGATCAAATACATATATCCTACCTGATACTTTGGATCAGACCAGTGTTTAATGAGGGTTGTCCAGTCTTCATCTGTAATATATTCCACTGGAGATGTTTGGGCGATTTCATTGTTAGCCTTGCCTTCAAAGTGAGATTTTCTAAGGTGGTACCGATACTGTCGCAGAGCAGACTAAAAAACATCAGTGCATGCTTGTTTAGTTGCATCATCTTTCGGATCCAACTTGAACCTCATCTGTTGAAAAAATAATGTGAGTCTTAATAGGAGGAAGCTAGAAAGTATGGGACAGAGCAAGACAATATTACTAATTGTGGTGAATAACATTACTTACTGATAAATGGTCAAGGAAGGTGTTAAACTGGGTATTGCCTTTCTCATTCCTGTACCGGATCCACGTTGGGAGGATACGTGCATGACACCTAATGGCAACAACTGCCTCTCATACTAACTTGGCTAACTCTGTAGCATCACGTGACCTTTTTAAACCTGCCTCAAAATGGATCTCCATTATTCCTCCTTTAGATCTTGTTAATCTGTCAAGCATTATCCCTGATGTCTGTTTCCGCTTGCGTCGTGGTGCTAGTTCAACAACGAATATGGAAAGTGTTAGTGTACATCAAACTGTGAGAGTACATATAAAGGAGCATGCAACTGCAACTTGACTCGGTCAGGTACCGTATTGGTGTTGATGCTCATGAGGTTCATCTGATCTTGCCAAGTCCTGTTGTGTCAGAAGTGCTTCAGAAGTAGTGGTAGGTGTGAAGGCAGCTTGGGAATTGGCCGGAGCAAACGAACAAGTAACTCGTTGAGATGCTGGAAAAGTTGAAGAGGATGCTGCAGCTGGTGGAGCAGGTGATACTGTGTTTGTAGATTTAGCCGGTGGACTTGGACCTTCTACTGCACTATAAGTACCAGCAGAATCTGGACGGCAGATCCTTTTCCGTTTCACCCGATGAGTAACACCACTCCCTACTCTATTATTTTCCTTGCTCTTTTTTGACTTTGCCATGTCAAGCCGTACCCACAACACAAAAGAATAAAATCGCTCTTCAGAACTCATTGATGCATGATACAGATAAGCAATACTTTGATGTAAGACAACCGTATGAGGATGGAATATGTAAGAAAAGCAGGATGGCATGCCATATTCACAGCTAGGATGTGTAAACTAAGCAGAAGGATTTTCATGAAAATAGAAGTAATGCAAGCTAGACACTGTATGAAAGATGCAACCAATATTACTCTGCCAAGTTAAAAGTGTCTTGTCATAAGTGGCAATTCAAAAAATTATAAGCAGTACAACGTAGAAATCAATGCAAGATGCAACCACTATCAAACTGCCATGTTAAAAGTGTCCAATCATGAGTGACTAATGCAGGATACACAACGACAGTACTTTGATGTAAGAACATGGTATGATAGATAGATGTAGTGTATTCTAGACACAGAATGACATGTCATATGCACATGTATAACGTATGAACTCAGTAGGTTCTATTTAATCAAAATAGAAGAAATACAGGCTAGACAACATATGCAACATGAAACCAATTATCACACTGTCAACTTAGAGCAAGCACCTGCGATGGTGGAGTACGGGAGATGAACTCATCATGTAGACTTGGGACTTCAACTTCACTAGCAGTAGAAGTGGCAAATCTAGAGAGTCTCTGTTTGCGTCGATGCGGAGGACCACCAACATCCCCTAACTTACTCTTTTCCTTCCTATTTTCTGATATTGCCTTATGAAGTCAAAACCACAAGAAGATGAATAAAATCAGCTCTGCATAACTGGTTGATGCATGATACACATGAACACTATTTTGATGTAAGGCAAGCGCAGGATAGGAGGATGGAATATATACAAAAAAGACAACATTTCATATTCACACGTACGATAGGAGGATGGAATATGTATGAAAAACAACAAGCGGAAGGCATTTCAACAAAATTAGAAGAAATGAAAGCTAGGCACCATATGAACATGCAACCAATATCACTCTATCAGGTAAAAAGTGTCTCATCGTAAGTGCCATTTCAAGAAATTAGAAGCAGTACAAGCTAGAAGACAATGCAAGATGCAACCTACATCACAATCCCAAGTTAAATGTGTCTTATGGGTAAGTGATCGTTGCAGATATAAGTTGTAAGCTACGCAGATGCAATTCAACATAATCGGAAGCAATACAAACTAGACATCATACAGAAAATGCAACCGCATATAACAATTCCAAGTTAGAGCAAGCACCTGCGATGGTGGAGTAGGGGAGATGTGCTCATCATGTACACGTATGTTCTAGAAACAGGAACACGTGTCATATTCACACGCATTATGTGTAAAGTAAGCATATGCAATTCAACAAAGTTAGAAGCAATACAAGCTAGACATCATACACAACATGCAACCACATATAATAGTGCCAAGTTAGAGCAAGGACCTATGATGGTGGAGTAGGGGAGATGTTCTCATCATGTACACGAATGTTCTAGAATCATGAACACGTGTCATATTCACAGGCATTATGTGTAAAGTAAGCAGATGCAATTCAACAAAGTTAGAAGCAATACAAGCTAGACATCATACGCAACATGCAACCACATATAATAGTGCCAAGTTAGAGCAAGCACCTACGATGGTGGAGTAGGGGAGATGTGCTCATCATCTACACAACTATGTTGACTGTCTAGCCTTGCGTTGTCTTGCGAATCTTGTTGGGAGGATGGCGGAGTAGAATCTATAGAGAACCTCCGTTTCAATTGCTCGGAAGGACCACCATCATCCAAGGCCTTGCCAATTTCCTTCAGCTTTATTGATTTTGCATTGTGAGGTCAAACCGACAAGAAAAAGGAATATAATTCGCTCTTCAGAACTCATTCATGCATGATACTGACGAACACCACTCTGATGAAAGGCAAAGTCATGATACGAGGATGGAATATGTACGAAAAAATGGACGGCTTGACATATTCACACCTATTATGTGGTAACTAAGCAGAAGGCACTTCAACAAATTAGATGCACTGCAAACTAGACACCATATGAAAGGTGCAATCAATATCACTCTGCCATGTTAAAATTGTCTTGTCATAGGTGGTGTTCATCAAACTAGAAGCAATACATGCTAGAAATCATATTCAAGACGCAAACCAATATCACACTGCCAACTTAAAGGTGTTCCATCATAAGTGACTGATGCAGGATACACAAGAAGAGTAGTTTCATGTAAGAACATGGTGTGATAGACAGATATAGTATGTACCAAAACAGGAAAGCATGTCATATTCACACGTATCATGTGTAAGATAAGAAGATGCAATTTACACTAATTAGGAGCAATACAAGCTAGACATCATATGCAACATGAAGCCAGATATCACACTGCCAAGTTAGAGAAAACACCTTGGATGGTGGAGTAGGGGAGCAGAGACTTGGACCTTGTAATGCACTATGAGTACAAGGAGAATCGGTACAGATGCCTCGTCTACGTTGCTGCAGAGGACCACCATCATCGCCTTCCTTACTCTTTTCCTTCCTCTTTCTTGATTTTGCCTTGTCAAGTCAAACCCACAAGAAAAAGGAATAAAATTTGCTCTTCAGAACTCATTGATGCATGATACTGACGAACACTACTTTCATGTAAGGCAGCCGCATGATAGGAGGATGGAATTTGTATGAAAAACAGGACGGCGTGACATATTGACATGTATGATGTATAAAGTGTAAACTAAGCACAAGGTGCTTGAACTTGTTAGAATCAATGCAAGGTAGAAACCATATGAAAGATGAAACCAATATCACTCTGCCAAATTAAAAGGGTGCCCTAACAAATGTATTTGACCAAATTAGAAGCAATACATGGCAGCAGGCTAGAAATAATATGCAATATGCAACGAATAAAGGTGACTCATCGTAAGTGATTGATGCAGGATACAGAAGAGAGGTAGTTCATGTAAGAACAAGGTTAACACATAGATGTAGTGTGTACCAAAAATAGGAAGGCATGTCATATTCACAAGTATAATGTGTAAACTAAGCAGATGCAATTTACTCTAATTAGAAGCATTACAAGCTAGACACTGTATGCAACATGCAACCACATATCACACTGCAAAGTTAGAGCAAGCACCTGTGATGGTGGTGTGGGGGAATTGCATTCATCAACTAGAGAGCTACGTTGACTATCTTCATTTAGCCTTGCTGTTTCTTGAGAATCATGTGGGGAGGATGACACTGCACTCCTTAAATGAGTATGGCGTCTCACAATAAGCCAACTGGGTGACTGTCTCATCATAACTGATTGACGGGGGATACAAAAGAGCATTAGTTTGATGTACGAACATGGTTAATAGACATATGTAGTATGTATCAAAAACAGGAAGGCATGTCATTATCAAAGGTATAATGTGTAAAGTAAGCAGATGCAATTTAACCAAATTGGGAGCAATACAAGCTAGACACCATATGCAACATGCAACCACATTTGACAGCGCGAAGTTAAAGCAAGCACCTGGGATGGTTGTGTGTGGCAATTGAGATCATCAACTGCAGAGCTACGTTTACTATCTCCAACTGCTCACACTGCATCCTTTTGAAGGAAATATGCCCTAGAGGCAATAATAAAGTTGTTATTTATATTTCCTTATATCATGATAAATGTTTATTATTCACGCTAGAATTGTATTAACCGGAAACTTAGTACATGTGTGAATACATAGACAAAACAGAGTGTCCCTAGTATGCCTCTACTAGACTAGCTCATTGATCAAAGATGGTTATGTTTCCTAACCATAGACATGAGTTGTCGTTTGATCAACGGGATCACATCATTAGGAGAATGATGTGATGGACAAGACCCATCCGTTAGCTTAGCACTATGATCGTTTAGTTTTACTGCTATTGCTTTCTTCATGACTTATACATGTTCCTATGACTATGAGATTATGCAACTCCCGAATACCGTAGGAACACCTTGTGTGCTATCAAACGTCACAACGTAACTGGGTGATCATAAAGATGCTCTACAGGTGTCTCCGAAAGTGTTCGTGGTGTTGGCATAGATCAAGACTAGGATTTGTCACCCCGAGTGTCGGAGAGGTATCTCTGGGACCTCTCGGTAATGCACATCATAATAAGCCTTGCAAGCAAAAGACTAATGAGTTAGTCACGAGATGATGTAGTAAGGAACGAGTAAAGAGACTTGCCGGTAACGAGATTGAACTAGGTATAGAGATACCGACGATCGAATCTCGGGAAAGTAACATACCAATGACAAAAGGAACAACGTATGTTGTTATGCGGTTTGACCGATAAAGATCTTCGTAGAATATGTAGGAGCCAATATGAGCATCCAGGTTCCGCTATTGGTTATTGACGGGAGATGAGTCTCGGTCATGTCTACATAGTTCTCGAACCCGTAGGGTCCGCACGCTTAACGTTTGATGACGATCGGTATTATGAGTTTATGAGTTTTGATGTACCGAAGGAGTTCGGAGTCCCGGATGAGACCGGGGACATGATGAGGAGTCTCGAAATGGTCGAGACATAAAGATCGATATATTGGACAACTATATTCGGACATCGGAAAGGTTCCGAGTGATTCGGATATTTTTTGGAGTATATGGGCCTTATTGGGCCATACGGGAATAGAGTAGAAAGGCCAAAAGGAAGGAGGCGCGCGTCCCCCGCTCTGGTCTGAATTGGACAAGGGGTGCAGCCCCCTTTTCCTTCTCCCTTTCCACCTCTTTCCTTCTCTCCTACTCCGGAAAGGAAAGGGGAATCCTACTAGGACTTGGGAGTCCTAGTAGGACTCCCCACACTTGGCGCCCCCCCTCTAGGGCCGGCCTCTCCCTTGCTCCTTTATATATGGGGGCAGGGGGGCACCCTAGGACACACAAGTTGAATTGTTTTAGCCGTGTGCGGTGCCCCTCTCCACAGAAACACACCTCGGTCATACCGTTGCAGTGCTTAGGCGAAGCCTTGCGCCGGTAGATACATCATATCTGTCACCACGCCGTCGTGCTGGCGAAACTCTCCCGTGAAGCTCAACTGGATCAAGAGCTCGTGGGAAGTCATCAAGCTGAACGTGTGCTGAACGCGGAGGTGCCGTACGTTCGGTGTTTGATCGGTTGGATCACGAAGAAGTTCGACTACATCAACCGCGTCACTTGACGCTTCCGCTCCCGGTCTACGAGGGTACGTAGACACACTCTCCCCCTCATTGCTATGCATCTAGTAGATAGATCTTGCGTGATTGTAGGAAAATTTTGAAAATACTACGTTCCCCAACAGTGGCATCATGAGCCAGGTCTATGCGTAGATGATATGCACGAGTAGAACAGAATGAGTTGTGGGCGATACTAGTCATACTGCTTACCAGCATGTCATACTTTGCTTCGGCGGTATTGTCAGATGAATCGGCCCGGACCGACATTACTCGTACGCTTTCCCGAGACTGGTTTCACCGTTATGAGCACTCGTTGCTTAAAGGTGACTGGCGGGTGTCTGTCTCTCTCACTTTAGCTGAATCAAGTGTGCCTACGCCCGGTCCTTGTGAAGGTTATAACATCACATACTTGACGAAACATCGTTGTGGTTTTGTATGCGTAGGTAAGAACGGTTTTTGCTTAAGCCCGTAGCAGCCACGTAAAACTTGCAACAACAAAGTAGAGGACGTCTAACTTGTTTTTGCAGGGCATGTTGTGATGTGATATGGTCAAGACATGATGAGTTATACGGTTTTGTATGAGATGATCATGTTTTGTAAAGTTATCGGCAACTGGCAGGAGCCATATGGTTGTCGCTTTATTGTATGAAATGCAATCGCCATGTAATTGCTTTACTTTATCACTAAACAGTAGCGATAGTCGTAGAAGCAATAGTTGGCGAGACGACAACGATGCTACGATGGAGATCAAGGTATCGCGCCGGTGACAAAGGTGATCATGACGGTGCTTTGGAGATGGAGATCAAAAGCACAAGATGATGATGGCCATATCATGTCACATATTTTGATTTGCATGTGATGTTTATCTTATTATGCTTCTTATTTTGCTTAGAACGACGGTAGCATTATAAGATGACCCCTTACAAATTTTCAAGGTACAAGTGTTCTCCCTGAGTATGCACCGTTGCGAAAGTTCTTCGTGCCGAGACACCACGTGATGATCGGGTGTGATAAGCTCTACGTTCAAATACAACGGGTGTAAGATAGTTTTGCACACGTAGAATACTCAGGTTAAACTTGACGAGCCTACCATATGCAGATATGGCCTCGGAACACTGGAGACCGAAAGGTCGAGCGTGAATCATATAGTAGATATGATCAACATAAGATGTTCACCATTGAAACTACTCCATCTCACGTGATGATCGGACATGGTTTAGTTGATTTGGATCACGTGATCATTTAGATGACTAGAGGGATGTCTATCTAAGTGGGAGTTCTTAAGTAATATGATTAAATTGAACTTTAATTTATCATGAACTTAGTCCTCGTAGTATTAGCATATCTATGTTGTAGATCAATAGCTCAAGATGTTGCTCCCCGTTTATTTTTTTTATGTTCCTAGAAAAAACTAAGTTGAAAGATGTTAGTAGCAATGATGCGGAATTGTTCCATGATATGCGGATTATCCTCATTGCTGCACAGAGAATTATGTCCTTGATGCACCGCTAGGTGACAGACCTATTGCAGGAGCAGATGTAGACGTTATGAACGTTTTGACAAAAGCTCGGTATGATGACTACTTGATAGTTTAAGTGCACCATGCTTTACGGCTTAGAACCGGGACTTCAAAAACGTTTTGAACGCCACGGAGCATATAAGATTGTCGGTGTACTAAAGTAGGGGTACCCTAGTATCCCGAACTTGTGCACGGGCAGTCGCAGCGCCCCGCGGCAAGGCTTGCCGGGTGACCGCCAAGGTCCTCCGTGGTTCCTTTGGAGCCATTCAAGAACAAAGTATTCAAGCCAAGGAGACAAGGCCCCGGCAAGAGGAGCTTGCCGGGAAGTCCACTCAAGGCACAAGACCCCTGCGAGAGGAGCTTGACGGGAAGGCCAACCAAGGCATCTCAAGGAACTTGCCGCGACGCGCCACACGTCCCGGCAAGGCCCGGTGAGCGACAAGCTCCCGGACGCGACAAGACAACGACCGCGGCAAGGCGCTTGCTGTGGCAAGCTACCACTCTGTACCCACGCTACAGCACATCCGCCAACGTGTCGCTCTAGGACCCTTCCAGGCGTACATGGCGGGAGGCTGTGCAGCCAGCGGTGCGCGGTGGCAAGCGGCGCTGACAAGGTTGCCGCCGTGGCGAACGGTGGCGTCCCTTACGGTCCCTTTTTGCACTGTTCGGGCGACGCAGACGGACATTTAATGCCCTTGTCCCCTGCCGTCAGGGTTAGGTAGGATGCACTGTACAGGTAGTTGTACCAAGTACAACATCTTTTCCATTTTTACCCTCAACTGCGTTGCCACCTGTCGGTGACCCCTTGAGCATATAAAAGGAGGCCCATGCGCAACGTAGAGGGGGGTTCGAACACTCTCACGCTCGGTCTCGTTAGCTGCTGGTGTGTACTGTAGCATTCAGCGCTCCTGAGCAAGAACTCAATACAAACCACAAAGCAGGAGTAGGGTTTTACGCATCCGTGCGGCCCGAACCTGGGTTTTACGCATCCGTGCGTAAAACCCTACTCCTGCTTTGTGGTTTGTATTGAGTTCTTGCTCAGGAGCGCTGAATGCTACAGTACACACCAGCAGCTAACGAGACCGAGCGTGAGAGTGTTCGAACGCCCCTCTACGTGGCGCATGGGCCTCCTTTTATATGCTCAAGGGGTCACCGACAGGTGGCAACGCAGTTGAGGGTAAAAATGGAAAAGATGTTGTAGTTGGTACAACTACCTGTACAGTGCATCCTACCTAACCCAGACGGCAGGGGACAAGGGCATTAAATGCCCGTCTGCGTCGCCCGAACAGTGCAAAAAGGGACCGTCAGGGATGCCACCGTTCGCCACGGCGGCAACCTTGTCAGCGCCGCTTGCCACCGCGCACCGCTGGCTGCACAGCCTCCCGCCACGTACGCCTGGAAGGGTCCTAGAGCGACACATTGGCGGATGTGCTGGAGCGTGGGTACAGAGTGGAAGCTTGCCGCGGCAAGCGCCTTGCCGCGGTTGTTGTCTTGTCGCGTCCGGGAGCTTGTCGCTCACCGGGCCTTGCCGGGACGCGTGGCGCGTCGCGGCAAGTTCCTTGAGATGCCTTGGTTGGCCTTCCTGGGAAGCTCCTCTCGCCGGGGTCTTGTGCCTTGAGTGGCCTTCCCGGCAAGCTCCTCTTGCCAGGACCTTGTCTCCTTGCCTTGAATACTTTGTTCTTGAATGGCTCCAAAGGAACCACGGAGGACCTTGGCGGTCACCCGGCAAGCCTTGCCTCAGGGCGCTGCGACTGCCCGTGCACAAGTTCGGGATACTAGGGTACGCCTACTTTAGTACACCGATAGGAGCCCCCGGGCCTGGGCCATACACGGTGCCGAGCGCTGTTGGGCCAGGCCCAAATCAGTGCGCGGGCACGCGCGGCCTGGGTTACGACGTATCTTGCTCTGTATCCACCACGCCCTCCCCGAACGGCATGCGTTGATTGCGGCGTCGTGGGAGAGATCGTGGGCGGTTTCTTTATTCGGAAAGGCGGAACGTCCGCCCCTCCCTCCTTATAAGCAGGGGAAATAGGGGCAGTTCGCCCATCCGCCCGTTGCTACTCCAACCTCGAGAACCTCCGCCGCTCCCCTTCTTCCCAAAGCTGAAAGAGAGCAGTGCTCCGCCCCCCATCGCCACCAGCATCGCCAACGCCGCCGACCTCCCTTACCACTTCCGCCATGGCTCCGAAAACCGACAAGGGGACTGGCGCGAAGTCGGCCGAGGCTCAGCGGCTCGCGGCGCTGCGAAAGGAGCGGGCTTTCTTCCCCCCCAAGCTTGCTGCGAGGGAGCTGAGGGAGAACTACTACCTCTTCTGGTCGGGGGAGACGCGGGCGCACCCGCGCACGAAGGTACTTCCAGCCATCGCTTGGAAAACGGCTCCAACTGGATACCCTTTCTTCGCCTTGTTCTTCTACTACGGGCTCTGCCCGCCGATTTTTGAATTTCTCTGCGACATTATGAACACCTACGGGATCCGCCTCCTTGACTTCACCCCCAACGCCGTTCTGACCATGGCAGTTTTCGCACATCTCTGCGAAAACTTTGTCGGAGTCCATCCCAATGTAGCCCTTTTTCGCCACTTCTTTATGCCCCGAGTTGAGAGAGGAGAGCCTTTATCCGGCGGAGTCTCCTGGATCTCGAGGGCCCACAAGAAGGAAGCTTATCTGAAGGGAGAGCTCCGCGGCAAGTGGGAGGAGTGGAGAGCAAACTAGTGCTGGATCGTCGAGGAGAACCCGCAGCCATTTACTGCCTGGCGCCAAACCCCAGTAGTGCGCGGCAGCGACTGGAGCAACGTGGCCCCGGAAGACGATAGGCTGAAGATTGCCGTCACCCGGATCCAACGCCTCAGGCTTGCCGGGCTCACTGTAGGCGCAGTTGGCACAGACTTCCTTCGCCGCTGCATCGCCCCCCTGCAGGAGAGGAAGAGACCCGCCTGGGAGTTTGAGAATGCGGCGGACATCATGTGGCTGCGCCCGGGCCTCAACTTCAACTTCACTGTCCTGGAGCTCAACGCGATGCTCCAGGAGCTGTTCAAGTATGACCCTCAGCACCCCGAAGTGTTCAGGTTGCCGAGGGGTGTCGTTCCGCTGTGCAACAACTCCGCGCTCAGCCACATTCGCGCGATGATGCCGCTGTGCGACTCGCATGGGATCGACCCAATTTGCAAGAGCCTGCAGATGAAGCCGTGCAGGAGTTCTTCAACAGCTTGGAAGAAGTGCCGATTCGCTCCGACGAGAAGAAGGGTCTCACCCGCGACACCACCGATACGGAGCTGGCGCGCATCGCCACTAGGCTGGAAGAGGCAGAGGCAGCAAAGGCGGCAAGCCTTGCCGAGCGAGGGGAGCTAGCCGGCGAGGAGGAGCTTGCCGGGCAAGACGCCGAGTCGAGCGAGCCTGCCGAGCAGGGCGTCGAGTCGAGCGAGCCCGCCGAGGATACGAGCGGCTCGTTGGAGATCGATTCCTCTTCCTCCTCATCTTCGGATAGCTCGCCGCAAGCAGAGCCCCCAGCTCCACCAAGAAGGCGTCTCCGCAAGGCCGGGGATGTAGCGGAGCGGCCGACGAGTCAACAGGCACCGCGCCGCGTGACGCACTCCACCGCGGCAAGCACGGTTGCCACGGGAGCACCTCGTGCTTCTGCAGCAACTGGAGCGGGGTCTTCCCGGACCACCACTTCTGCTCCTGCCGCCCCTCACGCCACGGCGACAGCCAGAGCGGGGTCGTCTCAGACCACCGCCACTGCTCCCGCCAAGCGGCCAAGGGAGCCTACTCCTCCGCCTCCTCGCACCGGGCGTGAGCCGGATTTCGACTTCTCCGCGCTCAGCTCCGACGAGGAAGAAGAAGAGTAAGATTCTTGTTGTACTTGTATTGCTTCAATTCTTTGATGTTTTGTCTTGTATCTCATTTGCTTCATTCCGGACATATTCCTTTTCAGGACTCTGGCCCAGAGAGCGGCAAAGAGAGCCAAGGTCCCGGCGAGGAGAGAGGAGGTGATCATCGTCGAGGACGAACCCACCGAGACCACCCTGCCGGACCCGGCAACTAATCTTCAGAGCAGCCCCCAGCGCAGCCCCCAGTGTAAGTATATGGTTCACTTTCAGCTGTTAGGCGCGCATGGGTGATCTTTCTTTGCTGACATTTGTTTGTTGATTTGTGTAGGAGCAGAGCAGCCACACCAGGAGCGCCCGGAGACTGCCCCCGACGTGCCATCTGCTTCAAGTACGCCGCCAAGGGAGAGTTCTCCGGCAGGGGTCTCCCCAGCAAGGGAGAGTGCTCCGCCAAGGGAGAGTCCTCCGGCAAGGGAGACCTCTCCGGCAAAGGAGAGCACCAGCGGCCCCCCGCCGGCGGGGACTACGACTGAGCCGCCAAGGGATAGCTCTCCGGTAAGGGAGCCTGCCGAGGAGCCGGCCCGCGCAGGTAATCCTCTCGCTTCAAACTTCCCTTGGGCTTTTCTTCTTTTGATTCTTCTTTTTGGATATTTGCTTGACTGTTTTCTCCCCCTTTCCGGCCGTCAGATCCATCTGCTGCGAAGCCGACGGAGACAGAGGCTGCTGGCAAGGAGAATACGCGCGGCAACACCGGCGACGCCGCTGCCACTGAAGAAGCGGCCGGTGCTGATGATCCCGCCGGCGACGAGGTCGCCAAGGCTGTCGCCGCAGCAGCTGGCGAGGGGTCTGGCGATCGCACTGACGGCCCTGAGGCCGCAGGAGCATCAGGCGCTACGCCGACCGCCGATCCCTCCGCCGCTGCCGCAGCGCCAGGCTCTAAAGAGCCCCAGCCAGGCGTCTACCTGAAGGCCGGCGATGGCATCTTCATCAACCTCCCCTGGGCGTCCATGTCCAGGGCGCCGGTCAAAGGAGAAATCTTTGACGGAGAAGTGCTTGCCTCCGCCGGGCAGACGCTTGTTGACGTGCCGAGCAGCAGCAGCGGCGAGCCTGAGGAGGAGCGGCTGCTGCGGAAGCTGTTGTCGCTCTACCGCGCTCGGCAAGCCAAGCTGGAGTCCCACGAGGCGCTTGCCGCGAAGGCGGGAGCCGACATCGAGAAACGCGCGGAGGAGCTCCAGGCCCTCAACTAGGAAGCTCTCCGGTCCTTGGCAGAGGAGCGGGAGCAACTTGCTGAAGAGCAGACGACCTTCTTCCTCGAGAAGGCCGAAGTCGAAGAGCAACAGGGGCTTGCCACCGAGAAGCTATCTGCGCAGGAAGGCGAGCTGGCGCAGCGGAAGGTCAACCTCGTTAGCCATGAGGAGGAGCTTGCCGCGTGCGAGCAATCACTTGGCGGAGCCCTCAAGCAAGCAGAGGACGCTGCCGCAGCTACCGAGGTCGCCAAGAAGGAGTTGGAGACGAAGGTGGCGCAGCTTGAGGCCGATCTCAGGGCGAGAGGTGAAGAGCTTGCCGCGCTCAAGCACGAGCGGGAGAAGGACGCCCACAGCAACTCGGAGCTGCAGGTTCGCCTCGCCGAGAAGGGCAAGGAGCTCAGCGCCGCCAAGGACTCCAACGCTGATCTTGAGTTGAAGCTGACCACTTTGACCAAGACACTGGACGGCGCCAGGGAGCGGGAGGCGGCCTTGAAAGAGGAGATCAAGGCCGAGAAGGCGCTGCTGACGAGTGCTGCTACCGTCCAGAACACATTCAGGGAGACCGTCGAGCACTGGACGGAGGGTCTCGTGAACGCTACCGTGGATATTGACAAGGAGCTGGCGCAGCTGGGGATGGAGGATCTCGGGTATCCCTCCGACGAGAACCTCCAACCCAGCGCCAAGCTCACTCTGTTCTTCAAAGGCGTGGCGACGGCCCTCCAGCGACTCCGGGAGAGGATCCCAAAGCAGCTGGCCGACGAGTCACGCAAGCTCTGCGCGGGAGCTCTTCAAAAGGTGCTGGTGAAGGTGTCCTTCCGCAATGCGGGCCTCAACCTCACCAACGTCCTCAGGTCCCTGCCGCAGGATGCTGATCTGGAGGCGCTCAAGGACCTTGTCGCACCCATTGTGGACAAGGTGAGCGGGATCAAGAGGGTTGAGGGCGGTCGCGTAGACTAGACCGCCCGTTTTCTTCTTTTCTTGTCGCTGCTGGTCATGTTATGAGAACAATCTATTAGAGCTGCGACAAGCTGCTTTGTAATATGACTCTATTTTGGGTAGTGATTGCAATGTTATTTCCTTTACTTGACTCCTTCCTTTGTATGTTTCTGCCCTACGCTTTTAGGGAACTTGCCGGCGCGGGCACCTTAGCCGCGAGCGCTGAGTGCGGGAAGTTAGCAGCCTGCTGGCGGTGCCGTTACCGACAAGAAACCTTGTCGCAACTAGTCGCATCTCACTTAAGTTGTTGAGCGAACTCGAAACAAAGTTGTTGAGTGGACTCGGAACAAAGTTGTTGAGCGGGCTCGAAACAAAGTTAAGGGCGCAACTAGCTACGAGTTGGTTCCTCCGCGCACAGGTTTTCCATACAAAGCACGGTCGTTCAAGGAAGATAACTTAAAAATTTAAAAATCTGATTGCTCAAGCTTTGGCAACTTAGCTTTTCTGTTGTTTGTTTCCCGGCAAGGCGAAACCTTCTTGAATGACGCCTGGTCCATACCACTACCTTCTCCTGCCCCCCCGGCAAACTTGTGGGCGAGGGAACCTTCCTTTCCTTGAGAAAAAGAAAGAAAGAAGAGAAAATAAAGATATGGAGCCTTACGGCTCGTTATTGCTTACCGGGGGTAGGTGCTGCACAAAGTGTCAGATAACACATGCAAAAAATAGAAAGCATGAAATTGACAAGATGTGCGGAGCACATTGGCTTTACTTATGCACGGGGTCTGCGCCCGGCTTTGTACAAAGGATTACATGCAACAGCGGCAAGACTTGTACAAAAGGTGGTTGCTGGAACGGGTTCCGGCAACCGCGCCTTACGGGTAAAACTTACGAAGATGCTCAATGTTCCAGGAGTTGCTCACCGGAATGCCATCTTCGGTCTCAAGGCGGACAGCGCCAGGCCTAGTGACTCGTTTCACCCGGTAAGGGACTTCCCACTTCGGCGTCAACTTGTTGGAATTCTTGGCGGACTGAACGCGCCGAAGAACAAGGTCGCCTTCCTCGAGACTTCTGGCGTTAACTTTGCGGCTATGGTAGCGGCGCAAAGCTTGCTGGTAGCGAGCAGCTCGTACAGCAGCCTGAAGACGGTCTTCCTCAAGGAGCAGCGCGTCATCTTGTCGCAGCTGCTCTTGCTCAAGCTCATCATAAGCGAGCACTCGAGGTGACCCGTATACGAGTTCCGTGGGGAGAACTGCCTCTGCTCCATAGACTAGAGCGAAAGGTGTCTGGCCAGTGGCTCGATTTGGCGTCGTCCTGATCGACTAAAGAACCACCGGCAGCTCCTCAATCCAGTTTCTTCCGCACTTGTGCAGCCTGTCGAAAGTTCTGGTCTTGAGGCCACGCAGCACTTCAGCATTTGCCCTCTCCGCTTGACCGTTGCTTCTCGGGTGAGCAACAGAAGCGAAGCAGACCTTGGCGCCAAGATCTTGGACGTACTGCATGAAGGTGCGGCTCGTGAATTGCGTACCGTTGTCGGTGATGGTCCTGTTAGGGATCCCGAAGCGGCAAACAATCGACCTGAAGAACATGACTGCTGACTGTGCTGTCACCTTCCTCACTGCTTTCACTTCCGGCCACTTTGTGAACTTGTCGATTGCAACGTACAAGTACTCAAAGCCCCCGACTGCGCGGGGAAAGGGGCCGAGGATGTCGAGCCCCCTGACCGAAAATAGCCAGGATAAAGGGATCGTCTGGAGAGCTTGAGCTGGCTGGTGTATCTGCTTGGAATGGAACTGGCACGCTTCACACTTGGTTACTTGTGCAGTTGCATCCTGGAGGGCTGTCGGCCAAAAGAAGCCTTGCCGGAATGCTTTGCCGGCAAGTGCTCTTACGCCAATGTGGTGACCACATATGCCTCCATGTATCTCTGCCAACAGCTTTTGTCCGTCTTCACGGGGAATACACTTCAATTTCACACCGTTGAGTCTTCTTCTGTACAGTGGGTTGTCGACAAACTGGTACATACTTGACTGCCGGGCTATTCTTTCCGCTTCTTCTTGCTCTTCGGGAAGTTCTCCTGTCTGAAGGAAACAGACAATCTGCTGTGCCCATGCTGGAGCTTGTGGCTCGACAACTAGGACTAAAGGCACATCTGCTGCTGCGGGAACATCCGCTTCTACGGCGAGAACCTATGGCTCAGCCGGAGCATGATGTTCCCCGGCAAGCTTGCCGGAGCAAAACTTGTCGGGAGCGTCTGCTTCAACGGAACAAACCCTAGGGCTTGCCGGAGCAGACTGCTCCTCAGTACTCTTGGCGTTGATCTTGGGGACCTTCTTGGCGGCGGCTTCGGGAAGCTCTGCCGGAAAATAGTCACCAGAAATCAACTTCCTCTTCTTGCTCTGTCTAGTTGATGGTGTTACGGACGGTTGAGTCAGCTTGAGCACAAAGATCCCTGGTTCCACAGGTAACTTAAGTGCGGCGCACTTCGACAGGCCATCGGCGATGTCGTTCTGAGCCCTCGGAACATGCTCCATCTGTAGGCTATCAAAGTGCTCTTCTAGCTTTCTTACTTCATCAACGTAGGCTTCCATCAACGGACTCTGATAATTCTTGTTCACTTGGCGGACGACCAGCTGCGAGTCACCCCTGACAATGAGCTTCTTGATCCCAAGGTCTTCTGCGATCCTGAGACCGGCAAGCAATCCTTCATACTCTGCGGTATTGTTTGTTGCTTGCTCCTTGGGAAAGTGCATCTGGACTACGTACTTGAGGTGCTCTCCGGTGGGTGCGACAAGCAGCACGCCAGCACCGGCGCCTTGCAGTGAGAAGGCACCATCAAAGTACATCAGCCACTCTTTGCTTGCTTCCTTGACGGGGATGCTCGTTTCTAGAATTTCTTCATCTGGTGTTGGCGTCCACTCTGCTATGAATTCTGCCAATGCTCTGCTTTGGATAGTTGAAGTGCTCTCAAACTTGAGGCCAAAGCTTGACAGTTCCAGTGCCCACTCAACAATCCTGCCTGTTGCTTCTGGATTCTGCAGTATCCTCTTCAGTGGAAAGCGAGTGACAACTGCGATCTCATGTGCTTGGAAGTAATGGCGCAGCTTTCTCGAGGCCATGAGAAGGCCTAAAAGCAATTTCTGCACACCAGAGTACCTTGACCTAGCCCCCTGCAGAAGGGAACTGACAAAGTAAACTGGGCGCTGCACCATTCTCTTCTGTATCTCCTGCGCAGATCCATCTTTGTCGGGACCAGAGCTTGTCGGGGAAGCCCCCTTCTTGTCGCTGGATGCGCCTGCCGTGGTTGCTGGCTCATCATCTGCCTCCCTCTCCGCTACTAACGCAACACTAACCACTTGATTGGTTGCCGCTAGATACAGCAGCAACTTCTCTTGTGGCTTAGGTGCGACAAGTATTGGAGTGGAGGACAGGTATCTCTTCAAGTCTTGCAGCGCAACCTCCGCGTCCGGAGTCCATTTCATTGGACCTGCCTTTTTCAATATTTTGAAAAACGGCAGGGCATGCACAGCAGACTTGGAGATAAACCTGCTGAGAGCAGCCACGCAACCGGCAAGTCTTCGTACATCCTTGACGCGCTTTGGTGCTTCAATCTGCTCAATGGCCTTGATCTTGTCGGGATTGGCTTCAATTCCCCTCTGGGACATGAAGAACCCGAGAAGCTTGCCGGAAGGGACTCCAAACACACACTTCTCGGGGTTGAGCTTGAGGCTGATCTTGCGCAGATTTGCAAAAGTCTCGTCTAAATCTTGAATCAGAGTTGTTCTGTCCTTGCTCTTGACCACTATGTCATCCATGTAGGCTTCCACATTTCTGTGAATTTGTGGCTCAAAAGCTGTATGGACTACCCTTGCAAATGTTGAACCAGCATTCTTCAAACCGAAAGGCATCCGTATGAAACAGTACGTGCCACATGGAGTGATGAATGCGGTCTTCTCCTCATCCTCTTCTGCCATGAAGATTTGATGGTATCCTGAGTATGCGTCAAGAAATAAAAGCAAGTCACATCCGGCCGTGGAGTCAACAATCTGGTCAATGCGCGGCAAGGGAAATGGGTATTTGGGACAAGCTTTATTCACATCGGTGAAGTCAATACAAAGCCTCCATTTCCCGTTTGCCTTGCGCACGACTACAAGATTGGCCAACCATGTAGGATGGAGCACTCCTCTGACAAGGCCTGCTGCTTCCAACTTTTTGATTTCTTCTGCGATGAATTCTTGGCGCTCCACGGCTTGCTTCCTGACTTGCTGTTTGACGGGCCGCGCATGAGGACGGACGGCAAGGTGGTGCTCAATTACTTTCTTGGGAACACCGGGGATGTCAGACGGTTGCTATGCAAACACATCGATGTTCGCCCGCAGGAAAGCAATGAGCGCGCTTTCCTATTTAGGGTCAAGAGTGGCCCTGATGGTGAAGGTACCACCGGTGCCGTCCTCTTTGGCGGACACCTTCTTGGTCTCTGGCGGAGCTGCCATCGTCTTCTTACACTTGCCGGTGGAGCTCGATGGTGCGTCCTCGACGGTAGCGCAGCACTCCAAAGAGGTGCGCTTGCCAGAGTGGGCATCAGAACTCTTGCCGGACTTGGTCTTCTTCTTCTCCCCGGGAGCTTCAGCGGCAAGTGACTTGCGATCTGTTGCGGCTGCTGCTTCTCGGTAGATCTTGTCGGCGCAGATAAGAGCATCCTTCTTGTCGCCAGGGACAGAGATGACGCTTATCGGGCTTGGCATCTTCAGCATGTTGTAGGCGTAGTGAGAGGCTGCCATGAACATGGCGAGTGCTGGACGGCCGAGTATCCCATTGTAAGGCAATGGAAAATCGGCAACGTCAAAAGTGACCCTCTCAGTCCTGAAGTTCAGCTCGCCGCCAAATGTCACTGGCAACATGATCTTTCCCTTCGGCTTGCTCCTTCCCGGGTTGATTCCTTGGAATGTGCCGGTCTCTTCGAGCTCGCTGTCAGGGATCTGGAGTTTCTGGAGTACAACGGTGGAGATCAGGTTCAAGCCGGCCCCGCCGTCAACTAGCATCTTAGTGACCTTGAGGTTGCGAATAGTTGGTGAAACCAACATCGGCAAGCACCCGACCGTAGTTGTGCGATCAGGGTGGTCCTCAATATCAAAGATGATAGGCGTGCTGGACCACTTCAGAAGCTTGCGTGATTCGACAGGTGGTTCTGCCGGATTGACTTCCCGCACCCACTGCTTGAGTTGGCGGTGTGAAGTATGTAGAGAAGCACCACCGTCAACGCACAAGACCTCTGTGGCTTTCTGGAACTCCTGCTCACTGGTCTCGACATCATCCATGTCTTCATCGTCGTCGTCATCTTCATCCTTGTCGCGGCCGCGGGGAGGTCTCTCTCCTTGCCGCTGCTTGGCCTTGCCGCGGCGTCCTCCTCGGCCGGGGCGCTTCTGGCCGGATCCTCCAGCACCTCCTTGGGCCTTCTCCTTGTCGCGTCGCTCGTATTCAGCCTTTTGCTGCTCAACAAGCTGCTCGACCCTCTTGCAGTTCTGGAGGTCATGGCCCTTGGTGCGGTGGATCTTGCAGTACTGCTTGTCGGTGCCGTCCTGCTTGTCGACGGTAGCCACAGCCTGGCAGTTGGTGCATGCGGCAATCTCCTTGCCGGAGGTACCAGCTTTGGCTTTCTTGGCGCCACCTTCGTTGCCGGACTGCTCAACGACTAGCACATCTTTTCCTTTGTTCTTCCTGTTATTCCGCCGCCGGCTTTTCTTTGTCGGGGCAGCATCCTCATTGTCAGATCCTCCTGCTCCTGTATCCTCTCCGAAGTGTTTCCTCCCTTCCTCAGCACATGCGCACTTGTCGGCCAGGGCGTACAGCTCGCTGACGTCCCTGATCTTGCACATCGCCATCTCCTCCCTCATCCCGCGGTTACGCACGTTCTAATGGAACGAGCTGATAACAGCGGCAGGGTGGACATCTGGGATGTTGTGCTGTACACGGCTGAATCTCTGGATATACTTGCGCAGGGGTTCTCCTTCCTTCTGGGCGAGCAGATGAAGGTCACTTTCCTGGCCATGAGGTTTGTGGCCGCCTGTAAAGGCGCCAACAAACTGATGGCATAGGTCTGCCCAGGAGGATATGGAGTTGTCTGGCAAGTGCATGAGCCAGGACCTGACGTTGGGTTTGAGCACCAGCGGGAAGTAGTTGGCAAGGATCTTGTCGTCCTGCCCCCCGGCAGCTTGCACCGCGATGGTGTAGATGCTGAGGAACTCCGACGGATGCGTCTTGCCGTCGTACTTCTCTGGTACGTCTGGCTTGAAATTCTTCATGCTGGGCCACTGGACTTGCCGCAGCTCACGAGTAAACGCAGGACAACCTACCGCGTACGGCAAGTCGCCTGGTTCCCCTGGCGCATGCATGTCGACAGCGGGCCTAGCGCGCTGGTCTGATTGACGTCGCGCTTCTCTTCGGCGGTCGATACGAGTACGAGCGTCTTCTTGCTGTCGTTTGTGAAGAACTTGGCGCTGATCGCGACGAGCTCGTGGATCTGACGACGCGGTGGAGTCGCTGTCGAGGTGGATCCGGCGAGTCGGTGATCTTGGCCTTCGGGGCGGAGAGTGCACGGTGGTTGCACCCCCACCGGTCTTGTCGCCATCGGCCCGTGCCTGGCTGACTTGCCGCGGCTGCGATGTACTCGGCTGCCGTGGAGTGTCGCCGTTGGCGAAGGCGATGAGACTCTGAATGGTGGCCCTCCAGTCGTCGATCTTGTCTGCCGCTGGAGGGTAGTCTACGAGCAGTTGAGCTCGTGCCAAAGCTTCTGCTGGAGTGGCGGGTAGCGGTTGCGAACGGTGTGAGGAGCGGGATATGCTCGGACTTCTAACTATGTTAGAAGGAACAGTATCCCGTCCAGGCGACCGTGCCTTGCTCATGCCGGCATGTTGGTGTGCATGCTGGTCTTGAGCATTCCGAGATCCACCAGCTCGATCTTGGTCCAACAAACGTATGGTACCGTGAGTACCATGACGCTGCCGGTCCCGCGCCTCCTGAGATGGGCGCGGTGCATGTACGGACGCCAAGGTCTTGGAGTGCGCCCGGTCGTTGTGGGAACCGTCTACGCCGCTGATGGGCAGCGCAGCTTTGTCCTTGGACTTGGCGGCACCGTGAGCTCCCTCATCGACGCCCGTTCTTCCGCCGGCGTCTACCCCACCAGCCGTTTCCTCCGGCGGTGGTGGGATCGACGCGGACGGAGCAGCTGCCTCCGAAGCCTTCTTGTTCGGCGGCATGTTGATGAGGATGATGAAGATCTAGCTCGTGTGAACATCGGATCAGGTTCACACAACCTCGACGCACCCCTCCCTGACGCTCCAAAGATGTCGGGGAAACTGATCCACGAGCACCTATGGGGATCGGCGGACCGAGCCCCTTTCGGTTCGGCGGGGGCGGAGATCGCACGAAGAGCAGATCGAGGCGAAGCACACGAGCAGTTTACCCAGGTTCGGGCCGCACGGATGCGTAAAACCCTACTCCTGCTTTGTGGTTTGTATTGAGTTCTTGCTCAGGAGCGCTGAATGCTACAGTACACACCAGCAGCTAACGAGACCGAGCGTGAGAGTGTTCGAACCCACCTCTATGTTGCGCATGGGCCTCCTTTTATATGCTCAAGGGGTCACCGACAGGTGGCAACGCAGTTGAGGGTAAAAATGGAAAAGATGTTTTAGTTGGTACAACTACCTGTACAGTGCATCCTACCTAACCCGGACAGCAGGGGACAAGGGCATTAAATGCCGGTCTGCGTCGCCCGAACAGTGCTAAAAGGAACCGTCAGGGACGCCACCGTTCGCCACGGCGGCAACCTTGTCAGCGCCGCTTGCCACCGCGCATCGCTGGCTGCACAGCCTCCCGCCACGTACGCCTGGAAGGGTCCTAGAGCGACACGTTGGCGGATGTGCTGGAGCGTGGGTACAGAGTGGTAGCTTGCCGCGGCCACCGCCTTGCCGCGGTCGTTGTCTTGTCGTGTCCGGGAGCTTGTCGCTCACCGGGCCTTGCCGGGACGCGTGGCGCGTCGCGGCAAGTTCCTTGAGATGCCTTGGTTGGCCTTCCCGGCAAGCTCCTCTCGCCGGGGTCTTGTGCCTTGAGTGGCCTTCCCGGCAAGCTCCTCTTGCCGGGGCCTTGTCTCCTTGGCTTGAATACTTTGTTCTTGAATGGCTCCAAAGGAACCACGGAGGACCTTGGCGGTCACCCGGCAAGCCTTGCCGCGGGGCGCTGCGACTGCCCCTGCACAAGTTTGGGATACTAGGGTACCCTTACTTTAGTACACCGACAGGAGCCCCCGGGCCTGGGCCATACACGGTGCCGAGCGCTGTTGGGCCAGGCCCAAATCAGTGCACGGGCACGCGCGGCCTGCGTTACGCCGTATCTTGCTCCGTATCCACCGCGCCCTTCCCGAACGGCACGCGTTGATTGCGGCGTCGTGGGAGAGATCGTGGGCGGTTTCTTTATTCGGAAAGGCATAACGTCCGCCCCCTCCCTCCATATAAGCAGGGGAAACAGGGGCACTCGCCCATCCGCCCGTTGCTACTCCAACCTCGAGAACCTCCGCCACTCCCCTTCTTCCCAAAGCTGAAAGAGAGCAGCGCTCCGCCCCCCATCGCCACCAGCATCGCCAACGCCGCCGACCTCCCTTACCACTTCCGCCATGGCTCCGAACCGACAAGGGGAAGGGCGCGAAGTCGGCCGAGGCGCAGCGGCTCGCGGCGCTGCGAAAGGAGCGGGCTGTCTTCCCCCCCAAGCTTGCCGCGAGGGAGCTAAGGGAGAACTACTACCTCTTCTGGTCGGGGGAGACGCGGGCGCACCCGCGCACAAAGGTACTTCCAGCCATCGCTTAGAAAACGGTTCCAACTGGATACCCTTTCTTCGCCTTGTTCTTCTACTGCGGGCTGTGCCCGCCCTTTTCTGAATTTTTCTGCGACACTATGAACACCTACGGGCTCCGCCTCCTTGACTTCACCCCCAACGCCGTTCTGACCATGGCAGTTTTCGCACATCTCTGCGAAAACTTTGTCGGAGTCCATCCCAAAGTAGCCCTTTTTCGCCACTTCTTTATGCCCCGAGTTGAGAGAGGAGAGCCTTTATCCGGCGGAGTCTCCTGGATCTCGAGGGCCCACAAGAAGGAAGCTTATCTGGAGGGAGAGCTCCGTGGCGAGTGGGAGGAGTGGAGAGAAAACTGGTGCTGGATCGTCGAGGAGAACCCGCAGCCATTTACTGCCTGGCGCCAAACCCCAGTAGTGCGCGGCAGCGACTGGAGCAACGTGGCCCCGGAAGACGATAGGCTCAAGATTGCCATTGCCCGGATCCAACACCTCAGGCTTGCCGGGATCACTGTAGGCGCAGTTGGCGCAGACTTCCTTCGCCGCTGTATCGCCCCCCTGCAGGAGAGGAAGAGACCCGCCTGGGTGTTCGAGAATGCGCCAGACATCATGAGGCTGCGCCCGGGCCTCAACTTCAACTTCACTATCCTGGAGCTCAACGAAGTGTTCAGGTTGCCGAGGGGTGTCGTTGGCATCGCGTTGAGCTCCAGGACAGTGAAGTTGAAGTTGATGCCCGGGCGCAGCCTCATGATGTCCGCCGCATTCTCGAACTCCCAGGCGGGTCTCTTCCTCTCCTGCAGGGGGGCGATGCGGCGGCGAAGGAAGTCTGCGCCAACTACGCCTACAGTGAGCCCGGCAAGCCTGAGGAGCTGGATCCGGGCGACGGCAATCTTCATCCTATCGTCTTCCGGGGCCACGTTGCTCCAGTCGCTGCCGCGCACTACTGGGGTTTGGCGCCAGGCAGTAAATGGCTGCGGGTTCTCCTCGACGATCCAGCACCAGTTTGCTCTCCACTCCTCCCACTTGCCGTGGATCTCTCCCTCTAGATAAGCTTCCTTCTTGTGGGCCCTCGAGACCCAGGAGACTCCGCCGGATAAAGACTCTCCTCTCTCAACTCGGGGCATAAAGAAGTGGCGAAAAGGGCTACATTGGGATGGACTCCGACAAAGTTTTCGCAGAGATTTGCGAAAACTGCCATGGTCAGAACGGCGTTGGGGGTGAAGTCAAGGAGGCGGAGCCCATAGGTGTTCATAATGTCGCAGAAAAATTCAGAAAAGGGCGGGCAGAGCCCGCAGTAGAAGAACAAGGCGAAGAAAGGGTATCTAGTTGGAGCCGTTTTCCAAGCGATGGCTGGAAGTACCTTCGTGCGCGGGTGCGCCCGCGTCTCCCCCGACCAGAAGAGGTAGTAGTTCTCCCTCAGCTCCCTCGCGGCAAGCTTGGGGGGGAAGACAGCCCACTCCTTTCGCAGTGCCGCGAGCCGCTGCGCCTCGGCCGACTTCGCGCCCTTCCCCTTGTTGGTTTTCGGAGCCATGGCGGAAGTGGTAAGGGAGGTCGGCGGCATTGGCGATGCTGGTGGCGATGGGGGGCGGCGCGCTGCTCTCTTTCAGCTTTGGGAAGAAGGGGAGCGGCGGAGGTTCTCCAGGTTGGAGTAGCAATGGGCGAATGGGCGAACTGCCCCTGTTTCCCCTGCTTATAAGAAGGGAGGGGGCGGACGTTCCACCTTTCCGAATAATGAAACCGCCCACAATCTCTCCCACGACGCCGCAATCAACGCGTGCCGTTCGGGGAGGGCGCGGTGGATACGGAGCAAGATACGGCATAACCCAGGCCGCGCGTGCCCGTGCACTGATTTGGGCCTGGCCCAACAACGCTCGGCACCGTGTATGGCCCAGGCCCGGGGGCTCCTATCGGTGTACTAAAGTAGGGGTACCCTTGTATCCCGAACTTGTGCACGGGCTGTCGCAGCGCCCCGCGGCAAGGCTTGCTGGGTGACCGTCAAGGTCCTCCGTGGTTCCTTTGGAGCCATTCAAGAACAAAGTATTCAAGCCAAGGAGACAAGGCCCCGGCAAGAGGAGCTTGTCGGGAAGGCCACTCAAGGCACAAGACCCCGGCGAGAGGAGCTTGCCGGGATGGCCAACCAAGGCATCTCAAGGAACTTGCCGCGACGCACCACGCATCCCGGCAAGGCCCGGTGAGCGACAAGCTCCCGGACGCGACAAGACAACGACCGCGGCAAGGCGCTTGCGCGGCAAGCTACCACTCTGTACCCATGCTCCAGCACATCCGCCAACGTGTCGCTCTAGGACCCTTCCAGGCGTACGTGGCGGGAGGCTGTGCAGCCAGCGGTGCGCGGTGGCAAGCGGCGCTGACAAGGTTGCCGCCGTGGCGAACGGTGGCGTCCCTGACGGTCCCTTTTTGCACTGTTCGGGTGACGCAGACGGGCATTTAATGCCCTTGTCCCCTGCTGTCAGGGTTAGGTAGGATGTACTGTACAGGTAGTTGTACCAACTACAATTTCTTTTCCATTTTTACCCTCAACTGCATTGCCACCTGTCGGTGACCCCTTGAGCATATAAAAGGAGGCCCATGCGCAACGTAGAGGGGGGTTCGAACACTCTCACGCTCGGTCTCGTTAGCTGCTGGTGTGTACTGTAGCATTCAGCGCTCCTGAGCAAGAACTCAATACAAACCACAAAGCAGGAGTAGGGTTTTATGCATCCGTGCGGCCCGAGCCTGGGTTAACTGCTCATGTGCTTCGCCTCGATCTGCTCTTCGTGCGCTCTCCGCCCCCGCCGAACCGAAAGGGGCTCGGTCCGCCGATCCCCATAGGTGCTCGTGGATCAGTTTCCCCGACAAAGATGTTCCAAGAGTTGAAATTAGTATTTCATACTCATGCCCGTGTCGAGAGGTATAAGACTTCTGACAGTACTTTGCCTATAAGATGGAGGAGAATGGCTCAACCAGTGAGCATGTGCTCAGATTGTCTGGGTACTACAATTACTTGAATCAAGTGGGAGTTAATCTTCCAGATAAGATAGTAATTGACAAAGTTCTCTAGTCACTATCACTAAGTTAGTATAACTTCGTGATGAACTATAATATGCAAGGGATGACAAAAGGAATTCCCGAGGTCTTCGTGATGCTGAAGTCGGCGAAGGTAGAAATCATGAAAAAGCATCAAGTGTTGATGGTTAACAAGACCACTTGTTTCAAGTAAAGGGCAAAGGGATAGAAGGGGAACTTCAAGAAGAATGACAAGCAAGTTGTCACTCCCGTGAAGAAACCCAAAGCTAAAACTCAAGCCTGAAACTAAGTGCTTCTACTACAAAGGAAATGGTCACTGGAAGTGGAACTGACCTAGATACTTGGCGGATAAGAAGGATGGCAAAGTGAACAAAGGTATATTTTGATATACAGATTATTGATGTGTACTTTACTAGTGTTCATAGCAACCCCTGGGTATTTGATACCGGTTCAGTTGCTAAAATTAGTAACTCGAAACGAGAATTGCAGAATGAACAGAGACTAGTTAAAGGTGAAGTGACAATGTGTGTTGGAAGTGGTTCCAAGATTGATATGATCATCATCGCACACTCCCTATACTTTCGGGATTAGTGTAAAACCTATATAAATGTTATTTGGTATTTGCGTTGAGCATGAATATGATTTGATCATATTTGTTGCAATACTGTTATTCATTTAAAGTCATAGAATAATTGTTATTCTGTTTACATGAATAAAACCTTCGATGGTCATACACCCAATGAAAATAGTTTGTTGGATCTCGATCGTGGTGATACACATATTCATAATATTGAAGCCAAAAGATGCAAGGTTAATAATGATAGTGCAACTTATTTGTGGCACTGCCATTTAGGTCATAATGGTGTAAAGCGCATGAAGAAACTCCATAGTGATGGACTTTTGGAATCACTTGATTATGAATCACTTGGTGCTTGCGAACCATGCCTCATGGGCAAGATGACTAAAACTCCGTTCTCCAGAACAATGGAGCGAGCAACAGATTTGTTGGAGATCATACATACAGATGTATGTGGACCAATGAGTGTTGAAGCTCGCGGCGGGTATCGTTATTTTCTGACCTTCACTGATGATTTGAGCAGATATGGGTATATCTACTTAATGAAGCACAAGTCTGAAACATTTGAAAAGTTCAAAGAATTTCAGAGTGAAGTGGAGAATCATCGTAACAAGAAAATAAGAGTTTCTACGATATGATCGTAGAGGTAAAATATTCGAGTTAGCGAGTTTGGCCTTCAGTAAAAACAATGTGAAATAGTTTCACTACTCACGCCACCTGGAACACCATAGTGTAATGGTGTGTCCGAACGTCATAACCGTACTTTATTAGATATGGTGTGATCGATGATGTCTCTTACAGATCTACCACTATCGCTTTTGGAGTTATGCATTAGAGACAGCTACATTCACGTTAAATAGGGCACCATCTAAATCCGTGGAGATGACACCGTATGAACTGTGGTTTGACGAGAAACCTAAGCTGTCATTTCTTTAAGTTTGGGACTGCGATGCCTATGTGAAAAAAGTTTCAACATGATAAGCTCGAACCCAAATCGGAGAAGTAAATCTTCATAGGATACCCAAAAAGAAACTGTTGGGTACACCTTCTATTACAGATCCGAAGGCAAGGTCTTTGTTGCTAAGAGTGGATCCTTTCTAGAGAAGGAGTTTCTCTCGAAAGAAGTGAGTGGGAGGAAAGTAGAACTTGATGAGGTAATTGTACCTTCTCCCGAATTGGAAAGTGGAACATCACAGACTAGTTCCAGTGATTCCTACACCAATTAGTGAGGAAGCTAATGATGATGATCATGAAACTTCAGATCAAGTTTCTGCTGAACTTCGTAGATCAACCAGAGTTCGTTCCGCATCAGAGTGGTACGGCAACCCGGTTTTGGAAGTCATGTTACTGGACCATGATGAACCTACGAACTATGAGGAAGCAATGATGAGCCCAGATTCCGCAAAATGGCTTGAGGTCATGAAATCTGAGATGGGATCCATGTATGAGACCAAAGTGTGGACTTTGGTTGACTTGCCCGATGATCGGCAAGCCATCGAAAATAAATGGATCTTCAAGAGGAAGACTGACGCTGACGGTAATGTTACTGTTTACAAAGCTCGACTTGTTGCGAAAGTTTTTCAACAAGTTCAAGGAGTTGACTACGATTAGACTTTCTCACCCGTAGCGATGCTTAAGTCTGTCCGAATCATGTTAGCAATTGCCGCATTTTATGAAATATGGCAAATGGATAACAAAACTGCATTCTTTAATGGATTTATTAAAGAAGACTTGTATATGATGCAACCAGAAGGTTTTGTCAATACTAAAGGTGCTAACAAAATGTGCAAGCTCCAACGATCCATCTATGGACTGGTGCAAGCATCTCGGAGTTGGAATATACGCTTTGATAAGTTGATCAAAGCATATAGATTTATACAGACTTGCGGTGAAGCCTGTATTTACAAGAAGTGAGTGGGAGCACTACAACCTTTCTGATAAGTATATGTGAATGACATATTGTCGATCGGAAATGATGTAGAATTTTCTGGAAAGCATAAAGGAGTGTTTGAAAGGAGTTTTTCAAAGAAAGACCTTGGTGAAGCTGCTTACATATTGGGCATCAAGATCTATAGAGATAGATCAAGACGCTTGATAAGACTTTCGATGAGTACATACCTTGATAAGATTTTGAAGTAGTTCAAAATGGATTAGTCAAAGAAGGAGTTCTTGCCTGACTTGTAAGGTGTGAAGTTGAGTAAGACTCAAAGCCAGACCACGACAGAAAAATATAGAGAGAATGAAAGTCATTCCCTATGGCTCAGCCATAGGTTCTATAAAGTATGCCATGCTGTGTACCAAACATGTTGTGTACCTTTCCATGAGTTTTTCAAGGGGGTACAATAGTGATCCAGGAGTAGATCACTGTACATTGGTCAAAATTATCCTTAGTAGCTGGATGACTAAGGAAATGTTTCTCGATTATGGAGGTGATAGAGAGTTCGTCGTAAAGGGTTACGCCGATGCAAGATTTGACACTAAATCCAGATGACTCTAAGTATCAATCTGGATGCGTATTGAAAGTGGGAGCATTTAGCTAGAGTAGCTCCATGCAGAGCATTGTAGACATAGAAATTTGCGAAATACATACGGATCTGAATGTGACAGACCCGCTGACTAAACTTCTCTCACAAGCAAAACATGATCACACCTTATTACTCTTGGGTATTAATCACATAAGCGATGTGAACTAGATTATTGACTCTAGTAAACCCTTTGGGTGTTGGTCACATGGCGATGTGAACTATGGGTGTTATTCACATAACGATGTGAACTATCGGTATTAAATCACATGGCGATGTGAGCTAGATTATTGACTCTAGTGCAAGTGGGAGACTGAAGGAAATATGCCCTAGAGGCAATAATAAAGTTATTATTTATATTTTCTTATATCATGATAAATGTTTATTATTCATGCTAGAATTGTATTAACCGGAAACTTAGTACATGTGTGAATACATAGACAAAACAGAGTGTCCCTAGTATGCCTCTACTAGACTAGCTCATTGATCAAAGATGGTTATGTTTCCTAACCATAAACATGAGTTGTCATTTGATCAACGTGATCACATCATTAGGAGAATGATGTGATGGACAAGACCCATCCGTTAGCTTAGCACTATGATCGTTTAGTTTTACTACTATTGCTTTCTTCATGACTTATACATGTTCCTATGACTATGACATTATGCAACTCCCGAATACCGTAGGAACACATTGTGTGCTATCAAACGTCACAACATAACTGGGTGATCATAAAGATGCTCTATAGGTGTCTCCGAAAGTATTCGTGGTGTTGGCATAGATCAAGACTAGGATTTGTCACCCCGAGTGTCGGAGAGGTATCTTTGGGCCCTCTCGGTAATGCACATCATAATAAGCCTTGCAAGCAAAAGACTAATGAGTTAGTCACGAGATGATTTGTTAAGGAACGAGTAAAGAGACTTGCCGGTAACGAGATTGAACTAGGTATAGAGATACCGACGATCGAATCTCGGGAAAGTAACATACCAATGACAAAAGGAACAACGTATGTTGTTATGTGGTTTGACCGATAAAGATCTTCGTAGAATATGTAGGAGCCAATATGAGCATCCAGGTTCCGCTATTGGTTATTGACCGGAGATGAGTCTCGGTCATGTCTACATAGTTCTCGAACCCGTAGGGTCCGCACGCTTAACGTTTGATGACGATCGGTATTATGAGTTTATGAGTTTTGATGTACCGAAGGAGCTCGGAGTCCCGGATGAGACCGGGGACATGACGAGGAGTCTCGAAATGGTCAAGACGTAAAGATCGATATATTGGACGACTATATTCGGACATCGGAAAGGTTCCGAGTGATTCGGATATTTTTCGGAGTATATGGGCCTTATTGGGCCATACGGGAATAGAGGAGAAATGCCAAAAGGAAGGAGGCGCCCCCCCCTCTGGTTCGAATTGGACAAGGGGTGCAGCCCCATTTTCCTTCTCCCTCTCCACCTATTTCCTTCTCTCCTACTCCGAAAAGGAAAGGGGAATCCTACTAGGACTTGGGAGTCCTAGTAGGACTCCCCACACTTGGCGCGCCCCCTCTAGGGCTGGCCTCTCCCTTGCTCCTTTATATACGGGGGCAGGGGGGCACCCTAGGACACACAAGTTGAATTGTTTTAGTCGTGTGCGGTGCCCCTCTCCACAGAAACACACCTCGGTCATACCGTTGCAGGGCTTAGGCGAAGCCCTGCGCCGGTAGATACATCATATCTGTCACCACGCCGTCGTGCTGGCGAAACTTTCCCGTGAAGCTCAACTGGATCAAGAGCTCGTGGGACGTCATCAAGCTGAACGTGTGCTGAACGCGGAGGTGCCGTACGTTCGGTGCTTGATCGGTTGGATCGCGAAGAAGTTCGACTACATCAACCGCGTCACTTGACGCTTCCGCTCCCGGTCTACGAGGGTACGTAGACACACTCTCCCCCTCGTTGCTATGCATCTAGTAGATAGATCTTGCGTGATCGTAGGAAATTTTTGAAAATACTACGTTCCCCAACACCTTTTGAGCGCTGAAACGCTTAGTGCTTATCTTCGAATTACACTGGAGCGACTTCTATCTTTTCTTTTCAGCATTCATCAACACTGCGTCAGAGTTTGAAATACCCATGCATAAAAAAACAATAGTGTGAGTATGGGTGAAGTGTGTGCACAATTAGAACAGTGTAAAGGTAGTAGATAGCAGGTCGGTGACAAATAAATGACGGGAGACATATGATAGCTCTACAACATGCATGGCACACTAAATTACTACATGATTCTATGAAAATAACATTCGACTGAAAACAAATAAGTCAGTCCATTTTTTCTGCACCGTCCGATGTACAAAGAACGGGCAGTTCGCCTTCATCTACCTCCAGCCTGTCAGTGTTGACGATCTTCCTCGAAACGGCAGAGACCACCGGCCCAGTTCCCTGCCTGCGCCCTCCCCTCGACCTCACCGCACCGTCGTGCTTGGCGCCGTCCCCCAGCAATCCATTCAAGCCCCGCCGACCTCCAGATCAGGTGCAAGTAGCTCCTGCGCCCACACCCCTATGATAGACACCGATGCGCCGCTTCCCCGGCGAACATGCGGACTAGGTGCTCCGCGCGCCTAAGCGGGTGCTACTTCTTTTAATTGCGGTTCAACTGACCCTGAATTGAAATCCAGGCGGGCTACTGACCTCTAGCAAAGGTGAAATAGTAAAGGGAGGAAACCTTTTGCATTTAGTATGACGAAGAAGATGCAGTAAGAAGCGCTCAACTTGTTTCTTTCGTGGGATGAATACGATGCGAGCAGAGACGTAAGGTTTGCATGAATAAGGGAAGAGGAGTACCTCTTTCTGCTGGTAGTGTTGTGTCCTCCTTCCGTTTTTTCAACGATCTTCTTGTGGTTCGCTGGAAACAAGAAGTTGTGGAGGATGGTGCAGCCTTGGATGAACCCATGGCCAAGTTTTTGAGTGTGGTGTGATGGCCATCTGTCGGCGGCGAGGAAGCAGATCCGAGGCGGCGAACGACGGCGTAGCGGGAACAGCTCCGGTGCAGTGGACGGTTGCAACAGTGGAGCGGCAGCAGTGAGGCGTAGGACAGCGTAGTCAGAGTGGTTCGGGTACGGCGCACGTCGGCATCGGCGTCGTGGATTCAGCTCCACCTCGGCTTCAGTTGCTAAGTCCTTGAGGGCATTGCGGTTGCAGTTGCGTTGGACGACGGCGTTGGGGTATCGGCTCCGGCGTGATGGAGTTGGGCGGCGGTGGATTCGGCGCTATGGGGTGGAGGACGGAGGAGGCTGGGGTTTCGTGGCTGGTGGAGAGGGCGTTTTGGCACCCACGGAGTATGAATGGGGAAACGGAGGGATGTGGGGAACTGAGGGGGAACAATGTTTCGGTTTGGGACGCGCTTGTTTGAAATTTGGGGAAAGTTACATACTTTGCCGCCATCTAAAATTTCGGACATTTTGCGGGTTGGGGATAGGACAGTAATCTCAGGTGTCCCAAATGTGGGCGGGATAGATTTCCGCCGAGCGCATGGGTGTTTAGGTGCCCACGGCGTATGAATGCTTCTCGGAGGCGGTTGAGACTGGTGTCTTGGTGAAGTTACAAACCTACCCTGGTTTAGACCTTTGGACATCGGGCCGATAGGCTACACGGGCCAGAGTCAGGACAGTAATTTCCTACCGCCAAACAATAGTCTCGCGCGGTTTTGGGTGACCAGAGGCCTATTTGGCGCTTCGTTCAATATTTGGGAGCAGAAGCATTAATGTTTTCGGTTCTCTTGAATTGAACATTCAGGATTTGTCAAACTTCACAAATCTTTACTCTTGAAAATCCTAAAGCTACGATTATTTTGGAATGGAGGTGGTACATTTGAATATACATTGTACACGAGTATATATTAAAAAATAAGCAACTTACCTCAGTTCATGCATGGTTGCAGATATATTCTCCTTGGTTGCAAAAAAAAGTTAGACATGCGTATGAATATATATAGCATGTTCAAACGCACAACAAAGATTGATGCCCCCTTTTACATCTGATTTACAAATGCCATTATCTCGGGTTCAAATAGATGAATGCACTTCCTATGAATTCGAATCTTTGAAACCCCCTTTATGCTGAATTCGACATGTATTCTATTTAGTAGCTAGCAATTTGGAATGTATCCATGCAAGTGACAAATGTATAAAGTGCTTCACACTAACAACATGGAGTGCACTAATTAATGTTTATATATGAATTGCAAAAGCATCCATTGCCTGTATTTCAAACCGCTCTCACTCTATGGAACGATAATATGAAATAAACACATGCACCTGCTAGAATTCAAAAGAGTATGGGTGTCTGATAGACCGATTTTCATCCATACGCAAATTGCAAAATTCATGATCTCATCCAAAAATAATAATGCCATTTATATTTTAATTTAATGCGTAGAACCACCTTTTATACGTAGATGCACTATGCATCAGCCCGTTCTCACAAACGCTCTATATATCTCTCTATCTACCGCATAAGTGCACACACTTTATATGCATCGGCATTTCTCTTTCACACATGCTCACAGTCTCTCTCGGGGTGTCGCGCAATCTCACGCACATGCTATCTCTGTATCTCTCTCTCTCTCTTTCTGACTACTATGTACCACTCTTTTCACTAATCTCAGTAGGAAAACACTATTTCTCTCACATGCATATATACACACGCACGGTCTCTACTAGCCCTCTATACGCACATATATGTGCCTACGTGTCTCCTGCACGCACATTATCTTTAGGCCTCTCTCGCACACATCCCCCCCCCCAGACACACCTCTCTCTTAGTACTTGGCAGATATGATTCCATCATATGATTCGGTAGGATATCCCTGACTATTAGGCTGGATGGTAATATGAGGCAAAGTTTTACCCTAGTTCGGACCCTTGCAGTTGAGGAAAAAGCCTACTCCTGGTACTATATATTAGTGATAGGGGTGTGTACAAAGTACACGTGAATACCAGGCATTATGCGTGTGTGTATACTATCGACGAACTAGCCCCCAAGCTTCTGTAACATACTGGGGGCCTATGGTTACAAATCATATATAGTCGGCTTATCACCAGTGGGGATAGAGTCCTCCGGGACTTTGGTAGCTAGCTTCGTGTTGTACGCCGAGTCCTCCACATGGGTCTTCGTATGACGTGTCTCGATCCAACCTATGTGGCGCAGGATGGAACCGACCCATGAGTCCTCATGTTGACCCACCACAACTAGAAATGATGTGCCCACCACACCACACACACAATCGGCCACTAAGAAAATAAGAATATATAATAGTACAATGTTATACATGAAAGTTAATTGCATGGTGCATCCAAAAATATTTGTTCTGCATTGTGAATATTTATACATTCTCCTAAAATATTAGTCACGGGAAAGAGAAACGAAGGGCATATCTCTCCTTGTCTCCACCGGACATCCCCTCTTTCTACACCACTTTCATGTACGCACACAAACTATCTCTCGGCCCTCTAAAAGTATGCATGCACACGACACATTCACGCATGACAGCCACTGTATTTCAAGCTAAAGCACTATACGGTCACTAGAGTTCAGAATATGCTCATTAAGGTCACCGTATACATTCTCGTGGTGATCATACAATATCTAGCTCACGATACGTCTCCGTATTTTCTTGATGACACTGAGGGACTTTGCATTTGATGCGTGCTTCGTATTTTGTTGACGACACTTACGTTCATTGTATTCGAAGCGAAAGCACGATATGGTCACTAGACTTCAGAATAAGCTCATCACGGTCGCCACATACATTTTGTCGTGCTAACCAACATGTGGTTGGATGGTTAGGAGGACAGTGGTTTCTCGAGCCCACCAGGGTTAAAGTCCCGGTGCTCACATTTATCCTGGGTTAATTTCAGTATTTTTCGGCGATGTGCGTCCAGTGGGAGGAGACGTTGCACTCGACTACGAGGCACCTATGGTAACTTCATAAAATCTCAAGATCATATGCTGGCCCACTCTCTCGAAGGTGCTCATAGGGGTAGGGTCTGCGTGTGTCCGCTTATAGCGATGAGTGCTTGCGCGTATATATGAGCCCTTGCGTCTGTACCGTGTTAAAAAATACATGTCATGATTATACGGTCACTGGCTCACTCGTACAACTCCGTATTTTGTTGACGACACAATCAATTGACTAGTCAAACATTCCACGTGGCACAACTAGTGTTGCACCATCGGGGCGCGTAACCGTGGGGCCCACCTGTCAGCCCGTATATGAAAGAAAGAAATGGTAGTTTGAGTCTGTACCGTGTTAATAAAATACTCCCTCCGTCTCATAATGTAAGACGTTTTTTCGCACTACACTAGTATCAAAAAACGTCTTATATTATGGGACGGAGGGAGTACATTTTAGGGTGATCATACAGTCACTGGCTCACCATACAGCTCCGTAATTTGTTGATGACACGGTCAACTAACCAGTCAAACGGTCCACATTCAGCAGCGCACATTACCATAGGGCCCACCCGTCAGCACGTATATGAAGGACAACAATGGTAATAAATTAGTGGTCGGTGGGTACTCGAAGTCATGAGACCTCTGGTTGGCAGTCGCCGGC
>LR738709.1:95505658-95521123 GCA_902687465.1 Secale cereale
GGGGGACTGATACATCTCCAACGTATATATAATTTTTGATTGTTCCATGCTATTATTTATGATGTTTTGGATGTTTAATGGGCTTTGTTATACACTTTTATATTATTTTTGGGACTAACCTACTAACCCAAAGGCCCAGTCCAGATTGCTGTTTTTTTTGCCTATTTCAGGGTTTTACAGAAAAAGAATATCAAACAGAGTCCAAACGGAATGAAACCTCCGGGAGAGATATTTTTGGAGAAATATACGCACGGGGGACTTGAGAACCTCGGAGTAGGACACACGTGGCGCCCACGAGGGTGGGGGCGCGTCCCCCTATAGGGCGCGCCCCCTGCCACGTGGGCGCCATGTCTGGCCCCCGGTGCCCTCCTTCCACCTATATATACCTATGTACCCTGAAACTATCAGAACAACACAGAAAACCCTAGTTCCACCGCCGCAACCTTCTGTTCTTGCGAGATCCCATCTTGGGGCCTGTTTCGGAGCTCTGCCGGAGGGGGGATCTTCCACAGAGTGCTTCTACATCATCATCATCGCCTCACCATGAGTTGTGAGTAGTTTACCTCAGATGTTCGGGTCTAGAGCTAGTATCTATTTGGCTTTTTCTCTCTCTTTAGATCTCGATACAAAGTTCTCCTCGGTCTTCGAGGAGATCTATTCGATGTAATCTCTTTTTGCGGTGTGTTTGTCGAGATCCGATGAATTGTGGGTTGATGATCAAGATTATCTATGAGAAATAGTTGGTTCTTCTCTGAACTCTTTATGTATGATTATAATATCCTTGCAAGTCTCTTTGAATTATTGGTTTGGTTTGGCCTACTAGATCTATAGTTCCTGCAATGGGAGAAGTGCTTGGCTTTGGGTTCAATCTTGCGGTGTCCTTTCTCAGTGACTGTAGGGGCAGCAAGGCACGTATTGTATTGTTTCCATCGAGGATAAAAATATGGGGTTTATATCACTAAGTTTGAGTTTATCCCTCTACATCATGTCATCTTGCTTAAGGCATTACTCCTTTCTTATGAGCTTAATACACTAGATGCATGCTGGATAGCGGTCGATGTGTGGAGTAATAGTAGTAGATGCAGAATCGTTTCGGTCTACTTGTCTCGGACGTGATGCCTATATATAATGATCATGCCTAGACAGTCTCATAATTATTCGCTTTTCTATCAATTGCTCGACAGTAATTTGTTCACCCGCCGTAGAATATCGCTATCATGAGAGAATTCGCTAGAGAAAACTATGGCCCCTGGGTCTATTCTCAACATATCAATCTACAATCTACTTTACTTTTCCGCTTTTACTTTCTGTTCTTATAACAAAAAATACCAAAAATATCAAACTATCATCTCTATCAGATCTCACTTTCGTAAGTGATCGTAAAGGGATTGACAACCCCTTATCGCGTTGGCTACGAAGTTCTTATTTGTTTGTGCAGGTGCGAGGGACTCGCGCGTGGTCTCCTACTGGATTGATACCTTGGTTCTTAAAAACTAAGGGAAATACTTACGCTACTGTGCTGCATCTCCCTTTCCTCTTCGAGGGAATACAACGCAAGCTCGAGAAGTAGCAAGAAGAATTTCTGGCGCCGTTGCCGGGGAGGCTTACGCAAAAGTCATATACCAAGTACCTATCACAAACCCTTATCCTTTGCATTACATTTTTTCCTCTCCTTTTCATCTCGCCCACTTCACCCTTGCCGTTTTATTTGCCCTTTCTCTGCCGTGTGTTTATATTTCGCTTGCCCTCATGTCTGAGATGGGGTAAGATTTTATCAAGAAGGGTAGTAATGTTGAAGGCAACGTCTATGTTGATCCCGCGGATGAAACTACCACTTTACATATTAAGAAGTTCCGGGTTGGTAGTGGTAATATCATTGGAAAAGGAGTTCTTCAAGACTTCTTTACTTGTGCCGGTGCTTTGCCCACTATGGATGGCTCTATTCTTCACAGAACTAGTAGCCTTGCGGATGTTGTATCTATGCTTATAGTTGAAATTGAAAGGCAATTTATCCATATGCATCCCTGTATTCAGAGAATCTTTTTGGAGTTTTCCAATATTGAGCATTCTTCTGTTAAGCGTGCAGCTACTATCTTTTTGGCTCATGAATTTATATTTATCATGAAAGAGGCCAAAGAAATCTTCACTCATTACAGGGTAGATGCTGGTCGACCTCCCATAGAGGCTATCTTATTTAATCAAGAAGACATAATGCGGTTGCGATCTCCTGATCATGTTGCTTTTAATGAAAACCTTAGAAAAAGGTTCCTACCGATGTCTTGGTTGATAGAATTTCTGAGTTGAATGATGATTTTGCTATTCAAAACAATGGGTTAGGCTTCTCCCTCGAGCGAAGCTCATGACCTTCTGCCAAAAGAACACCTATAATGATGAATTGGTTGTTCACTACAAAGGGCAAAAAGAGGAACATATTCCTCCTGAGCTTGATATGGGGGACTTTTGTCCCATTAAATTTAGCCCTTTTGATTAGTTTTGCTTGCCACAAAGAAAACTTGCCGCTGAACGTAGGTAATATGAGATGAGTTTTCGCGATATATCATATCATTATGGCATTCCCTAGATCTATCCATGTATCGTGCCTAGCTAGGGGCGTAAAACGATAGCGCTTGTTGGGAGGCAACCCAATTTTATTTTATTTTTTGTTTTTGCTTCTGTTTAGGAATAAATATTGCATCTAGCTTCTGTTTAGATGTGGTTTTGTGTTTGGTTTAGTGTTTGTGACAAGTAGAACCTTTGGGAAGACTTGTGTGAAGTTTATATGATCTTGCTGTGAAAAACAGAATCGTTAGCGCTGCCTAGAATGGTCACCAGATTTTACTGGAGCGTGCTATTTAGTTGACTTTTTTTCAAATGATTAATAGACAAATTCCTCACGTTTACCAATTTAGTTTGATTTTTTTGGAGTTACAGAAGTATGCGAAACCTGCAGATTACTACAGACTGTTCTGTTTTTGACAGATTCTGTTTTTCGTGTGTTGTTTGCTTATTTCAATTCATCTATGAGTAGTATTGGGAAGTATGACCCATAAAGAAGTTGGAATACAGTAGGTTTAACACCAATACAAACAAAGAATGAATTCATTGCAGTACCTTTGAGTAGTGGTTTGCTTTCTTATACTAACGGAGCTCATGAGATTTTTGTCTAAGTTTTGTGTTGTGAAGTTTTCAAGTTATGAGTATTGCTTTGATGGACTATGGAACAAAGAGTGGCAAGAGCCTAAGCTTGGGGATGCCCAAGTCACCCCAAGGTAAAATTCAAGGACAACCAAAAGCCTAAGCTTGGGGATGCCCCGGGAAGGCACCCCCTCTTTCGTCTTCATCCATCGGTAACTATACTCGGAGCTATATTTTTATTCACCACATGATATGTGTTTTACTTGGAGCGTCTTGTATAATTTGAGTATTTGCTTGTCAGTTTGCCACAATTATCCTTGCTGGACACACCTATTTGAGAGAGTTATATATGGCCTAGGAATTGATAGAACACTCTATGTGCTTCACTTATATCTTTTGAGTTGAATAGTTTTTGCTCTAGTGCTTCACTTATACCTTTTAGAGCTCGGTGGTAATTTGATTTTGTAGAAATTGTTGAACTCTCATGCTTCACTTGTATCCATTTGAGAGTCTATTAAAAAGCATGGTAATGTGCTTTGGCTATAAAACTAGCCTTCACATGATAGACATCAATATCAATGTAGTAAAAACTTTCACACTAAGTGCATTGAATATGATGAGAAGTTGGATGCTTGATAATTGTTTTGAGATGTGAGGATAGTGATATTAGAGTCATGCTAGTGGAGTTATTATGAAATTGAGAAATGCTTGTGTTAAGGTTAGTGATTCCCGTAGCATGCACATATGGTGAACCGCTATGTGACGAAGTTAGAGCATGATGTATTTGTAAAGTGTCAACCTTTGTGTGGAGGTTGGGGGCGCGCGATGGTTAACTCCTACCAACACCCCCCCCCCCCTAGGAGCATGCGTTGATTGCTTTGTTTTGATGACTCGTAGATTTTTGCAATAAGTATATGAGTTCTTTATGACTAATGTTGAGTCCATGGATTATACGAACTCTCACCCTTCCACCATTGCTAGCCTCTCTTGTATCGCGCAACTTTTGCCGGTACCATACATCCACTATATATCCTTCCTCAAAACAGCCACCAAATATATTCCTCAAAACAGCCACCATACCTACCTATCATGGCATTTCCATAGCCATTCCGAGATATATTGCCATGCAACTTTCCACCGTTCCATTCATATGACACGCATCATATTGTCATATTGCCATGCATGATCATGTAGTTGACATCGTATTTGTGGCTAGGCCACCATGCATAATTTTTCATATATGTCACTCTTGATTCATTGCACATCCCGGTACATCGTCGGAGGCATTCATATAGTCATACTTTGTTCTAGCATCGAGTTGCAATATCGAGTTGTAATTCAATGAAAGTGTGATGATCATCATTATTAGAGCATTGTCCCATGTGAGGAAAGGCTAAATCAATAAAGCCCCTCCAAAAAAAGAAAAAAAAAGAAAGGCCAAAAAAGGAAAGGCCCAAAAAAAAGAAAAAAAGGAAAAAAAAGAAAAGAAAAAGGGACAATTGCTACTATCTTTTTCCACACTTGTGCTTCAAAGTAGCACCATGTTCTTCATGATAGAGTCTCATGTTTAGTCACTTCCATATACTAGTGGGAATTTTCATTAGAGAACTTGGCTTGTATATTCCAACAATGGGCTTCCTTAAATGCCCTAGGTCTTCATGAGCAAGCAAGTTAGATGCACACCCACTAGTTTCTTTTGTTGAGCTTTCATACATTTTTAGCTCTAGTGCATCCGTTGCATGGCAATCCCTACTCACTCACATTGATATCTATCGATGGGCATCTCCATAGCCCGTTGGTACGCCGAGTCGATGTGAGACTATCTCCCTCCTTTTTGTTTTCTCCACAACCACCTCTCTATTCCACCCATAGTGCTATGTCCATGGCTCACTCTCATGTATTGCGTGAAAGTTGAAAGGTTTGGACGAATAGAGTATGAAAACAAGTGCTTGGCTGAAATCGGGGTTGTGCATGATATGAATATTTTGTGTGATGAAGAGGGAGCATAGCCATACTATATGATTTTGTAGGGATAACTTTACTAAGCCATAGTATTTTGAGAAGACATGATTGCTTTATTAGTATGCTTGAAGTATTATTATTTCTTATGTCAATATAGACTTTTGTCTTGAATCTTACAGATATGAACATTCATGCCAGAATTAAGATAATTACATTGAAAAACTACGTTGGTTAGCATTCCACATCAAAAATTCTGTTTTTATCATTTACCTACTCGAGGACGAGCAGGAATTGAGCTTGGGGATGCTTGATACGTCTCCAACGTATCTATAATTTTTGATTGTTCCATGCTATTATTTATGATGTTTTGGATGTTTAATGGGCTTTGTTATACAATTTTATATTATTTTTGGGACTAACCTATTAACCCAAAGGCTCAGTCCAGATTGCTCCTTTTTTGCCTATTTCAGGGTTTTACAGAAAAAGAATATCAAACGGAGTCCAAACAGAATGAAACCTTCGGGAGAGATATTTTTGGAGAAAAATACGCACGGGAGACTTGAGAACCACGGAGTAGGGCACACGTGGCGCCCAAGAGGTTGGGGGGCGCGCCCCCCCTATAGGGCATGCCCCCTGCCTCGTGGGCCCCACGTCTGGCCCCGGTGCCCTCCTTCCTCCTGTATATACCTACGTACCCCGAAACTATCAGAACAACAGAGAAAACCCTAGTTCCACCGCCGCAACCTTCTATTCCCGTGAGATCCGATCTTGGGGCCTGTTCCGGAGCTCCGCCGGAGGGGGGATCTATGTAGCTTCCACGATCCGAATGGACCGAAGTCTCTGTGTTCTGTGTCATCCCTGGATCGGTAATGCTGACACACACAGTACTTGAAGGATTTATAATAGAGTGGCTATCACACACTTGTTACATCGAATGTCTCCAATGAGAAGTTATTACAAAAGTCTATGGCTTAAGGCCATCTAACAAAATAACAGTGGAAGGCTTGGAAAATAAGTGAGTCCATCAACTCCAACGGCATAGCTGAGTGCATGACAAACGACCTAGAATGTCTTATTCCTCGTCTAAAAAGTCTGCAACGTGATATGTTGCAGCCCGAAAACGGGTCAGCACATGGAATATGCTGGCAAGATAACATAGAAGATGCAACTAACAAAATAAAGGCTATATTATATGCATATTTGGCCGGTGGAGGCTCTAAGGTTAAAGTTTTTGCGTAAAGCCAATTTTTCCCTACAACAAAGGAATAAATTTTATTTTAACTATCACGTAGGTTGAAAATCATTGAGAAGGTACCTCCAACTCAATCCCAAATTAAAATTATCATTAAACCAACAAATTAAATTATAGAGTGATGAGATCAACCAATAATTCAAGTACCAGATACTCAAGATGGCCATAACCGGGGACACGGCTAATCATGATCAGTTTGTACACTCTGTAGAGGTTTGTGCACTTTTCCCACAAGACTCGATCACCTCCGTTTGGTTTCTCGCACTGCATGGTGTTTGAGAAACGGATGACCGAGACACAGTCTTTTCGAAGAGGTCCCCTTATCCGGATAGATAGGCCGGTACACCTACAATCCCTCTACATCTGCTAGCCCATCACGGAAAGGTTTCCCACAACTTACTCAACTATGCCAGAGCCCATATTGGCATGTGGCTGCACACGGGAGTTTCTAGCATGAATAGTTTTATGATCCCTTTGAGCCTGGGTGGCATTCCATAGGAAAAATCACACGGAACCCCGGGATTTCCTAGGACAACACTGGATTCCCTAGGTGCCCTGCAACCAATCCACCTAGATGTGTATTCAAGTAGCCACCTTAAGTTGAATCCTTAATTAACAACTCACATCTGTCATGGATTTCACTCAAACCCAAACCACGTCTACGAGCATAGCATAGCAACCTAAGCAAACGTAGAAGTAACTCCCAAGGGTTTGAAAATAATGCAGGTAATAGGTTCTACCTCAATCTACTTCCCAGTCCCACAAGTTAAGAGATCCTAATCATGCAATGTGTGAGGGTTTGATCTAATTCATAAAAACTGGGTAATAGAAGTATGATCAAAGTGTTACTTGCCTTGCTGACGATTCGCAAAACCTAGAGACTCGTAGTAGCACGCTTCACAGTCCGGGTATTCTATCGCAAGCAAACAATAGCATACATAAGCAAACAAGCAAAGATGCACAAACAAAACTCCAAAAGATAATATCTAACCAGAAGGTTCAACTTAAGAACTCCGGTTTGCAAAAAGAATCAAATCGAAAGAAGCAACGAAACTCAAACTGCGAAAGAAACGAGCTCCGGCTACTAATTGGTCTAAAGTCAAATTTTACAGTAGCCAAAACTTTATTCAAGTTGGTTAAACGGAAAGAGGGCGTCGAGACGAAGATCTAGGATTTTGAATCACCTGATTCCGACTCTCGAGCGAAAAGAAAAACGAAAAACAAGATCAGGGCATAAATCACGATCGAAATAATCGCAAATAAATACCCCGAAAAAGAAAACTGACGAACAGACTAACGAACGAACGTTCGCTGTCTGTGGCTAACGGACGATCAGCGTTCGTTAAAACGAACGTACGGACGAACGCCCGCTAAATAACTAAACCGAAAGAAAAACCGAACCGATCTAACCTAAAAAAAGCAACGAATCTAGGGTTTCTAAATAAAAACCTATCGGCTAACCGAAAAGAACCATCGGCGGCGACGAGAAGACTGCGGTGGTGGCTACCTCGGGTAGCGGGCAGCGGCGGCGGTTCCGGCGGCGGCGGCGAGGCGCGGCGCGGCGTCGGCTTGCGGCGGCGGTGGCTTAGGGCAGGGGCGGCAACTAGGGCGGGCTGGGGTTAGCGGGCCGGGGCGCTAGCTTATTCAGGCCAGAGTCCTGGCCACTTACGGCCCGGAGTCGGTTCGCCCTTTTTTTTCTTCTAAAAGAGTCCTGACGTAGAAAAACTAATGAAAGAAATACTAAACGGACTCCAAAAATCCTGAAATAAATTTTCACCGTCCCATAACAATATTTAGGACAAAGTGAACATTTTTCTCGGTCCTAAATGCAATTTTGAAAAATGCGCATTTTTCCTATGCAAATAAAATCGCTGATAAATCCAGAAAAAAAAACCAAAAGTGATTTTAACCCTTTTCCTCCAATATTTTTGTTATTTTGGAGAAGTCATATTATCTCCGCTCATATATTTTATTCAGAAATATTTTTAGGAGAGAAAAATAATTAAAACCAACACTATCCTCGTACCGGTATTCGAGTGAACTCAAATACGAAAACGGTAAAATTCCCAACTCTCTCCGTAGGTCCTTGAGTTGCTTAGAATTTCGAGGAACGCCATGAACAAAAATGCAAATAAACATGCAATGCAGTATGATCTATTTATAACATTCCAAATTGAAAATTTGGGATGTTACAATCTACCACGGAGTGCTTCTACATCATCATCATCGCCTCACCATGAGTTGTGAGTAGTTTACCTCAGACCTTCGGGTCCATAGCTAGTATCTGGATGGCTTCTTCTCTCTCTTTCGATCTCAATACAAAGTTCTCCTCGGTCTTCGAGGAGATCTATTCGATGTAATCTCTTTTTGCGGTGTGTTTGTCGAGATCCGTGAATTGTGGGTTTATGATTAAGATTATCTATGAGAAATATTTGGTTCTTCTCTGAACTCTTTATGTATGATTATAATATCCTTGCAAGTCTCTTCGAATTATTGGTTTGGTTTGGCCTGCTAGATCTATAGTTCTTGCAATGGGCGAAGTGCTTGGCTTTGGGTTAAATCTTGCGGTGTCCTTTCCCAATGATAGTAGGGGCAGCAAGGCACGTATTGTATTGTTGCCATCAAGGATAAAAAGATGGGGTTTATATCACTAAGTTTGAGTTTATCCCTCTACATCATGTCATATTGCTTAACGCATTACTTCGTTCTTATGAGCTTAATACACTAGATGCATGCTGGATAGCGGTCAATGTGTGGAGTAATAGCAGTAGATGCAGAATCGTTTCGGTCTACTTGTCTCGGATGTGATGCCTATATATAATGATCATGCCTAGATAGTCTCATAATTATTCTCTTATCTATCAATTTCTCGACAGTAATTTTTTTACCCACCGTAGAATATCGCTATCATGAGAGAAGCCACTAGAGAAAACTATGGCCCTCGGGCCTATTCTCAACATATCAATCTACAATCTACTTTACTTTTCCACTTTTACTTTCTGTTCTTATAACCAAAAATATCAAACTATCATCTCTATCAGATCTCACTTTCGTAAGTGACCGTAAAGGGATTGACAACCCCTTATCGCGTTGGCTGCGAAGTTCTTATTTTTTTGTGCAGGTGCGAGGGACTCGCGCGTGGTCTCCTTCTGGATTGATACCTTGGTTCTCAAAAACTGAGGGAAATACTTACGCTACTGTGCTGCATCTCCCTTTCCTTTTCTAGGGAATACAACGCAAGCTCAAGAAGTAGCAGGGACACATCCTCGAAGGCGTAAAACTGCTCCTGCAGTGCCACGGGGGCTGTAACCTCAAACGGTGTGTTGACCATCTCAGTAGTGGCCGTGACCGTATCGGGTGTCGGCTCGGTGGCTGCCTCCATCTTCTTGGAGCTCTCTGTCTCGTGGGGATCAGCCTCCCACGTCTGCTCCAATATTAGTAGATCTTTGCCTGGTTCTCCTTGGCCCATCATGAAACTGACGAATACTAGGAGAGCACTGAAAGGAAAACACAATCGCAATGACAATGAAACAAAAAAGAGAGTGAGGATCGGTTACTGTTTTGCAAAAGTTCATTTTTTTTCTCTAAACGAAAATATACCAACATCACGGATCCGCTTACCTTCCCTTCGTTGGGAGAGAAGAACAATGGCAGATGCGAGTGTTGCCTTTCTTGAAGATGGTGAGGGAGAAGGGGATTCAGCGAAGAGTGAAATGATGGTTGCTTCGTCCATCACACTTAGACTGCGGGGAGGTGGGGTTTTGTGATATGACGGCTCGTTATTGCCGCGCTACGACCGGGGTGACTCTCCGCCTGGATACTGCCTTCTAATTTGATGGATGACATTTGGGCCTGCGCGCTGCATGGCCTGCATCTCGGTGAACAAAAGTATAACGACATTCCGTAGAGGGAGACGTTTCGATGACCTAGGAGGAGCCAGAAGCGGTATTGTATCCACTGTACTAGTAGTAATTGTTTTTCTGGGTAGCTGTAGAGTGTCTCCACTGTACTAGTAGTAACTGTTTCTCTGGGCCCAAGACAAAACATCCCATCCACCCTAGTGAATTGTAACAACGGGGCTGTGCGGGGGCTGTGGCCCATCTAGCCAGGGTTTTATTTATGTTTACCACATCATGAGCCCAGTTGTGTTTTTTCTTGGTGAAAATGGCTAGCCCAGTTCTTTTTATTTAAGAAATACTCAAACGAGGCCTACTTGCTTTGTCAGCCGTGCCGGGCTGCAAATCTTTCAAGACGAGGAGAGTTTCATTCGTTTTGCCCAGCAATGAGCTGTACATTTTTAAAACACATCAAATCGGGAATTAGTTTCATTTTTTTTATTACAAGATTTTAAATTCCATTGATTTTTATGCGTGGACAATTATTTGGATTTTATATTTGTATAAATTATTTTTCAAAATAGTTTGAATGTGAATCGATATTTCGGGATTAAAAATAGTTGACCGCACTAAAATATGCAAAAAATTCGTATACTTTTTAACTGTGACCACAATATGGGGTGTAATGCTAACAAAAAGAAGATGGCTCCAAAAAAATTCTTAAGAATTAGCAAATGGGCTGTACATTATTAGAAATAATGCACACGAGAGTAGTGACTGTTGGATGTCCATCCAACGGCTGTCGTGCTTCTTCAATCTCTGCTTTTCCAGCTCTAGCCGCTCAAATAAGCGCCGGCGGGACTGCCTGCTCCCTCCTCTCGCGGCCGGCTATGCTGCCGCGTAGGCCTCACCGCCTCACCGTACTCCCATCGCTGGCCTAGCCATCCCTCTACTCACCCACACCTGTTGTTATTCTCCGGGGACGGCAGACGAACCAGTAAACCATCGTACTCCTTCGCGTGGGAAACAACTACCGAGTCTTCCCTGGCTCCGTGTCATTCCCTTCCTAGGCCTCACCGTCATCCACCGCCCTGGTGCTCTCGACGCGGCCTGGTCAACGTGGTCAATGAACGACATCCATCGGAAGTGGGTTGTACATGGAGAGGCTGACAGTTGGGTCCACGGTCGCACGCAAGGAAATGCCTCCTTATTACGCGCAAAATAATGATTCCTCCACCTGACAGCTAGGTCCCACGGGAAGGGCTTCTGTATATCGCGAAAAAAACGTTACCCCGCTGACAGGTCGGACCCACCAGCTATATCTTCGCATGCAAGGAAGTGCCTCCTTATGACACACAAAAAAATGAATACCCCCTGCTAGCTGGGACCCACCATGGTGGGTGGCTGACTTGTGGGCCTAATAAGTTAATGGGGACAGAGGGCTTTGTCAAGTTAGTCAATATGAACGATTCTAGCTCTAGTGACCGTACGATGTCTATCCAACAGCCATAGTGCTTCTTCAACCTCTGGTCTTCTTGCTCCCGCCGCCCAAAGCAGCGTCGGTCGTGCCGCCTGCTCCTGCCTCCCGTGGCCGGCTGTGCTGCCGCGGAGGCCTCACCACCCATATACTACTCCCATCGCTGGCCAGGCCATCCCTCCACTCACCCACACCCCCTGTTATTCTGCGGCGATGGCAGCCTCACACCGCAGCCGAACTAGTGAACCCTCGTACTCCTCTCCGCGTGGGCAACCACTGCCCCGTCTTCCCCGGCTCCGTGTCGTCTTCTTCCTAGGCCTCGCCATCGTCCACCGCCTTGGTGCTCTCGGCGCGGCGTGGTTAATGTGGTCAACGACCGACTTCCATCGGAAGAGTACTGTATGTGGAGAGGCTGACAGCTGGGTCCACGGCCACATCCTAGTTTTTTTGTGATTTGCCAAGTAAGTCGCTTTATCAGGCCTGTTGGGCTGCAAATCTTTCAAGACAAGGAGAGCTTCATTCGGCTGGCCGAAAAAATGGCCTATCAGTAATGAGAAATGGGTTGTACATTTTTAAAACACATCAAACCGACAATTAGTTTCAAATTTTTTTTTCATTTCGAGATTTTAAATTGCATTGATTTTTATGCGTGGACAATTTGTTGGATTTTGTATTGATATACATTTATTTTTAAAATCAGTTTGAATGTGACTCAAAAATTTGGGATTGAAAACAGTTCGGACCGCACCGATAAGAGAGACTTTGTTGCTAGGAAGTACGGTAAGGAAAAAGAACCATGGGTTCAGAAACCCATGCCTTTTCCTCCTAAACCATCCAAGAAAAAGAATGATGAGGATTTTCAGCGCTTTGCAGAAATAATTAGACCTATCTTTTTGCGTATGTGTTTGACTGATATGCTTAAAACATATCCTTATGCTAAGTATATGAAAGATATTATCGCAAATAAAAGAAAAATACCTGAAGTTGAAATTTCCACCATGCTTGCCGATTATACTTTTAAGGGTGGAATACCAAAAAACTAGGAGATCCAGGAGTACCAACTATACCTTGCTCTATTAAAAGAAACTATGTTAAAACTGCTTTATGTGATCTTGGAGTCGGTATTAGTGTTATGCCTCTCTCTTTATATCGTAGACTCGATTTGAATAAGTTGACACCTACTGAAATATCTTTGCAAATGGCCGATAAATCAACTGCTATACCTGTCGGTATTTGTGAGGATGTGCATGTTGTGGTTGCAAATGTTACTATTTTAACGGACTTTGTTATCCTTGATATTCCCGAGGATGATAGTATGTCTATTATCCTTGGTAGACCCTTTTTGAATACTGCAGGGGATATTATTGATTGCAACAAAGGCAATGTCACTTTTCATGTCAGTGGTAATGAGCATACAGTACACTTCCCGAGGAAACAGCCTCAGGTCCAAACTATCAACTCTATTGGAAAAATTTCAACGATTACTATTGGAGGTTTTGAATTTCCTCTTCCTACTGTCAAGAAGAAATACGATATTCTTATTGTTGGGGACATGCATATGCCCAGTTAACCTAGTGTTATTCGAAAATTCTCCGGTTTCATGTTATTCGGAAAGAGTTTGTTAACAAGACTTGACCAACCTTGTTAATGGATTCCTTTTGATGAGCATGAGATGGTTGAATTTAGAAAGCACAACTTTCTGCACCCTCTTTTTACTTTGTGTTAATTAGATTAAATAAAGCAAAATTAATATTTTCCGTCTGTTTTCAGAGTTATCTGTGCAATAAAAAAATACCCAGAAATAAAAGTTCTCCAAATGCCCCGAAAATGAAATATGATTTTTTCCAGAAAATACAAGAATATTTGGCACCGAGAACACAACAGGGGGAGCCAGCACCTGGCCACGAGGGTACAGGGCGCACCCACCCCCTGGGCGCGCCCCCTGCCCCGTAGGCCCCATGTGCCCCCCTCCACTTACTGCAGCACCCACACACTCCTTCTTCCTCCCAAGAAATCACCAACCAGCTCAAGCACGGGTTCAAGCTCATCTTGCTACCATTTTCCATCTCCTTGCTCAAAGCTCCATTCACAAAACTGTTTGGGGAGATTGTTCTTCGGTATGTGACTCCTCCATTGGTCCAATTAGTTTTTGTTCTAGTGCTTTATTTATTGCAAAAATTTTATGCTTAGGTGACCCAGTTCTTGAGCTTGCATGTAAACTTTATGTGGTTCCAAGTAGTTCTAATGCATGATATAATCTCTAGGTACTTGTGGGAGCAGTTGCTATGAATCTTGTAGAGTTTGGTTCAATTTTATTTTGAGTCACTAAAAATTTCAGAAATTTTCAGAGGAAGAAAATGATGAGGAGATTGCTGAGACGCTCCTCTAGTCAAAGCTCAAAGGATAAGAAGAAGGAGGAGAATAAGAAGCCCAAATACAATCTTCCTCACAACATGGAAGTTCGGCCATGTGAATGGCCTTGCAATGAGTTCTTGGACGATGCCGGGATTTATAAAGACTTTTATTATTTTGGCGGAGAATGCAGGCCTCACCGACTTCATCCATGACCAACGTGAACAGTATCTCTTGCTCACTAATAGTTTCACGCAAAACTTTCATTTTCATGCTAAGAGGTCACCACCTTGAGTGGAGTTTCATTTATATGATGAGGTTAAGGAGATGTCGTTCTATGAATTTTGTCAAGTATGTAAGATACCATTTGCTGGTAGTCTTGAGGAACCACTGAAGGAAATATGCCCTAGAGGCAATAATAAAGTTATTATTTATTTCCTTATATCATGATAAATGTTTATTATTCATGCTAGAATTGTATTAACCAGAAACTTAGTACATGTGTGAATACATAGACAAATAGAGTGTCCCTAGTATGCCTCTACTAGACTAGCTCATTGATCAAAGATGGTTATGTTTCCTAACCATAGACACGAGTTGTCATTTGATCAATGGGATCACATCATTAGGAGAATGATGTGATGGACAAGACCCATCCATTAGCTTAGCAACTTGATCGTTTAGTTTTACTGCTATTGCTTTCTTCATGACTTATACATGTTCCTATGACTATGAGATTATGCAACTCCTGAATACCGGAGGAACACCTTAGTGCTATCAAACATCACAATTTAACTAGGTGATTATAAATATGCTCTATAGGTGTCTCTGAAGGTGTTCGTGGTGTTGGCATAGATCAAGAATAGGATTTGTCACTCCGGATGTCGGAGAGGTATCTCTGGGCCATCTCGGTAATACACATCATACTAAGCCTTGCAAGCAAATGAATAATGAGTTAGTCACGAGATGATGTATTACAGAATGAGTAAAGAGACTTGCCGGTAACGAGATTAACTAGGTATAGTGATACCGACGATCAAATCTCGGGCAAGTAACATACTGATCACAAAGGGAAGGACGTATGTTGTTATGCGTTTTGACCGTTAAAGATCTTCGTAGAATATGTAGGAGCCAATATGAGCATTCAGGCTCCGCTATTGGTTATTGACCGGAGCTGAGTCTCGGTCATGTCTACATAGTTCTCGAACCCATAGGGTCCGCACGCTTAATGTTCGATGACGATCGGTACTATGAGTTTATGAGTTTTGATGTAACGAGGGTAGTTTGGAGTCCCGAATGTGATCAGGGACATGACGAGGAGTCTCGGAATGACCGAGACATAAAGATTTATATATTGGACGACTATATTCGGACACTGGAAGTGTTCCGGGTGTTACCGGATAAAACCGGAGTGCCGGAGGGGTTACCGAACCCCCCCCCCCCTCCCCCTG
>LR738709.1:95521221-95602998 GCA_902687465.1 Secale cereale
GGGGGGGGGAGAATGGGCCATAGTGGGCCATGAGGGAAAGAGAGAGGCAGCTCACTAGGGCTGGCCGCGCCCCCCCTAGGGAATCGTAGTCGGACTAGGAGTGGGGGGGGGAGACGCCCCTCTCCTTCCTTCTCCCGCTTCTTCTTGCTTTCCTACTCCTAGTAGGAATAGGAAATGGGATTCCTACTCCTACTAGGAGTAGGAATCCTACTCCTAGCGCACCCTATAGGGCCGGCCTCCCCCCCCTGGCTCCTTTATATACGGGGTAGGGGGCACCCAAGGAAACACAAGAAACATTTTTTTAGCCGTGTGCGGTGCCCCCCTCCACAGAAACAAACCTCGGTCATATCGTTGCAGTCCTTAGGCGAAGCCCTGTGCCGGTAGCTTCATCATCTCCGTCACCACGCCGTCATGCTGACGAAACTCTCCCGTGAAGCTTAACTGGATCAAAAGCTCGTGGGTCATCATCGAGATGAACGTGTGCTGAACGAGGAAGTGCCGTACATTCGGTGCTTGGATCGGTTGGATCACGAAGACGTTCGACTACATCAACTGCGTCACTAGACGCTTCCTCTTACGATCTACGAGGGTACGTAGACACACTCTCCCCTCTCGTTGCTATGCATCTAGTAGATAGATCTTGCGTGATCGTAGGATTTTTTTGAAATACTACGTTCCTCAACAGTGGCATCATGAGCCAGGTCTATGCGTAGATGATATGCACGAGTAGAACATAATGAGTGGTGGGCGATAATAGTCATACTGCTTACCAGCATGTCATACTTTGATTCGGCAGTATTGTGAGATGAAGCGGCCCGGACCGACATTACGCGTACACTTACGCGAGACTGGTTTCACTGTTATGAGCACTCGTTGCTTAAAGGTGATCGGCGGGTGTCTGTCTCTCTCACTTTAGCTGAATTGAGTGTGGCTACGCCCGGTCCTTGTGAAGGTTAAAACAACACATACTTGACGAAAAATCGTTGTGGTTTTGTATGCGTAGGTAAGAACGGTTTTTGCTAAGCCCGTAGCAGCCACGTAAAACTTGCAACAACAAAGTAGAGGACGTCTAACTTGTTTTTGCAGGGCATGTTGTGATGTGATATGGTCAAGACGTGATGAGTTATACGTTATTGAATGAGATGATCATGTTTTGTAAAGTTATCGGCAACCGGCAGGAGCCTTATGGTTGTCTCTTTATTGTATGAATTGCGAAGGCCATGTAATTGCTTTACTTTATCACTATGAGTTAGCGATAGTAGTAGTAGTAGCAATAGTTGGCGAGACGACCATGACGCTACGATGAAGATCATGGTGTCTAGCCGGTTACAATGGAGATCATGACGATGTTTTGGAGATGGAGATCAAAAGCAGAAGATGTTATCATGTCACATATTTTGATTACATGTGATGTTTATCTTATTTTGCTTCTTATTTTGCTTAGAACGATGGTAGCATTATAAGATGATCCCTTACAAAATTTCAATGTACAAGTGTTCTCCCTGAGTATGCACCGTTGCGAAAGTTCTTCGTGCTAAGACACCACGTGATGATCTGGTGTGATAGGTTCTATGTTCACATACAACGGGTGCAAGACAGTTTTGCACATGCAGAGTACTCGGGTTAAACTTGACGAGCCTAGCATGTACAGACATGGCCTCGGAACACTGGAGACCGAAAGGTCGAGCATGAATCATATAGTAGATATGATCAACATAAGATGTTCACCATTGAAAACTACTCCATCTCACGTGATGATCGGACATGGTTTAGTTGATTTGGATCACGTGATCATTTAGATGACTAGAGGGATGTCTATCTAAGTCGGAGTTCTTTAGTAATATGATTAATTGAACTTTAATTTATCATGAACTTAGTCCTGGTAGTATCAGCATATCTATGTTGTAGATCAATAGCTCACAATGTAGCTCCCCGTTTTTTTATATGTTCCTAGAGAAATATAAGTTGAAAGATGTTAGTAGCAATGATGCGGACTAGGTACGTGATCTGAAGATGTCGGTGTACAAAAGTAGGGGCACTCTTTTTTACCTCTTACTTGTGCACGGGTAGTCAGAGCCACACCTGTGGCCAAACATAATGAAGCAGAGGGGGGGGGGAGGAAGCCAGGAACGCAGAGTTACCAGAAAACGCCAAGACGACGGCACGAGAAGACCAAGCAAGGAAACAAGCTCTCCCCCGGCAAGGACTCTTGCCGGGGCGTCCTGCGCGCCCCCGGCAAGGGGTCTTGCCGGGGCGATCCACGCAGACGCCTTCGTCGCAGCCACCCTTGAAGCCTATGGGCTCCAACGATATGAACAACGTTGGAGCCAAGGCTCGGGAAGCGCCCACATGATGGCATGCAGATCTTTGTGAAGACAAAGATCTATGACTCCCAAGATAAGAACTAGAAGACATGGCGATCACAAGGCTCCTTGCCGACGACGCCCACGAGGCCCCGGCAAGGCTCCTTGCCAAAGACACCCCGGAGCCCCGGCAAGCCTCTTGCCGCAAGATACTCATGGAGGCCCCGACAAGGCCCTTGCCAGGAACAAAAGCAAGTCTGCGGCAAGCCTTTGCCGCCCCATCGCCGACCCAACTCGGCGGCCGACCCACTGGTCCAGGCAGGCACCCACGTGGCGATACGTGGTTCCTGGGCCAACTAGTCAAGCACCTGCATGGTGGCATGTAGATCTTCGTGAAGGCCCTACCACGACGCCACCTCAGCTGCCTGCCTTGCTGGCCTTGATGCGCATCGCGACCAGACAGAGAGGCCATGGACGGGACGGGCTTCTTTTCCGTCCCCGATAAAGTAAATAGACACCTAAGTAGCACATTTATTGCGCCTTGTCCCGTAATGGCATGGGATATGCCTATACACTATACACCTTTCCACCTCCTATGTGCCACTTTGGCAGCCCCTTTAGACTATAAAAGGAGGCCCGCGGCATACTTGAGAAGGATTCGAATACTGGAAAGCTGGACAGGCACGGTAGCTAGCTCAAGAACTCAAGAACACTCAAATATATACCAAAGCAGGACTAGGGTATTACGCATCCTCGCGGCCCAAACCTGGGTAAACGATTGCTGTGTCGACGCTTAGACCTGCTCTTTGTACAACCTCGCGCCCACCAACCGTAGAAGGGATTCCAATGATCCCATAGGTGTCGTTTCATACCGACACCTCGGGCGCGCCAGGTAGGGGGCACTGTTGTGAAAATCTGGTCTAGCAGTTAGTATAGCAGTTCTTCATGGCCATGATTTCCCAAGAAGGAAATGACCAAGTGCGGGGTATCATCTGCGAGTACGGTGGACGCCCACGCGACGACAAAAAAAGATAAGTCAGGCAAGACTTTGAGTAATTCATTTTCACATAAAGGTTATTCTCCTTGGAGATCTTGCTCTCTGTATGATAAACCTGTATGCAATGGGGCCCTTCCACTATTGGCAAAGCCCTCACCCTGTTTCGAGTCTGCTCAACAGCTTGAGTGGCCGCATCGAGAACGACAGGGAAGCCTTTCCGTTACTAGCAACGCTTTTGTCCTGTTTCGAGCCCGCTCGACAGTTCAAACGGCCGCGCTGAGAACAGTAAGGTGGTTTGCCCGGCAGCAAGCATACCGGCAGGCTATTGAAGATCTGTCCTCAAAACGCCGCGGCCTGGGTTTTTGCATCGGCAAGCCTTCCCAATTAAGCATAGGGTAGACATACAGAGAAGGATCAAACAGGGAAATAATAGGAATCGCTACAAAATATTGCAGAGTTATATTACATAAATCGTTGATGCGGTTCTGACTATAGATAAAAATTGTCTCGGTCCTGGACCTGCAGCGGCAACAAGAAACGGGGTGCCTAATCCCGACGCTGGCCCTCTATCCTCTGGATTCCGCCGACGCAATCGATGATGGGCTTGATACGCTCCTTGAGCGCCATGAGATCTACATCATCCGACAAGCTATCCAGCGCGGCGTCGAGTCGATGTCGGGATTCCAGTAGGCCATCTTGATGAGGACCTTGGTCAAGGCGCCCCGGCAGAGCCTACGAGATTCATCGGCTAGACAAGCCGCCCGGTCGGAGTGGAGCTTTCCCAGGGCCTCAAGAAAGCGTTCGAAGAACACGGTCAAGCTGGCATGGATGGAGAGGTTCACCTCCCGGGAGAACCTGAAGCTTGGCATGCCCATGGTGGCCAGCTGCGCAGTAAGTTCCTCCGCGACGGTGATGAGGTGGCTGATCCAGAGGTTCTCGCCCTTTACGTACTCTGCGTAGCCAGCGGCGTCATCCTTCTGCAGCCGCTTCTCCTCCTCCAGGCCCTTGTTCAGAGTCTCCACCCGAGTTGTGGCCTCTGTGAGCATCCCCTTGAGGCCCTCCAATTCCAGCTTCAGATCTTTGATGGAATCCTGGGCCTTGGAGAGTTGTTTGGCCTTGCCGAGGACCTCGGACTGCGCATCCATCCAGGTAGCATGGATCGTGTCCCTCTCTGTGGTCAGCCCCAGGACCCGCTTGTTCACGCCATCCCGCTCCACCTCCAGCTCCTTTACCCTGCCGGCGTGGACCCGAGCCCGAGCATTGAGAGCCTCAATGTGCTTCTACTCCAGCTCCTGGGTCCACCGCGCGACAAGCTTGTTAATCTCTTCATCCTTGCCGCGGAGTGTAGCGGCGAGAGCCTGCTCACAGGCATGAGGTCTTCCGCCCGAGAGTTCAGTTGAGCTTGGCACTGGTTGAGGGAGGCCTCATCATTGGCGGCTCGCTCCTTGGCCTCCTCCTGGGCCTTCTCAAAATCAGACCGCGCCAGCATGAGGTCTCGGCGCGCTCGTCCAGCTTTTCCTGGGAAGCCCTCAACTCACTCCGGGCCTCATCAAACCAGACTTTTGTCTGGGCGACGTGCTCCTGGAAGTCGTCCTCCGCCTTATCCACCACTACCGACCTGGACTTTGCCTTGTCCAAGTAGCGTGCTAAAGTACCTGGAGCTTCTGGAATCTGGCGCTCGTGGCCCGAAGAAGTTGCTCCTCTTGAGAACCGTCACCGCCGGCGCCCGGCTCGTCGACGACCTCAAGACCAGTGGCGGCGAGCGCCTCATCATCAAACACCTCCCCCTCGGTTGGCGCCCTGCAGCTTGCCGTCTAGGGGAGGTGGATGAACAAGTCATCACTCACCTTTAGATAATGACCCGAGCCAGAGGCGGCGGAGGAGGAAGGCTGGTCCTCGGCGGCAGCCTTGCCGGCCTCCTCGGCAGCGGCCTTGCCGGCCTCCTCGGCAGCAACCTCGCCAGTTCCTCCGGCGGGCCCATTGTCGGCCTCCTCAGCGCTGGCGTCACCGGTCCCTCCGGTAGACCCTTGGGCCGCCTCTTCCGCTGTAGCCTTGGCGGCCCTCCTCGGCAGCAATCTTGCCGGTGGCCTTGGCGTCTTTGACGACCTCCTCGATGGTGGGTTCGACATCCACCCGGTCCGGAAAAGGAGGGTCCAAAAGTCAAAAGAAAAATTGAGGCGGTGCCCAAGGTCAAGACTCAACTTGGAGAACAAGGGAAAATCATTCATACCAGTCTGGGGAGGAGCGGCGCTCTCCTTGCCAACAACCGTTGCCGGGGAAGAGCCGCCGGTGCTCAAGTCCCTCTCCTCCTCCTCCATGGGCGCGGGCTCGGCGGTCGGTGCCCTTGCCGGAGACGCCCCTCAGGGCGGTGTAGTTGAAGGGGCAGCATGTTGGGGGTGGCCCCCTGCGGGCCCTCCAGTTGTCGGTCCCCACCTACAAAGCCGACAAGGTCAGCATCGAGAATTCACGCCCCAGTGTTCGTCCATGGAAGAGTGAGTAGTGAACTTACGCCGGGGGCTGTTGTCTGGGCTGCTCTCCACCACCAGCGGCATGCCTGAAGTACCCGCCGGGGGCTTTTCGGTAGACGACGCCCTAGCCCTCTTCGCCGCCCTCTGTACCAGCGTCTCCGTATCCCTACAGAGATGGCACTGGATCAGAGAGAGATAATACAGAGATGGAACCAGGAGATAATGTGAGGAGCGGCGTGCTTACTCGTCTTCTGTCTCGTCCTCCTCCTCTGGCTTCCTTCTCTTCCTCCTTGGGCTAAGAGACCCAAGGTGAAAGTCGACGTCCATGGTAACGCCTGCGGGAGGGGGAGAAAGAGGCGGGGTCCGGCCACGCCTGGACGAAGAGGAGGCGGTCGCCGTCCTCCTCGCCACAACGGTCTTCCCCGCCTTCCTCCCCACCGCGGCCGCCATCAACCTCGTCTCATGCATGAGCTGCTCCGGGGGCTGTTGCCGCCGCAGCTCTAGGGGCTATTGCCACCGCAGGATGTTGCCGGGCTGGACCGGCTCGCCCGAACCAGCTCACCGCAGGACCCGCCGCCTCACCATGGCGGGAGGGTCGGCAGCCTCGGCCTCCTCGTCAGTTGACTCCTCGACCACGTCTTCGACAAGGGGAGCATTGGCGTCGGCGCAAGCGCGGCTGGCCTCCCCAGCAGACTTCTCCCACTCGGCGAGCTCCTTCTCTTCAGCGGCCATGTTGGAATCATCCTCCACGTGGCCGGTGCTGCCAGCCTCCAGGGCGAGCGCCGCCTCCGCCGCCCTGGCGGCAATGTAATCGAGCTCTGCCTGGGTGGTGTCGTGGACGAGCACCGGCTCGTCGCGGATGCACTTCTCCGACAAAGTATCGAAGAACTCCTGCACCTGATCCACCGGCGGCTCGTCCCAAGACGGGTCAAGGTCGTGCGCATTGAAATCCGGCATCATGGCGATGATATCGGACTGGCGAGAGTTATTGCTTAGCGGGACCACTCCCTTCGGCAACCCAAACAAGGCCCCCTTGACGGCCTTACCGGCCTTGGCAGCCTTGCCGGTCCTCTCGGCCCTGCCATCGCGATCGACGTCAAGCTGAAAGAGCTTCTGGCAGATGTGAGCGTGCTCCTGATACGTCTCCAATGTATCTATAAGTTTTGATTGTTCCATGCTATTATTTATGAAGTCTTAGATAATTAATGGGATTTGTCATTCAGTTTTATATCATTTTTGGGACTAACCTACTTACCCAAAGGCCCAGTCCAGATTGCTGTTTTTTTTGCCTATTTCAGAGTTTGCAGAAAAAGAATATCAAACGGAGGCCAAACGGAATGAAACCTTCGAAAGAGATATTTTTGGAGAAAATCAAGCCAGAGGAACTTGAGAACCACGTCAGGGGAGCATCGAGTGGCCCTCGAGGGTGGGGGGCGCGCCCTCCTTCCCAGGGCGCGCCCCCTGCCTCGAGGCCCACTCGAGCGTCCCCCGGTGCCCTCCTTCTTCCTATATAAGTCCACATTCCCCAGAAACTCCGTGAACAAAGAGAAAACCCTAATTCCACCGATGTAGCTTCTGTTGTCATGGAGATCCCATCTTGGAGCTTACTCCGGAGCTCCACCGGAGGGGGATCCATCACCGAGGCCTTCATCATCATCATCATCATCATCATCGCCCTCACCATGAGTTGTGAGTAGTTTACCACAGACCTTAGGGTGCATAGCTAGTATCTAGATTACTTCTTCTCTCTCTCTGGATCTCAATACGAAGTTCTCCTTGGTCTTCGAGGAGATCTATTCGATGTAATCTCTTTTTGTGGTGTGTTTGTCGAGATCCGATGAATTGTGAGTTTATGATCAAGGTTATCTATGGAAGATATTTGGTTCTTCTCTGAACTTTTGATGTGTTCTTGTAATATCCATGCAAGTCTCTTTGAATTATTGGTTGGTTTGGCCTACTGGATCTATAGTTCTTGCAATGGGAGAAGTGCTTGGCTTTGGGTTCAATCTTGCGGTGTTCTTTCCCAGTAACAGTAGGGGCAGCAAGGCAAGTATTGTATTGTTGCCATCGAGGATAAAAATATGGGTTTTACATCATATTGCTTGAGTTTATCCCTCTGCATCATGTCATCTTGCTTAAGGCGTTACTCTGTTCGTATGAACTTAATACACTAGATGCATGCTGGATAGCGGTCGATGTGTGGAGTAATAGTAGTAGATGCAGGTAGGAGTCAGTCTACTTGTCTCGGACGTGATGCCTATATATAATGATCATGCCTAGATAGTCTCATAATTATTCGCTTTTCTATCAATTACTCGACAGTAATTTGTTTACTCGCCATAGAATATCGCTATCATGAGAGAAGCCACTAGAGAAAACTATGGCCCCCGGGTCTATTCTCAACATATCAATCTACATCTACTTTACTTTTACCACTTTTATTTGTTGTTTTATTAAACCAAAAATACCAAAAATATCAACTATCATCTCTATCAGATCTCACTCTCGTAAGTGACCGTAAAGGGATTGACAACCCCTTATCGCGTTGGCTGCGAAGTTCTTATTTGTTTTTGCAGGTGCGAGGGATTGGCGCGTGGTCTCCTACTGGATTGATACCTTGGTTCTCAAAAACTGAGGGAAATACTTACGCTACTGTGCTGCATATCCCTTTCCTCTTCGAGGGAATACAACGCAAGCTCAAGAGGTAGGAAGAAGAATTTCTGGTGCCGTTGCCGGGGAGGCTTACGCAAAAGTCATATACCAAGTACCTATCACAAACCCTTATCCTTCGCATTACATTTTTGCCTCTCGTTTTCCTCTCCCCCACTTCACCCTTGCCGTTTTATTTGCCCTTGTTCCGCCGTGTGTTTATCGTTCGCTTGCTTCTTGTCTGCTTGTGTGTGTTGGATTGCTTGCTTGTCACTATGGCTCAGAACAATACCAAATTGTGTGACTTCTCAAATACCAACAACAATGATTTCATTAGCACTCCGATTGCTCCTATTACCGATGCTGCATCTTGTGAGATCAATGCTGCTTTGTAGAATCTTGTCATGAAATATCAATTCTCCGGCCTTCCTAGTGAAGATGCCGCTACCCATCTAAACAACTTTGTTGATTTGTGTGATATGCAAAATAAAAGGGATACGGATAACGATATTGTTAAATTGAAGTTATTTCCGTTTTCACTTAGAGATCGTGCTAAAACTTGGTTTTCCTCTTTGCCTAGAAATAGTATTGATTCATGGAATAAGTGCAAAGATGCTTTTATCTCTAAGTATTTCCCTCCTGCTAAGATCATCTCTCTTAGAAACGACATTATGAATTTTTAAGCAACTAGATCATGAGCATGTTGCACAAGCTTGGGAGAGAATGAAATTGATGATACGTAATTGCCCTACTCATGGTTTGAATCTATGGATGATTATTCAGAACTTTTATGCTGGCTTGAATTTTGCTTCTAGAAATCATTTAGATTCGGCCGCCACACGCACTTTCATGGAAACCACCTTAGGAGAAGCTACCAAACTCCTAGATAATATTATGGTTAATTATTTTCAATGGCACACTGAAAGATCTACTAGTAAAAAACTGCATGCTATCGAAGAAATTAGTGTTTTGAGTGGAAAGATGGATGAACTTATGAAATTGTTTGCTGCTAAGAGTGCTTCTTCTGATCCTAATGATATGCCTTTGTCCGCTTTGATTGAGAATAACAATGAATCTTTGGATGTGAGTTTTGTTGGTAGGAATAGTTTTGGTAACAATGCTTATAGAGGTAATTTTAATCCTAGGCCTTTTCCTAGTAATTCCTCTAATAATTTTGGTAATTCCTACAACAACTCTTATGGAAAGATGCCTTCTGAATTTGAAACTAGTGTTAAAGAGTTTATAATCTCGCAAAAGAATTTCAATGCTATGCTTGAAGAGTAATTGCTTAAGGTTGACGAATTGGATAGAAGTGTGGATAGAATTACTCTTGATGTTGATTCTTTGAAACTTAGATCTATCCCACCTAAGCATGATATCAATGAGTCTCTCAAAGCCATTAGAATTTCCATTGATGAATGCAAAGAAAGAACCGCTAGAATGCATGCTAAAAGAGAAGATTATATTAAATCGTGTTCTTCTAGTTATCATGAAAATAAAGATGAAGATCTGAAAGTTATTGATGTGTCTCCTATTAGATCCTTGTTTTCTAGCATTAATCTTGATGAAGATAGGATTGGAGATGATTCTGCTTTAAGGTGTCCCAATGATTCAGAGTTTTTAGATCTTGATGCTAAAATTGCTCAAAGTGGGAGTGAAGAGATTCAAACTTTGCATAGTGATGAACCCACTACTTTGGATTTTTTAGGTATTCAATTACGATAATTGATCTTTGATTGATTGTATGTCCTTGTTGCAATCCGTGCTAAATTCTCCGCATGCTTATAGTTAAAATAAAGCCTTCACTAAGCATATAGTTGATGTTTTCAGGCAATCTTATGAAGAAAAACTTGAGTTGGAAGTTTCTATACCTAGAAAGCTTTATTATGAGTGGGAACCTACTATAAAAATAAAGATAAAAGATCATGAATGCTATGCTTTGTGTGATTTGGGTGCTAGTTTCTCCACTATCCCAAAAACTTTGTGTGATTTGCTAGGTTCATATAGCTTGATGATTGTTCTTTAAATTTGCATCTTGCGGATTCCACTATTAAGAAACCTATGGGAAGAATTAATGATGTCCTTATTGTTGCCAATAGGAATTATGTGCCCGTAGATTTCATTGTTCTTGATATAGATTGCAATCCTTCATGTCCTATTATTCTTGGTAGACCTTTCCTTAGAACGATTGGTGCAATTATTGATATGAAGGAAGGAAATATTAGATTCCAATTTATGTTAAGGAAAGGCATGGAAAAATTTCCTAGAAATAAAATCAAATTACCATATGAATCTATCATGAGAGCCACTTATGGATTGCCTTCCAAAGATGGCAATACCTAGATCTATCTTGTATCGTGCCTAGCTAGGGGCGTAAAACGATAGCGCTTGTTGGGAGGCAACCCAATTTTATGTTTTTTGTTTTTGTTTCTGTTAGGGATAAATATTGCATCTAGCCTCTGATTATATGTGGTTTCATGTTTTGTTTAGTGTTTGTACCAAGTAGAACCTTTGGGAAGACTTGTGTGAAGTTTATTTGATCTTGCTTTGAAAAACAGAATCGTTAGTGCTCTCTAAAGGGTTCTTAATATTTTACTGGAGCATGATTTTTAGTTGATTCTTTTTGCAAATGATTGGTAGACAAATTCCGAAAATTTACCAATTTAGTTTGAAATTTTTGGAGTTCCATAAGTAGGCGAACCCTGCAGATTACTAAAGACTGTTCTGTCTTTGACAGATTCTATTTTTTCGTGTGTTCTTTGCTTATTCCGATGCATCTATGAGTAGTATTGGAGGATATGAACCATAGAGAAGTTGGAGTACAGTAGGTTTAACACCAATATAAACAAAGAATGAATTCATTGCTGTACCTTTGAGTAGTGGTTTTCTTTCTTATACTAACGGAGTTCACGAGAATTTTTGTCTAAGTTTTGTGTTGTGAAGTTTTCATGTTTTGAATATTGCTTTGATGGACTATGGAACAAGGAGTAGCAAAGGCCTAAGCTTGGGAATGCCCATGGAACCCCAAGTAAAATCAAGATAATCAAAATCCTAAGCTTGGGGATGCCCCGGGAAGGCATCCCCTCTTTCGTCTTCATCCATCGGTAACTATACTTGGAGCTATATTTTTATTCGCAACATGTTATGTGTTTTGCTTGGAGCGTCTTGTATAATTTGAGTATTTGCTTGTTATTTTGCCACAATCATCCTTGCTGGACACACCTATTTGAGAGAGTTAAATATGGCCTAGAAATTATTAGAACACTCTATGTGCTTCACTTATATCTTTTGAGTTGAATAGTTTTTGCTCTAGTGCTTCACTTATATCTTTTAGAGCACGGTGGTGATAATATTTTGAAGAAATTGCTTAACTCTCATGCTTCACTTATATCTATTTGAGAGTCTATTAAAACAGCATGGTAATGTGTTTAGGCTAAAGAAACTAGTCTTCACATGATAGACATCTAATGTCAATGTAGTAAAAAAAATCACACCAAGTGCATTGAATATAATGAGATGTTGGATGCTTGATAATTGTTTTGAGATATGAGGATAGTGATATTAGAGTCATGCTAGTGGAGGTATTATGAAATTGAGAAATACTTCTGTTAAGGTTAGTGATTCCCGTATCATGCACGTATGGTGAACCGCTATGTGACGAAGTTAGAGCATGAGGTATTTGTAGAGTGCCAACCTTTGTGTGGAGGTCGGGGGCGCGCGATGGTTAACTCCTACCAACCTCCCCCCTAGGAGCATGCGTTTATTTCTTTGTTTTGATGACTCGTAGATTTTTGCAATAAGTATATGAGTTCTTATGACTAATGTCGAGTCCATGGATTATACGCACTCTCACCCTTCCACCATTGCTAGCCTCTCTTGTACCGCGCAACTTTTGCCGGTGCTATAAACCCACTATATATCCTTTCTCAAAACAGCCACCATATTTTTCCTCAAAACAGCCACCATACCTACCTATCATGGCATTTCCATAGCCATTCCGAGATATATTGCCATGCAACTTTCGACCGTTCCGTTTATATGACACGCATCATATTGTCATATTGCCATTGCATGGTCTTGTAGTTGACATCGTAGTTGTGGCAAAGCCACCATGCATAATTTTTCATATATGTCGCTCTTGATTCATTGCACATCCCGGTACACCGCTGGAGGCATTCATGTAGAGTCATACTTGTTGTAGTATCGAGTTGTAATTTCAAGTTGTAATAAAAAGTGTGATGATCATCATTATTAGAGCATTGTCCCATGTGAGGAAATTCCAAAAAAAAAGAGATGGCCCAAAAAAAGTAGAGCGGGGATAATAAAAAAAGAGAAAGCCCCTCCAAAAAACCAAAAAAATGAGAGAAAAGAGAGAAGGGACAATTGCTACTATCTTTTTCCACACTTGTGCTTCAAAGTAGCACCATGTTCTTCATTGTAGAGAGTCTCATGCTTAGTCACTTTCATATACTAGTGGGAACTTTCATTGATAAAAGTATGAAAACAAATGCTTGGCTAAAATCGGGGTTGTGCATAATATGAATATTTTGTGTGATGAAGAGGGAGCATAGCCAGACAATATGATTTTTAGGGATAACTTTCTTTAGCCATAGTATTTTGAGAAGACATGATTGCTTTGTTAGTATTGCTTGAAGTATTATTATTTCTTATGTCAATATATACTTTTATCTTGAGTCTTTCGAATCTAAATATTCATGCCACAATTAAGAGAATTACATTGAAAAAGACTATATTGGTTAGCATTCCACATCAAAAATTCTTTCTTTATCATTTACCTACTCGAGGACGAGCAGGAATTAAGCTTGGGGATGCTTGATACGTCTCCAACGTATCTATAATTTTTTATTATTCCATGCTATTATTTATGAAGTCTTGGATGTTTATTGGGCTTTGTCATTCACTTTTATATCATTTTTGGGACTAACCTACTAACCCAAAGGCCCAGTCCAGATTGCTGTTTTTTTTGCCTATTTAAGGGTTTTGCAAAAAAAGAATATCAAACGGAGTCCAAACGGAATGAAACCTTCACGAGAGATATTTTTGGTGAAAATCATGCCAGAGGAACTTGAGAACCACGTCAGGGGAGCATCGAGTGGCCCTTGAGGGTGGGGGCGCGCCCCCCTTCCCAGGGCGTGCCCCCTGCCTCGAGGCCCACTCGAGCGTCCCCTGGTGCCCTCCTTCTTCCTATATAAGTTCACATTCCCCAGAATCTCCGTGAACAGAGAGAAAACCCTAATTCCACCGCCATACCTTCTGTTCCTGTTGAGATCCCATCTTGGAGCTTGTTCCGGAGCTCCACCGGAGGGGGGTCCATCACGGAGGCCTTCATCATCATCATCATCATCGCCCTCACCATGAGTTGTGAGTAGTTTACCACAGACCTTCGGGTCCATAGCTAGTATCTAGATGGCTTCTTCTCTCTCTCTGGATCTCAATACAAAGTTCTCCTCGGTCTTCGAGGAGATCTATTCGATGTAATCTCTTTTTGCGGTGTGTTTGTCGAGATCCGATGAATTGTGAGTTTATGATCAAGGTTATCTATGAAAGATATTTGGGTCTTCTCTGAACTTTTTATGACTGCTCATAATATCTTTGCAAGTCTCTTCGAATTATTGGTTTGGTTTGGCCTACTGGATCTATAGTTCTTGCAATGGGAGAAGTGCTTGGCTTTGGGTTCAATCTTGCGGTGTCCTTTCCCAGTGGCAGTAGGGGCAGCAAGGCATGTATTGTATTGTTGCCATCAAGGATAAAAAGATGGGGTTTACATCATATTGCTTGAGTTTATCCCTCTACATCATGTCATGTTGCTTAAGCCGTTACTCTGTCCGTATTAACTCAATACACTAGATGCATGCTGGATAGCAGTCGATGTGTAGAGTGATAGTAGTAGATGCAGGCAGGAGTCGGTCTACTTGTCTCGGACATGATGCCTATATACAATGATCATGCCTAGATAGTCTCATAATTATTCGCTTTTTTATCAATTGCTCGACAGTAATTTGTTTACCCGTCGTAGAATATCGCTATCATGAGAGAAGCCACTAGAGAAAACTATGGCCCCCGGGTCTATTCTCAACATATCAATCTACATCTACTTTACTTTTACCCCTTTTATTTGCTGTTTTATTGAACCAAAAATACCAAAAATATCAACTATCATCTCTATCAAATCTCACTCTCGTAAGTGACTGTAAGGGGATTGACAACCCCTTATCGCGTTGGCTGCGTAGTTCTTATTTGTTTGTGCAGGTGCGAGGGACTGGCGCGTGGTCTCCTACTGGATTGATACCTTGGTTCTCAAAAACTAAGGGAAATACTTACGCTACTGTGCTGCATCTCCCTTTCCTCTTCGAGGGAATACAACGCAAGCTCAATAGGTAGCAGCTCCATCATCGTGAAATTGTGTTTCAGGCGGGGGCGAAGCCTCATGACGTCGGCCGCGTTCTCGAAAAGCCAAGCCGACCTCCCCTTGTTGTGCAGCGGCGCGATTCGGCGGCGGATGAAATCATCCCCAATCATCTCGAGGGTGAGCCCGACCTGGGAAAGACGATGGATCCTGGTGGTGGCGATCGAGAGCTTCTTTTCGTTGACGTCGATGTGCCCCCAGTCTCCTTTGCGGACCGGCGGGCTCTGACGAACTCGACAGAACTCCGATGAGTCTTCTTCCTTTATCCACAACCACCGGCTCCTCCACTCATCCCACCTCTCCTTCCACGCGCCATCCGGATACGTGCTCTTCTCCTGGGCCCGTGGAATCCAGGCGACACAGCCGGAGATGGTGCCCCTGGATACGAGGGAAGAAGTGATGGCGGAAGAGCGCCGTGCTTGGAACCACCCCGGCGAAACTCTCGCAGAGGTGGGCGAAGAAAGCCATGCACGCCACGGCGTTCAGCGTGAAATCGAGGAGATGGAAGCCGTAGGTGTGCATGATGTCGTTGAAGAAATCGGAGAAAGGAGGACAGAGGCCGCAATAGAAGTAGTCAACAAAGAAAGGGTACCGATCTGGGCCAGCCTCTGCGAATTGGGCTGGGATGACGTGTGTGGTTGGGTGCCCCGTCATGTCGCACCCCCACAAGGGATTGAAGTAGTCCCTAAGATGGAACGCGTCGACCGTCGGAGGGAAGTAGGCGTGCTTTGTCTGAAGCACCGCCAGCTCACTCTCCGAGATCTCCTTCTCCCCCGCATCCTCGACCGCTGCCTTCCCCTTGCTGGACTTGGGCGCCATTGTAGTCGTCGGAGAAAGAGAGGGATCGGAGGCGAAGGGGAGCACGGCGGCGGCGGTCGAAGGTGAAGGTTCTGGATTAGGGAAGAAGGAGAAGAATGGTGAGCGCGAGATTGGAGAAGCGCAGGAGGTAAATGAGAGGCGTGCGTGCGGTTTTTCCCCTTTTTATGGGGAAGGCGCGGGCCGCCCTCCCTTACCATTTACTGCGACGTGACACTAGCACGCAGAAAACCGCCCCATGCATGACCCGCACGTCAGCGCAGATCATGGGCAAGCGCAACCACCAGATGAGTTACTACGGTAAAAGGAATCCAACCTCACTGCCCGCGCACCGTTCTGGGCCTAGCCCAACAACACGTTTCGCTTATGAATGGCCCAGGCCTGGGGGCTCCTGTCGGTGTACAAAAGTAGGGGCACTCTTTTTTACCCCTTACTTGTGCACGGGCAGTCAGAGCCACACATGTGGCCAAACATAACGAAGCAGAGGGGGGAAGCCAGGAACGTGGAGTTACTAGAACAACGCCACGACGGTGGCACGAGAAGACCAAGCAAGGAGACAGGCTCTCCCCCGGCAAGGACTCTTGCCGGGGCGGCCTGCGCACCCCTGGCAAGGGCTCTTGCCGGGGCGATCCACGCAGACGCCTCTGTCGCAGCCACCCTTGAAGCCTATGGGCTCCAACAGTATCAACAACATTGGAGCCAAGGCTCGGGAAGCGCCCACGTGATGGCATGCAGATCTTTGTGAAGACAAAGATCTATGACTCCCAAGATAAGAACCAAAAGACATGGCGATCACAAGGCTGCTTGCCGAGGACGCCCACGAGGCCCCGGCAAGGCTCCTTGTCGAAGACACCCCGGAGCCCCGGCAAGCCTCTTGTTGCAAGATACTCACGGAGGCCCCGGCAAGGACCTTACCGAGAACAGAAGCAAGTCTGCGCCAAGCCTTTGCCGCCCCGTCTCCGCCCCAACTCGGCGGCCGACCCGCTGGCCCAGGCAGGCACCCACGTGGCGATACGTGGTTCCTGGGCCAGCTAGTCAAGCACCTGCGTGGTGGCATGCAGATCTTCGTGAAGGCCCTACCACGATGCCACCTCAGCTGCCTGCCTCACTGGCCTAGACGCGCGTCGCGACCAGACAGAGCGGCCACGGACGGGACGGGCTTCGTTTTCGTCCCTGATGAAGTAAATAGACACATAAGCAGCACATTTAATGCGCCTTGTCCCGTAATGGCATGGGATAAGCCTATAGACTGTACACCTTTCCACCTCCTGTGTGCCACTGTGGCAGCCCCTTTAGACTATAAAAGGAGGCCCGTGGCATACTGGAGAAGGATTCGGATCCTGGAAATTTGGACAGGCACGGTAGCTAGCTCAAGAACTCAAGAACACTCAAATATACACCAAAGCGGGACTAGGGTATTACGCATCCTCGCGGCCCAAACCTGGGTAAACGATTGTTGTGCAGACTCTTAGACCTCATCTTTGTACAACCTCGCACCCGCTAACCGTAGAAGGGATTCAAGTGATCCCATAGGTGTCATTTCATACCGACAGAGGATAATCCTCATTTCTGCACAGAAGTATTATGTCCTTGATGCACCGCTAGGTGACAGTTCTATTGCAGGAGCAGATGCAAACGTTATGAATGTTTGGCAAAGCTCAATATGATGTCTACTTAATAGTTTATTGCACCATGCTTTATGGCTTAGAACCGGGACTTCAAAAACGTTTTGAATGCCATGGAGCATATAAGATGTTCCAAGAGTTGACGTTAGTATTTCATTCTCATGCCCGTGTCGAGAGGTATGAGACCTCTGACGATACTTTACCTGTAAGATGGAGGAGAATAGCTCAACCAATGAGCATGTGCTCAAATTGTCTGGGTACTACAATTGCTTGAATCAAGTGGGAGTTAATCTTCCAGATAAGATAGTAACTGACAAAGTTCTCTAGTCACTATCAACCAAGTTAGTAGAACTTCCTGATGAACTATAATATGCAAGGGATGACGTAAGTAATTCCCGAGCTCTTGGCGATTCTGAAATCGGCGAAGGTAGAAATCAAGAAAGAGCATCAAGTGTTAACAAGACCACTTGTTTCAAGTAAAGGGCAAAGGAATAGAAGGGGAACTTCAAGAAGAATGACAAGAAAGTTGTCACTCCCGTGAAGAAACCCAAAGCTAAACTCAAGCCTCAAACTAAGTGCTTCTACTACAAAGGAAATGGTCACTGGAAGTGGAACTGCCCTAGATACTTGGCGGATAAGAAGGATGGAAAAGTGACCAAAGGTATATTTGATATACAGATTATTGATGTGTACTTTACTAGCGTTCCTAGCAACCCCTGGATATTTGATACTGGTTTAGTTGCTAAAATTAGTAACTCTAAGCGAGAGTTGCAGAATGAACAGAGACTAGTTAAAGGTGAAGTGATGATGCGTGTTGGAAGTGGTTCGAAGATTGATATGATCATCATCACACACTCCCTATACTTTCGGGATTAGTGTCGAACCTAAATAACTATTATTTGGCATTTTGCGTTGAGCATGAATATGATTTGATCATGTTTGTTGCAATACGGTTATTCATTTGAAGTCATAGAATAATTGTTATTATGTTTACATGAATAAAACCTTCGTTGGTCATACACCCAATGAAAATAGTTTGTTGGATCTCGATCGTAGTAATACACATATTCATAATATTGAAGCCAAAAGATAGAAAGTTCATAATGATAGTGCAACTTATTTGTGGCACTGCCGTTTAGGTCATATTGGTGTAAAGCGCATGAAGAAACTCCATGCTGATGAGCTTTTGGAATCACTTGATTATGAATCACTTGGTGCTTGCAAACCATGCCTCTTGGGCAAGATGACTAAAACTCCGTTCTCCGGAACAACGGAGCGAGCAATTGATTTGTTGGAAATCATACATATTGATGTATGTGGACCGATGAGTGTTGAGGCTCGCGGCAGGTATCGTTATTTTCTGACCTTCACTGATGATTTGAGCAGATACGAGTATATCTACTTGATGAAGCACAAGTCTAAAACATTTGAAAAGTTCAAAGAATTTCAGAGTCAAGTAGAGAATCGTCGTAACAAGAAAATCAAGTTTCTACGATCTGATCACGGAGGCAAATATTTGAGTTATGAATTTGGTCTTCATTTAAAACAATGTGGAATAGTTTCACACCTCACGCCACCCAGAACACCCCAGCGTAATGGTGTGTCCGGACTTCGTAACCGTACTTTATTTGATGGGACATTTACATTTATGCCCCTAATTTGCGCCCACTCTCAGATTTACCCCTAAAAAATAGTGTGCTCAAATTTGCCCGTCTTCCGTTAAGTGCGCTTACAGAAATGCCCTTCCGTACATTTTCCGTCCAGTAAAAGGCCTTTGACCGTTAAGTGCACGTATAGAAAAATCTAACAGTCAAAGGCCTTTGACTGGACGGAAAATGTACGGAAGGGCATTTCTGTAACCACACTTAATGGAAGAGGGGCAAATTTGAGCACATGATTTTATTAGGGGTAAATGTGAGTGGGTGGTTCGAGTTAGGGGCTGAAATGCAAATGGCCCTTATTAGATATGGTGCGATCTATGATGTCTCTTACCAATTTACCACTATCATTTTGGGTTTTGCATTAGAGACAGCTGCATTCACGTTAAATAAGGGCACCATCTAAATCCGTTGAGATGACGCCTTATGAACTGTGGTTTGGCAAGAAACCAAAGTTGTTGTTTCTTAAAGTTTGGGGCTGCAATGCTTATGTGAAAAAGCTTCAACCTGATAAGCTCGAACCCAAGTCAGAGAAATGTGTCTTCATAGGATACCCAAAGGAGACTGTTGGGTACACCTTCTATCACAGATCTGAAGGCAAGATATTCGTTGCTAAGAATGGATCCTTTCTAGAGAAGGAGTTTCTCTCGAAAGAAGTGAGTGGCAGGAAAGTGGAACTTAATGAGGTAATTGTACCTTCTCCTGAATTGGAAAGTAGTACATCATAGAAACCAGTTCTAGTGATTCCTACACCAATCAGCGAGGAAGCTACTGATGATGATCATGAAACTTTAGATCAAGTTACTACTCAACCTCATAGGTCAACTAGAGTGCGTTCCGCGCCAGAGTGGTACAACAACCCTGTTCTGGAAGTCATGTTAATAGACCATGATGAACATATGAACTATGAGGAAGCGACGATGAGCCCAGATTCCGCAAAATGGCTTGAGGCCATGAAATCTGAGATAGAAAACATGTATGAGAAAAAAGTGTGGACTTTAGGGGAGTTGCCCGATGATCAGCAAGCCACTAAGAATAAATGGATCTTCAAGAGGAAGACGGGCGGTGATGGTAATATTACTGTCTAGAAAGCTCGACTTGTTGCGAAAGGTTTTCGACAAGTTCAAGGTGTTGACTATGGTGAGATTTTCTCACTCGTAGCGATGCTTAAGTCTGTCCGAATCATGTTAGCAATTGCCGCATTTTATGAAATCTGGCAAATGGATAAAAAAATTGCGTTCTTTGATGGATTTATTAAAGAAGAGTTGTATATGATGCAACCAGAAGGTTTTGTCAATCCTAAAGGTGCTAACAAAATGTGCAAGCTCCAGTGATCCATCTATGGACTGGCGCAAGCATCTCGGAGTTGGAACATACGCGTTGATAAGTTGATCAAAGCATATAGTTTTATAGAAACTTGCGGTGAAGCCTGTATTTACAAGAAAGTGAGTGGGAGCACTACAACCTTTTTGATAAGTATATGTGAATGACATATTGTTTGATCGGAAATGATGTAGAATTTTCTGGAAAGCATAAAGGAGTGTTTGAAAGGAGTTTTTCAAAGAAATACCTCGGTGAAACTGCTTACACATTGAGCATCATGATCTATAGAGATAGCTGAAGACGGTTGATAAGTTTTTTCAATAAGTACATACCTTGATAAGTTTTTGAAGTAGTTCAAAATGGATCAGTCAGTGAAGGAGTTCTTTCCTGAGTTATAAGGTATGAAGTTGAGTAAGACTCAAAACCCGACCACGGCGGAAGATAGAGAAAGAATGAAAGTCGTTCCCTATGCCTTAGCCATATGTTATATAAAGTATGCCATGCTGTGTGCCAAACCTGTTGTGTACCTTGCCAAGAGTTTGGCAAGGAGGTACAATAGTGATCTAGGAGTAGATCACTGGACAGCGGTCAAAATTATCCTTAGTTACTGGATGACTAAGGAAATATTTCTCGGTTATGGAGGTGATAAAGAGTTCGTCGTAAAGAGTTATGTCGATGCAAGCTTTGACACCAATCTGGATGACTCCGAGTCTCGATCTAGATACATATTGAAAGTGGGAGCATTTAGCTAGAGTAGCTCCATGCAGAGCATTGTAGACATAGAAATTTGCAAAATACATACATATCTGTATATGGCAGACCCATTGAGTAAACCTCTCTCATATGCAAAACATGATCACACCTTAGTACTCTTTGGGTGTAAATCACATGGCGATGTGAACTAGATTATTGACTCTAGTAAAACCTTTTGGGCATTGGTCACATGGTGATGTGAACTATAAAGTGTTAAATCACATGAGGATGTGAATTATTGGTGTTAAATCACATGGTGATGTGAACTAGATTATTGACTCTAGTGCAAGTGGGAGACTGAAGGAAATATGCCCTAGAGGCAATAATAAAGTTATTATTTATTTCCTTATAGAATGATAAATGTTTACTATTCATGCTAGAATTGTATTAACCGGAAACTTAGTACATGTGTGAATACATAGACAAACAGAGTGTCCCTAGTATGCCTCTAGTAGACTAGCTCATTGATCAAAAATGGTTATGTTTCCTAACCATAGACATGAGTTGTCATTTGATCAATGGGATCACATCATTAGGAGAATGATGTGATGGACAAGACCCATCCATTAGCTTAGCAACTTGATCGTTTAGTTTTACTGCTATTGCTTTCTTCATGACTTATACATGTTCCTATGACTATGAGATTATGCAACTCCCGAAACCGGAGGAACACCTTGTGTGCTATCAAACGTCACAACGTAACTGGGTTATTATAAAGATGCTCTACTGGTGTCTCCGAAGGTGTTCGTGGTGTTGGCATAGATCAAGAATAGGATTTGTCACTCCGAATGTCGGAGAGGTATCTCTGGGCCCTCTCGGTAATACACATCATACTAAGCCTTGCAAGCAAATGACTAATGAGTTCGTCACGAGATGATGTATTACGGAACGAGTAAAGAGACTTGCCGGTAACGAGATTAACTCGATATAGTGATACAGACAATCAAATCTTGGGACAGTAACATACCGATGACAAAGGGAACGACGTATGTTGTTACGTGGTTTGACCGATAAAGATCTTCGTAGAATATGTAGGAGCCAATATGAGCATCCAGGTTCCGCTATTGGTTATTGACCAGAGATGAGTCTCGGTCATGTCTATATAGTTCTCGAACCCGTAGGGTCCGCACGCTTAATGTTCGATGACGATCGATATTATGAGTTTATGAGTTTTGAAGTACCAAAGGTAGTTCGGTGTCCCGGAAGTGCTCACGGACATGACGAGGAGTCTCGTAATGTCCGAGACATACAGATTGATATATTGGACGATTATATTCGGACCCTGGAAGTGTTTCGAGTGTTATTGGATAAAACCGGAGTGCCGGAGGGGCTACCGGACCCCCCCCCCTCACCGAGGGAGAATGGGCCATAGTGGGCCATGAGGGAAAGAGAGAGGTAGCCCACTAGGGCTGGCCGCGCCCCCCCCTTGGGAATCCTAGTTGTACTAGGAGTGGGGGGAGGCGCCCCTCTCCTTCCTTCCCCCCTTCTTCTTCCTTTCCTACTCCTAGTAGGAATAGGAAAGGGGATTCCTACTCCTACTAGGAGTAGGAATCCTACTCTCGGCGCGCCCTATAGGGCCGGCCGGCCCTCCCCCCTTTCTCCTTTATATACGGGGGCAGAGGGCACCCAAGGACACACAAGCAACATTGTTTTAGCCGTGTGCGGTGCCCCCTCCACAGAAACACACCTCGGTCATATCGTTGCAGTGTGTAGGCGATGCCCTGCGCCGGTAGCTTCATCATCTCCGTCAGCACGCCATCGTGCTGACAAAACTCTCCCGTGAAGCTTAACTAGATCAAGAGCTCGTGGGACATCATCGAGCTGAAAGTGTGCTGAACGCGGAGGTGCCGTACGTTCGGTGCTTGGATCGGTTGGATCATGAAGACGTTCGACTACATCAACCGCGTCACTAGACGCTTCCGCTTTCGGTCTACGAGGGTATGAACTCGACCTCTCTTGTTTTTGTAAATATGATAGTTCATCATTCCTGATTGAGCCTATTATGAATGAAACATGCTTGCAATGACAATTAGAGATCATAGCTGCTCATGCCATGCTTAATTAGTTAAGAGTTTATAATGGTTTACCTTGCGTGCCCCCCTTTCCTTCTCCTCTCCCTCTCCTTCCTTCCCCCTTCCTCCTCCTAGTTGGACTAGGAAAGGAGGAGTCCTACTTCTACTAGGAGGAAGACTTCTCCCTCTCCTTGGCGCGCCCCAAGGCCGGCCGGCCTCCCCCTTGCTCCTTTATATACGGGGGCAGGGGGCACTCTAGAACAAAACAAGCAACATTGTTTTAGCCGTGTGCGGTGCCCCCCTCCATAGAAACACAGCTCGGTCATATCGTTGCAGTGCTTAGGCGAAGCCCTGCGTCGGTAACTTCATCATCTCCGTCACCACGTCGTCGTGCTGACGAAACTCTCCCGTGAAGCTCAACTGGATCAAGAGCTCGTGAGACGTCATTGAGCTGAACGTGTGCTGAATGCGGAGGTGCCGTACGTTCGGTGCTTGGATCGGTTGGATCGCGAAGACGTTCGACTACATCAACCGCGTCACAAGACGCTTCCGCTTTCGGTCTACGAGGGTACGTAGACACACTCTCGACTCTCATTGCTATGCATCTAGTAGATAGATCTTGCGTGATCGTAGGATTTTTTTTAAATACTACGTTCCCCAACAACCACATCGTAAGGATATTAAGGGGTTTATCGATATGATAGCTGTAGAGGAAACGAGGCAAGTTTTAGGGGCAAGAATTACTAGTATACATTTTCCTGTTCTACGCTACTTCGCGATATTTGCTAGTAGATGCTTAATTGGTCGCGGGAATAGTGGAAACCTTAGTGCCCCTGATATTGTTATTTTGCGCCATGCTTTGTTTCAAGACACAACTTTTAGGTTGGGTATTCTTGTTGCTAAACGATTGAGTCTGAACCGTACAAAGGGTCCTATCTTTGGAGACATCTTTGCTTCACGCCTAGCTGAACACTTTAGAATACCTATTAGGCATCATGAGAAGGAATAAAAGTTGATGGCCCCAGCTTTTCTAAACAATAAGAGTATGATAGCACATGATTTTATTGTTAAAGATAAGAAGAAGTTGCTTAAGTATAAATTGATGTTTGATGAAAAATATTGTGAGATTATTACCTTGCCTGCACCATCTTTGTTTGATTTAATTTCAGGCACGTACCTTGTTTTGCCAGGCACAAACTTCAGAGCCGGAGCCAGAACCATCACTTGACCCTTGTCGGTAGTCGGTTTATCAGTGGAATCCGGAGGATATTGCCAACCAGTGGCATCCAGAGGACGCTCCTCCGTGCACCGGAGAGAGTAGCTTTGATTCGTGGAAATAGACCAACTTAGGCCAAAAGCCTTATCTTGTGGGAGTACGTATTTCTCACCGACATTACATTCATGTTCACACACTTATTCCAGTAGTTGGTGCTCATACTTTTTCATTGTACTATCGATGCTAGTTTCATTTCTTTTCTTAGCCTTTTTCTTGTGTGTTAGGAAAACCTTAAGAAAAACAAAACAAAATAGTTGTAGCTTTTTAGCCAGTTTACTTTTCATGCCTGTAGTAGTAGAAGTAATTCAAAGAAAACCCAAAAAGATTTCTCATTCTTCTTTTGCTTGTTGGGAGCTTTCCCGCGTAAATAGTTTCTTTTCTTTTCTTTGGGGGTCAAGAGGAGAAGACCATGATGAAAATGCTTAGTGGCTCTCATATGCATTGCTGTTGATTTAATCATGAGCTATATTACTTTGTCTTCTCTCTTGTATAAAATGCTTGCAGATTCTAGCTTAGTCAAATGCGCGAGCACTATTATAATTATCCACAACGTTCGGTCGTGCGAGTGAAAGGCAATAATGACGATATGTGATGAATTGATTGAGATGAGAAAAGCTGGTATGAACTCGACCTCTCTTGTTTTTGTAAATATGATAGTACATCATTCCTGATTCAGCCTATTATGAATGAAACATGCATGCAATGACAATTAGAGATCATAGCTGCTCATGCCATGCTTAATTAGTTAAGAGTTTATAATGGTTTACCTTGCGTGCCCCCCTTTCCTTCTCCTCTCCCTCTCCTTCCTTCCCCCTTCCTCCTCCTAGTTGGACTAGGAAAGGAGGAGTCCTAATCCAACTAGGAGGAAGACTTCTCCCTCTCCTTGGCGCACCCCAAGGCCTGCCGGCCTCCCCCTTGCTCCTTTATATACGGGGGCAGGGGGCACTCTAGAACAAAACAAGCAACATTTTTTAGCCGTGTGCGGTGCCCCCCTCCATAGAAACACACCTCGGTCATATCATTGCAGTGCTTAGGCGAAGCCCTGCGTCGGTAACTTCATCATCTCCGTCACCATGTCGTCGTGCTGACGAAACTCTCCCGTGAAGCTCAACTGGATCAAGAGCTCGTGAGACGTCATTGAGCTGAACGTGTGCTGAATGCGGAGGTGCCGTACGTTCGATGCTTGGATCGGTTGGATCGTGAAGACGTTCGACTACATCAACCGCGTCACAAGACGCTTCCGCTTTCGGTCTACGGGGGTACGTAGACACACTCTCCCCTCTCATTGCTATGCTTCTAGTAGATGGATCTTGCGTGTTCGTAGGAAGTTTTTTGAAATACTACGTTCCCCAACACCCTTTGCTGCCACTTCTCGTCGCCGCCGGCCATTGCTGCCACCGGCGCCGCCGGCCATCTAGATGTGCTCTGTTTTTTACATAGATAGATGTTTTGAGATAGATGCTTTTTTAGATGTCCTTTGTTTTTCATATGATATGTAATTAGATGAGATGAGATGTATGAGATGTTTTGTAGAGACGAGATGAGATGTTTGTGGAATTTTTTTCATAGAAATTAGTGTGATATTTTTGTTCATGATGATTGCTAAAAACTCATATTAAGTTTGTTCGATAAATGTTCTCGGTAAAATCTCGAGGGTCGGGAGAAGGAAGTAGAAGGAAAAGAAGGAGAGGAAAAAGGAAAATAAGAATAAGGAAGAAGGAGACGAAGGAAAAGAAGAGGAGAAAAAAATAAGAAGAGGAAGAAGAAAAAGAAAGAGGAGAAGAAGAAGGAATAGAGGAGAAGAAGAAAAAATAGAATAAATATTATTCTATTGTTTCTTCTTCTCCTCTATTCCTTCTTCTTATCCTCTTTTTTCTTCTCCTCTATTCCTTCTTCTTCTCCTTTTTTTCTTCTTCCTCTTCTTATTTTTTATCGGGAACGAGGCGGTGTCGAGGATCGCGGAGGGGTCGAGGGTCGAGGGCCGTCGAGGGGTCGAGGGTCGCCGAGGGGTCGAGGTTCGAGGGTCGCCGAGGGGTCAAGGGTCGTCGACGGGTCAATGGTCTTGGGGCAGTCCGGAGGTCGGACATTCATGAGAGCGTCGAGGCCACCCCGAACCATAGAAACGTTGCCGAGGCCACCCGAAACCCTAGAAGTGTCAGGGCCACCACAAACCCTAGAAGCATTGCCGAGGCCAGCCCAAACCCTAGAAGCAGTGCCGAGGCCACCCCAAACCCTAGAAGCGTAAAGACCACCCAAATTTACCAAGTTAAAAGAGCATTGTCGAGGCCACCCCAAACCCTAGAAGCGTTGTCGAGGCCACCCCAAACCGTAGAAGCGTTGTCGAGGCCACCCCAAACCGTAGAAGCGTTGTCGAGGCCACCCCAAATTGTAGAAGCGTCGAGGCCACTAATTAATATTCCTTGTTGTGATTAGCTAGCTAAGTCTATGTTTGCCACTATTATATTAATTGCCATGTTGTAATATTTGCAGAAACTATGGAGCAAAGAAACAAAGAACAAGAATTGTTGGTGGGGGATATAATCTACGGCGAAGGTAATGTCTTGTCGTTTCTCAACGACACCGCTGGTCTAGAAGGAGAGGATGATGAAGGATCCGTTGATCGAACAATGGAGGAGGAAAGACATGATCATGATGGCTCCGGTGATCGAATGCCGGTGGAAAAAGGAGACCGTGATGACGGCTTCGATGACCAAACGGAGGAGGGAGCTATTGCAAAGTCCAGCGGGGTATTTATATTAATTAAGCCTATGCTGACTAGCTAATTTATGCATTAATTGATTTGGTATGTACATGTATTAACTCTTCTTTCTTCTTTTATAGCCCTCCGGATCGAGCCAAACTTCTGTAAAGAGACGAGGCCCGAAGAAAAGGTTGCTCCAGGATGAAAAGTTCACGACCAAAGCAATCACGGACGATGGCCTACCGATTCAACCTAGCCGGACGAAGGTAGAATTTTCTGGTCAGGGCGGAGCTATTGTCCGGGACAGCATCCTGATCGGCATCCAGCTATGCAATAAGCCTAAGAAATAAGGCCCTCAAGTTTCTTAGGTCACCGATAGACAAAAATATGATCTTTGGGCCTCGCTGAAAGCAAATTTCACCCTACCGCCAGAGGGGGATCCGAATAAACCAGTTATAGAGCCACTTGTCAAGGCGTGTGCTCTTAAGAAGATGGTAGGTCTATTCATGAGGTGGAAGAATGAGTTGAAATCAACGTTAGTCGACAAAGGGGAGACTCCGGAATTCACAGGCCAATTTGAGAAGATAATAGATCACTGGCCCGCATTTGTGGCCTATAAGACATCAGACAAGAGTAAGAAAATGTCAGAGATAAACAAGATAAATGTTGGAAAGAAGCAGCATCACTATCGCATGAGGTCAAGCCGCTACCTTAGAGCTCGGCCGTTGTGGGACAAAGCTGAGAATGAACTGATAGCTAAAGGGGTCATTCCTGATAGAGAGAACGACGAGCTGACTGCGGCCCTCGGGAATCCTGAGCACCCTGGACGAACACGAGTCACGTCAGGCTCCGTTTCGTGGAAGGTTGGGTTTTTCGGCGCAGGCGGTTACAAAACCCGGGAGAGGAAGAGGAAACATGAGCTGAGCATAGTGGAGAAGCTCCATGCAAGAGTACTAAAGCTAGAGGAACAAGCTGACAGCCAGCGAACTGCCGACCAACCATCTCAGCGGCATGAAGCTACCCCGCCTCCTCCTCCCCTCCTCCGGCGAGTGATCAGGGCACTCGGCCTCCTTCTCCGCCTGCTCCGGCATGTGAGGACACTCCGACTCCTCCTTCGCCTCCTCCGGTGCGTCGGAGCACTTGCCTCCTGATACATCTCCAATGTATCTACTTTTCCAAAAACTTTTTCCCTTGTTATGGACTCTAACTTGCATGATTTTAATGGAACTAACCCGGACTGACGCTATTTTCAGCAGAACTGCCATGGTGCTATTTTTGTGCAGAAATAAAAGTTCTCAGAATGACCTGAAAATCAACGGAGATTTATTTTGGAATATATAAAAAATATTCACAGAAAGAAGCAGACCAGGGGGCCCACATCCTATCCACGAGGGTGGGGGTGCCCCTTGGGCGCGCCCCTGCCTCGTGGGCCCCCTGATGCTCCACTGACATCTCCCCTGTTGGGGACAGTAGCAAATTTCTCTCAAGTGGATGACCTAAGGTTTATCAATCCGTGGGAGGCGTAGGATGAAGATGGTCTCTCTCTGAAACAACCCTGCAACCAAATAATAAAGAGTCTCTTGTGTTCCCAACACACCCGATATAATGGTAAATTGTATAGGTGCACTAGTTCGGCGAAGAGATGGTGATACATGTGCAATATGGATGGTAGATATAGGTTTTTGTAATAAGAAAGTATAAAAACAGCAAGTTAGCAAGTGGTAAAAGTGAGCATAAATGGTGTTGCAATGATAGGAAACAAGGCCTAGGGTTCATGCTTTCACTAGTGGAAGTTCTCTCAACAATAATAACATAACTGGATCATATAACAATCCCTCAACATGCAACAAAGAGTCACTCCAAAGTAACTAATAGCGGAGAACAAACGAAGTGATTATGGTAGGGTACGAAACCACCTCAAAGTTATCCTTTCTGATCGATCTATTCAAGAGTCCGTAGTAAAATAACAATAAGCTATTCTTTCCGTTCGATCTATCATAGAGTTCGTACTAGAATAACACCTTCAGATACAAATTAACCAAAACCCTGATGTCACCTAGATACTCCATTGTCACCTCAAGTATCTGTGGGCATGATTATACGATATGCATCACACAATCACATATTCATCTATTCAACCAACAGAAAGTACTTCAAAGAGTGCCCCAAAGTTTCTACCGGAGAGTCAAGATGAAAACATGTGCCAACCCCTATGCATAGATTCCCAAGGTCACAGAACCCGCAAGTTGATCACCAAAACATACAACAAGTGAATCAATAGAATACCTGACACGTCTCCAACGTATCTATAATTTTTGATTGTTCCATGCTATTATTTATGATGTTTTGGATGTTTAATGGGCTTTTTCATACACATTTATATTATTTTTGGGACTAACCTACTAACCCAAAGGCCTAGTCTAGATTGCTATTTTTTGCCTCTTTCAGGGTTTTACAGAAAAGCAATATCAAACGGAGTACAAATGGAATGAAACCTTCGGGAGATATATTTTTGGAGAAAATCACGCATGGGAGACTTGAGAACCACGGAGTAGGGCATACGAGGTGCCCACGAGGGTGGGGGCGCGCCCCCCTATAGGGCGCGCCCCTTGCCTCGTGGGCCCCACGTTTGGCCCACGGTGCCCTCCTTCCTCCTATATATACCTACGTACCCCAAAACCATCAGAACAACGGAGAAAACCCTAGTTCCACCGCCGTAACCTTCTATTCCCGTGAGATCCCATCTTGTGGCCTATTCCGGAGCTCCGCCGGAGGAGGGATCTACCACGGATTGCCTCTACATCATCATCATCGCCTCACCATGAGTTGTGAGTAGTTTACCAGAGACCTTCGGGTCCATAGCTAGTATCTAGATGGCTTCTGCTCTCTCTTTGGATCTCAATACCAAGTTCTCCTCGGTCTTCGAGGAGATCTATTCGATGTAATCTCATTTTGCGGTGTGTTTGTCGAGATCCGATGAATTGTGGGTTTATGATCAAGATTATCTATGAGAAATAATTGGTTCTTCTCTGAACTCTTTATGTATGATTATAATATCCTTGCAAGTCTCTTCGAATTATTAGTTTGGTTTGGCCTACTAGATCTATAGTTCTTGCAATGGGAGAAGTGCTTGGCTTTGGGTTCAATCTTGTGGTTTCATTTCCCAGTGATAGTAGGGGCAGCAAGGCACGTATTGTATTGTTGCCAGCGAGGATAAAAAGATGGGGTTTACATCACAAAGTTTGAGTTTATCCATGTACATCATGTCATCTTGCTTAAGGCGTTACTCTGTTCTTATGAACTCAATACACTAGATGCATGCTGGATAGCGGTCGATGTGTGGAGTAATAGTAGTAGATGCAGAATCGTTTCAGTCTACTTGTCTCGGACGTGATGCCTATATATAATGATCAGGCCTAGATAGTGTCATAATTATTCTCTTTTCTATCAATTGCTCGATAGTAATTTGTTTACCCGCCGTAGAATATCGCTATCATGAGAGAAGCCACTAGAGAACACTATGGCCCCCGGGTCTATTCTCAACATATCAATCTACAATCTACTTTACTTTTCCGCTTTTACTTTCTGTTCTTATAACCAAAAATACCAAAAATATCAAACTATCATCTCTATCAAATCTCACTTTCGTAAGTGACCGTAAAGGGATTGACAACCCCTTATCGCTTTGGCTGCGAAGTTTTAATTTCTTTGTGCAGATGCGAGGGACTCGCGCGTGTTCTCCTACTGGATTGATACCTTGGTTCTCAAAAACTGAGGGAAATACTTATGCTACTATGCTGCATCACCTTTTCCTCTTCGAGGGAATACAACGCAAGCTCGAGAAGTAGCAATACCCCATTGTCACCACAGGTATCCCATGCAAGACATACGTCAAGTGCTCTCAAATCCTTAATGACTCTATCCGATAAGATAACTTCAAAGGGAAAACTCAATTCATCACAAGAGAGTAGAGGGGGAGAAACATCATAAGATCCAACTATAATACCAAAGCTCGCGATACATCAAGATCCTGCCATCTCAAGAACACGAGAGAGAGATCAAACACATAGCTAGTGGTACATACCCTCAGCCCCGAGGGTGGACTACTCCCTCCTCGTCATGGAGAGCGTCGGGATGATGAAGATGGCCACCGGAGAGGGATTCCCCCTCCGGCAGGGTGCCGGAACGGGTCTAGATTGGTTTTCGGTGGCAACAGAGGCTTTCGGTGGGGGAACTCTCGATCTAGGTTATTTTCCAGAGGTTTCTGTATTTATAGGACTTTTTGGCGTAGGGCACAAGTCAGGGGGGTCTCCGGGCTGTCCACGAGATAGGGGGGTGCGCCCAGGGGGGTCGGCGCACCCCCCACCCTCGTGGGCAGCCCATGACTCTCCTGGCCCAACCCTTTTACCCCGGGGGCTTCTTTTGGTCCATAAAAAATCATCAAAAATTGGCATATCAATTGGACTCCTATTGATATTCCTTTTCCGTAAAACTCAAAAACAAGGAAAAAACAGAAACTGGCACTGGGCTCTGGGTTAATAGGTTAGTCCCAAAAATCATATAAAAGTGTATATAAAAGCCCATAAAACATCCTAGAAGGATAATATAATAGCATGGAACAGTCTAAAACTATAGATACGTTGGAGACGTATCAAGCATCCCCAAGCTTAATTCCTGCTCGTCCTCGAGTAGGTAAATGATAGAAACATATTTTTTTATGTGGAATTCTACCTAACATAATTCTCAATGTAATTCTCTTTATTGTGGCATGAATGTTCAGATCCGAAAGATTCAAGACAAAAGTTTACTATTGACATAAGAATAGTAATACTTGAAGCATACTAACAAAGCAATCATGTCTTCTCAAAATAACATGGCCAAAGAAAGTTCATCCCTACAAAATCGTATTTTTAGGCTATGCTCCATCTTCGTCACACAAAATATTCCAATCATGCACAACCCCAGTTTCAGCCAAGCACTTGTTTCATACTTCCATTTTTTCAAACTTTTTCAACTTTCACGAAATACATGAGCATGAGCCATGGGCATAGCACTTATGTGGAATAGAGTGGTGGTTGTGGAGAAGACAAAGAGGAAGATGGTCTCACATCAACTAGGTGTACCAATGGGATATGGAGATGCCCATCAATAGATATCATTGTGCGTGATTAGGGATTGCCATGCAACGGATGCACTAGAGCTATAAATGTATGAAAGCTCAAGAAAAGAAACTAAGTGGGTGTGCATCCAACTTGCTTGCTCACGAAGACCTATAAATGTATGAAAGCTCAACAAAAGAAACTAAGTAGCAAATTTCCCTCAAGTGGATGAGCTAAGGTTTATCAATCCGTGGGAGGCGTAGGATGAAGATGGTCTCTCTCAAACAACCCTGCAACGAAATAACAAAGAGTCTCTTGTGTCCCCAACACACCCAATACAATGGTAAATTGTATAGGTGCACTAGTTCGGCGAAGAGATGGTGATACAAGTGTAATATGGATGGTAGATATAGGTTTTTGTAATAATAAAATATAAAAACAGCAAGGTAGCAACTGGTAAAAGTGAGCATAAACGGTGTTGCAATGATAGGAAACAAGGCCTAGGGTTCATACTTTCACTAGTGCAAGTTCTCTCAACAATAATAACATAACTGGTTCATATAACTATCCCTCAACATGCAACAAAGAGTCACTCCAAAGTAACTAATAGCGGAGAACAAACAAAGAGATTATGGTAGGGTATGAAATAACCTCAAAGTTATCCTTTCTGATCGATCTATTCAAGAGTCCATAGTAAAATAACAAGAAGCTATTCTTTCCGTTCGATCTATCATAGAGTTCGTAATAGAATAACACCTTAAGATACAAATCAACCAAAACCCTAATGTCACCCAGATACTCCATTGTCACCTCAAGTATCCGTGGGCCGTGATTATACGATATGCATCACACAATCTCAGATTCATCTATTCAACGAACAGAAAGTACTTCAGAGAGATCCCCAAAGTTTCTACCGGAGAGTCAAGACGAAAACATGTGCCAAGCCCTATGCATAGATTCCCAAGGTCGCGGAACCCGCAAGTTAATCACCAAAACATACATCAAGTGAATCAATAGAATACCCCATTGTAACCATAGGTATCCCATGCAAGACATACATCAAGTGTTCTCAAATCCTTAAAGACTCAATCCGATAAGATAACTTCAAAGGGAAAACTCAATTCATCTCAAGAGAGTATAGGGGGAGAAACATCATAAGATCCAACTATAATAGCAAAGCTCGCAATACATCAAGACCGTGCCATCTCAAGAACACGAGAGAGAGAGAGATCAAACACATAGCTACTTGTACATACCCTCAACCCCGAGGGTGGACTACTCCCGCCTCATCATGGAGAGCGCCGGGATGATGAAGATGGCCACCGGAGAGGGATTCCCCCTCCGGCAGGGTGCCGGAACGGGTCTATATTGGTTTTTGGTGGCAATAGAGGCTCTCGGCGGTGGAACTCCCTATCTAGGTTATTTTCCGGAGGTTTATGTATTTATAGGATTTTTTTGGCGTAGGGCACAAGTCAGGGGGATCTCCGGGCTATCCACGAGATAGGGGGCGCGCCCAGGGGGTGGGCGCGCCCCCCACCCTCGTGGGTAGCCCATGACTCTCCTGGCCCAACTCTCTTACTCCGGGGGCTTCTTTAGGTCCATAAAAAATCATCAAAAATTTGCACGTCAATTGGACTCCGTTTGATATTCCTTTTATGTAAAACTCAAAACAAGGGAAAAACAGAAACTGGCGCTGGGCTCTGGGTTAATAGGTTAGTCCCAAAAATCATATAAAAGTGTATATAAAATCCCATAAAAATCCTAGAAGGATAATAAAATAGCATGGAACAATAAAAAATTATAGATACGTTGGAGACGTATCATCCCCCGACTCCATATATTCACTTTCGGGGAGAAAAAAAATAAGAGAGAAGGAATTATCACGTTTTATGATACAGAGCCGCCGCCAAGCCCTAATCTCTCTTGGGGGGGGTGGGGTTGATCTGGAGTTCGTTCGGGGCTCCGGAGAGTGGAGATCGTCGCCGTCGTCATCATCAACCTTCCTCCATCACCAATTCCATGATGCTCACCGCCGTGCATGAGTAATCCCATTGTAGGCTTGTTGGACGGTGATGGGTTGATGAGATTTACGATGTAATCGAGTTAGTTTTGTTAGGGTTTGATCCCTAGTATCCACTATGTTCTAAGATTGATGTTGCTATGACTTTGCCATGCTTAATGCTTGTCGCTAGGGCCCGAGTGCCATGATTTCAAATCTGAACCAATTATGTTTTCATGAATATATGTGTGTTCTTGATCCTATCTTGCAAGTCAATAGTCACCTACTATGTGTTACGATCCGGCAACCCCGAAGTGACAATAATCGGGACCACTCCCGGTGATGACCGTAGTTTGAGGAGTTCATGTATTACACTATATGTTAATGCTTTGCTCCGGTACTCTATTAATAGGAGGCCTTAATATCCCTTAGTTTCCAATAGGACCCCACTGCCACGGGAGGCTAGGACAAAAGATGTCATGCGAGTTCTTTTCCATAAGCATGTATGACTATATTCGGAATACATGCCTACATTACATTGATGAACTTGAGCTAGTTCTGTGTCACCCTATGTTATAACTATTGCATGAGGAATCGCATCCGACATAATTATCCATCACCGATCCAATGCCTACGAGCTTTTCACATATTGCTTGTTACTTATTTACTTTTCCGCTGCTGCTATTACAATCACTACAAAACTACTATAGCTACCTTTGCCACTGTTACCGTTACTTCCATATTACTTTCCTACTAAATACGTTGCTGCAGATATTAAGTCTTCCAGGTGTGGTTGAATTGACAACTCAACTGCTAATACTTGAGAGTATTCTTTGGCTCCCCTTGTGTCGAATCAATAAATTTGGGTTGAATACTCTACCCTTGAAAATTGTTGCGATCCCCTACACTTGTGGGTTATCAAGACTATTTTCTGGCGCCGTTGCCTGGGAGCATAGCTATATTCTTTAAGTCACTTGGGATTTATATCTGTTGATCACTATGAAGAACTTGAAATACTCAAAAACCAAGATCTATACCTCAACTACGAGGGGAGGTAAGGAAGTGCCATCTAGCTCTGCACTTCATCCCCCCTCTATTATGAGTAAACTTGTGACACATGCTCCTGCTATTGAATCTGATTGGTCGCATGTTCTTGATGATGCTACTTCTGCTATGTATGATGAAACTATTGGGGAACGTAGTATTTTGAAATTTTCCTACGATCACGCAAGATCTATCTAGGAGAAGCATAGCAACGAGCGGGAAGAGTGTGTCTACGTACCCTCGTAGACCGAAAGAGAAAGAGTCTAGTGACGCGGTTGATGTAGTCGAACGTCTTCGCGATCCTACCGATCCAAGCACCGAACGTACGGCACCTCCACGTTCAGCACACGTTCAGCTCGATGACGTCCCACAAGCTCTTGATCTAGTTGAGTGTCACGGGAGAGTTTCGTCAGCACGATGGCATGGTGACGGTGATGATGAAGCTACCGGCGCAGGGCTTCGCCTAAGCACTGCAACGATATGACCGAGGTGTGTATCTATGGAGGGGGGCACCGCACACGGCTAAAATCAACTTGTGTGTCCATGGGGTGCCCCCTGGCCACGTATATAAAGGATGGAGGGAGGAGGAGGCCGGCCCTCATAAGGCGCGCCGAAGTGTGGAGTCCTACTAGGACCCCTAGTCCTAGTAGGATTCCACCTCCCCATGTGGAATAGGGAAAGGGGAAGGGAGAAGGAGAATGAAGGATGGGGGTGCCCCCTTTCCCTAGTCCAATTCGGACCAGTCCATGGGAAAGGGGCGCGGCCACCCTTGAGGCCTTTCTCTCCTTTCCCATATGGCTCATTAAGGCCCAATATGAATTCTCATAACTCTCCGGTACTCCAAAAATACCCGAATAACTCGGAACCTTTCCGATGTCCGAATATAGCCTTCCAATATATCGATCTTTACGTCTCGGTCATTTCGAGACTGTTCGTCATGTCCGTGATCTCATCCGGGACTCCGAACAAACGTCGGTCATCAAATCACATAACTCATAATACAAATCATCATCAAACGTTAAGCATGCTGACCCTACGGGTTCGAGAACTATGTAGACATGACCGAGACACATCTCCGGTCAATAACCAATAGCGGAACCTGGATGCTCATATAGGCTCCTACATATTCTACGAAGATCTTTATCGGTCAAACCGCATAACAATATTCGTTGTTCCCTTTGTCATCGGTATGTTACTTGCCCGAGATTCGATCGTCGGTATCATCATACCTAGTTCAATATCGTTACCGGCAAGTCTCTTTACTCGTTCCATAATGTCTCATCGTCGGTATCATTAGTGATGTGCACTGCCAAGAGGGCCCAGAGATACCTAATCTCGATCTATGCCAACTCAACAAACACCATCGGAGACATCTGTAGAGCATCTTTATAATCACCCAGTTACGTTGTGACGTCTGATAGCACACAAAGTGTTCCTCCGGTATTCGGCAGTTGTATAATCTCATAGTCATAGGAACATGTATAAGTCATGAAGAAAGCAAAAGCAACATACTAAATGATCAAGTGCTAAGCTAAAGGAATGGGTCAAGTCAATCACATCACACTCTAATGATGTGATCCCGTTCATCAAATGACAACTCAGGTCTATGGCTAGGAAACTTAACCATCTTTGATTAACGAGCTAGTCAAGTAGAGGCATACTAGTGACACTTTGTTTGTCTATGTACTCACACATGTACTAAGTTTCCGGTTAATACAATTCTAGCATGAATAATAAACATTTATCATGATATAAGGAAATAAATAATAACTGTATTATTGCCTCTAGCGCATATTTCCTTCGGAAACTACTTCTATGTTTGATAATACTGTGCCACTAGGTGAATTTCTTGATGAACAAATTGCTAATGTTAGAGAGAATGAAATTATTGGAACTGATAATATTGATGAAAGTGATGATGAAGATTCTCCTCCTAGATATGAATTGCCTGTTGTTCCTGAGGGTTATGTTATGGATGAAGAAACTTCTAGAGACTTTCTTGCTTGCAATGATAGATATGATCTTAAGAAATTATTAGCTAAGCTTAAAGAAAAGTCTTTGAATACTAGAATGAAATATGACCCTGCTTTTGCTACTTCACCTATCTGTGTTCCTGATAAGGATTACGATTTCCTTTTTGATCCTGAGTTAATTACTTTGGTTGAATCTGATCCTTTCCATGGCTATGAATATGAAACTGTTGTGGCACTTATTACTAAGTTGAATGATATAGCCACCCTATTCACCAACGAGGAAAAAATTCGTTACTACTATATCCTTAAGTTATTTCCGTTCTCTTTGAAGGGTAATGCTAAGACATGGTTTAATTCTCTTGATCCTGGTTGTGTGCGTAGTCAAGAGGATATGATTTATTACTTCTCTGCTAAATATTTTCCCGCTCATAAGAAACAAGCTGCCTTACGGGAAATTTATAATTTTGTGCAAATTGAAGAAGAGAGTCTCCCACAAGCTTGGGGGAGACTTCTCCGGTTACTTAATGCTTTTCCTAATCATCCTCTTAAGAAAAATGAAATACTTGATATCTTTTATAATGGACTAACCGATGCTTAGAGACCACCTAGATAGTTGTGCTGGTTGTCTTTTCAGGGAAAGAACTGTTGATCAAGCTGAATTGTTATTGAAGAATATGGTGACCAATGAAAACAATTGGACACTTCCTGAACCAGCCCCTAAGCCAACTCCAAAGAATAGGGGTGTTCTATTTCTTAGTCCTGAAGATATGCAAGAGGCAAAGAAATCTATGAAAGAAAAAGGTATTAAAGCTGAAGATGTTAATAATTTAATACCAATTGAAGAAATACATGGTCTTGATAACCCGACACAGATAGTAAAGGTAAATTCTCTTTATAGATTTGATGAAGGTGATATTCCTTGTTATAAGTCTGCTAGCCAATGCTTAGATGAGTTTGACAACTTCATTGTTAAACAAGAAAACTTCAATGCTTATGTTGGTAGACAATTGCAACGTAATGCTTATATGATTGAACGCTTGAGTGATTATATGTCTAGAGTTAAAGGTGAACTGAAACTCATTAGTAAACATGCTTCTATGGTTACCACTCAAGTAGAACAAGTACTTAAAGCACAAAATGATTTGCTCAATGAATTAAATAGTAAGAAAAATGATAATGCTATTAGAGTTGTGACTAGAGGTGGTAAAATGACTCAGGAACCTCTGTATCCTAAAGGCCACCCTAAGAGAATTGAGCAAGATTCTCAGAGAGCTAATGTAGATGCACCTAGTTCTTCTAAGAAGAAGAAAAAGAAAAATGATAGTACTTTGCATGCTTCTAGTGAACCCGTAGCAGACACACCTGAGAATCCCAATGATATCTCTATCTCTGATGCTAAAACACAATCTGGTAATGAACATGAACCTAGTGATAATGTTAATGATGATGTTCATGATGATACTCAACCTAGCAATGATAATGATGTAGAGATTAAACCTGCTATTGATCTTGATAACCCACAATCAAAGAATCAATGGTATGATAAGAGAGACTTTGTTGCTAGGAAGTACGGTAAGGAAAGAGAACCATGGGTTCAGAAACCCATGCATTTTCCTCCTAAACCATCCAAGAAAAAGAATGATGAGGATTTTGAGCGCTTTGCTGAAATGATTAGACCTATCTTTTTGCGTATGTGTTTGACTGATATGCTTAAAACAAATCCTTATGCTAAGTATATGAAAGATGTTATCACAAATAAAAGAAAAATACCTGAAGGTGAAATTTCCACCATGCTTGCCAATTATACTTTTAAGGGTGGAATACCAAAGAAACTAGGAGATCCAGGAGTACCAACTATACCTTGCTCTATTAAAAAAATATTAAAACTGCTTTATGTGATCTTGGAGCCGGTGTTAGTGTTATGCCTCTCTCTTTATATCGTAGACTCGATTTGAATAAGTTGACACCTACTGAAATATCTTTGCAAATGGCCGATAAATCAACTGCTATACATGTCAGTATTTGTAAGGATGTGCCTATTGTGGTTGCAAATGTTACTATTTTAATGGACTTTGTTATCCTTGATATTCCCGAGGACGATAGTATGTCTATTATCCTTGGTAGACCCTTTTTGAATACTGCAGGGGCTGTTATTGATTGAATCAAAGGCAATGTGACTTTTCGTGTCAATGGTAATGAGGATATGGCACACTTCCTGAGGAAACAACCTCAGGTCCACAGTATCAACTCTATTGGAAAAAATCCAACGATTACTACTGGAGGTTTTGATTTTCCTCTTCCTACTGTCAAGAAGAAATACAATATTCCTATTGTTGGGGACATGCATATCCCCATTGAGGTAGCCTAGTGTTATTCGAAAATTCTCCGGTTTCATGTTATTCGGAAAGAGTTTGTTAACAAGACTTGATCAACCTTGTTAATGGATTCCTTTAGATGAGCATGAGATGGTTGAATTTAGAAAGCACAACTTTCTGCACCCTCTTTTTACTTTATGTTAATTAGATTAAATAAAGAAAAAATAGTATTTTCTGTCTGTTTTCAGAGTTATCCATGCAATAAAAAATACCTGAAAATAAAAGTTCTCCAAATGCCTCGAAAATGAAATATGATTTTTTTTCCAGAATATTTGGCACTGAGAACACAACAGCGGGAGCCAGCACCTGGCCACGAGGGTACAGGGCGCACCCACCTCCCTCGGCGCGCCCCTACCCCGTGGGCCCCACATGGCCCCCTCCACTAACTCCAGCACCCACACACTCCTTCTTCCTCCCAAAAATCACCAACCAGCTCAAGCACGAGTTCTAGCTCATCTTGCTGCCATTTTCCATCACCTTGCTCAAAGCTCCATTCACAAAACTGTTTGGGGAGATTGTTCTTCGGTTTGTGACTCCTCCAATGGTCAAATTAGTTTTTGTTTGAGTGCTTTGTTTATTGCAAAATTTTAATGCTTAGGTGACCCTGTTCTTGAGCTTGCATGTCAAATTTATGTGGTTCCAAGTAGTTCTAATGCATGATATAATCTCTAGGCACTTGTGGGAGCAGTTGCTATCACTCTTGTTGAGTTTGGTTCAATTTTATTTTGGATCACTAAATTTTTTAGAAATTTACAGAGGAAGAAAATGATGAGGAGATTGCTGAGAGGCTCCACTAGTCAAAGCTCGAAGGATAAGCAGAAGGAGGAGAATAAGAAGCCCAAATACAATCTTCCTCGCACCACGGAAGTTTGGCCATGTGAATGGCCTTGCAACGAGTTCTTGGACGCCGCCGGGATTTATAAAGACTTTTATTATTTGGCGGAGAATGCAGGCCTCACCGACTTCATCCACGACCAGCGTGAACATTATCTCTTTCTCACTAATAGTTTCATGCAAAACTTTCATTTTCGTGCTAAGAGATCACCACCTTGAGTGGAGTTTCATTTATATGATGAGGTTAAGGAGATGTCGTTCTATGAATTTTGTCAAGTATGTAAGATACCATTTGCTGGTAGTCTTGAGGAACCACTGAAGGAAATATGCCCTAGAGGCAATAATAAAGTTATTATTTATTTCCTTATATCATGATAAATGTTTATTATTCATGCTAGAATTGTATTAACGGGAAACTTAGTACATGTGTGAATACATAGACAAACACAATGTCCCTAGTACGCCTCTACTAGACTAGCTCATTGATCAAAGATGGTTATGTTTCCTAACCATAGACATGAGTTGTCATTTGATCAATGGGATCACATCATTAGGGGAATGATGTGATGGACAAGACCCATCCGTTAGCTTAGCAACTTGATCGTTTAGTTTTACTGCTATTGCTTTCTTCATGACTTATACATGTTCCTATGACTATGAGATTATGCAACTCCTGAATACCGGAGGAACACCTTGTGTGCTATCAAACGTCACAACGTAACTGGGTGATTATCAAGTTTTCGTGGTGTTGGCATAGATCAAGAATAGGATTTTTCACTCCGAATGTCGGAGAGGTATATCTGGGCCCTCTCGGTAATACACATCATACTAAGCCTTGCAAGCAAATGACTAAGGAGTTAGTCATGAGATGATGTATTGCGGAATGAGTAAAGAGACTTTCCTCTAACGAGATTAACTCGGTATAGTGATACCGACGATCAAATCTCGGGCAAGTAACCTACCGATGACAAAGGGAATGGTGTATGTCGTTATGCGGTTTGACAGATAAAGATATTCATAGAATATGTAGGAGCCAATATGAGCATCCAGGTTCCTCTATTGGTTATTTACCGGAGATGAATCTCGGTCATGTCTACATAGTTCTCGAACCCGTAGGGTCCGCACGCTTCACGTTCGATGACGATCAGTATTATGAGTTTATGAGTTTTGCTGTACCAAAGGTAGTTCGGAGTCCCGGATGTGATCACGGACATGAAGAGGAGTGTCGGAATGACCGAGACATAAAGATTGCTATATTGGACGACTATATTCGGACATCGGAAGTGTTCCGGGTGTTATCAGATAAAACCGGGGTGCCGGAGGGGTTACCGGACCCCCCCGGGTGTCGGTGTACTAAGGTAGGGGTACCTCAGTACCCCAACTTGTGCACGGACGGTAGCAGCTTCCCGCGGCAGGGCCTTCCACGTGCTCGCCGGAGACCTTCCTGCTCCATATAAAGCCATTCAAAAACAAAGTATACAAGACAGAAGATCGAGACCCCGGCAAGTGGAGCTTGCCGGAAAGGCCGTTCCAGGCTCAAGGTTACCTCACTCACGCAAGGCCCTGGCAAGAGGAGCTTGCCAGGAAGACTAGAAGATTCCATTGCAGAAGACATGCCTCGGCGCTATATGCGCCCCGGCAAGGGCCCGGGGAGCGACAAGCTTCAGAGCCCGGCAAACTCCCGGGCCCGGCAAGGTCAAGGCCCCGGCAAGGTGCTTGCCGGGAGAGTTGCGCTGTGTGCCCGCGCTCCAGTTCATCGGCCCACGCGTCGCCCTGGGGCCTTTCCAGGGACGCGTGGCGGATGGCTGTGCAGCCTGGGGGACACGGTGGCACTCCACGGTGGTGAAGCCATCGCCGTGGCAAACGGAGACGCAAGGGCGGGTGCTTTTGGGGTCGACGGCGACGGGCATTAAATGCTCTTGTCCCCCACTGTCAAAGTAGGTAGCGACCACTGTTCACGCACTGTAGCTCCACTATTCCCGCACTGTTACAACTACCACCTCTTTTACATTTTTACCCCTTCTCTTACGTTGACACCTGTCGGTGACCCCTTGCACTATAAAAGGAGGCCCATGCGCAACGTAGAGGGGGTTCGGAACCTAGATCGCTCATACGCTCGGTGTAGCTAGTTCTTCAAGCTCCCGAGCTCTCCAACTCAATACAAGCTAAGCAGGAGTAGGGTTTTACGCGTCCACCGCGGCCCGAACCTGGGTAAACTGCCCGCGTGTTCGCTACGATCTGCTCTTCGTGCTCCCTCCGCCCTCTTACCGCACAGACAAGGGGCTCCGGTCCCATAGGTGTTCGTGGCGGACAGTTTCCCCCGACATCTTTGGCGCGCCAGGTAGGGGGGCGTCGAGGTTGTGCGAACCTGATCCGGCGTTCACGCGGGCGCATTCTTCATCAACCTCTCCAGTTTCATGAGCAACTTCATCAGCAACAACACCATGGCCCCGAAGAAGAAGGCTTCGGAGGTCGGAGGCCCGTCTGCGTCTCATCCGCCGCCACCAGAACCAACGGTGGGCGGGGCAGACGCCGTCGGAAGGGTGGTCGCCGGCGAGGACACTCGCGGCGCCACCAAATCCAAGGACAGAGCGGACGACCGGGACTCGGTCTCCGTGGACGCGCCGCGTCCATCTCAGCACATGACAACCCAGCAGCGCCATACCACAGGAGGTGGTATCCGCTTGCTGGGACAAGGGCAAACCGGAGGCTCGCGGGACGCTCCGGGCCATCGTCCTGGCACGAGCAAGGCGCGGTCGCCGGGGCGGGACCCTGCTCCTTCTAACGCCGTTAGAAGTCCGAGCATATCCCGCTCCTCGCACCGCTCGCCCCCGCTCCCCTCCACTCCAGCAGAAGCGCTCGCAAGGGCGCAACTGCTCCTCGACTTCCCTCCAGCGGCAGACAAGGCCGAAGACTGGAGGGCCACCATCCAGAGCCTGATCGCCTTCGCCAACAACGATTCTCCACAGCAGCCGGCGACCTCGCGGCCGCGGCAAGCTGAGAAGACGAAGGCCGACGGCGACAAGACCGCCGGGGGTGCGACAACCGTAAACTCCCCGCCGCGGAAGCAGAAGACGCCGCCCCGCCGGAACAACGCCGACGACGGCTCCACGGCGTCGTCGGATCCGCGGGCCCGTCGGGACCAGCGCCAGGTCCTCGACGACCGGCGACAAGAAGACGCTCGGACAACAATCGAGCGCCGCCGAGAAGCCCGACGACAATCAGACCAGAGAGCTGGGAACACTGTCGACGCGCGCGCGCCCGGTGAACCAGGCGACTTGCCGTACGCGGCAGGCTGCCCTGCATTCACCCGCGAGCTGCGGCGCGTCCAGTGGCCCAGCATGAAGAATTTCAAGCCCGACGTACCGGAGAAGTACGACGGCAAGACGCACCCCTCGGAATTCCTCAGCGTCTACACCATCGCGGTGCAAGCTGCCGGGGGGCGCGACGAGAAGATTTTGGCGAACTACTTCCCGCTCGTGCTTAAGCCGAACGTTCGTTCCTGGCTTATGCACTTGCCGGAAGGTTCCTTTTCTTCTTGGGCGGACCTTTGCCACCAGTTTGTTGGCGCCTTCACCGGCGGCCACAAACCCCACGGCCAGGAGAGTGATCTCCACATTTTGGCCCAGAAGGAAGGAGAATCCATGCGCAAGTACATCCAATGCTTCAGCCGTGTACAGCACAACATCCCCGACGTTCACCCTGCCGCGGTTATTAGCGCGTTCCATCAGAACGTGCGTAACCGCCGCATGCGTGAAGAAATGGCGATGACCAAGATTCGGGATGTTAGCGAGCTCTACGCTCTGGCTGACAAGTGCGCACGCGCAGAAGAGGGGAGGAGACTCCCCGGGGAGGATGCTGGCGCAGGAGGAAGCGACAGCGACGACGCCGCCCCGGCAAAGAAGAGCCGGCGGCGGAATAACAGAAGGAAGAACAAGAAGGAAGTGCTTGCCGTCGAGAAGTCCGGCAAGGAGGCTCCCGCCAAGCAAACGCAGGCTGGCGGCTCCGGCAAGGAGCCTGCCCCTGTAGCGGCAGCCGACAAGCAGGACGGCTCCGGCAAGCAGTACTGCAAGATCCACCGCACCAAGGGCCACGACCTCTCCAACTGCAAACGCGTCGAGTACCTCGTCGAGCAGCAGAAGGCTGAGTACGAGAGGCGCGACAAGGAGAAGGCCCAAGGTGGCGGAGGAGAACCAAGCAAGAAGCAGCCATTCAATGGCCGGGGAGGACGCCGCGGCAAGGCCAAGCAGCGGCAAGGTGACCGACCTCCCCGGGGCCGCGACAAGGATGAAGAGGACGACGACGAAGACATGGAGGATGAAGATAACAGCGAGCAGGAGTTCCAGAAGGCCACGGAGGTCCTGTGCGTCGACGGTGGCGCCTCTCTGCACACCTCCCACCGCCAGCTCAAGCAGTGGGTGCGTGAGGTGAACGCAGCAGAGCCGCCCGTAGAGTCGCGCATGCTCCTCAAATGGTCCAGCACGCCCATCGTTTTTGATCTTGAGGACCACCCTGACCGCACTACAGCGGTCGGGTGCTTGCCGATGCTGGTCTCACCCACCATCCGCAACCTCAAGGTCACCAAAATGTTGGTTGACGGCGGGGCCGGGCTAAACTTGATCTCCTCTGCTGTGATCAAGAAACTCCAAATCCCAGATGGCGAGCTCGAAGAGACCGGTTCTTTCCAAGGAATCAACCCGGGAAGGAGCAAGCCCAAGGGGAAGATCACTCTGCCGGTGACCTTTGGCGGGGAGCTCAACTTCAGAACTGAGCGCATCACTTTCGACGTCGCTGATATTCCGTTGCCATACAACGGAATACTCGGCCGTCCCGCCCTCGCCAAGTTCATGGCAGCTTCCCACTATGCTTACAACGTACTCAAGATGCCGGGGCCGATAAGCGTCATCACTGTCCATGGCGACAAGAAAGATGCGCTTGTCTGCGCCGACAAGATCTACCGGGATGCAGCAGCTGCGGCAGAAAAGGACACACTTGCCGCTGAAGCTCCCGGGGGGAAGAAGACGAAGACCAAGTCCGGCAAGTGCTCTGGGGCCCACTCCGGCAACCGCACCTCTTCGGAGTGCTGCGCTGCCGTCGAGGACGTTCCATCGAGCTCCACCGGCAAGTGTAAGAAGGGGATGGCCGCTCCTCCGGCAACCAAGAAGGTGTCCGCCAAGGAGGACGGCACTGGTGGTACCTTCACCATCAGTGCCACGCTTGACAGCAAATAGGAAAGCGCGCTCGTTGCCTTCCTGCGGGCGAATGTCGATGTGTTTGCCTGGCAACCATCTGACATCCCCGGTGTTCCCAGGAAGGTAATTGAGCACAACCTTGCTGTCTGTCCTCATGCGCGGCCCGTCAAGCAGAAGGTGAGGAAGCAAGCCGTAGAGCGCCAAGAATTCATCAACGAAGAGATCAAGAAGCTAGAGGCAGCAGGCCTAGTTAGAGGTGTGATCCATCCGACGTGGTTAGCAAACCCAGTCGTCGTGCGCAAGGCCAACGGGAAGTGGAGACTGTGTATAGACTTCACCGATGTGAATAAAGCATGTCCCAAGGATCCATTCCCCTTGCCGCGCATTGACCAGATTGTCGACTCCACTGCCGGATGTGAGCTACTATGTTTTCTTGATGCATATTCAGGCTACCATCAGATTTTTATGGCCAAGGAAGATGAAGAGAAGACTGCATTTATCACTCCATGTGGCACTTATTGCTTCATACGCATGCCATTTGGACTGAAGAATGCAGGATCAACATTTGCAAGGGTAGTGCACACTGCTTTCGAGCCACAGATCCACAGAAATGTAGAGGCTTACATGGATGACATCGTGGTGAAGAGTAAGAGCAAGGAAACCCTGGTCCAAGATTTGGAAGAAACATTTCAGAACCTGCGCAGGATACAGCTCAAGTTGAACCCCGAGAAGTGCGTCTTTGGAGTCCCCTCCGGCAAGCTTCTCGGGTTCTTTGTGTCACAGAGGGGGATTGAAGCCAACCCCGACAAGATTAAAGCCATCGAGCAAATCGAGGCCCCGAAGCGCGTCAAGGATGTCAGAAGGCTTGCAGGTTGTGTGGCTGCCCTCAGTAGGTTCATTTCGAAGTCTGCAGAACGCGCCCTACCTTTCTTCAAAATCTTGAAGAAGGCAGGTCCCATGAAGTGGACTCCGGAAGCGGAGGCAGCGCTGCAAGATTTGAAGCGGTACCTATCCTCCACTCCAATACTTGTCGCACCTAGACCACAGGAAAAGTTGTTGCTATACCTAGCGGCAACCAACCAGGTGGTTAGTGCTGCGTTAGTAGCGGAGAGAGAGGCCGACGAGGAGTCTACACCACCGGCAAGCGAATCCAGCACCAAGCAGGGGGCTGCTCCGACAAGCTCTGGCCCCGACAAGGACAACTCTGCGCAGGAACAGGAAGAAGTGCGGAAGAAGATGGTGCAGCGCCCAGTGTATTTTGTAAGTTCCCTCCTCCAGGGGGCTAGATCAAGATAATCTGGTGTGCAAAAGCTGCTTTTCGGCCTCCTCATGGCCTCGAGAAAGCTGCGCCATTACTTCCAGGCACATGAGATAACAGTGGTCACTCGCTTTCCGCTGAAGAGGATATTGCACAATCCAGAAGCAACAGGCAGGATCGTTGAGTGGGCACTGGAGCTGTCGAGCTTTGGACTCAAGTTTGAAAGCACTTCAACCATACAGAGCCGAGCTTTGGCAGAATTCATAGCTGAGTGGACCCCAACGCCCGATGAAGAAGTCCAAGAAACAAGTGCACCCGTACAAGAAGCGACAAGTGAATGGGTAATGTATTTCGACGGTGCCTTCTCGCTGCAAGGCGCCGGTGCTGGCGTGGTACTCATCGCGCCCACCGGAGAGCGCCTCAAATATGTTATCCAGATGCACTTTCCCAGGGAGCAAGCGACAAACAACACTGCTGAATATGAAGGCTTGCTTGCCGGCCTCAGGATTGCGGCCGAACTTGGGATCAGGAAGCTGATTGTGCGGGGAGATTCTCAGTTGGTGGTCCGGCAAGTTAACAAGAGTTATCAAAGCCCTTTGATGGAAGCTTATGTAGGTGAAGTGAGGAAGCTTGAGGAGCACTTCGAAGGTCTGCAAATGGAGCACGTCCCGAGAACTCAGAATGAAATAGCAGATGGCCTTTCAAAGTGTGCCTCGATGAAGTTACCTGTGGAACCAGGGACCTTCTTGCTCAAGCTGACTCAACCATCCGTTACACCATCAATTGGGCAGTCTAAGAAGAGAAAGTTGGTCTCCGGCGACTACTTGCCGGCGGATCTTCCTGAAACCACCACCAAGGTCCCCAAGATCAACAACCAGAACGCTGAGGAACAGTTTGCTCCTGCAGATCCTCGGATCTGTACAGTTGAAGCAAGCGTTCCCGACAAGCCTCGCCCCGGCGAGCTTGCCGGGAGACCATCAGCTCCGGCGGAGCCAGAGGTTCTTGCCGTAGAAGCTGAGGTTCCCGCAGCGGCCCTCGAGCCCTTAGTCCTTGCCGTTGAGCCCCGAGCTCCGGCATGGGCGCAGCAGATCGTCCGTTTTCTGCAAACTGGAGAACTTCCCGACGACCCAGAAGAAATAGAGAAGATAACCAGACAGTCAAGTGTGTACCAGTTCGTGGATAACGAGCTGTACAGAAGAAGGCTCAATGGGGTCAGACTGAAGTGCATCTCCAGGGAAGATGGACAGAAGCTGTTGGCAGAAATACACGGAGGCATATGCGGCCACCACATTGGCGCAAGGGCGCTTGCCGGGAAAGCTTTCCGGCAAGGGTTCTTTTGGCAAGAAGCCCTCCAAGATGCAACTGCACTAGTAACCAAGTGTGAAGCGTGCCAGTTCCATGAAAAACAAATTCATCAGCCAGCTCAAGCTCTCCAATCAATTCCTTTGTCCTGGCCCTTCTCGGTCTGGGGGCTCGATATCCTCGGCCCTTTCCCCCGAGCCGTCGGGGGCTTTGAGTACTTGTACGTTGCAATCGACAAGTTCACAAAGTGGCCAGAAGTGGAACCGGTGAGAAAGGTGACAGCACAGTCAGCAGTCAGGTTCTTCAGGTCGATTGTTTGCCGTTTCGGAATCCCTAACAGGATCATCACCGACAACGGTACACAATTTACTAGTCGCACCTTCATGCAGTACGTCCAAGACCTTGGCACCAAGGTCTGTTTCGCTTTCGTTGCTCACCCGAGGAGCAACGGTCAAGCGGAGAGGGCTAATGCTGAAGTGCTGCGCGGACTCAAGACAAGGACCTTTGACAGGCTGCGCAAGTGCGGAAGAAATTGGATAGAGGAGCTACCGGCGGCTCTTTGGTCAATCAGAACGACACCAAGTCGAGCCACCGGACAGACACCCTTTGCTCTAGTCTATGGAGCACAGGCAGTTCTCCCCACGGAACTCGTATACGGATCTCCTCGAGTGCTCGCTTACGATGAGCTCGAGCAAGAGCAACTGCGGCAAGATGATGCATTGCTCCTCGAGGAGGAACGTCTCCAGGCTGCTGTACGAGCTGCTCGATACCAGCAAGCCTTGCGCCGCTATCATAGCCGCAAGGTTAAGGCCAGGAGTCTCGAGGAAGGCGACCTTGTTCTTCGGCGTGTTCAGTCCGCCAAGAATTCCAACAAGTTGACGCCGAAGTGGGAAGGCCCTTATCGGGTGAGACAAGTCACGAGGCCCGGCGCTGTCCACCTCGAGACCGAAGAAGGCTTACCGGTGAGCAACTCCTGGAACATAGAGCATCTTCGCAAGTTTCACCCATAAGGCGCGGTTGCCGCGATCCGCTCCGGCAACCACCTTTTGTACAAGCTTTGCCGCTGTTGCATGTAACCCTTTGTACAAAGCCGGGCGCAGACCCCGTGCATCAGTAAAGTTTTGTGTTTTGCGCTATTTGCCTCTTGCATGCTTTTCATTGCTATTTGCATGTGTTCTTTGGCATCTTGTGCAACATACAAGTCCGGTAAGCATTAGCACGCCGAAAGGCTATATACTAGTTTCCCTCTTATTTTTCCTTGCCTCTTAAAACAGAAGGGATGTTCCTCGCGCACAAGTTTGCCGGGGGGGAAGGAGATGGAAGAGGAACCAAGTGCTGTTCAAGAAAGAGAAGCCTTACCGAGAAGCAAGCATTATATGAAAGCTAAGTTGTTAGAATTTGATCAGTTCAAATTTTAAATTTTTAAGTTGTCTTCCTTGAACAATCACACTTTGTATGGAAAACCTGTGCGCGGAGGAACCTACCCGTAGCTAGCCGCACCCTTGTCTTGTTTCCGAGTACGCTCAACGACTTAAGTGAGCTGCGACAAGTGTCGCGCCCTTGCTTCGTTTCCGAGTTCAGTCAGCAAGCTAATTGTGTCGCGACTAGTTGCGGCAAGGTTGCTTGCCGGTGAGACCTTGGCCAGCAGGCTGCTCAGAGTCCAGCACTCAGCGCTCGCGGCAAAGGCCCCTTGCCGGCAAGCTCCCCGGGAGCGTAGGGTGAAAAACATGCAAAGTAGATGACTAAGACAAGGAAGATAACATTGCACTGATTGATCGAAATGAGATAAATATCTTACAAAGGATAACTTGTTGCAATGGATTAATGAGTTCATAACACCCTATGCAGCAACAAAAAGAGATAAAGATAAAGGAGGCCTAATCTACGTGGTCGCCCTCGATCCTGGAGATCTTGTTCACCTTGGCGATGATGTGGGCGACCTGCTCCTTCAGCACCTCCATGTTTGCGTCGGCCGGCAAGCTGCGGAGAACGTTGGTGAGGTTTATGCCGGGATTGCGGTATACAATCTTCGTCAGCACACGCTCCAAGGTCCCCGTGCAGAGCAGACGCGACTCCTCGACCAGCTGCGCGGGAATCTTCTTCCGAAGACCTGCAAGGGCCGGCGCAATCCCTCTGAAGAAGAGGCTAAGTTTGGCGCTGTGGGGGAGGTTCGGATCCGGAGAGTAGATGAGATGCTCAACTTTCAGCGCCAGCAGCTCCTGGTCGATGTTGGACGCAGAAGATACCAAGTCCTCGGTCCACACCTCGATGGTGCGGCGGAAGTTCTCGGCCGCAGTGTTGGCGCTCGCCACCAAGCCTCGCTCCTTGCGGAGCTCTTCCTTCAGCTTGGTTTCCTGGGCTTGGGCGGCGTCGAGCGAGTCCTTCAGCGTGGAAACCTTCAGTTCCAGGTCCTCGATGGAGTCCTTGGCGGCCTTCAGCTCGTCGCCCTTCTCAAAAAGACGCACCTGGAGTTCTGAGTTGGTGTGGGCGTCCTTCTCGCGCTCTCTGTTGAGCGCGGCGACCCTCTCCACGCTCGCCTTCAGCGACTCCTCCAGCTGCGCGACCTTGGCGGCAAGCTCCTCCTTGGCGGTCTCCGCGGTAGCCGCGGCGGCTCTCGCCTCCTTCAGCTCCCCGCCAAGGGCCTGCTCCCGAGCGGCAAGGTCTTCCTCGTGGGAGTCGAGGTTGACCTTCCGCTGGGCGAGCTCTCCTTCTCGCCGGGACAGCTCCACCCCGGCGAGCCGCTGCTGCTCTTCGGCCTCAGCCCTCTCCAGCAACCACTCTTGATACTCCCCGGCGAGCCTCTCGCGCTCCTCCGCCACCTCGCGGAGGGCGGCCTGGTTGGCGGTGCTGAGCTCCGCCGCGCGCTTCTCCATCTCAGCGGCGGCCTTGGCGGCAAGGGCCTCCCGGGAAGCAAGCTTCGCCTGCCTGGCCCGGTAAAGGGCCAGGAGCTGGTGAAGCAGCTTCTCCTCCTCGGGCCCGTCGCTTCCGCCGGGCGCCTCGACGATCTTCAAGCCCGCGGAGGCGAGGACCTCTCCATCAAAAGCCTCGCCCTCCGCGGGGGCTCGCGAGGAAGAACCCCACGGCACTTGGATAAATACACCGTTGGGGGCTTCAAGGTAATAGCCCGCCTGCTCCTTTTCGGCGGAGGGGTCAGCGGCCGGCGCAGCACTTGATGCTCCCGCCGCCTCCGGGCCGGCGGTGCGGTCGCCGTCCCCCTCCCCGGCCGCTGTATCCGCAGCCGGAGCGGTCTCCTCCGCGGCCGGCTCGGCGGCTCCCGCCGTGTCCTCGGCGACAGGGGCGTCACCGCCGCCGCCCTGCGCGCCCTCCTCCTCGATGATGATGACTTCAGTTTCCATCTGCTCGGGGGGAGGAGGATCTAGAAGAAGAAGAAAAAGCAAAAGAGTTCAAGCAAATACCCAAAAAGAGACGAGTCCAAGAAGACGAAGTCACGGAACTCACCTTGGCGAACGTCGTCGGCGGCGGGCTCCCTCGCCGGGGAGCTCTGCCTTGGCGGAGTAGCCGCCCTCGCCGGGCTGCTCGCCCTTGGCGGGGTACTCGCCCTTGGCGGAGTACCCGCCCTTGGCGGAGCGCTCTCCCTTGCCGGAGAGTTCGGCCTTGGCGGGGACGGCGGGGCCCGCGGCTCCTCGGGAGCGACCTCCGGACGCTCCTGAGCTTGCGGCTCTACCTCTGCACAAGACAATCAAAACAAGACAAAAATAATCAGGATATTAGCACAAGGACAAATACTCGAGCACACCCGACGAATGGAAGTACGGAACCCAGACTTACGCTGGGGGCTGCGCTGGGGGCTGCTCCTCGGAGCGGCGCTCGGGTCCGGCAAGCTTGGCTCCGGCACGTCCCCGGTCGCCGCGGCGGGCGAGTCGTCCGCGACTTCAACCACGGGCACCTTGGCCTTCTTCGTCACGCGTTGGGCCAAGGTCCTGAAATCAAAACAAGGAACGAGATCAGCATCAACAAGAATCGAAATAATGCTGAAGAAGACGCAAAACCACAAATACTTACTCATGTTCCTCCTCGTCGTCGTCGTCACTCAGGGCGGAGAAGTCAAACTCCACCTGAGGCGCGTCCGCGCGGGGAGCGGGAGGTGAAGATTCCCTCGGGCGCTTGGCGGTCCCCGGGGCTGGGGGCTGCGAAGACCCAGCCCCTGTGGTAGCCGGGGCCCGGGGAGTGGGCGGAGCCGCCGCTCCGCTCTGCGAAGTCCCTCCTCCGCTTGGCGCTGTCTTGCGGGGCGCCTCTGCCGTGGCCCGCGTGCGGGCCGCCTCCGCCGTGGCCGGTGCGCCGGGCGCCCCCGTCGCAGCTTGGCTCCCCCGGGAAGCTCGCGCTCCCCGGCGAGCTGGTTGTTGCCGGGGCGCCTGCGCCCTCGCCCCCGTCGCCGTCTTGCGGAGACGCTTCAGCGGAGAACGCCTAGGGCTTGCCCGGGGCGGAGAGGTCTCCGACGACGAGGGGAGGTCGTCGGCGTAGAGCCCCAGAGACCCGTCGGAGTCCTCCGCGGCCTCGGCGTCCTCCTCCTCCTCCTCCTCCCCGGCAGGCTTGCTGGGCCCAGCGCCCTGCACTGTGGCTGCCTTCCCTCCGGCGCCTCCGCTCCCTGCGGCGCCTCTGTTTCCTCCGGCGGCGTTGCCGCTCACCGCGGCCTCGGTCAAGATTCCCTGGATCCCGGAGTGCCTCAGGGAAGGGACCCCGGCGAGCTCGTCGGGAGGAAGCTTCAGTAGCCTGCGGATCTCCGCCTCCTCTGCCTGGCAGGACACATCCGCAGCCTCTGCCTCCTCGGGCGTGAAGCCGAATTCTCCTGCCGCTGCGGCTACAGCGGCCTCTTCAACCCGAGAAGCTATGTATGCTATCTCCTGGTCGGTGGTGTCCCGTGTCAGCTCCCGGGTCTCGTTCTTGTTCTTCGCCACCTCCACCAGGTTGTCGAAGAGATTCAAGATGACGTCTGGCTTGGGCGCGATCCACGTGCGGTCGACGCCGTGCGAGTCGCACGCGGGCATCATGGCGCGGAGGTTGTCCCTGGCTGTGCTGTTGCAGAGAGGCACCACTCCCCGGGGACCCCTGAACCATTCCGGGTGGGCCGGGTCGTGCTTAAATAGCTCCCAGACCATCCCCTTCAGCTCCAGCGACGTGAAGTTAAAGTTGAGCCCGGGGCGCAGCCTCATGATATCCGCCGAGTTGCCGTACTCCCAGGCCGGCCTTTTCCTGTCTTGGAGAGGGGCGATGCGGCGGCGGAGGAAGTCTGTGCCTACTTCTGCGACAGACAGCCTTGCTACCCGGAGACGGAGAATCCTGATGAGGGCGATGTCGAGCTTGTTGTCGTCCGAATCCAGCTCGCTCCAGTCCCTGCCGCGCACGATAGGCGTTGTGCGCGGCGCGGTGAAAGATTGCGGCTGGTCCTCAACAATCCAACACCAGTCCGCACGCCACTCCTCCCACTTGCCGCGGAGCTCCCCCGGCAAGTAGGACTCCTTCTTGTTCAGATGAAAAACCCAAGATATTCCTCCGGAGAGGGGGGCGCCGGCCTCTGCTCTAGGGGTGAAGAAGTGCCTAAACAGCGCTACGTTTGGGTATATTCCTATATAATTTTCGCACATGTGTGCGAAAACCGCCATTGTGAGGATGGCGTTGGGGGTGAAGTCAAGAAGGTGGAGGCCGTAGGTGTGCATTATGTCACAGAAGAACTCAGAAAAAGGAGGGCAAAGACCGCAGTGGAAGAAGGCTGCGAAGAAATAGTACCCGCCGGGGTAGTTGTCCTTGGCGGCGGCCGGATAAGCTCGGGTGCGGGGGTGAGCCTTGGTGCCCTTGGACCAGAACAAGTAATACTTGTTCCAGAGCTCCCGCGTGCTGAGCCTCGGCGGGAAGACGAGGTTCCGCTTCCGATACAAGGCCAGCCTCGCCGCTTGCTCCGATTTCTCCTTCTTGGTCTTCTCCGCCTTCGCCTTCTCGGTCTTCGGGGCCATGGCGGAGGCGGCGGAGGAAGGGGGACGAAGAGCCCGGCGGCGCCGGAGATGCGAAAGACGGCGGAGGAGCTGTGGAGGCGGAGCGCAAAGGGGATCTCTGGAGATGGAAGAAGATGCAATGAAAGCGTAGGAGGGGAACCGCTCCTACTTCCTCTGCTTTTATGGGGAAGTGGGGGGCGTTTCGCTCTTTCCATTAAAAGAACGTGGGCACGTCCCATCCCACGACGCCGCAATCGTCGCGTGCCGTTACGGGGGGACGCGGCGGATGCGGAAGTGGATTCGGCGCGCCGTGGGCCGTGTGTGTCCGTGCTCTGTTTTGGGCCTGGCCCAACAGCGCTCGGCACCGTGTGTGGCCCAGGCCCGGGGGCTCCTGTCGGTGTACTAAGGTAGGGGTACCTCAGTACCCCAACTTGTGCACGGACGGTAGCAGCTTCCCGCGGCAGGGCCTTCCACGTGCTCGCCGGAGACCTTCCTGCTCCATATAAAGCCATTCAAAAACAAAGTATACAAGACAGAAGATCGAGACCCCGGCAAGTGGAGCTTGCCGGAAAGGCCGTTCCAGGCTCAAGGTTACCTCACTCACGCAAGGCCCTGGCAAGAGGAGCTTGCTAGGAAGACTAGAAGATTCCATTGCAGAAGACATGCCTCGGCGCTATATGCGCCCCGGCAAGGGCCCGGGGAGCGACAAGCTTCAGAGCCCGGCAAACTCCCGGGCCCGGCAAGGTCAAGGCCCCGGCAAGGTGCTTGCCGGGAGAGTTGCGCTGTGTGCCCGCGCTCCAGTTCATCGGCCCACGCGTCGCCCTGGGGCCTTTCCAGGGACGCGTGGCGGATGGCTGTGCAGCCTGGGGGACACGGTGGCACTCCACGGTGGTGAAGCCATCGCCGTGGCAAACGGAGACGCAAGGGCGGGTGCTTTTGGGGTCGACGGCGACGGGCATTAAATGCTCTTGTCTCCCACTGTCAAAGTAGGTAGCGACCACTGTTCACGCACTGTAGCTCCACTATTCCCGCACTGTTACAACTACCACCTCTTTTACATTTTTACCCCTTCTCTTACGTTGACACCTGTCGGTGACCCCTTGCACTATAAAAGGAGGCCCATGCGCAACGTAGAGGGGGTTCGGAACCTAGATCGCTCATACGCTCAGTGTAGCTAGTTCTTCAAGCTCCCGAGCTCTCCAACTCAATACAAGCTAAGCAGGAGTAGGGTTTTACGCGTCCACCGCGGCCCGAACCTGGGTAAACTGCCCGCGTGTTCGCTACGATCTGCTCTTCGTGCTCCCTCCGCCCTCTTACCGCACAGACAAGGGGCTCCGGTCCCATAGGTGTTCGTGGCGGACAGTTTCCCCCGACACCGGGGGGGGAGAATTGGCCATAGTGGGCCATGAGAGAAAGAGAGAGGCAGCCCACTAGGGCTGGCCGCGCCCCCCTAGGGAATCCTAGTTGGACTAGGAGTGGGGGGAGGCGCCCCTCTCCTTCCTTCTCCCCCTTCTTCTTCCTTTCCTACTCCTAGTAGGAATAGGAAAGGGGATTCCTACTCCTACTAGGAGTACGAATCCTACTCCTGGCGCGCCCTATAGGGCCGTCCGGCCCTCCCCCCTTGCTCCTTTATATACGGGGGCAGGGGGACCCAAGGACACACAAGCAACATTGTTTTAGCCGTGTGCGGTGCCTCCCTCCACAGAAACACACCTCGGTCATATCGTTCCAGTGCGTAAGCAAAGCCCTGCACCGGTAGCTTCATCATCTCCGTCACCACGCCGTCGTGCTGACGAAACTCTCCGGTGTAGCTTAACTGGATCAAGAGCTCGTGGGACGTCATCGAGCTGAACGTGTGCTGAACGCGGAGGTGCCTTACGTTCGGTGCTTGGATCGGTTGGATCGCGAAGACGTTCGGCTACATCAACTGCGTCACTAGACGCTTCCGCTTTCGGTCTACGAGGGTATGTATACACACTCTCCCCTCTCGTTGCTATGCATCTAGTAGATAGATCTTGCGTGATCGTAGGAATTTTTTTGAAATACTACGTTCCCCAACAACCACATAATAAGGATATTGGGGGTTTATCAATATGATAGCTGTAGATTAAATGAGGCAAGTTTCAGGTGCAAGAATGACTAGTATATATTTTCATGTTCTACACTACTTTGCGATATTTGCTAGTAGATGCTTAATTGGTCGCGGGAACATTGCAACCTTAGTGCCCCTGATATTGTTATTTTGCGCCATCCTTTGTTTCAAGACACAACTTTTAGCTTGGGTGTTGTTGTTGGTAAACGATTGAGTCTGAACCGTACAAAGGGTCCTATCTTTGGAGGCATCTTCGATTCACTCCTAGCTGAACACTTTAGAATACCTATTAGGCATCATGATAAGGAATAAAAGTTGCTGGCCCCGGCTTTTCTAAACTATAAGAGTATGATAGGACATGATTTTATTGGTAAAGATAAGAAGAAGCTGCTTAAGTATAAATTGATGTTTGATGAAAAATATTGTGACATTATTACCTTGCCTGCACCATCTTTGTTTGATTTACTTTCAGGCACGTACCTCGTTTTGCCGGATGACGTTTATGCGTACTGGAGCCAGGCACAAACTTCAGAGCCGGAGCCGGAACCACCACTTAACCCTTGTCGGCAGTCGGTTTATCAGTGGAATCCGGAGGACATTGCCAACCAGTGGCATCCAGAGGATGCTCCTCCGTGCAGCGGAGAGAGTAGCTTTGATCCGTGGCAATAGACGAACTTAGGCCAAAAGCCTAAGCTTGGGGGAGTACGTATTTCTCACCGACATTACATTCATGTTCACACACTTATTCCAGTAGTCGGTGCTCATACTTTTTCATTGTACTATCCATGCTAGTTTCATATCTTTTCTTAGTCTTTTTGTTGTGTGTTAGAAAAACCTAAAGAAAAACAAAAAAATAGTTGTAGCTTTTTAGCCAGTTTACTTTTCATGCCTGTAGTAGTAATTAAAAGAAAACCCAAAAAGATTTCTCGTTCTTCTTTTACTTCTTGGGAGCTTTCCCATGTAAATAGTTTATTTTCTTTTCTTTGGGGGTCAAGAGGAGAAGACCATGATGAAAATGCTTAGTGGCTCTCATATGCATTGCTGTTGATTTAGTCATGAGCTATATTACTTTGTCGTCTCTCTTGTATAAAATGCTTGCAGAATCCAGCTTAGTCAAATGCACGATTACTATTATTATTATCCACACCGTTCGGTCGTGCGAGTGAAAGGCAATAATGACGATATGTGATGAATTGTTTGAGATGGGAAAAGCTGGTATGAACTCGACCTCTCTTGTTTTTGTAAATATGATAGTTCATCATTCCTGATTCAGCCTATTATGAATGAAACATGCTTGCAATGACAATTAGAGATCGTAGCTGCTCATGCCAAGCTTAATTAGCTAAGAGTTTATAATGGTTTACCCTGCGCCTCCCCCCCCCCTTTCCTTCTCCTCTCCCTCTCCGTCCTTCCCCCTTTCCTCCTCCTAGTTGGACTAGGAAAGGAGGAGGACTCCTCCCTCTCCTTGGCGCGCCCCAAGGCCGGCCGGCCTGCCCCTAGCTACTTTATATACGGGGGCAGGGGGCACCCTATAACAAAACAAGCAACATTGTTTTAGCCGTGTGCGGTGCCCCCCTCCGCAGAAACACACCTCGGTCATATCGTTGCAGTGCTTAGGCGAATCCCTGCGTCGGTAACTTCATCACCTCCGTCACCACGCCGTCGTGCTGACGAAACTCTCCCGTGAAGCTCAACTGGATCAAGAGCTCGTGGGACGTCATTGAGCTGAACGTGTGCTGAACGGGGAGCTGTCGTACATTCGGTGCTTGGATCGGTTGGATCGCGAAGACGCTCGACTACATCAACCGCGTCACTAGACGCTCCCGCTTTCCGTCTACGAGGGTACGTAGACATGCTCTCCCCTCTCGTTGCTATGCTTCTAGTAGATGGATCTTGCGTGATCGTAGGAATTTTTTTTGAAATACTATGTTCCCCAACACCCTTTGCTGCCACTGCTCGTCGCCGCCGGCCATTGCTGCCACCGGCGCAGCCGGCCATCTAGATGTGCTCTGTTTTTTACATAGATAGATGTTTTGTGGTAGATGTTTTTTAGATGTGCTCTATTTTTCATATGAGATGTAATGAGATGAGATGAGATGTATGAGATGTTTTGTGGAGACGAGATGAGATGTTTGTGGAATTTTTTTCATAGAAATTAGTGTGATATTTTTGTTCATGATGATTGCTAAAATCTCATATTAAGTTTGTTCGATGAATGTTCTCTGTTAAATCTCGAGGGTCAGGCGAAGGACGAAGAGGAAAAAGAAGGAGAGGGAAAAGGAAAATAAGAATAAGGAAGAAGGAGAAGAAGGAAAAGAAGAGGAGAAAAAAATAAGAAGAGGAAGAAGAAGAAAAACAAAGAGGAGAATAAGAAGGAATAGAGGAGAAGAAGAAAAAGTAGAATAATTATTATATTATTTCTTCTTCCCCTCTATTCCTTCTTCTTCTCCTCTATTCCATCTTCTTCTCCTTTTTTTCTTCTCACTCTTCTTATTTTTTATCGGGAACGAGGGGGTGTCAAGGATCGCCGAGGGTTCGAGGGTCGAGGGTCGTCGAGGGGTCGAGGTTCGAGGATCGCCGAGGGGTCGAGGGTCATTGAGGGGTCGATGGTCGAGGGGAGGTCCGGAGGTCGGACATTCATGAGAGCGTCGAGGCCACCCCGAACCCTAGAAGCGTTGTCGAGGCCACCCGACACCCTAGAAGCGTCGAGGCCACCACAAACCCTAGAAGCATTGCTGAGGCCACCCCAAACCCTAGAAGCATTACCGAGGCCACCCCAAACCCTGGAAGCATCTAGGCCACCAAAATTTACCAAATTAAAAGAGCGTTGTCGAGGCCACCCCAAACCCTAGAAGCATTGTCGGGGCCACCCCAAACCGTAGAAGCGTTGTCGAGGCCACCCCAAACCGTAGAAGCGTTGTCGAGGCCACCCGAAACCGTAGAAGCGTCGAGGCCACTAATTAATATTCCTTGTTGTGATTAGCTAGCTAAGTCTATGTTTGCCACTATTATATTAATCGCCATGTTGTAATATTTACAAAAACTATGGTGCAAAGAAACAAAGAAAAAGAATTGTTGTTGGGGGGTATAATCTACAGTGGAGGTAATGTCTTGTCGTTTCTCAACGACACCAATGGTCTGGAAGGAGAGGATGATGAAGGCTCCGGTGATCAAACTATGTAGGAGGAAAGACATGATCGTGATGCCTCCGGTGATAGAATGCCGGTAGAAGAAGGAGACCATGATGACCAAACGGAGGAGGGAGCTGTTGCAAAGTCCGGCGAGGTATATATATTAATTAAGCCTATGCTGACTAGCTAATTTATGCATTAATTGATTTGGTGTGTACATATATTAACTCTTCTTTCTTTTTTTACAGCCCTCCGGATCGAGCCAAACTTCGGTAAAGAGACGAGGCCCGAAGAAAAGGTTGCTCCAGGATGAAAAGTTCACGATCACAGCAATCGCAGACGAAGGTGGAATTTTTTGGTCAGTGCGAAGCTATTGTCCGGGACAACATCCTGGTCAGCATCCAGCTATGGAATAAGCCTAAGAAGGAAGACCCTCAAGTTTCTTAGGTCACTGATAGACAAAAATATGATCTTTGGACCTCGCTGAAAGCAAATTTCACCCTACTGCCAGAGGAGGATCCGAATAAGCCAGTTATAGAGCCACTGGTCAAGGCGTGTGCTCTTAAGAGGATGGCAGGTCTATTCATGAGGTGGAAGAATGAGTTGAAATCAACGTTTGTCGACAAAGGGGAGACTCCAGAATTCACAGGCCAATTTGAGAAGATAATAGATCACTGGCCCGCATTTGTGGCCTACAAGACATCGGACAAGAGTAAGAAAATGTCAGAGATAAACAAGATAAATGTTGGAAAGAAGTAGTATCACTATCGCACGAGGTCAAGCAGCTACCTCAGAGCCCGACCATTGTGGGACAAAGCTGAGAATGAACTGATAGCTAAAGCGGTCAAACCAGAGACATTGAACTGACCAGAGCGTTAAAGACTTGGTTCTTCGGGGTTGGGGGAACTTTGGACCCTGAAACAGGAGCCTGTCATTGGACGGATGAGCAACTTGCAATACCGGTCAAGAAGATTCAGAAGTATATCAACTTAGCGCTGGCAGGGTTGTTCATTCCTGACAAAGAGAACGACGAGCTAAATGCGGCCCTCGGGAATCCTAAGCACCCTGGACGAACACGAGGCATGCCAGGCTCCGTTTCGTGGAAGGTTGGGTTTCTCGGCGTAGGCGGTTACAAAACCTGGGAGAGGAAGAGGAAACATGAGCCGAGCGTAGTGGAGAAGCTCCATGCAAGAGTACTAAAGCTAGAGGAACAAGCTGACAGCCAGCGAGCTGCCGACCAACCACCTCAGCGGCACGAAGCTGCCCCGCCATCTCAGCGGAGAAGCAGCGTGGCTTCCACGCAGCTCGTTCAGCAGCCAGATGACTTCACGGCTCCTAGCTACCCCGTGGATGCTATCACGGAGGCTCAACATTGCGATCTTATAACAAATTGGATGAACCTCACTGTTATGGCGGCTGCCGGCTCTGTTTGACCTCTTGAAGCTAATGGAACTTTGCACTGCCGTCCGATTCCACATGGCTATGCTAAAGTAACGGTGCATGAAATAACAGAGGGATTCGAGGAGCTCGTGCTTGACCACCCTACAGGTGAAGGGGGGAATCATCTGATTAATGCTTTGTATAGTACATGCCTATGGAGGAAGGAGCACGTTAAGCTTCCAAACTGGAGGCCTCCTCCTCCTCCGGTGAGTCAAGGCACTGCGCCTCCTCCTCCTCCTCTGGCGAGTGATCAGGTCACTCAGCCTCCTTCTCCGCCTGCTCCGGAGCGTGAGGACACTCCGACTCCTTCTTCGCCTCCTCCGGCGCGTCGGAGCACTTGCCTCCTGATACGTCTCAAATGTATCTACTTTTCCAAACACTTTTGCCCTCTTTTGGACTCTAACTTGCATGATTTTAATGGTACTAACCCGGACTGACGCTGTTTTCAGTAGAACTGCCATAGTGTTATTTTTGTGCAGAAATAAAAGTTCTCGGAATGACCTGAAAATCAACGGAGATTTATTTTGGAATATATAAAAAATATCTGCGGAAGGAACCAGACCAGGGGGCCCACACCCTGTCCACGAGGGTGGGGGCGCCCTCCCCCCGGGCGCGCCCCGTGCCTCATGGCCCCCTGATGCTCCACTGATAACTCCCCCGACTCCATATATTCACTTTCGGGGAGAAAAAAATCAGAGAGAAGGAATTATCGCATTTTACAATACAGAGCCGCCGCCAAGCCCTAATCTCTCTCGGGAGGGCTGATCTGGAGTCCGTTCGAGGCTCCCGAGAGTGGAGATCGTCGCCGTTGTCATCATCAACCTTCCTCCATCACCAATTCCATGATGCTCACCGCGGTGCGTGAGTAATCCCATCATAGGCTTGCTGGACGGTGATGGGTTGGATGATACTTACCATGTAATCGAGTTAGTTTTGTTAGGGTTTGTTCCCTAGTATCCACTATGTTGTAAGATTGATGTTACTATGACTTTGCCATGCTTAATGCTTGTCACTAGGGACCAAGTGTCATGATTTCAGACCTGAACCTATTATGTTTTCATGAATATATGTGTGTTATTTTCCGGCAACCCGAAGTGACAATAATCGGGACCACTCCCGGTGATGACCGTAGTTTGAGGAGTTCATGTATTCACTATGTGTTAATGCTTTGGTCCGGTACTCTATTAAAAGAAGGCCTTAATATACCTTGGTTTCCACTAGGACCCCGCTGTCGCGGGAGGGTAGGACAAAAGATGTCATGCAACTTCTTTTCCATAAGCACGTATGACTATATTCGGAATACACGTGTACATTACATTGTTGAACTGGAGCTAGTTCTGTGTCACCCTATGTTATAACTATTACCTGAGGAATCGCATTCGACATAATTATACATCACTGATCCAATGCCTACGAGATTTTCACATATTGCTTGTTACTTATTTACTTTTCCGCTCCTTCTATTACAATCACTACAAAACTACTATAGCTACCTTTGCCACTGTTACCGTTACTTCCATATTACTTTGCTACTAAATACTTTGCTGCAGATATTAAGTCTTCCAGGTGTAGTTGAATTGACAACTCAACTGCTAATACTTGAGAGTATTCTTTGGCTCCCCTTGTGTCGCATCGATAAATTTGGGTTGAATACTCTACCCTCGAAAACTGTTGCGATCCCCTACACTTGTGGGTTATCACCTCCTCCGGCGCATCGGAGCACTCCTCCTCCTTCTCTGCCTCATCAGCAATGGCGGAAGACAGACGCTGCCACTCCGGCTCCTCCGGCGCGTCGAAGAACTCCGCCTCCTAAGCAATGACGGATGAAGAGAGACGTCGTCGCTCCAGTGGCTAGCAGTACAGCCAGAGGCGGTAGGAAACTCAGATAAGGTCCATCTCTCAAGCGTGTGGAAAAGTTAGCATATGAGAGGACCGAGAAGGAAAACACGGATATCTGTGCTGCCAAAGTGAGGGAATTTTTTCCAAAGAAACCTCCGCCTCCCAAGGAGATGATAGATCCTTTGAAAGTGAAGCGCACTATCAATGCCCTGAAGGGACCACCACCGCCTCCGCTAGATACCAACTATGAACGATTTATTAAAAAGGTATATACAAATGCGGTGCGGTCGGGAACTACTTCAAGTGATAAAAGGTTAGAAGAACGAAGAAGTGGGAAAAAATCCCCAGCTCAGCAAACAGGCGAACAAATCGTGCCCCCCGCTCAAGGTGTCTAGCGATACCGTCGCAAATCTGCCGGACATTCTACCCGGTACTAATCCTGGCGATGACCTGCCCGACGATGCACATTTTGATACAATGGAGGTGGATGAATTCAAATACCAGTACGAGAAGCCTCTCGTCAAAGATGGAAGTCCTCCTCTAACAACGTGATGCGAAAATTCCAGCAATGGTACATGAAAACATGTAGCGAGTCTGGGAAGGATGCTTTGATGATAAGAATTAAAGATGACCACGACTTCACTGGACAAGAACTGTTAACTGTTGATTTTGACGAGTTTTTCCAGTTCTACAATCTAAAGGCCCTAGGCAAATCACTCGTGGCTTGCTACTGTCCATAAGTTCTAATTTCTCTAATTAAGTCTCTATATATAGCTCAGTTCTTTCATTGCATGTATATATAATTATCATCACTATATTATGCAGATTGAGGATCGTCGAATGTAGAAAAGCACAAATCTATGACATTGGGTTCATCAACCCAAATATCATACATGAATGGGCGGTTCAAAAGAATGTCACAGAAATCGAGGACAACTTGCTACAATGGTTGCTCAAAAATCAATACAAAACTAAAATACTCTTTCCTTACAACTTCCTGTGAGTGTTACTGTCTTGTGCATATTCGGTTTCCCTCACTCGAGGTTATATATAGTACTGTAATTGATGAGTTATGCATGCGTGCGCAGGTTCCACTTTATTCTGCTAGAGATTAAGCTTGAACAGGGAGTAGTAACCGTCTTAGACTCGAGATGAAAAGATCCCAAGGAATATGCGGACATGACTGCAATGCTCCAGAAGTAAGTTCAATCAATCATTATCGCACCATATCGGCAACTTTGTTCATATCCTGATATCAAGTAATTATTTTTTTTGTCTGGCAGAGTTTGGAAAGAGTTCACCGCAATTGTTCCGGGACCGCCGAAGGAGCTGCAATTTACACACCCGAGAGTAAGTACTACTACCTAGTTTCGCGCATCTCCCATTGATTCCAGCTATTTTTATCAAAACCATTTAGCATGCTTGCTTATCAGTTTGATTGACCGCTATTTCTCGTAATGTTCTTGTGGCAGGAACCCGGGAATCATTTTTGTGGATACTACGTTTGCGAGTTCATGTACAACGCGACGGCCTCTAAGCGGGGCTACACTGAAAAACAATATGAAGTGCGTAAGAAAAAATATTCACAATTTTTTTTTTATTACCATCATTTGTGTTGAGTTTCTTTCATATACATGAATTAACCATCTTCTTCAAATTAGATCTGGCAGCAGCGGGATGAACTGCTACCACATGATCGCATAAAAGCAATTCAAGAGGATTGGCAGGATTCTTTCTTGACCACGTCATCAATAAATCCGGAGAATACCATCTGGCACTAGACTTCAGATGTTCGAGATTGTAAGAGAACTTATATTGTATATATGTAGCTAGTAGCGTTGGATAGGTATACGAAAACTTGTTGTTCGACCAATCTCTCGGAGAAGGAGGAGGTCGATCACTTCTCTTTGTATATGTTCATGACGATCTTGTGTACTTAATGGTTTCCTTCATTTGCTTACTAGCTAGCGTGTCGAGTCCTCTCTATACATATAGTACGTAGCGTCAACCAAGCACAGAGATAAGAGAGGTCACTTCTCTCTATTTGCTAGCTAACACAATATACGAAACCCCTAAATTAACCCTCCAAAACCCCCCAACCCCCCCCCATTCAAAGAAAAAAGAAAACTCCAGCTCCGGAGCTGCTGATGCGTGGATGCTTTTTGGTCCCGATTGGTGTTACCAACTGGAACCAAAGGCCCTCCTGCCTGGGCTCGCCGGAGTGGCCACGTGGAGCCCCACCTGTCCCGGTTCGTAAGCGAACAGGGATAAAGGTCATGGGCTTTAGTCCCAACCCTTTAGTCCCGGTTCCAGAACCGGGACAACTGGGCCTCTGGAACCGGGACAAATGGGTCTTTTTCTACTAGTGGCCATACTCCGCCACTTGCACACCACTTAGTGGAGCATGATTCACTTGGTCGATACAACCGGACCATCGGGTGCATTTTTCATGAATGTTGCTCCAATGATGTGAAAGAGAACCTTGGGTAGGGTTTGATCGCACGTCCAGGGAGTTGTTGTAGTGGTTAGCAATCCTCTCCCAAAACATGGACTTTGTTTGTTCGGTTCCCATCGTTGCATCCATGGACATGGAGCACCAAGCGTCATAAAGCGCAATGTCCTCCTTTGGATTGTAGTTCTGGGTGCGGCATCTTAGGACCTATGTGCTTGCTTTAGTCACCTCCACAACCTCGTCCTCCTCGGCCACCACCTCTTCGACCTCCTACTTGTCCTCCTCCTCCTCCATGTCTTGGGTGGCCGAATGATCCCAAAACGAGTCGTAGTTGAGCTCATCAAGCCAATGGTGGCCGAGGACTCCAACGATGTGAGGAATTCAGCCATGTTCATCTCCGCACTACAATATCAAAGCAAACATTATCAACAATCATTACCGATCACCAACAACCACTATCCCATAGATACATGGTGCAAGGTTTTTATTTTTACCTTGTTGGCATTTCATCGAGCACTTGGCGGCCGCGATTCTTGTTGCCGGTTGCGGCCGCCACTCACGCTGGAGTAGTTTCAGTAGGGGATGCCGTAGTTGCAGCATGAGGCGTCGCTTTGGACTTCTCCATCTTCTTCTTTGTGACCGCCTCTGTGCAGAAGCCAACGCCGCCGTTGTCGTGGTTCTAAGTCTGATAGTAAGAATAGGGGGTACGTAGGAGGAGGCAAGATCCTAGCTACAATGAGATTGAACACAAGGTGTTTACGAGTTCAGGCCCTTCTCGGAAGAAGTAACAGCCCTATGTCTCGGTGCCCGGAGGCGGTCGACTGAAATATGTATATCTGTGTGTGTTACAGGGGGTGCGAACCCTTGTACCGGAGGAGGGGGTGGCTTATATAGAGTGCGCCAGGACCCCAGCCGCCCCACGTTAGAGAGGGTTCAATGTACATAAAGGCAGGATGTTGCCGATAACGCCTGTCATAAAGGACAATAAAGACTATCATTCCTGCGGGGTGAATGCCCGACCGTTGCTGGTCTTATGAGACCTTTGACATTCACGAGTCGAGTGGTTTCTTGCGCGGTCGAGTGGCTTCATCCTTCCGAGTGGAGTTGAGTTATCCGAGTGAGGTAAGCTGTCGAGTGAACTGCTCTCATGGGCCACATCAGTCGGCAGCTTCTGTCATCTTTGAGAATTCTTTGAGATTCTATGGAAGTGACCTTGGGCAGAGTACCCAGGTCAGGCCCGTGACCCTACCATAGCTCTGTGGTATCATCAGTAGCCCCCGCATGGATTGAGGTCCGAGTGAAGAAGAGGGTTGAGGTCAATTCTGATCCAAGTCCGATGCTTCTGGGGTATCATCCTCGAACCGGGAGATCAGGCTGGTCCTTCAACCTTAACTCAGTCGCCTTAATTGATTCAGATTCAGAAACTGTCGAGTGAACTTTCGTGTATAGTCCCGAGCACCAGCGGGGCACGTGGCTTTCGGTGCGATTGGCTGAACTGTGGTCTCCGGATTTCGCGGGATTTGAATTTCGGCCAGGCGTGTGGGACGGAGCGTGCCGCGGTAATCAGATCGGATATGCTCGGACGCCTCGATTTCCGCGCCGCCTTTTTCGCCACGTATCGGGCGCGCGTCTGTTGCAGGATTTGACAGGATTGCTTGGGTCCACAAGTCAGTCACTCGACCGTTGGGCTATAAAAGAGCGCCACGGCCGATGCGAGTGCATTGTGTGCCCGATTTCTTCTTCTTCCTCTTCTCCACTGCTGCATCTCCCCTCCTTTCTTACCACCGCTCTGCCCGCGTGCGGCTCGCCCCCATGGGCAAGGAAAAGACGGCGACCCTAGAGCGCTCGAAGAAAGCAGCAGCGACGAGGAAGGGCAAGAAAGCCAATTGGGGGTCGACGTCGAGGACCGGGCTTTCGTCTGGCTGGATCGAGGGGGGTTGGATCAAGTCCACGGTGTAGGTGGAAGACATAGAGGAGCTGGTGGAGGAGGGGCTGATTGGCCATTATTCCTGGAGGTTGCCGGGGGATGAGCTTGAGCCGCAGCCGCAAGAGGGCGAGTGCGTCCTCCACGTGACTCATGTCGACCGAGGTTTCTCCCTACCCCCGCATCCTTTCTTTCGCGGCTTCCTGACCTTCTAAGGCGCCCAGCTGCACCACTTCTCTCCCAATACCATCATGTATCTTGCTGCTTTCATTTCTTTGCGTGAGAACTTCCTGGGGTGCCGATCGCACTAGGGTTTGTTTAAGCACATTTTCACTTGTCGCTCCCAATTCGTCAAGAAAGCAACTCCGAGTGACAAGAAGACGCACGTAATTGTGCGGCGGTTTGGGCATTCATACTAGGGGTAGGAGTACCTTTCCTGCCATGGTCCTTCCTGAGTCGGTCAGGGGATGGCAGTCAACTTGGTTTTACTGCAAGGACATCCCGACTCCCGGTCAGTCAACCGGACTCCCTCCGTTCACCCTCGATCGAGTCGGTCAGGCACCCCCGTAGCTTGTGAGTCGGACCGAAAAAGTAGAGGTAGACATGTTGGTCGAGCGAGTAGTCTAGCTAGTCCGCGACGGAGTCACTAGGATGGACTTGCAGGAGGTGTTCCTCAGACGACGGATTCAGCCTCTCCAAGCTCGAGGTCATCCGATGTGGATGTACTTGGGCACCAATGACACCTCTCGAGTCCACCCAGAGGTGGTTGCCGAGAATATGGTGGAGCAGTGCCTGAAGTGCATCATCGGGAACAAGGATAATCCTCGGGGAACCAGGAGAGTCCGCCCGTTCGACGCAGACCACGAACCGGACAAGGTTTGGCTCTGATTTCCGGGTGAATTTCTGATTCGTCTTTGTTGGTGTTTGTGAATCTGTTTTGATGTTTGATCGACGCTTTGCTTTGTAGGTCTTCAATGAGATGTACTCGGTGCCCAACGGAGAGCAAATCCAGGAGGGGGTGGAGGGCATCGGCAAGGCCTCCGATTGGAAGTCTGACGAGGAGACCGAGGAGGAGATCGAGGAGGGGATCGAGGAGTCGAGCAGTGGCGAAGAAGTCGAGTCACCGCCTCGCACCAAGAAACGGTCCAGGCAGAGTCATGATCTAGAGATCGTGCGCGCCAAGACGTCTCCCTCCAGCTCGCAGGTGCAAAAGCGCACTCGGACATGCACCCCTGACCCGACTAAGAAGGCTCCGAAGAAGCCCAAGGTTGCTACTTCTAAGCCCCGGAAAACGTCCAGGTTCGTCCTTTCCGACTGACTTGTTATTCTGTTGGGATCTTTGATCTGAAAACCACTGCTTTGTCCGTAAGATGATATTCCATCCACTGGGTGTTCCTAATCTTGTAACGTAGCTCTTGTAATCCAATCGATCTGGCTATGGCGATTGGATCAGTGGGGGCACGCTGAGTGCACCCACTGGGTATAGTCCCCGAGGCCATAGTCCACTGAAGTTAGTCGGCTATGGTCTTAGAACTGTTTTTGTCGACTTGTTTTGAACTCTTTCCACTCGTGCGGGACGGATCCGGTCGAGTGGAACCGGTGGGGGCATGCTGAGTGCACCCACTGGGTGTAGTCCCCGAGACTGTGGTCGACTGCTGGCAGTTGACCATGGTCTAAGAACAAACTGTGACTCTTTCTCTAGTTGGGGGCTTTTTTTTGAACTCATACTTGACAGATTCGGTCGAGTGGGAACCAGTGGGGGCATGCTGAGTGCACCCACTAGGTGTAGTCCCTGAGGCTACTGTTGAGTGTTTGACTCGGCAATAGCCTTAGAACTCTCTTGTCGTAACACTTTATTGACTGGTTTGTCTTCTTTGCTGATTGCAGAAATCTTGTGAGTTTGGAGCTCAATTCGCGGACCTTGAGAAGAAGCAGATCGAACTCAATCTTGATCTGGGGCTGGTGATGGCTTCTCGCCCCTCGTTGGTTACCCCAAGTGGAAGGTTTGAGATGCAGTGTAGCGGAAGTTTTCCCTTGGCAAAGATACCAAGGATCGATTTCCATGAGACTCCCAGTTTCAACAAGAAGGTGTCAACTACTAACGGCGCCAGATATTAGCAATCAACGTGGACCTGCACACAGATACAAATAACTTTGCTCCCAACGAGTACAGAGAGGTTGTCAATCTCTCCGGCCTTGTAGTTTACAAAGGATCAAACGCAAGTGATAATAGTGATAGGTAATGCTGCAAATAGTAAGTAAAAGCTGAAAGTAAATAGCGGATGTGATCAATGATGGTAATATGGACCGGGGTCCCATGATGTTCACTAGTGATGTCTCTCTCCCAAAAGACGATAAAACAGCTATGTGAGGTAAATGAATTACAGCTGGGCAATTGACAGAATTATGTGCGCAAACCAATGCTAACTATGTTGCAAGAAAGGTAGAGGTTCAAAGCATGGGCCGTACGCCAAGGCAAGTAGACCGAAATCCATCTGCATCTACTACTAATCATCCACCTTGAGATATCTATCTAGAACATCTCGTTGGAAGTTGCGAGTCCCACCCATAGTGTAAACTCAAAGCAACAGAGAACTGCATTAAAAGAACTTTGCGTAAAGTAAACAATCCTTGCACCCGCGGGCACAAGCACCGTTGTTTTCCCCCTTGTGGCAACAGCACATCCCCTAGACTCATGTTTCTGTCACTCAAGCTAGTCATCGAGGGGCATGAACCCACAATCAAGCATAACGTTCCCTCTTGGAGTCACTACCTACTACTTGGCCAAAGCAATAAATAACAACGGAGAACATGCAAGAATTACTTACGAACATAAATATAAAAGAGGTAGATCAAATATATTACTCAAACACAATCTGAACATAATCTCACAATCCATCGGATCCCAGCAAACTCATCATAGCAACAACATAAGGATTACATATGTGCCTCGATCATGTAGGGCAGCTCACGAGGACTAATTAGTGAAGCACAAGAACGGGAGGAGAACATCACATAGCTACTGGTCATGGACCCATGGTCCAAGGGAGACTACTCACAACTCATCCGGGAGGCGTCCATGGTGATGGAGAGGCTCCTGGTGGTGATCCTCCCCTCCGGCAGGGTGCCGGGAAGAGTTCTCCTAGTGCTCCCGATCTTGGAAGCACGGCGGCGGCAGAACAGAGATGAGATCGTGAAAAAGGGTTCCCGTCTCGAGGGTTTCGGGACACGATATAAATATATGCCAAAGGGGGGCATCAGCGAAGGCTCGGGGGGCCCAGGCGCCCCCCCGGCGCGGCCAGGGGGCGCGCCACCAGGGCGCCTGGAGCCCTGGTGGCCCCCCTCCGGCTGTACTTTGGCTGCTGGGAAGCTTCTGGAACGCTGATTTTTTATATAATTTTTCTGGGATTTTTCTGGCAGTTCTCGTAATGGGAAAACCTGAAATACAAAAACAGCAGAAAACAGAAACTGGCACTGGGGTGCACTGAGTTAATAGGTTAGTCCAAATATGATCAAAAGTGTATGGAAGTGTATAAATATCATAGCAATATCACCCAAAAGAGGCATGGAGCAAGCATAAATTATAGATACGTTTTGGACGCATCAACATCCCCAAGCTTAATTCCTACTCGTCCTCGAGTAGGTAAATGATAACAAGAATAATTTCTGTGGTGACATGCTATTAACCATATAGGACTTTTCATAGTCATATGACAAAAGCTTACTGAGACAATGAATCTGTAGTAATTAAGTTGCCTCATGAGAAAATCACAAAGAAGTGAAAGTTTTACAATATGGTATAGAAACATCAAATAGATTTGTAAGGAGCATGGTGTGCAAATATGATAAAGTGATATCTCGCTTGCCCCCTTTAGTGAAGCAAAACATAAATGCAGGGGCACCTCCAAGGTTTAAGTGATGACTAGATACAATGATTTCAAAATAAACGATATCATAATCATGCAAAAGACAATGCTACTTTGGGACAATGCACATTACACTCAGAATGACAATCATGCTCTCAGTAGTTGGTGCTTTTAAAAGAAGGAGGAGACTCTCGAACCGTGGCTTTTGTTGGCAAGGTTGAAAACCCGTAGTCGGAAACAAAGACAAAACATGTACCAGAGCTCTTGGTTTTAAAACAGAAGTAATAATTATTTATTTTTCTTAGATCATGCATGTTTCGTCAACGAATGCTAGCAGATAACTCAATTACTTTTTGAGATGGACAAGTTTCGAGGAACGTCTCCCGAATGAGGATGATCACATCCTCTTAATCTCCTTTGTTTATCACTGCCAAAGTTTTCTGATTTCTCATGAACAAAGCATGAAGGAGGGTTTGTTTGTTGTATTAATTTTGAGCCGGGCGCACTCAATGCCAGTTCCTTCTCGTATTATGGGTTTGCACATTATACATGCAATCCTGGGGTGAAGCTTGTCCAACTTAAAAAGATCATGAATTAACTACTACTTCCTCATGGACTTAAAACAGAGGCACAAAATAGGAATGCATTTTTTCTTTTTGAATAATTTCGAGATGGTACATGAAAGTCTCCGTTAGGAATGGCAGGTAAATACCATGTAGGAAGGTATGGTGGACTCATATGGCATAACTGGTTTAAAAGAATTTGGATGCACAAGCAGTCAGTCCGCTTAGTACAGGTGGAGGTTAGCAAAAGACTGGGAGCGACCAACTAAGAGAGCAATGACGGTCATAATCATGCAGAGCGACAAAGCAACATTGAATCAGGCATGGAAGTTATATCGCTACTCAGAAACAAAAGATCATCAAGGCTTGACAGACTTTCTTTACAGTCTTAAATATGCATGAGCATACGCCAAGTCAATCAAAATAAATTCTTGAAGGAAGATATTACTAAACCATACCACATCATAGGCAAACAAATCATGTTGGTACTCCAATAACACATTGGGAACCCCCCAGCTATTTGAGACTAACCATAAGAAAACATGAACTACTAAGTGCCATTATGAACGTAGCATCTTTATCATAGACATATCAACCAATGCAACGGAAGCAAACTCTTTTAATAAGATAATCATGATAAATAAAGAGAGTTCAAGCAACCAACTAAACAAAAGCTCTTTAAAAAGATAAGCATGAAAACTAAAAGCTAAGCATGATAGTAGCTATTGAAAGACAAAGAACACACACAGCAAAGATAGACATGAAAATTCTATGTTATGTTCTAGGTAGAAGTGGAGCGTGTTTCTCTCCCACATAAAGAAAGCTGAGTTCCGACTCGTTATGAAAAGCTAAAGAAAACTAAAAAGGAAAACTAAAAGCAAGACGCTCCAAGCATAGCACATAACACATGAAGTGATAAAAATATAGTGGAACGAAAGACGAACTGATAATGTTGATGGAGAAGGGGATGCACGGGGGCATCCCCAAGCTTAGACGCTTGAGTCTCCTTGAATATTTCTTGGGGGTGCATGGGGGCATCCCCAAGCTTGAGCGCTTGACACTCCTGAATCTTTTTATCATCTTCCCTCGCACACTTGAAAACTCCCTTCATACATAACTCATCATAATCTGATTAGCGAGGTTAGTACCCATAATAAAATAATTGTTCCTTGCTGGAAATAAGGATATTCTTGAAGGTCTACTGTTTCTCAAGATTGCCAAAAGGTTTTTGCAAAGAAAAAGCAAGCTCTAGGTTTGCAAAATGAAGGAAAGGCAAAACAGGACAGAATCTGTGAAAAACAGAACAGCAGGTAGTAAATGATTTTTCCGGGGCACTTCTGCAACTCTAATAAAAAAACTCAAAACAGATGCAGGAAAGACAATTGTATAGAGCACGCTGTCGAAAAAATTCAGACCAAAAAGATGATCTGGTGATTTTATACGAATTTTTCTATCCAAGGACATAATTTGTTTCCTGGACAGCACGTCACAACTTTTGAACTTTCTTGCAATCAGAGGCTACACTTGGCACAAAGTTGAAAAGCAAAGATACAATGATGATGCTACTGTAGTAAACAACATCAAGACACAACAAAAGCAAAATAAAATTTATTCATGTGGGCTGCCTCCCAAAAGCGCTTTCTTTTATGCCTTTAAGCTAGGCATAATGCAAAGAGGAATCAATAACCATCATAATAATCGGAGTTATAAATTGCTTCAAATGGTTCCTCAACAAGTTCACTCTTGTTCCTTCTAGGAAAGGGGTACACACCTTTTGCCTTCCCGCGTAAGCGGATTTGTCCCTTACCTATATCGATGATGCCTTTTACCGCTCGGAGGAAGTCCCTTCCAAGCACTATATTTCCTTGGTTTGGTTCCATGATGAAGAAATCAACCATTGTAATCCCTTTAAGGAATTTAACTGACACGTATTTTACTCTTCCCTGGATTTCAGAATTATCTCCATTAGTGTGTTCATGATAAGATGGTAATCTATCCATGTTAAATTTTAAAGAATCATGAACAATTTTTGGCATAGTAGAAACCATAGATCCAATATCACAATAAGTAAGGAAGTCTTGATTAGAGATGCTAATCCTAACAAAAGGCTCCCAATCATTGTCTATTTCCAAAATGTCTTTCTTATTGGGTTTGGGTTTCTCTACCTTCATCAAGTCTAGATCATCCATTCTTTTCTCAATAGTAGCAAGTCTATCTATGACAGTATCAAAGTTATGATCATAAACAAAGTAACTAGATAGACCATGTATAATTTCAAGAGATCTAGCTTCATCACACTCTAGGAAATCTCCTTCAGCTATAATATCAAGAGAGTGTTTACACCATTTAAAAAGACAATGGTAAAAATTTCTAAGCACAATTTTTATAGGTATCCAAGGCATAATTCTCCTATGTGCATCAGAAATTCTGTCCCACGCCTTCTTCATATTTTCTCCATCCTTTTGATGGAAATCTAGGACTTCAGATTCCCTCAAAGCACCAAATCCTAACATGCTTGACTAAACAGAAAGGACTACTAGCAGAAAAGCAAATAAATTTTTTTGTAATTTTTGATAGAAGACACTAAAGCAAAAACTGAAAGGTAAACTAACAAGACTAAAAAGCAAAGGTAAAAGATAGCATGCAACTCCCCTATCTTGATGAGTGGAGTCCCCGGCAACGGCGCCAGAAAACTTTTCTTGATGGCTTCTCGCCCTCGTTGGTTACCCCAAGTGGAAGGTTTGAGATGCAGTGTAGCGGAAGTTTTCCCTTGGCAAAGATACCAAGGATCGATTTCCCTGAGACTCCCAGTTTCAACAAGAAGGTGTCAACTGCTAACGGCGCCAGATATTAGCAATCAACGTGGACCTGCACACAAATACAAATAACTTTGCTCCCAACGAGTACAGAGAGGTTGTCAATCTCTCCGGCCTTGTAGTTTACAAAGGATCAAACGCAAGTGATAATAGTGATAGGTAATGCTGCAAATAGTAAGTAAAAGCTGAAAGTAAATAGCGGATGTGATCAATGATGGTAATATGGACCGGGGTCCCATGATGTTCACTAGTGATGTCTCTCTCCCAAAAGACGATAAAACAACTATGTGAGGTAAACGAATTATAACTGGGCAATTGACAGAATTATGTGCGCAAACCAATGCTAACTATGTTGCAAGAAAGGTAGAGGTTCAAAGCATGGGCGGTACGCCAAGGCAAGTAGACCGAAATCCATCTGCATCTACTACTAATCATCCACCTTGAGATATCTATCCAGAACATCTCGCTGGTATTAAGTTGCGAGTCCCACCCATAGTGTAAACTCAAAGCAACAGACAACTGCATTAAAAGAACTTTGCGTAAAGTAAATAATCCTTGCACCCGCGGGCACAAGCACCGTTGTTTTCCCCCTTGTGGCGACAGCACATCCCCTAGACTCATGTTTCTGTCACTCAAGCTAGTCATCGAGGGGCATGAACCCACAATCAAGCATAACGTTCCCTCTTAGAGTCACTACCTACTACTTGGCCAAAGCAATAAATAACAATGGAGAACATGCAAGAATTACTTACGAACATAAATATAAAAGAGGTAGATCAAATGTATTACTCAAACACAATCTGAACATAATCTCACAATCCATCGGATCCCAGCAAACTCATCATAGCAACAGCATAAGGATTACATATGTGCCTCGATCATGTAGGGCAGCTCACGAGGACTAATTAGTGAAGCACAAGAACGGGAGGAGAACATCACATAGCTACTGGTCATGGACCCATGGTCCAAGGGAGACTACTCACAACTCATTCGGGAGGCGTCCATGGTGGTGGAGAGGCTCCCGGTGGTGATCCTCCCCTCCGGCAGGGTGCCGGGAAGAGTTCTCCTGGTGCTCCCGATCTTGGAAGCGCGGCGGCGGCGGAACAGAGATGAGATTGCGAAAAAGGGTTCCCGTCTCAAGGGTTTCGGGACACGATATAAATATATGCCAAAGGGGGGCATCAGCGGAGGCTTGGGGGGCCCAGGCGCCCCCCCGGCGCGGCCAGGGGGGGCCGCGCCACCAGGGCGCCAGGAGCCCTGGTGGCCCCCCTCCGGCTGTACTTTGGCTGCTGGGAAGCTTCTGGAACGCTGATTTTTTATATAATTTTTCCGGGATTTTTCTGGCAGTTCTCGTAATGGGAAAACCTGAAATACAAAAACAGCAGAAAACAGAAACTGGCACTGGGGTGCACTGAGTTAATAGGTTAGTCTAAATATGATCAAAAGTGTATGGAAGTGTATAAATATCATAGCAATATCACCCAGAAGAGGCATGGAGCAAGCAGAAATTATAGATACGTTTTGGACGTATCAGCTGGCCAGGGAGCACTTGCAGAAAGCTAAAGATGAAGCGTCTGGTATGAGAAGTACAAAACTTGTCGACTGTATTTAATTGATTGTGCCATGGATATCCTCGGGTACATTCGTTTGGCGCTATCTCTTGCAGATCAAATGCAGGCAGCTTTGGAGCAGAAGGACCTCGACCTGGTGGTGGCGCAACAGAATGCCCAGGAGAAGACTGAACTTGAGGAACAGAAGCTGGCCTCAGTCGGCAAGCTAGAGGAGTAAAATGCCATGCTGAAGACCTCCCTTACCGATGCCAATAAAGAGGTAACGCGACTGAAAAAGGCCAATCTTGCTCTGGACGAGAAGTTGGGGGATCTCTCGTAGAAGAGAAATGGGCTGGAGACTTATCTGGAGGACCTCGCAAAAAAGTTCTTCCTCATGCTTGAAGGTATGTTCTTTTCTCTTACTGAATCAGAGTTGTCGACTCATATCTTGACTTGTTAACTCATCATGTTTTTGTCTGTGTAGAATTCTTCCAGAACTTTGAGGAGGAGACTGGGCGGGTCGAGACGGGTCTAGATCCTGCCAATTCCCTCGTCAAGGATGAAGTTGCGATGAACGTCTTGCGACTGGAGTCTCGCCTCACCAGCGCCACCGGCTACCTTGCTCGTCTGAAGGCGCTGATGTCCCGGATCGACACTGCGCTCTGGCAGGGGATGGTGCATGAGAATGTCCTCGAGTCTCTGATGACTTGGCTCAGTGAGATCCCTGGTCGAGTGCAGGAGTGGAAGAAGTCGTTCGCCCGGTGTGGTGCTGACGTTGCACTCTCACTGGTCCGTGTGCACTGCAAGGAGGTGAAGGAAGAGAGACTGGCTGCACTTAAGGTTGCCAACACCAAAAAACTCTAGTTCCAATCATTCTTGGAGGCTTTCCTAGAAGCCGCAACTCGTATCGCCGACAAAATCGACCAGGATGAGTACGTCGCGCCTGCAAGCCCCCTCCTCCTGAAGAGTGAACAAACTTTATGCCCCGACTCAATTTGCCTCGAAATGCCGAGTGGCTTTGTAACCGTTAAACACTCGCGGGCTCAATGCCCGAGTACTTCTACGCGAATCTTGCGGGCCTTTATCTGAACTTGATTTCCTTTGCAATATGCTTGCCTTGCTTCTGATGCTTTTAGATATTTTTGGTTCCGAGTGGACATTGTACTTGTGGCGCAGCTCGGAAGGCCAAGGTACATTGTATTTGTGGCGTAGCTCGACGGGTTGAGCCACATTGTACTTGTGGCGTACGTAGCTCAGAGGGTCGAGCCACATTGTATTTGTGGCAGACCTCGGAGACCCAAGGTACGTTGTACTTATGGCATAGCTTGGAGTGCCACCGAGTCCCCGAGTGAGAGGGTCGTTCTTCACTCGGAGTGTTTTTGTAACTTAGGTGATTACGGGGTCACAGCTAAGCCCTCGATTGAGAGGGTTGCTCTTCACTCGGAGTGTTTTTGAAACTTAGGCGATTACGGGGTCGCAGCTAAGCCCTCGGGTGAGAGGGTTGCTCTTCACTCGGAGTGTTTTTGAAACTTAGGCGATTACGGGGTCGCAGCTAAGCCCCCGAGTGAGAGGGTTGCTCATCACTCGGAGTGTTTTTGTAACTTAGGCGATTACGGGGTCGCAGCTAAGCCCCCGGGTGAGAGGGTTCACTACTAGGAAAAGGGCTATAGATGGAATTGATACTAATGGTGCACCATACAAGCAGTGCGCCATTAGTATATACTAATGGCGCACCAACATCTGATACGCCATTAGAGTTCAAACTACTAATGGCGCACCTGGCCCAGGGTGCGCCATTAGTATCAAAAAGTTTTTTTTTGGAACTAGTGCGCCTGTCCAAACATACTAATGGCGCATCCAGACAAAGTGCGCAACTAGTAATGGCGCACCGGCAGTAAAGTGCGCCATTAATGTTCTTTTTTTATTATATTTTTTATTCTTTTTTTGCAAAACTACTAATGGCGCACTGTTCCACAGTGCGCCATTACTAGTTTAAACTAGTAATGGCGCACTGTGGGACAGTGCGCCATTAGTATTGTTTTTTTTTAAAACTAGTAATGGCGCACTAACTGAAGATGTGCCATTAGTAACCTTGATTACTAATGGCGCATTTATAGTGGGTGCGCCATTAGTAAGTGGGCAGCAACAAGATATTTTGGACAACCTCTCCTACCCACACTCACTTTCTCCCCACTTCATTCTCTCCACCTCCTCCTTGTCTCGGGTCCCTCCTCATTTTCACCTCATTTCCACCATAGATTCATTCAAATTAAGTGGTTAAATTACCTTGTTTTGATAGGTAAGTAAGGGGGAAGCTATATTTATGTTGTTCTCCATACAACAATGTGCACATGCACTTTTTATGGCCTAGCTAGATCTATGTATGTTCGTGGTGTTGCATATGTTTGTTGTGTTGCATATGTGTTTGTGTTTGGAGGTGTACCGGTATTTGAAATGCGATAGTTGCCAATATTTTCCCGGAATGTTGATTCATTTCCGTTTCGGTGAGAATTTTGGCATTAAGCATTCTTTTTTGTCCTATTTTTAGGGAAAGTCATGGAAAAAAATTTCTTGGTTCTAAAATATCATTTTGCTCTACCCCGCAGGCGACCATGGTGCGCACAATGACCGAAGGCATCGTGAATAGGTTTTTGAGGTCCGCGAAGGCCGAGATGCTTTAAAAGAACGAGACGGAGATAAGATGTCCGTGTCGAAGATGCAAGCTGAAGAGCCTTATTGCGGACCCGGATTCCGGGCAGGTGCGGGACCACCTGCTCTTGCGTGGTTTCATGGATGGCTATCGGTGGCAAGGTGATGAAGATGACTACGAAGTCGTCCATGGGGGCCGGGCAAGAAATGAGGAAGGGCAGCAAGACAACCACCACGGCTCGGGCGGGCGAGAAGACGAAGAATCCCCAGGAGATGATCACGACGGTGATGCTGTACACAGTCATCATGTAGAAGATGCAGGACATGATGATGAGGACGATGCCGCAGCAGAAGACGGGCATGATCGTGAAGATGATGATGCCGGCGGAGCAGACGACGCTGGACCATCGATGGGCTGGGTGCAGGACCCTCATATTCAAGAGCTGCTTCTCAAGCAGACCGATAACGCAAGAGCTGCCGCCCGAGCGAAAGCCAAGATGGATCAACTTGAGTTAGACGCGGTTACTCCATTGTATGAAGGATGCAGGCCCGAGGATTCCCGCCTGAAAGTAACGCTCATGGCTCTGGAGATGAAGGTAAAACACAAAATGACCGACGCATGCTTCGACGAGAACATGTCATTCTGGCACGAACGTCTTCCCAAGGGGAACAAGTGCCCCACCAGTTTGGAGGAGGCGAAGAAAATCGTGTGTCCTCTGGATTTACCGCACGTGAAATACCATGTGTGCATGAACAATTGCATCATTTATCGGGACGAGCACGCGGAGTCTACCATATGTCCGGTGTGCGGCGTCACTCGATACAAGAAGAGGAAGAAATCTCCTCGAAAAGCGGTGTGGTACTTTCCGATCACTCCACGTTTGCAGCGGTATTTCGCGGACCCTAAGGTAGCAAAGCTCCTGCGTGGGCACGCGGATAGGGAGGAGAAGAAGCGAGAAGATGACGCAAATGATCCGGAGATAGATTAAAAAGACAAGATGCTGAGTCACCCTAAGGATGCGAGCCAGTGGCAAGCGTTGAACTTCGAAGACCTAGAATTTGGGAACGATCCAAGGAACATCGTGCTGGGCGCGAGCACCGATGGAGTCAACCCGTTTGGCAGCCAGAGAAGCACACATAGCACCTGGCCTGTGTTTATGTGGATGTACAACCTTCCCCCTTGGTTGTGCATGAAGAGGAAGTACATTCACATGGGTATGCTAATTGAAGGACCGAAACAACCAGGGAACGACAACAATCTGTATCTGGGGCTGCTGAAAGAGGAGCTAGACACGCTATGGAAAACGCCAGCCAATACGTGGGACGCCTCAAAGAAAGAATATTTCCCTATGAGAGCCGCGCTGCTCACGACGGTGCATGCCTATCTCGGTTACGGATATGTCGCGGGACAGGTGGTCCACGGATTTTCTGGATGCGTCAGGTGCATGGATGACACAATGTATCACCAGCTAGATAGAGATCCCGGGTCTTCGAAAACTGTGTTCATGGGACATCGAAGGTGGCTTTGCGACGATGACCTGTGGAGAAAACGCAAGGATCTGTTCGATGGTGAAACCGAACCCCGAGGACGCCCGCGTACGAGGAGCGGCGAGGAAATAGACGAGTTGTTGAAAAGTTGGAAAGATTGCCCACTATCGGGAAAGAAGCAAAAGGCGCTAGAGCCGGGAAAGAAGCGAAAGGCGCCAGAGCCGCTGCTGAAGGTATGGAAAAGGAGGTCTATTTTCTGGGACTTTCCGTACTGGAAGATCCACCGTGTGCCTCACAGCCTTGATGTAATGCATATCACGAAGAACGTGTGCGAGAGTCTGCTTGGTACCCTGCTCACCATGCCAGAGAGGACCAAAGATGGGCCGAAAGCAAGGGCAGACTTGAAATCAATGGGCATCAGGCAGGAGCTTCACGCTATATATGATGATCATGATGATGATGATGATGATGATGATGATGAGGCGAAGCAGGACGCGGAAAGTCGTCGCAAAGGCAAAAAGGCCAAGAAGACCGGAAATGACTACCCTCCCGCGTGCTTCACTCTAAGTCAGGAGGAGATCGAGCAGTTTTTCACCTGCCTCGTAGGAGTAAAACTTCCTTACGGTTACGCGGGGAAGATAAGCAGATACCTAGACCCAGCGAAGCTGAAGTTCAGTGGGATGAAGTCTCACGACTGTCACGTGCTGATGACGCATATACTTCCAGTTGCAATCCGTAGGATCATGGACGCGCACGTCCGTGAAACCCTATTTGGCCTATGCAACTTTTTCGACGTCATCTCTCGGAAGTCTGTTAGCGTGAGGCAACTCAGAAGCCTACAGGAAGAGATCGTGGTGATACTATGCGAGCTTGAGATGTACTTCCCGCCCGCATTCTTCGACGTTATGGTGCATCTGCTGGTCCATATCGTGGACGATATCATCCAACTCGGGCCGACGTTCCTGCACAGCATGATGCCGTTCGAAAGGATGAATGGTGTCATCAAAGGATACGTTCGCAACATGTCACGTCCAGAGGGAAGCATAGCCAGGGGCTTTCTGACCGAAGAGTGCATCTCCTACTGCACGAATTATCTAGGCATCGAGAACCCCGTTGGTCCGCCCGTCAATAGGCACGTCGGCAGGCTCGCTGGATGGGGTCACCGTGAGGGTCGCCGTGAAATGCATGTCGACTTCGAGGGTCGACTCGCCGACTTTGAAAGAGCAAACCTAGTCGCGCTACAACACATAGACGTGGTCGATCCTTGGGTGGTAGAGCACAAAACCTTTATTGAGAAGACATACAATGACCGAGGCCAACAGAGGGCGGACGGAGATATAATCAAAGAGCACAACTCATGTTTCACGCGTTTGTTCAAGCAGAAGCTTCTGTCGTACCCTTTACATGAGGATTCTTCCGCGGAAGAACAACTCATATTCGCCTTGTCACAGGGCGCCGAGCACAATCTGATGACCTATGAGGCGTACGATATCAACGGCTACACATTCTACACCGAGGCCAAGGACATGAAGAGCGATGGTTATCAGAACTCCGGGGCAACGATGGAATCCTACACCGGTAATGACAAGGACAGATACTACGGAAGGATCGAGGAGATCTGGGAGCTGAGCTACGCTGGAGAGAAGGTCCCGATGTTCCGTGTCAGATGGGCCAAGAGCGTCCTAAAAGAAGACCGGTATTTCACCACCATGGTTATACCCGAAGCCAAATCCAAGATCGCAGGCGCAAACGTCACCCCGAAAAATGAGCCATGGGTACTGGCTTCCCAAGTTGACCAATGCTTCTTCATTACCGACCCGTCAAAGCCCAGTCGTGTTGTCGTGAGGAGAGGCAAAAGGAAGATCATCGAAATGGATGGAGTAGCCAATGAGCAAGACTTCGACAAGTACGGCGACCCGAGGATCGAACATGACG
>LR738709.1:95603098-95613773 GCA_902687465.1 Secale cereale
GCTAAGAGATCAAGAGATCAATTGTTGTGTCTAGAGGTGCCCCCTGCCCCCGTATATAAAGGAGGGAGGGAGAGGCCGGCCCTAGAGGGGGCGCACCAAGTGTGGGGAGTCCTACTAGGGCTCCCAAGTCCTAGTAGGATTCCCCTTTCCTTTCCGGAGTAGGAGAGAAGGAAAGAGGGGGAGAGGGGGAAGGAAAAGGGGGCTGCACCCCTTGTCCAATTCGGACCAGAAGGGGGGTGCACGCCTCCTTCCTTTTGGCATCTCTCCTCTATTCCCGTAACTCCCCGGTACTCCGAAAATACTCGAATCACTCGGAACCTTTCCGATGTCCGAATATAGTCGTCCAATATATCGATTTTTACGTCTCGACCATTTTGAGACTCCTCGTCATGTCCCCGATCTCATCCGGGACTCCGAACTCCTTCGGTACATCAAAACTCATAAACTCATAATAAAACTATCATCGAAACCTTAAGCGTGCGGACCCTACGGGTTCGAGAACTATGTAGACATGACCGAGACACGTCTCCGATCAATAACCAATAGCGGAACCTGGATGCTCATATTGGCTCCCACATATTCTACAAAGATCTTTATCGGTCAAACCGCATAACAACATACATTGTTCCCTTTGTCATCGGTATGTTACATGCCCGAGATTCGATCGTCGGTATCTCAATACCTAGTTCAATCTCGTTACCAACAAGTCTCTTTACTCGTTCCGTAATACATCATCCCGCAACTAACTCATTAGCTGCAATGCTTGCAAGGCTTATAGTGATGTGCATTACCGAGTGGGCCCAGAGATACCTCTCCGACAATCGGAGTGACAAATCCTAATCTCGAAATACGCTAACCCAACAAGTACCTTCGGAGACACCTATAGAGTACCTTTATAATCACCCAGTTACGTTGTGACGTTTGGTAGCACACAAAGTGTTCCTCCGGTATTCGGGAGTTGCATAATCTCATAGTCATAGGAACATGTATAAGTCATGAAGAAAGCAATAGCAGTAAAACTTAAACGATCATAGTGCTAAGCTAACGGATGGGTCTTGTCCATCAGATCATTCTCCTAATGATGTGATCCCGTTGATCAAATGACAACTCATGTCTATGGCTAGGAAACATAACCATCTTTGATCAATGAGCTAGTCTAGTAGAGGCATACTAGGGACACTCTGTTTTGTCTATGTATTCACACATGTATTAAGTTTTTGGTTAATACAATTCTAGCATGAATAATAAACATTTATCATGATATAAGGAAATAAATAATAACTTTATTATTGCCTCTAGGGCATATTTCCTTCAGTCTCCCACTTGCACTAGAGTCAATAATCTAGTTCACATCGCCATGTGATTTAACACCGATAGTTCACATCGTCATGTGATTAACACCCAAAGGGTTTACTAGAGTCAATAATCTAGTTCACATCGCTATGTGATTAACACCCAAAGAGTACTAAGGTGTGATCATGTTTTGCTTCTTGAGAGAAGTTTAGTCAACGGGTCTGTCACATTCAGATCCGTATGTATTTCGCAAATGTCTATGTGTCTACAATGCTCTGCATGGAGCTACTCTAGCTAATTGCTCCCACTTTCAATACGCATCCAGATTGATACTTAGAGTCAGCTGGATTTAGTGTCAAAGCTTGCATCGGCGTAACCCTTTACGACGAACTCTTTATCACCTCCATAATCGAGAAACATTTCCTTAGTCATCCAGTTACTAAGGATAATTTTGACCGCTGTACGGTGATCTACTCCTGGATCATTATTGTACCCTCTTGACAAACTCATGGCAAGGTACACAACATGTTTGGTACATAGCATGGCATACTTTATAGAACCTATGGCTGAGGCATAGGGAATGACTTTCATTCTCTCTATATTTTTCTGCCGTGGTCTGGCTTTGAGTCTTACTCAACTTCACACCTTACAAGTCAGGTAAGAACTCCTTCTTTGACTGATCCATTTTTAACTACATCAAAATCATATCAAGGTATGTACTCATCGAAAGTCTTATCAAGCGTCTTGATCTATCTCTATAGATCTTGATGCCCAATATGTAAGCAGCTTCACCAAGGTCTTTCTTTGAAAAACTCCTTTCAAACACTCCTTTATGCTTTCCAGAAAATTCTACATCATTTCCGATCGACAATATGTCATTCACATATACTTATCAGAAAGGTTGTAGTGCTCCCACTCACTTCTTGTAAATACAGGCTTCACCGCAAGTCTGTATACATCTATATGCTTTGATCAACTTATCAAAGCGTATATTCCAACTCCGAGATGCTTTCACCAGTCCATAGATGGATCGCTGGAGCTTGCACATTTTGTTAGCACCTTTAGGATTGACAAAACCTTCTGGTTGCATCATATACAAGTCTTCTTTAATAAATCCATTAAAGAATGCAGTTTTGTTATCCATTTGCCAGATTTCATAAAATGCGGCAATTGCTAACATGATTCGGACAGACTTAAGCATCGCTACGGGTGAGAAAGTCTCATCGTAGTCAACTCCTTGAACTTGTTGAAAAACTTTCGCAACAAGTCGAGCTTTGTAAACAGTAACATTACTGTCAGCGTCAGTCTTCCTCTTGAAGATCCATTTATTTTCGATGGCTTGCCGACCATCGGGCAAGTCAACCAAAGTCCACACTTTGTTCTCATACATGGATCCCATCTCAGATTTCATGGTCTCAAGCCATTTTTACGGAATCTGGGCTCATCATCGCTTCCTCATAGTTCGTAGGTTCATCATGGTCCAGAAACATGACTTCCAGAACCGGGTTGCCGTACCACTCTGGTGCGGAACGTACTCTGGTTGATCTACGAAGTTCAGCAGTAACTTGATCCGAAGTTTCATGATCATCATCATTAGCTTCCTCACTAATTGGTGTAGGAATCACTAGAACCAGTTTCTGTGATGTACTACTATCCAATTCGGGAGAAGGTACAATTACCTCATCAAGTTCCACTTTCCTCCCACTCACTTCTTTCGAGAGAAACTCCTTCTCTAGAAAGGATCCACTCTTAGCAACAAAGACCTTGCCTTCGGATCTGTGATAGAAGGTGTACCCAACAGTTTCTTTTGGGTATCCTATGAAGATTTACTTCTCCGATTTGGGTTCGAGCTTATCATGTTAAAACTTTTTCACATAAGCATCATAGTCCCAAACTTAAAGAAATGACAGCTTAGGTTTCTCGTCAAACCACAGTTCATACGGTGTCATCTCCACGGATTTAGATGGTGCCCTATTTAACGTGAATGTAGCTGTCTCTAATGCATAACCCCAAAAGAAATAGTGGTAGATCGGTAAGAGACATCATCGATCGCACCATATCTAATAAAGTATGGTTATGACGTTCGGACACACCATTACACTGTGGTGTTCCAGGTGGCGTGAGTAGTGAAACTATTTCACATTATTTTTACTGAAGGCCAAACTCGCTAACTCAAATATTTTACCTCTACGATCATATCGTAGAAACTCTTATTTTCTTGTTACGATGATTCTCCACTTCACTCTGAAATTCTTTGAACTTTTCAAATGTTTCAGACTTGTGCTTCATTAAGTAGATATACCCATATCTGCTCAAATCATCAGTGAAGGTCAGAAAATAACGATTCCCGCCGTGAGCTTCAACACTCATTGGTCTGCATACATCAGTATGTATGATTTCCAACAACTCTGTTGCTCGCTCCACAGTTCCGGAGAACGGAGTTTTAGTCATCTTTCCCATGAGGCATGGTTCGCAAGCACCAAGTGATTCATAATCAAGTGATTCCAAAAAGTCCATCACTATGGAGTTTCTTCATGCGCTTTACACCAATATGACCTAAACGGCACTGCCACAAATAAGTTGCACTATCATTATTAACCTTGCATCTTTTGGCTTCAATATTATGAATGTGTGTATCACACGATCGAGATCCAACAAACCATTCTGATTGGGTGTATGACCATAGAAGGTTTTATTCATGTAAACAGAACAACAATTATTCTCTAACTTACATGAATAACCGTATTGCAATAAACATGATCAAATCATATTCATGCTCAACACAAACACCAAATAACACTTATTTAGGTTCAACACTAATCCCGAAAGTATAGGGAGTGTGCGATGATGATCATATCAATCTTGGAACTACTTCCAATAGACATCGTCACTTCATCGTTTAACTAGTTTCTGTTCATTATGCAACTCCCATTTCGAGTTACTACTCTTTAGCAACTGAACCAGTATCAAATACCGAGGGGTTGCTATGAACACTAGTAAAATACACATCAATAATTTGTATATCAAATATACCTTTGTTCACTTTGCCATCCTTCTTATCCGCCAAGTATCTAGGGCAGTTCCACTTCTAGTGACCATTTCCTTTGCAGTAGAAGCACTTAGTTTCAGGCTTGAGTTTAACATTGGGTTTCTTCACGGGAGTGACAACTTGCTTGTCATTCTTCTTGAAGTTCCCCTTCTATCCCTTTGCCCTTTACTTGAAACAAGTGGTCTGGTTAACCATCAACACTTGATGCTCTTTCTTGATTTCTACCTTCGCCGATTTCAGCATCGTGAAGAGCTCGGGAATTACTTTCGTCATCCCTTGCATATTATAGTTCATCACGAAGTTCTACTAACTTGGTGATAGTGTCTAGAGAACTTTGTCAATTACTATCTTATCTGGAAGATTAACTCACACTTGATTCAAGCAATTGTACTACCCAGACAATCTGAGCACATGCTCACTGGTTGAGCTATTCTCCTCCATCTTGTAGGCAAAGTACTGTCAGAGGTCTTATACCTCTCGACACGGGCATGAGTATGAAATACTAATTTCAACTCTTGGAACATCCTATATGCTCCGTGGCGTTCAAAACGTTTTTGAAGTCCCGATTCTAAGCCGTAAAGCATGGTGCACTTAAACTATCAAGTAGTCATCATACCGAGCTTTTGTCAAAACGTTCATAACGTCTACATATGCTCCTGTAATACGTCTGTCACCTAACGGTGCATCAAGGACATAATTCTTCTGTGCAGCAATGAGGATAATCCTCAGATCATGGAACAATTCCGCATCATTGCTACTAACATCTTTCAACTTAGTTTTCTCTAGGAACATATAAAAATTAAACGGGGAGCAACATCGCGAGCTATTGATCTACAACATAGATATGCTAATACTACGAGGACTAAGTTCATGATAAATTAAAGTTCAATTTAATCATATTACTTAAGAACTCCCACTTAGATAGACATCCCTCTAGTCATCTAAATGATCACGTGATCCAAATCAACTAAACCATGTCCGATCATCACGTGAGATGGAGTAGTTTCAATGGTGAACATCTTAAGTTGATCATATCTACTATATGATTCACGCTCGACCTTTCGGTCTTGTAATGCCCAGGATGGAATTATACCTCCTACGTGTCGAGGCACGACTTAAAGGCATAAGTCCATCCTAGAATGATCTCAAGTTTGGTAATCTTTGCACAACTCATGTAGAAGAGGGATAGTAAACTGAAAATAGTTGGCTTACAATCGCCAGGTCACAGAATAACAGTACAAGTCTCAAACATCATACAATAAGATCACTACAACCCTCTAAGGGCAAAAGCCAAAAGTCAAAGTACCAAACTCAGATAAAAAAACAACCACAGGCGGATCGAATCCTAGTAAGAGACTCCACTACTGATCGTCCGGGTAGCGCACGTAGTAACGACTACGCTCCTCGTCGTACTCCCAATCCAGCTCGGTGCCATCACCTGGATAGCTCACAGCTGGACCTGCATCTGGTGTGTGAAGTAACTGTGAGCCACAGAGGACTCAGCAATCCCGTTCCCGGGTAACAGAACTATCAAAGCCTTTAGGTGAGGGAAAGGCTGAAGAAAGAACAAGTCTGCAGCAGCAACTAGCATCTAGCTTACGCAAGTGAGAGCGAGAAGAGAAGGCATCGGCGAGAAGTGATCACGAAGTGATCCTAGCTACAAGCTCCAAACATAACCCCTCCGTGTTCAACTCCCGAATCCCTATTCGGAAATTGACAGTCACGGAACACACGCTGGTAGTGTATTAGCATCACTGTGTCAAGTTATCTACAACCGGAATTAACAAGCTCCCATCTACCACATAACCGCGGGCACGGCTTTCGAAAGTTCAAACCCTGCAGGGGTGTTCCAACTTGACCCATTACAAGCCCACGATCCGCGGAGTCGCAACTCCAAAGTGGGAAGACCCGAGTATCCTCGGAATCCCGTGCTCAAGATATACCGAGCTAAGGTAAGGCAAATCCAGCAAATCCTCCCGGCGTGCCGACACCCTGATAGTAGCCGCGCGTATCTAGTCTCAGGCCACGACCGGATGAGCACAGCGTACAGTGGCCGAAATACCCAAGTTGCCAAGGGGGGCCCCGCACACGACTCTAGTTTGGACCAACACTCAAATCGAGCACTGGCCCAGGGGGGGTTGAATTAATTAAGCCTCGGGTTAATTACTCCCTCGGAAAGGTTTTAGTTGTGTTAGGCGAATAGTACCAATGTTGGGACTTGCTGGAAAAGACTTAGCACTTAGCGGTTTATCGAGGGGGTCCCATACACCCCAACCGTGTTAGGAACGCATAATCAAGGAACATAAAACCGGCTTATACGGATCCTAACGGCATGAGTGGAACAAAACACCAAGCAAAAGGCTTAGCCTTCCACCCTTGCCAATATATAGATGATTTCATTTAAAGCATTTATATAGTGTGATATAACCCAACCAAACTTCAACATGAAGCAAGCATCTTCACTTCACCTGCAACTAGCAACGCTATAAGAAGGGCTGAGCGAAGCGTACTTAGCCAAGCAACGGTTTGCATAGGTAGGGTGGTTAAACATGGCAATTGGTTACAAGTAGGAGGCTGACAAGAAGAACATGGGCATCGAGGCAAAACTATAGATCGAGACTACTAGCAATAGGCAAAGATAGTAATGTTATCGGGGTTCGGTCATCTTGCCTGAAGAGAAGACGTTCGGATCGAAAGAAGGGTCCTCGTGCTCAAACTCGTTGGAAACCTCGTGCTCAACCTCGTTGGAAACCTCGTGCTCAACTTCCGGCTCTAAACAAGACAAACACACCAAGCACCAAATCAACACGATGCAATGCGCACTCGAAAAACATGAATGCATGATGGATGCACTAAAGATGCACATGGAGCACGTAAAACATCACTCAAGCAAAACACCTCAAAACAAGATAACAACCTGATATTATTAATCTACACAGAAAAACACCCAAGTTTGATATAAGAATCGCTGAAATCGGAGTTACGGGCTGAAAGTTATGCCCGAAACAAGATTTGAGCGAAAACTGCAAATTACAGCAACATAGCATCTTGGGAGCTCAAAATAATTAATCTACAGCACCCAAAAAGCATGGCAAAGGACTTGAACATAAACTAGATATAAAGTACAGCAACTAGGTCCAAAGTGCACCCCCAACGGAGTCACGGATCAATAGCAATGATCTTGGACATAATGAACTTTGAAATAAAATTCTGGCAGCAGAATTTTATTGAAAGTTTGGAGCAAAAGATAAACATGCTACAGCCACTCAAATGGACATGTGAGGACATGAATGGAAAGACAACAATATATACTTCAAGGAACAATCAAAATCCACCCCAAAACTATCATGCTTTGTCCTACAACATCACACGAACATGGCATCGGAACGTTACAGATTTCAGACTTAGTGAAATTTCACTAAGTCCTAAAACAGCAACATCATCATAGCATCAAAAAGAGCATGCTTAAGTCACCTCGAAACTAAACATGGCAAAGGGTAAGCACCTCATTAAAATACATATGAAGGTGGTCCCGGAACACACAAGCATGCATCATTGTGGTGAACACACCGATTACAACGAGCTCAACAAGATGGCATTTCATAACAAGTGAAAACACAACATGTGAACATGGCACTTTGCAACGATGATAACAAGGAAACAATACATCTACCATGCAACCTATCACACCCAACACGTAGTTCGTGGCAAGACGAACACGTGGACATGTCATTTGCTTCGTTTGGACAAACGAGCTAAAAGTTATCACAAGTCAAAGGTGGCATGAAAATAACACATAACAGCAGTTTATATCATGATGCACTCTTGCAACAGCAAAACAAGTGTCAAGATGACATCTAACATGCATGACTACAACAGGTAAAACGTAGAGGGCATCTCCACGAACATCTGGACATGCTACACGCGCAAAACGGAGCAACAGGCACCAAACTAGAGCAGTTTGAAGATTGCATCTCAGATCAGGAATAAAAGGACTTAGGGAAAAAAATTAGGTCAACCTCGGATCAGATCTGGAACAGTGAACAGTGCGGGCTTCGATCTGGAGCGGATTCGGCCCGATCCGGCGGGGCGAGGCCCACCGCGACGAGGAGGCCCGCGGAGTGTCGGCGAGCGGGCCCTGGCGCGGAGCCCTGCGGCGGCTCGGCTGGAGCGCAGAGAGCGGCCCGCCCGGGTGGCTGGGTGGCGAAGGCCCACCGCGGCGAGGGGGGGCGGAGGCCCAAGCGCGCGGCGGCCCGGCTGCGGTGGCGAGGGCGCGCGGCGGAGGGAGGCGGCGCTTGGGCCGTGGCGAGGTGGCCCACCGCGGCTGAGGCGAGAGCGGCGGCCCGCCTAGCGCTCGCGGGCGGCCGGTGATGTGGTCCCCGGGCCGCGGGGTGGCGCGGTCGTACGGGCCGGCCCAGGCGAAGGGGAGGGCTGACCGGACCGGTACGAGTCGTCGCGGGGGGGGAGCAAAGCGGAGCGCGCGGTCGAGCGAGGATCCCGGCGCCCTCGACCTGGTGCGTTGACCTCGTGCTCCTCGAGCCAGTAGGATTTGCGGCGGCGGATGGATCCTTCGGGATCCGAGATTTTTTTGGGGATCTGAGATCTGAAATAAAAAAAAAAGATAGAGGGAAGGAGGAAGAAGAAGGGGACATGCCAAATAGACTAGGGGTCTATTTATAGCAGTTTTAGACTAGGGTTTGGAGGCTAGGGGTGTTTAGGAGCCCTCCGATCGTGATCCAACGGATCTGATCGCGGGGATGATTTAAAAGGACCAGACGGAGATAATAGAAAGCAGTAGGGGTATTTTCGGGACACGAAGCGAAGGCACTTCGGGCCCACACGGACAACGGAGGGAAAAGTCAACGGAGTCCAAACGAGACGAGATTTGAGAGGCGGGTTGCACACAACAAAACAACAACACACAACACAACCTCACGGCACACCGGTAACGAAAAACGCCCGAACAACAAAGTAGGCCTACGGAACGTCACGGACACGTGAGGGAGCTCCGGAACACGAAACGGACAACGGGAAGAAACGCCACGAACCGGATGCAACCCACAACACAAATGCAATGCAATGCACATGTCTACATGATATGAATGAATGCCACACACTCACACAACAAAACGACGAAAGCCCGAAAGACAAAGAACCCGAAATGGAAATAGATGAAGCCGGAGATTTATTATAAGCCCAAAAGGGAAAGTATTACATCCGGGGCATTACAAACTCTCCTCTACTACAAAAAGATCTCGTCCCGAGATCTAGGACTGGAAAAAGGAAGGGTACTCGGAACGAAGATGATCTTCTCGTTCCCAGGTAGCTTCTCGGTCTGTGTGATGTGACCACTTGACTTTCAGAAACTTGATGGCCTTGTTGCGAGTCTTGCGTTCAGTTTCTTCGAGAATTGCAACTGGATGCTCTCGGTAGGAAAGGTCTTGTTGAAGCTCAATCTCCTCAAACGGAATCATGCGCTCAGGTGCCTTGAAGCATTTGCGAAGCTGAGACACATGGAAGACATCATGAACATTTGCAAAGTTGGAAGGGAGCTCGAGCTGATAGGCTAGATCGCCTCTTTTGCCAAGAATTTTGAAAGGCCCGACGTATCTAGGAGCAAGCTTTCCTTTGATACCGAATCTCTGGGTTCCTTTCATCGGAGAAACTCGGAGATAGACATGATCACCGATGTCGAAAACCAAATCACGATGCTTTCCGTCATAGTAGCTCTTCTGACGCGACTGAGCGGCCTTGAGATTCTCACGTATGAATTTGCACATTTCTTCGGCTTCAGAGATCAAATCATTGCCAAGAAGTTGGCGTTCGCCTGTTTCAGACCAGTTGAGAGGGGTACGACACTTTCTGCCATAGAGAATTTCAAACGGTGCTTTGCCTGCACTTGCTTGAAAGCTGTTGTTGTAAGAGAATTCGGCGAATGGAAGACAGTCTTCCCATTTCATGCCGAAGGAGATGACACAGGCTCTGAGCATATCTTCAAGGATCTGATTCACACGCTCGACTTGACCACTAGTCTGAGGGTGAAAGGCAGTGCTGAACCTGATCTTCGTGCCCATGGCGGACTGAAAGGAGTCCCAGAACTTTGATGTGAACAAGCTGCCACGGTCTGAGGATATCACTTGAGGAATGCCATGTAGGGACACAATTCTGGAAGTGTACAGCTCTGCAAGTTGAGCTGCATTGATTGATTCTTTGACCGGAAGAAAGTGAGCGACTTTGGTAAGCTTGTCAATCACCACAAAGATAGCATCATTGCCTCGCTTGGATTTAGGAAAGCCAGTGACGAAGTCCATTTCAATGTGGTCGAACTTCCAC
>LR738709.1:95614773-95818146 GCA_902687465.1 Secale cereale
GGGGTCGAGGGGTCGAGAGAGGTTGCCTAGCTAGTGTCAAAGTATTGAAAAATACCATGACTTCATCATTTGCCAGAAGTAACCGGGGCATGTTGGTACAAAGTTATGCAAAGATGTTTTGGAACGGAGTTCCTGATAGGTTAATCCGTCTTTTGTTACGGATTATCTTATCTGGGACTCCGTTCCAAAACAACTTTGGAGAGCTTCGTACCATCATTCTACTGTTACTTTTGCCTAATGATGAAGTATTGGTTTTGTTGAATCCTTTGACACTAGCTAGACAAAATGTGACATGAGGGGGTCTAGGGTTTGTGGATCGCCGAGCAGTCGAGGGTTGAAGCTAGTTCTACGTTTGCCATTAATATATCCATCTGTCATGTTTGAATAACAATTGGCATGTTGTAAATATTTGTAGAAACAATGGACGACAACACCCGAGACCTAGCACAAGAAGCGAAGTTGATGGACATAATCGCAGACGGACAAAATGCCGTCAGGTCGTTTCTCAACGACACCGATGAGCAGGTCGAACAAGAGCTGCGGCTGGAAGATCTAGGCTATGATATTGATGAATTCGGTGACCCAATGCACATGGAAGAAGTAGACCGTGAGGACGGCTCCGGTGACCCAATGCCGGTGCAAGAAGGAGACCGTGATGCTGGCTCCGGTGACCGAACCGAGTCCGGCCAGGAGGGATATATGTTAGTTAAGCATGTGCTGACTAGTTAATTGATTCATTCATTAACTCTCGTCTTTGTTCCTTTTCTAGCCCTCCGGATCGAGCAAATCTTCGGTAAAGAGACGAGGAGCGAAGAAAAAGTTGAGGCCGGATGAAAAGTTTGAGATCTCAGAAATCTCGCGCTCCGGCGAGCCGATTGCACCCATCCGCACAAAGAACGCATTTGTTAATCAGTGCGGGGTTCTGGTTAGGGACAAGATCCCGATCAGCATCCATCAATGGTTAAAGCCGGCTGCAAACGACGCTCAGGTGACTTATGTCACAGATATGCAGAAAGAAGATCTTTGGACTGAGCTGAAGTCAAACTTCGTCCTACCGCGAGAGGTTGATCCGGCGAAGCCAGTTAAAGAGGACTTAATCAAGTCTTATGCACTTTCGAAGATGGCAGACCAATTCCGGGCATGGAAGAAAAAACTGAATACGTTTGTCAGAGAGAAAACGACTCCAGAATTCGTGGGCATATATGAGAAGATCAAAGATGACTGGCCCGCATTTGTGGCCCATAAGAAGTCGGAAAAGAGTCAGAAGATGTCGGAGACAAACCGGATAAATGCTGCAAAGAAGATGCATCACCATCGCACGGGGTCGGGCGGCTACCTCGTAGCCCGGCCTAAGTGGGCCAGGGCTGAGAATGATCTGCTTCAGAAAGGGATCGAACCAGAGACAATGCACTGGCCAGAACGTTGCCGGACTTGGTTCTTCGGGGCTGGCGGATCCTTGGACCCTGTAACAGGGTGGTGCATTTGGACGGACAAGCAATTGGAAACACCACTCAGGAAGATGCGGCAGTATATCAAAGCAGCGCATGCAGGGACGTTCATCCCCGACAGAGAGAACGACGAGCTGACAATGGCCCTCGGGAATCCTGAGCACCCTGGACGGACACGAGGCACGCCAGGCTCCCTTCCGTGGCGTGCTGGGTTTCCGGACGCAGGAGGCTACAAATGCCACGACAGGAGGAAGAAAAAGGAGATGACCGAAATCCAGGCGCTGCGGGCCAGAATACAAGCGATAGAGGAACGGGAAGCAGATCGGGAAAGAATTGCCGAAGCTTCCCCCGAAGCTACCCCGCCATCTCAGCGGAGAAGCAGCGTGGCTTCCACCGAGCTGCTTCAGCCAGAGCTTGCCTTGATGGCTACTGCCAGGAATCCTGTGGATGCTATCACGGAGGCACAAAATTGCCACCTTATGGCACAGTGGATGAATCTGAAGGTCAAGGCGGCTGCTGGCTCTGTTTATCCTTCTGGACCAGACGACACTTTTCACTGCCGGCCGATTCCAGAAGGATATGCTAGGGTGATGGTCGACGAAATAACGGAGGGATTTGAGGAGCTCCAGCTTGACCACCCTACCGGTGAAGGGGAGACTCGGCTGGGTTCTTCACTGAAGACTCCATGCCTATGGCGGAAGGACCTAATCAACATTCTGAACTGGACGCCTCCGCCTCCTCCTCCTCCTCCGATGAGTCAGGGCACTCCGCCTCCTCCACCGCCTCCTCCTCCGGCGAGTGACCATCAGGGCACTCCGGCTCCTTCTCCGGCGAGTGACCATCAGGGCACTCCGGCTCCTTCTCCGGCGCGTGGCGGCACACCGCCTCCTTCGCCGCCGGCGCGTGGCGGCACTCCGCCTCCTTCGCCGCCGGCACGCCCGAGCAGACAGCCAGCTCCTCCTTCGCCTAATCAGCAAGGGCGGAAGAGACCTGCCGCCGCTCCGACTGCTCCTGCTCCGGCGCCTAAGCAAGTAAAAAAGACAGCCGCTTCGTCTGGTCCGGCGACGTCTACCAGTACAGCCAGAGGCGGGAGGCGATGCAGATTCGGTCCTTCTCTCACGCCTCTAGAGAAGTTACCGTACGAGAGGTCCGACGAGGAAAACACGAAGATCGCTGAAGGCGAAGTGAAGGACTTTTTTGAAGGGTTGAAAGCACAGAGACATCCACCTCCAGAGGAGAAGATAGATGCGGTGAAAGCAAAGCGCACTCTTGCTGCCCTGAAGCAACCAGCGAAAAGTAAGCCGAAGGGCAACTATGACCGCATTATTCAAAAGACATTTCAAGATGCCAAGCGGTCCGGAAGTACAAAAAGTGATCAGAGGTTAGCAGAAGGGCGAGCTGGGAAACAAATTGCCCAGCTCGGCGAACAAGCGAACCAATCGTGCCCCCCACTCAAGGTGTCTAGCGACATGGTCGCTAATGATCCGAGGATGGTGCCCGGTTATACCAATCTTGCAGATTACGCGTCCGACGATGTACACTATGATTTCATGGACGTGCAGATAGAAAGATACGAGTACAAAAAGCCTCTCGTCAAAAATGAAAGATCTCTATCAACGAATATGCGAAGATTGCATGATTGGTACATGAAAATCTGCAAAGAGTCTGGGGGGAGGAATAACTTGTATTTGAGAGTTAAACCGGAGCATGACCTCGTTGGAATTGACCTGTTGCCTGTTCCATTTGAGGAGTTCTATCAATTTTTCAATCAATTGGCCCTCGATAAAACAACGATCACCTGCTACTGTCTGTAAGTAGTACTACTTCTGTCATTAAGTCTCTCTATATAGCTGATCTTCATTGCATGTATTTATAATTATCCTCACTATATTATGCAGATTGAAGATCGTCGAATTGAAGAAAAGACAAGCAGGTGATATTGGGTTTATTAACACATACCTCATTGATGCAACCGAGGTTAAATTGCGTCCCGGCGATACCGAGACCAACTTGCTACGATCGTTGGTGGTAAATGAAAACAAAGATATAATACTCTTTCCTTACAACTTCAAGTGAGTGTTAATGTCTTGTGCATATTTGGTTTCCCTTATATATATCAGTCAAGTTTATAGTGATGTAATGATCTCATGCATTCGTGCGCAGCTTCCACTATATTCTCTTAGAGATTAAGCTTGAGAAGGGAATAGTAACTGTCTTCGACTCTAAACGTAAAGATCCCGAGGAGTATGCGGACATGACTCAAATGCTAGCCAGGTAAGTTAAATCGATCAATATTATCCACCATGCATATATATCAGCAACTTCATTTCTGATATCAACTAATTGTTTCCTTTGTCTGGCAGGGCTTGGAAAACATTCATCAAAAAAGCTCCGGGACTGCCGAAGAAGCTACAATTTAGATACCCGAAAGTAAGTACTATATAGTAGCATGTTCCGCGCGCGCATCTCCTTTATCTTGATTCAAGCGCTAGCTAGTTTCATCAATACCAATTTGGCATTCTTGCTTATCAGTTTGATTGAGCTCTATTTCTTGTAAAGTGGTTGTGGCAGGAACCCGGGAATGATTATTGTGGATACTACATTTGCGAGTCCATCCGCCACACGACCTGTGAGCGGGGCTACACTGATGAACAATTTAAAGTGCGTAAGCAATCAATAATATTCACAAATTTATAGCATCATTTCATGTATTGACCCCCTACTTCAAATTAGATGTTTCGGATGCGGGATGAACTCCTAACACCAGATCGTCTGCGAGCAATTCAAGAGGAATTGGCGGCATTCTTCCTTGAACACGTGATCGCTGAAGACGGAGAATACTATGTGGACCCTGCATCCATGTGTTAGGAGATTATTTTGTAAGAGATAATTATTGTATATATGTGCCCGGTAGTGTCGGATAGATATACGAGAACTTGTTGTTCGACCAATCTCTCGGAGAAGGAGAGGTGGTCGATATTATTACTTCTCTCTGTATGCATATATATATATGTTGATTATATATACGAGATCTTCTGTTCCTTCGTTTGCTTAGTAGCTAGCAGCTAGCTAGCTAGCTAGCGTGACTCTAGTCCATATATATACGTATGTGTAGTATGTAGCGTCGACCAAAAGCACGGACATAAGAGAGAACACTTCTCTCTATTAATTAGCTAGCTAACACAATATATCAAACACCTAAATTAACCCCCAAAACCTAAAACCCCCCCTCCCCTTTCAAAAAAAAAACAAAAACCACAGCTACAGAAATGCTGACACGTGGATGCCTTTTGGTCCCGGTTGGTACCACCAACCGGGACTAAAGCCCCTCCTGCCTGGACTCGGTGCACAGGCCACGTGGACACCCTTTTGCCCCGGTTCTGGATTGAACCGGGACTAAAGGGTCAGAGCATTAGTACCGACCCTCTTGCACCGGTTCCAGAACCGGGGCTAAAAGGCCAAATGAACCGGGGCTAAATCCCCTTTATCTACTAGTGTTGGTAGCACACAAAGTGTTCCTCCGGTATTCGGGAGTTGCATAATCTCATAGTCATAGGAACATGTATAAGTCATGAAGAAAGCAATAGCAGTAAAACTTAAACGATCATAGTGCTAAGCTAACGGATGGGTCTTGTCCATCAGATCATTCTCCTAATGATGTGATCCCGTTGATCAAATGACAACTCATGTCTATTTCTAGGAAACATAACCATCTTTGATCAATGAGCTAGTCTAGTAGAGGCATACTAGGGACACTCTGTTTTGTCTATGTATTCACACATGTATTAAGTTTCCGGTTAATACAATTCTAGCATGAATAATAAACATTTATCATGATATAAGGAAATAAATAATAACTTTACTATTGCCTCTAGGGCATATTTCCTTCAGAATGCAAGCCAGACTGTCTCTAGAGGCGACGCAGACCAAGTTCCAGCCAATCCGGCACCAGACCTGCAAAGGGTAAATGCCAATTCGATGCCGGAATGTCCTCTCCAGGAGGATTCAGGTGAAGTATCCGCTACCAATTCTGAAGTAGAGGTCATGATGATTCATCGACGGTGGAAAGCAGCCATGCGTGGTCATGGCTTCTCTGTGGAGGTGTTCAACTCCCTTAATTCTGCGGATGCCTATATCCGAGCCGCTCAAGACAGACTCACCAGAGCCACTCATCATCTTTCCTAAGATATGAGGGTAAATTTTTGTTGTTTGAGTATTATCCTGCCAGTAGCCCCCGAGACTTAAAGCAGTTGGTACAACTGATTTGAGGATCATTGTATTTTTATAGGTCATTCGAGAAAAGAATAACTCTTTTTCCAAGGAACATGAGAAGTGCCAGACCCAACTTGCTGATACGTCTCAAACGTATCTACTTTTCCAAACACTTTTGATATTGTTTTGGCCTCATTCTTGCATCATTTGGACTAACTAACCCGGACTGACGCTGTTTTCAGCAGAGCTGCCTGTATGGTTTATTTGTGTGCAGGAAAACAGATTTTTAGGTACCTCAGAAAAATCCACGAAAAATCACAGAAAATCCACGCACCTGAAGGAACCAGGACCCAGAAGTGGGGCCAGAGGGGGGCCAGGGGGTGCCCAGGCGCCCTGTGGGCGTGCCCCCCTGGGCCGCGCCGGGGGGGCGCCTGGGTGGGTCCCACACCCCCTGGTGCCCTACTTTAGCCCGTATTTTTACTCCCGACGCAGAAACCCCAGATCAGAAGTTCTTTCGCAGTTTTTCGTCGCGGAGCCGCCGCCACCCTCTGTTCTTCCTCAGGAGGGCTAATCTGGAGGCTGAATTGGCCTCCGGAGAGGGGAGATCGTCGCCATCGTCATCATCATCACCACTCCATCATCCCTCCATGACTTCTCCTTCCATGTGTGAGTAATTCCCCCGCTGTAGGCGAAGGGGATGGTAGGGATTGGATGAGTTAGATCATGTAATAGTTTATCAGATTGTTGGGGGCATGTTGCCTATCATCTACTATGGTGTTTATCATCTTTGCTTCAACTTGTTATTCTTACTGCTTCACACTTAGGGCCCGAGTGCCATGATTTCAGATCTGAACCATATGAGTTTGTATGAATATATTTGTGTTCGTGATCCTATCTATGAGTTGTTTGCACCTGTTACGGTCCGGAACCGGCGATCCCAAAAGTGACAGCTTGGGACACCAAAGGGGATGGTCCGTAGTTTGAGGATCACATGTATCCATTGAGTTCATTGCTTTGTTCCGGTGCTCTTTGATAGGAGCACCTTAATATCCATAAGTTCCTTTTGGCCCCGTTCGTAGCGGGATGGTAGGACAAAAGATGTTGTGCAAGTTCTTATTGCAAGCACGTACAACTACCTACGGGATACATGCCTAATGTTTGATATTTGCCTAGATGATCATAACTTTTCCGTGTGCCGTTCCCCAAGTTAAATCTATCTCATCCATGCAGCGCCCAACCATCCATCTCCCTAGCCTACAGTGTTTTAAACCTTGTTTGTCACTAGTCACTACTTTTGCTATTTACTTTGCTATCTACTGTTGCTATTTACTTTTGCTGTTTACTTTTACTATTACTATCATCACTATCATATCACTGTTACCACTTATCTTTTGTTGCAAGTAAGTATATTTCAGGTGCGGTTGAATTGACAACTCAACTGTCAAAGCTTATAAATACTCTTTGGCTCCCCGTGTGTCGAATCAATAAATTGGGTTATCCTTACCCGCGAAGACTATCTCGATCCCTTACGGTTGAGGGTTATCAAGTACCATTTTCTGGCGCCGTTGCCGGGGAGCATAGCAATATTTACAAGTCTACTAGAGGTATCCTACCTGCTGCACTTTATCTACTATGGGTAAGAAAGGAGACCCCAAGGTTCCGATCTTACTATCCACTACAAGAAGAGGTACTGCTCTGAGCACTAGTGCTACACTTGATTCACCTTCCGTTATGAGTAAGTTTGCCTCACCACCACCACATGATGCTCCTACTGAATCTGTTACTATGTCTGATACTCTTGATGATGCTTCTACTACTTTTGATGATGATATTAGCTCACTTGGTTATGCTCTTGAGAAACAAATTGCTGCTGCTGCTAAAAAGTCTGGAATTGAACTTCCTGTTACTCGCTACCCTATTGGTGAAACTTATGATTATCCTGATTTGAGTAAACTTAAAGAGAGGCTCCTTGATGATGATTACTATATACTAGATGAAGATTTATGCAGGGAACTGACAGAGTTTTCCGGCTCTGACCCTGAAGCTATTAAGAAACTGTTTGAAAAACACTCTCTGAAGAACAAAACCGTTCCTAATCCTGAATTTACTACATCCCCTATATGCATTGATGATCCTGATTATGATTTCTCATTTGATCTTTCACTTATACCTATGGTTGAAGCTGACCCCTTTTATGGCAGAGAAAATGATGATGCTATTGCACACCTGACTAAACTCGGTGAGTTGGGTAGCCTGTTTACCACAGATGAGAAGATACGATACTTTTATGTGACCAAGCTTCTTCCTTTCTCCTTGAAGGAGGGTGCTAAAGCATGGTATGATTCACTCCCATGCGGTTCCATTAAGAGTCCTCAAGACTTAGCTCACTCTTTTGTTGATAAGTATTTTCCTGCTCATATGCAACATGCTGCTTTACAAAGAATTTATAACTTTAAACAGTTGCAGGATGAGTCCCTCCCTAAAGCTTGGGGGAGGTACTACGGTCTGATTCGGGCTAGGCCAGGACATGAAATCCCTAAAAATGAATTAATCGATATATTCTATGTTGGTCTAACTGATGAATCCAGGTCCTATTTGGACAGTTGTGCTGGTTGTGTTTTCAGGAAAAGAACACCGGACGATGCGGAAGACTTAATGGGCAGGATTGCCAAAAACCATGAAGATTAGTCCGTCCTTGAACCACCTCCACCAACAAAGAAGAGGGGCATGTTTGTTCTGAGCCCCGAGGATATGCGAGAAGCAAAGAAGTCTATTAAAGAGAAAGGTATTAAAGCTGAAGACGTGAAGAATCTACCCCCTATTGAGAAGCTGTGTGAGCCTACTACTCACCCTCCTATGGTAGAGGTACACTCTCTTTTAGATTTCAACGCAAGTGAAATCCCTCATGGTAAGCCTCCTGATCAATGTTTAGATGAGTTTGATAATTTTATTATGAAACAAAATCATTTTAATGAGAGGATAGAAAGTCAGTTGCATGATAATTCCCTTGCTATCAAAAAACTGCTTGATGTTTTAGATAGAACAGTTAATGATGTTCAGTGTCTTGTGAAGCATTTTCATATGGTTCAAACTCAGCTTGATCAAATTTCTAATGTGCAAAGAGATTTGCTTGCTAACAATGCCAAACAAGATAATTTGCAGGCTTTCGGGATTAAGACCCGAGGAGGAACTAGCACTCAAGATCCTCTTTATCCAGAGGGGCATCCGAAGAGAATCGAGCAGGATTCTCAAATGCAGGAAGAAGAAATTGTTGGCTCTCCAAAGAAAAAGAAGAAACATAAGGAGACTAACAATTCTAATGATCCCATTGCAGATGAAGAACCAGCTATTAATCCCAACAGTGTATCTATCTCCGATGCTGAGACAGAAGACGGTGCTGAACCTAAAGGTAATAATAATGAGAAGAATGATCCGCCTGAAGTTCGAGAAGAAGAAGCACCTGACAAACGTAAGACGTACACTAAAGAAGAATTCATCGCAAGAAAACATGGGAAGGAAAGAGAACCATGGGTACAGAAACCCATGCCCTTTCCAGGTAAGTCCATCAAATCTAAAGAGGAAGAGCATTATAATAAGTTTTGTGAGTGGATTAAACCTCTTTTTCTTCAGATACCCTTGACTGATGCTATTAAGTTACTTCCTTATTCAAAATATATGAAAGATATTGTCACTAATAAAAGAAAAGTTCCTAATGATGCAATATCTACTATGCTTGCTAACTACTCTTTCAGTGGAAAGATTCCTGAGAAGCTCGGTGATCCAGGTATACCCACCATTCCTTGCTCCATAAAGAATAATTATGTCAAAACTGCTTTATGTGATCTTGGAGCAGGAGTGAGTGCTATGCCTCTCTCTCTCTTTACGAGAGGCTTTGTTTAGAGAAACTAATTCCTACAGATATCTCCCTTCAGATGGCTGACAAGTCAACCGCTGTTCCGATAGGTATTTGTGAGGATGTTCCAGTTGAAGTTGCTAATTGTTTAATTCTTACTGATTTTGTTGTGCTTGACATGCCCGAGGATGGGAGCATGTCCATTATTCTTGGTAGACCTTTCCTTAACACCGCAGGTGCTATTATTGATTGCAATAAAGGGAAGGTTACCTTCCATGTGAATGATAAAGAACACACGGTATATTTTCCGAACAAGACCGACAGGAGGCATGCCCTCAACTCTATAGAGAATATCGAGACCGTGAAGATTGGAGAATGGGATTGTCCACTACATGTGCCTCACAAATACAAAACTATCATGGTAGGGACAATGTCCATCAAGGTAAAGATTCAGTAACTACTTCGTAGGAGGTGAGACTTTTTGCTCTATATATCGCCTGTTTGTTGGTAAGACTTGATCAACCTTATTAACAAATATGTTTTATATGGATAAAAAGTTGAGCTTGTTATGTTTTCACTTGTTTTTAGTTTTGTCCTACTTGTTGTACCAAGTATTTATGTTTTTGAAGCTTCACAATACTACTAACTGCTTCAAGTTTTCAGAGAGTTTCGCAGCTTTTTGAACTTCGAAAAATTTTCAACAGTGAAGTTTTCAGAAAAATTCCAGAAAAATTATAATAAAAATTTCCACGACGGGAGAGACCCAGAAAGTCCTGGGGCCAGCCAGGGGGGGCCACCAGTGGCCCAGGCGGCCAGCTGGCGCGGCCCAGCCCCTGGCCGCGCCCACAGGGCGCCTGGGGCCCACGGGACTCCCCTCCAGGTACTTCTTCTTCCTCCCTCTCTCTCTTTCTCCAAAAACACGAGTTTTGCTTTTGTTCTTGTGTTCTTGCTGTTCTTGGAGGCGATTCTTCGATCTCTCTCTACAGCCCATCATTTGAGCTGAAACTTTGAGCAAATACTCCCTGGTATGTGACTCCTCCACCCCTCCAATTAGATTTTTGATTGGTGGCCTCATTTGTGAGTATTTAGTAGATCTTGGTGATGTAGAGATGAGCTTGCATGCATGTGTAGAAAGTTATTTTTCAAGTTTTGATGCAAGTTTAAGCCTTGGGCAAGTGAGTTGAGTAGTTTGCCTTAGCTCACTTTGTTTTAATCCTCGTTTTTGTAAACTGTAAATTTTTTTCAGAAATGAGTTTATTAGGAAGGGCAAAAGGGTGGCTTGAGAAGAGGAGGCCCGCACACTCCGATCGAGTTACTAGAGCTGCAGCTTCACCATCAACTGCTAGGGCGAGCTATAATGAAGATCATGTGCCCCTGGAGTTGTTGGAAGATACAAGTCCAGCACGTGCGATGACATTTCCATGTGATGAATTCATGGAAGCTGCGGGAATCAAGGATGAGTTTTATAATCTTTGTGCTAATGCAGGTTTGACACGACTCGTCACGAGCCGTGTTACTCAGTATCAAAAACTCACCTCCAGTTTCATTAACAGTTTTAGATATAATCCTGATTCAGGTGCTATTGAGTTTAAAATTTATAATGATCTTATCACCATGACTTTGGGAAATTTTTGTGAAATAATAGGTGTGCTGAACGTTGGGAGGACGGCTAGGATGGCCACTCAGCCCTTCGAGCTGAAAACCGTCATCAACTCTCTCTGCAGCATGGGTACGAGGAATATTCATCGGTCGAAGATCTCCAGCATCTTATTTCCTACCTCAGGTATTTTGCATATTATATTGCTAGAGGGGTGTTAGCTCATGACAACACGAGCAGCATTTCTGCTCTGGATATTGCTATCCTGGCAGCAACCCTCTCAGGGAGGTCTGATTATAATCTGGGTACCTTAATTGCTCGACGCCTTGCTATGAACGGTAACAAGGGGGACTTATATGGTGGCGTTTACGCCACACTTATCTTAGAGCATCTTGGAGGCACCCCACACCCTGATGATACTCCTTTTACTTATTTAAGCTTTGATCTTGCTACTATGAAAAGGCATAAGTTTGTTACCATGGGTTCTGAACTTAATAATCTTATCTACATCTTGCGTTTCGGAACTGCCGCGGAACGCGAGATCCGTCTACCTGCACCTCTTTTGTTTGATTTTTCTCGCAGGAACGGGTGGTCCTTTGATGTTATTCAGTTCGATGAGTTCATGGTCCAGCATCAGTTTCATAACCCCAAGGAGGGGGTTGTGCCCGACGAGGAGAGGCACGATGAGATACCACATTTTCAGGAAGAGACCGCCATCGAGTTTGGTGAAGGGTCTTCCTCTGTTTGGCGTTTGGAACCTTCCTCGTGGGAGACTCCGAGGAGTTCGGTGTACGCGCCAGTATCCTTCTACGACCCGTGGACTCACTACCATACCCCTGGAGCAGGAGGCTCCTGGGGGCAGTAGCTGCTACCAACTTAGGCCAAAAGCCTAAGCTTGGGGGAGTACGTGACCTTCTCACTTTTCCATTGTATTATCCGTTTTATTCGCTTTGATCTTTTCGAAGTTTTTGCCCGTTCTTCTTTATTTCTCTCTTTGCAAAAACAACAAAAAGATTTTCTCTTTCTTTTGTTTTTATTCAACCTTTGAAAAAATACAAAAAGATTTCCTTTCTATCTTTAGTTTGCTTTGTTTTCAGAGATCAGCTCGAGTCTGTGATGGCATTTGATTATATTTCCTACGTTCGATCGTGCAAGTGACAAGCAGTAATGACGAAGATCGACTGAAGGGAAGCAACGGGGAAGACCAGTATGAACTCTTATTGTTTCTACTTTTGTACATATGCCTGTACTTATGATCTAGAGACCAGCTTGTAGCGACATAGTGCTATGTTTACAATGCTCTTCGGTGGTTCATGCTTTCCTTGTGGCTAGTCTCGAATAACTAGAGTATATAATGTGTTATTGAAATGATCTACATGCATTGCACTGTTCATAGTCTGGTATACTGAGGTGGTATTTCCCTTTAGAGAATTTTTGGATTGACTTGGCACATGCTTACACATGTTTAAGACTAAAAAGTCTACTTTGCCTTGATGATCTTTGAGTTTTAGAATAGTTATATCACTTTCATGCCCGATTCAATGTTGCTTTGTCGCTCTGCATGATTATGACCGTTATTGCTCTCTAGTTGGTCGCTTCCCAGTCTTTTACTAAACCTCCACCTGTACTAAGCGGACTGACTGCTTGCGCATCCAAATCCTTTAAACCAGTTATGCCATATGAGTCCATTATACCTTCCTATACATGGTATTTACCTGCCATTCCTAACGAAGACTTTCATGTACCATCTCGAAACTAAGCAAAAGCATTTCCTTTTTGTGCCTATGTTTTAGCTCATGAGGAAGTAGTAGTTAATTCATGATCTTTTTAAGTTGGACAAGTTTCACCCCTGGATTGCATGTATAATGTGCAAACACCTAATACGAAAAGGAACTGGCATTGAGTGCGCCCGGCTCAAAAAGATAATATAACAAACAAACCCTCCTTCACGCTTTGTTCATGAGAAATCAGAAAACTTTGGCAGTGATAAACAAAGGAGATTAAGAGGATGTGATCGTCCTCATGCGGGAGCCGTTCCTCAAGACTTGTCCACTTAAAAGGTGATTGAGTTATCTGCTAGCATTCGTTGACGAAATATGCATTTCTCAAAACATGTTTACTTCTATTTTTAAAACCAAGAGCTCTGGTACATGTTTAGTTTTTGTTTCCGACCACGGGTTTTCAACCTTGCCAATAAAAGCCACGGTTCGAGAGTCTCACCTTCTTTCTTCAAAGCACCGACTAGGAGAGCATAATTGTCATTCTGAGTGTAATGTGCATTGTCCCAAAGTATTACATTGTCTTCTGCATACTTGTGTTATGATTTATTCTGAAATTCTTAGTTCTAGGCTCCTTTAAAACTCTGGAGGAGTCTCTGCATTTATGTTTTGCTTCACTCATGGAGGCTAGCGAGATACCACCCTAATATGCTCAAGCTATGTGCAATGTAATCTTGTCTTGATTTCAGTAATATATTATTTACCTTAAGTATTTGTGACTGATCACTTGAAAGAAGGATTGCTCTTTGCATTGTCCTCATAAGTACTGTTTCAATACTTGCTAAACTCTTTTCGTAGTACATGCTTATATACATCTAATGAAGCAAAAGAGTTTGTCAAAGTTTTCTTTGTCGCTTCCAGTTCGTTGAACTGAATTGCTTGAGGACAAGCAATATGCTAAGCTTGGGGGAGTTGATACGTCTCAAACGTATCTACTTTTCCAAACACTTTTGATATTGTTTTGGCCTCATTCTTGCATGATTTGGACTAACTAACCCGGACTGACGTTGTTTTCAGCAGAGCTGCCTGTATGGTTTATTTGTGTGCAGGAAAACGGATTTTTAGGTACCTCAGAAAAATCCACGAAAAATCACGGAAAATCCACGCACCCGAAGGAACCAGGACCCAGAAGTGGAGCCAGAGGGGGGCCAGGGGGTGCCCAGGCGCCATGTGGGCGCCCCCCCCCCTGGGTCGCGCCAGGGGGGCGCCTGGGTGGGTCCCACACCCCCTGGTGCCCTACTTTAGCCCGTATTTTTACTCCCGACGCAGAAACCCCAGATCGGAAGTTCTTTCGCAGTTTTTCGTCGCGGAGCCGCCGCCACCCTCTGTTCTTCCTCGGGAGGGCTAATCTGGAGGCTGAATTGGCCTCCGGAGAGGGGAGATCGTCGCCATCGTCATCATCATCACCACTCCATCATCCTTCCATGACTTCTCCTTCCATGTGTGAGTAATTCCCCCGCTGTAGGCGAAGGGGATGGTAGGGATTGGATGAGTTAGATCATGTAATAGTTTATCAGATTGTTGGGGGCATGTTGCCTATCATCTACTATGGTGTTTATCATCTTTGCTTCAACTTGTTATTCTTAATGCTTGACACTTAGGGCCCGAGTGCCATGATTTCAAATCTGAACCATATGAGTTTGTATGAATATATTTGTGTTCGTGATCCTATCTATGAGTTGTTTGCACCTGTTACGGTCCGGAACCGGCGATCCCAAAAGTGACAGCTTGGGACACCAAAGGGGATGGTCCGTAGTTTGAGGATTACATGTATCCATTGAGTTCATTGCTTTGTTCCGGTGCTCTTTGACAGGAGCACCTTAATATCCATAAGTTCCTTTTGGCCCCGTTCGTAGCGGGATGGTAGGACAAAAGATGTTGTGCAAGTTCTTATTGCAAGCATGTACAACTACCTACGGGATACATGCCTAATGTTTGATATTTGCCTAGATGATCATTACTTTTCCGTGTGCCGTGCCCCAAGTTAAATCTATCTCATCCATGCAGCGCCCAACCATCCATCTCCCTAGCCTACACTGTTTTAAACCTTGTTTTTCACTAGTCACTACTTTTGTTATTTACTTTGCTATCTACTGTTGCTATTTACTTTTTCTGTTTACTTTTACTATTACTATCATCACTATCATATCACTGTTACCACTTATCTTTTGTTGCAAGTAAGTATATTTCAGGTGCGGTTGAATTGACAACTCAACTGTCAAAGCTTATAAATACTCTTCGGCTCCCCGTGTGTCGAATCAATAAATTGGGTTATCCTTACCCGCGAAGACTATCTCGATCCCTTACGGTTGAGGGTTATCACTTGCCGAATTGAAAAATTCGAAGGAATCCGGAAAGGATGCTGTTGGTAAGAATAATTGTGTCAGGAAACTATGACAGTTTTGCCGATTACTATGATGTATATACTAATGTGTAATACAGCAACAGGATCGACCGACCAACTGGAGAGGGAGCTAAGAGTTGCCTTAGTGGACAAGAAATTTGCCGAAGAGGAAAAAGCTGTTGGTGAGCGTGCACTAACGCAGGCGATGGAAAAAAGGAACCAAGTGCAGGATGTAAATATTAGGCTTGAACAGGAGCTAAAGGGAGTAAAGGCCCAACTCTCAAGCACCTTGGAGGAGAACCGAAGGCTAAAAAGTGGCATGTTTAGTATGTATCCTATACCTAGCTCTCCTTATAGTCTCAAAGTTATTAAAGTTTCTTATAAAAACTTTTCCTGCAGGTTTATTAACTGGTCAGTCTGAAGGCGGGGTGTCCGGTTTTGAGGGCGATGTGCTGCAGGAGCTTTCCAGGGTCCATGAATGGGCTTGGAAGGCCATGAAGAGTATGGCCAGAGCACTATGGCCTGGCAACTCTCCTCCAGAATCTAGGACTTGGCGGACTTGTTCAAAGGGGCTCGGCGCCGCTTTGAACTATGGAAAGCCTCAGCATGCCACATGGGTGCTCGAGAAGCGTGAGCTATGATGAAGACGCGCTTTACTCGCCTTGATCCATACCACATGGCCCGTGTGGGACCTCGAGGGCCTGATGGACAAGATATTCCCCCGCGTTTGGTATATGACCAAGTAGGTTTAGCTGCTAAGCTTTCCCAACAGGACTGTGTACTAGACCGCCTGATAGAGGGAATAGAAAATGAATAGCCGTTTGATTCTATGTATACCTTTACCATCAAACTTATCTCTAGGCGAATTTGTGTAAAGTTTGTCATTGCCGACCACCTGCTTCAACCTCCATAAACCCGAAGGCTGGAGTGTGTCCGAATACTATATCTGTGACGATCACGTGATATGTTCGAAAACCAAGCAATCCGGTCATAATTGCTTGAATAGACGAATTGGGTTCGGGAAGTTATGTTATATTACTATTTGACGTAAGAAACAACTTCCAGAGAGAATAGTTCCGTTAGGGGTTCCTTTCCCTGGGTCGGCGTGCATAAAGATGCAGGCCTAGGCTTTCAATCCCATGATGGGGATAGTAGGAAGCCATCTCCTGTGATTTTGAAAATACGCTTTAAAATGCGATATGTCGTGTATCCACCAACCAATTATTCCCTTAAGAGCGCTAGCTTTTGGCTTCACCCAGTCTGAGGTACATATCTGGATTACCCGGCTGTAACAATCGCAGAGGTGCTCCCTTTACACCCTAGCTGAACAACCGAAATGTAGGGGTAAGCATAGGAGCCAGGCAACCCAGCTTGGCCAGAACTTAAGTCATATCGGTGCATATAATGGCAAGGATGAACTGTAAAAACATGCGACATTTTTAAGCAAGAAGCTTTATTGATTAATGGGCTTCGTTAAAGAAGCCCCCAAGTATATTTGAGGATGTGTTTGTCACATGGCAGTTCGGGCGAACCGAATACTTTCCAAGAGGGTATAAAGAGGAAAGGAAAAGAAACAAAAAAGTAAAAGACAAGACCTAACTTGTAAAGGGGAAAGAATTGCTACTGAACTATCCATAAAATCGTCGAAGCCTGGTGGCGTTCCAATGGTTCGGCTCAGGGCGGTTGTCCAGTGCGTTACGAAGGCGATAAGCTCCACCGGTGAGTACCTGGTCAATGATGAAGGGGCCCTCCCAGTTTGGTTTGAGCTTATCCTTTTTCTTCTCCGGCAGGCGTAAAAGGAGTTCCCTCACGTTGTATGTCTTGGCCCGCACTTCTCTGCTCTGGTATCGCCTAGCCTGTTGTTGGTAAAATGCGGAACGTGCTAGCGCTGTATCACGCTCCTCTTCTAGTCCATCTAGGTCGTCTTGCCGATCTAACTCGGCTTCTCTTTCCTCGTACATGCGCAATCTAGTTGAGTCATGAATAATGTCGCAGGGCAGGACAGCCTCTGCGTCGTACGATTGGGCGTGGTCCGGAGCCCCCAGAGTACATAGTCAAGCTCTTCGACCCAGTGTTTATCAGACTCCCATAGGGAGCGCACTAGTCGGGGTTTAATGCCGCTCATAATCAGACCATTGGCCCTTTCGACTTGACCATTTGTTTGAGGATGGTATATAGAAGCGTAGTCGAGTTTTATACCAACTTTGTGCACCAATTTTTTACCTCATCAGCTGTGAAATTGGAGCCATTATCTGTAATAATACTGTGCGGGACACCATAATGGTGTACTACGCTGGATATGAAATCTATCACATGTTGGGGAACGTAGCAGAATTCTTAAAATTTCCTAAGCTTCACCAAGATCAATCTAAGGAGTCATCTAGCAATGAGCATAAAGGAGTGCATCTACATACCCTTTGTAGATCGCGAGCGGAAGCGTTCGAAGAAACGTGGATGATGGAGTCGTACTCGTCGTGATCCTCGTCACCGATGATCCCAGCGCCGAACGGACGGCACCTCTGCGTTCAACACACGTATGGTACAGCGACGTCTCCTCCTTCTTGATCCAGCAAGGGGGAAGGAGAGGTTGATGGAGATCCAGCAGCACGACGGCGTGGTGGTGGATGCAACGGGAAAACTGCAGGGCTTCGCCGAGACCCTGCGGGAGGAGTAGGAGAGGTGTAACGGGGGGGAGCCACTATATATAGGGGGCCAGGGGGGCGCCGGCCCTAGGAGATCTAATCTCCTAGGGGGGCGGCGGCCAAGGGGGTGGCTTGCCCCCCAAGCCTAAGGGGGGCGCCCCCACCCCTAGGGTTTCAACCCTAGGCGCATGGGGGGAGGCCCATGGGGGGTGCGTCAGCCCACTAGGGGCTGGTCCCCCTTCCCCTACGGCCCACGGGGCCCTCCGGGATGGGTGGCCCCACCCGGTGGACCCCCGGGACCCTTTCGGTGGTCCCGGTACACTACCAGTGACCCCCGGAATTCTCCCGATGGCCGAAACTGGACTTCCTATATATCAATCTTTACCTCCGGACCATTCCGGAACTCCTCGTGACATCCGTGATCTCGTCCGGGACTCCGAACAATATTCGGCTTTCCGTGTGCATATATCTCTACAACCCTAGCGTCACCGAACCTTAAGTGTGTAGACCCTACGGGTTCGGGAGACACGTAGACATGACCGAGATGACTCTCCGGTCAATAACCAATAGCGGGATCTGGATACCCATGTTGGTTCCCACGTGTTCCTCGATGATCTCATCGAATGAACCACGATGTCAAGGATTCACTTAATCCCGTATGTAATTCCTTTTGTCCATCGGTACGGTACTTGCCCGAGATTCGATCGTCGGTATACCCGATACCTTGTTCAATCTCGTCATGGCAAGTCTCTTTACTCGTTCCATAATCCAGCATCCCGTGAGTAACTCCTTAGTCACATTGAGCTCATTTTGATGATGTCTTACCGAGTGGGCCCAGAGATACATCTCCGTCATACGGAGTGACAAATCCCAGTCTTGGTTCGTACCAACTCAATAGACACTTTCGGAGATACCCGTTGCGTACCTTTATAGCCACCCAGTTACGTTGTGACGTTTGGCACACCCAAAGTATTCCTACGGTGTCCGGGAGTTGCACAACCTCATGGTCTAAGGAACTGATAGTTGACACTGGAAAAGCTTAAGCATTACGAACTACACGATCTTGTGCTAGGCTTAGGATTGGGTCTTGTCCATCACATTATTCTCCTAATGATGTGATCCCGTTATCAATGACATCCAATGTCCATGGTCAGGAAACCGTGACCATCTGTTGATCAATGAGCTAGTAACTAGAGGCTTACTAGGGACACGTTATGGTCTATGTCTTCACACATGTATCGTTGTTTCCGTACAATACAATTCAAGCATGAACAACAGACAATTATCATGAATTAGGAAATATAATAATAATCCTTTTATTATTGCCTCTAGGGCATATATCCAACAGTCTCCCACTTGCACTAGAGTCAATAATCTAGTTACATTGTGATGAATCGAACACCCATAGAGTTCTGGTGTTGATCATGTTTTGCCCATGGAAGAGGTTTAGTCAACGGATCTGCGACATTCAGATCCGTATGCACTTTACAAATATCTATGTCTCCATCTTGAACATAATTCCGGATGGAGTTGAAACGACGCTTTATGTGCTTGGTCTTCTTATGAAACCTGGGCTCGTTGGCAATGGCAATAGCTCCAGTGTTGTCACAGAAGAGAGTCATCGGGCTTGACGCGCTTGGAATGACTCCTAGGTCGGTGATGAACTCCTTCATCCAGACTCCTTCTTGCGCTGCTTCGCAAGCAGCTATGTACTCCGCTTCACATGTAGAATGCGCCACGACGCTCTGCTTGCAACTGCACCAGCTGACTGCTCCACCATTCAAAACATACACGTATCCGGTTTGTGACTTGGAGTCATCCAGATCTGTGTCGAAGCTAGCATTGACGTAACCCTTTACGACGAGCTCTTCGTCACCTCCATAAACGAGAAACATATCCTTAGTCCTCTTCAGGTACTTCAGGATGTTCTTGACCGCTGTCCAGTGCTCCATACCGGGATCACTTTGGTACCTCCCTACCAAACTTATGGCAAGGTTCACATCAGGTCTGGTACACAGCATGGCTTACATAATAGAACCTATGGCTGAGGCATAGGGGATGACACTCATCTTTTCTCTATCTTCTGCCATGGTCGGCGACTAAGCCGTGATCAATCTCATACCTTGCAAAACAGGAAAGAACCCCTTCTTGGACTGATCCATATTGAACTTCTTCAATATCTTGTCAAGGTATGTGCTTTGTGAAAGACCAATGAGGCGTCTTGATCTATCTCTATAGATTTTGATGCCTAATATGTAAGCAGCTTCTCCAAGGTCCTTCATTGAAAAACTCTTATTCAAGTAGGCCTTTATGCTCTCCAAGAATTCTATATCATTTCCCATCAGCAGTATGTCATTCATATATAATATGAGAAATGCTACAGAGCTCCCACTCACTTTCTTGTAGATACAGGCTTCTCCCCAAGTCTGTATAAAGCCAAATGCTTTGATCACATCATTAAAGCGAATATTCCAACTCCGAGATGCTTGCACCAGCCCGTAGATCGAGCGCTGGAGCTTGCATACCTTGTTAGCATTCTGTGGATCGACAAAACCTTCCGGCTGCATCATATACAGCTCTTCCTTGAGGAAGCTATTAAGGAATGCCGTTTTGACGTCCATTTGCCATATCTCATAATCATAGAATGCGGCAATTGCTAACATGATTCGGACGGACTTTAGCATCGCCAAGGGAGAGAAAGTCTCGTCGTAGTCAATCCCTTGAACTTGTCGATAACCCTTAGCGACAAGCCGAGCCTTATAGATGGTCACATTACCATCTGCGTCTGTCTTCTTCTTAAATATCCATTTAATTTCAATGGCGTGCCTCTCATCGGGCAAGTCCACCAAAGTCCATACTTTGTTTTCATACATGGATCCTATCTCGGATTTCATGGCTTAAAGCCATTTATTGGAATCCGGGCCTGCCATCGCTTCTTCATAGTTCGAAGGTTCACCGTTGTCAAACAACATGATTTCCATGACAGGGTTACCGTACCACTCTGGTGCGGAACGTGTCCTTGTGAACCTTCGAAGTTCAGTAGTAACTTGATCTGTTTCTTCATGATCATTATCATTAAGTTCCTCCCTTGTCGGTGCAGGAACCTCAGGAACAATTTCCTGCGCTGCGCTACTTTCCGGTTCGGGAGGGGTGACTGTCACCTCATCAAGTTCTACTTTCCTCCCACTCACTTCTTTCTAGAAAAACTCTTTCTCCAGAAAGGATCCATTCGTGGCAACAAAGACCTTCCCTTCGGATCTGAGGTAGAAGGTGTACCCAATCGTTTCCTTTGGGTATCCTATGAAGACGCATTTTTCCGATTTGGGTTCGAGCTTTTCAGGTTGAAGTTTCTTGACATAAGCATCGCAACCCCAAACTTTTAGAAACGACAGCTTAGGTTTCTTGCCAAACCAAAGTTCATACGGTGTCGTATCAACGGATTTCGACGGAGCCCTATTTAAAGTGAATGCGGTAGTCTCTAAAGCGTAACCCCAAAAAGATAGCGGTAAGTCGGTGAGAGACATCATAGATTGCACCATGTCCAACAGAGTGCGATTTCGACGCTCGGATACACCATTACGCTGAGGTGTTCCGGGCGGTGTCAATTATGAAACAATTCCACAGTTCCTTAGGTGCATGCCAAATTCATGACTTAAATATTCACCCCCACGATCCGATCGTAAGAACTTTATTTTTCTGTCACGTTGATTCTCAACCTCATTCTGAAATTCTTTGAACTTTTCAAAGGTCTCAGACTTGTGTTTCATCAAGTAGACATACCCATATCTACTCAAGTCATCTGTGAGGGTGAGAACATAACGATAGCCTCGGCGAGCTTCAACACTCATTGGACCGCACACATCGGTATGTATGATTTCCAATAAGTTGGTCGCTCCTTCCATTGTTCCGGAGAACGGAGTCTTGGTCATCTTGCCTAAGAGGCATGGTTCGCACGTGTCAAATGATTCATAATCAAGAGACTCTAGAAGTCCATCTGCATGGAGCTTCTTCATCGTTTGACACCAATATGACCAAGGCGGCAATGCCACAAGTATGTGGGACTATCATTGTCAACTTTACATCTTTTGGCATTCACACTATGAATATGTGTATCATCACGTTCGAGATTCATCAAAAATAAACCATTGACCAGCGGGGCATGACCATAAAACATATCTCTCAAATAAATAGAACAACCATTATTCTCGGATTTATATGAGTAGCCATCTCGCATCAAACGAGATCCAGATACAATGTTCATGCTCAGAGCTGGTACTAAATAACAATTATTAAGGTTTAAAACTAATCCCGAAGGTAGATGTAGAGGTAGCGTGCCGACGGCGATCACATCGACCTTGGAACCATTCCCAACGCGCATCGTCACCTCGTCCTTCGCCAGTCTCCGTTTATTCCGTAGCTCCTGCTTTGAGTTACAAATGTGAGCAACTGCACCGGTATCAAATACCCAGGAGCTACTACGAGCGCTCGTAAGGTACACATCAATAACATGTATATCATATATACCTTTGACGTTGCCGGCCTTCTTGTCTGCTAAATATTTGGGGCAGTTCCGCTTCCAGTGACCCGTTCCCTTGCAATAAAAGCACTCAGTCTCAGGCTTGGGTCCATACTTTGGCTTCTTCCCGGTAACTAGCTTACCGGGCACGGCAACTCCTTTGCCGTCCTTCTTGAAGTTCTTCTTACCCTTGCCCTTCTTGAACTTAGTGGTTTTATTCACCATCAACACTTGATGCTCTTTCTTGATTTCCACCTCCGCTGATTTCAGCATTGAATATACCTCGGGAATGGACTTCTTCATCCCTTGCATATTGAAGTTCAACACGAAGCTCTTGTAGCTACTCCCTCTGTTCGGAATTACTTGTCTCGAAAATGGATGTATCTAGAATTAAAATACGTCTAGATACATACATTTCTGCGACAAGTAATTCCGAACGGAGGGAGTAGGTGGGAGCGACTGAAGGATTCTGTCAACGACCGCTTCGTCTGGGAGATTCATTCCCAACTGAGACAAGCGGTTGTGCAACCCAGACAACTTGAGTATGTGCTCGCTGACAGAACTATTTTTCTCCATCTTACAGCTGTAGAATGCGTTGGAGACATCATATCTCTCAACTCGGGCATGAGCCTGGAAAACCATTTTCAGCTCTTGAAACATCTCATATGCTCCGTGGTGCTCAAAACGCTTTTGGAGCCCCGATTCTAAGCTGTAGAGCATGTCGCACTGAACCAGGGAGTAATCATCACAACGCAACTGCCAAGCGTTCATAACATCTTGGTTTGCCGGGCCGGGAGCGTCACCTAGCGGTGCTTCTAGGACATAAGTTTTCTTGGCAGCTATGAGGATGATCCTCATGTTACGGACCCAATCCGTATAGTTGCTACCATTGTCTTTCAGCTTGGTTTTCTCTAGGAACGCGTTGAAGTTGAGGGTAACATGAGCGTGGGCCATTAAATCTACAAGACATATTGTAAAGAATTTAGACTAAGTTCATGATAATTAAGTTCATCTAATCAAATTTAATGAACTCCCACACAGATTGACATCTCTCTAGTCATCTAAGTAATACATGATCTGAATCGACTAGCCCGTGTCCGATCATCACGTGAGACGGACTAGTCATCAATGGTGAACATCTTCATGTTGATCGTATCTTCTATACGACTCATGTTCGACCTTTCGGTCTTCCGTGTTCCGAGGCCATGTCTGTACATGCTAGGCTCGTCAAGTGAACCCTAAGTGTTTTGCGTGTGTAAATCTGGCTTACACCCGTCGTATGCGAACGTTAGAGCCTATCACACCCGATCATCACGTGGTGCTTCGGAAAAATTATCCTTAGCAACGGTGCACAGTTAGGGGGAACACAATTCTTGAAATTTTTAGTGAGAGATCATCTTATTTACTACCGTCGTTCTAAGTAAACAAGATGCATAAACATGATAAACATCACATGCAATCAAATAGAGTGACATGATATGGCCAATATCATTTTGCTCCTTTGATCTCCATCTTCGGGGCACCATGATCATCTTTGTCACTGGCATGACACCATGATCTCCATCATCATGATCTCCATCATCGTGTCTTCATGAAGTCATCTCGCCAACTATTACTTCTACTACTACGGCTAACGTTTAGCAATAAAGTAAAGTAATTACATGGCGTTATTCAGTGACACGCCGGTCATACAATAATTAAGACAACTCCTATCGCTCCTGCCGGTTGTCATTTTCATCGACATGCAGGTCGTGATTCCCTATTACAAGAACATGATCAATCTCATACATCACATATATCATTCATCACATCTTCTTGGCCATATCACATCACATAGCACATGTTGCAAGAACAAGTTAGATGTCCTCTAATTGTTGTTGCAAGTTTTTACGTGGCTTTTATAGGTTTCTAGCAACAACGTTACTTACCTACGCCAAAACCACAACGTGATATGTCAATTTCTATTTACCCTTCGTAAGGAACCTTTTCATCGAATCCGATCCGACTAAAGTGGGAGAGACAGACACCCGCCAGCCACCTTATGCAACTAGTGCATGTCTGTCGGTGGAACCAGTCTCATGTAAGCGTACGTGTAAGGTCAGTCCTGGCCGCTTCATCCCACAATGCCGCCGAATCAAGATTGGACTAGTAGCAGCAAGAGAATTGAACAAAATCAACGCCCACAACTTGTTTGTGTTCTACTCGTGCAAGATGCTACGCAAAGACCTAGCTCAGATGCCACTGTTGGGGAACGTAGCAGAATTCAAAAAAAATCCTACGCTTCACCAAGATCAATCTAAGGAGTCATCTAGCAACGAGCATAAAGGAGTGCATCTACATACCCTTTGTAGATCGCGAGCGGAAGCGTTCGAAGGAACGTGGATGATGGAGTCGTACTCGTCGTGATCCTCGTCACCGATGATCCCAGCGCCAAACGGACGGCACCTCCGCGTTCAACACATGTACGGTACAGCGACGTCTCCTCCTTCTTGATCCAGCAAGGGGGAAGGAGAGGTTGATGGAGATCCAGCAGCACGACGGCGTGGTGGTGGATGCAATGGGAAAACTGCAGGGCTTCGCCGAGACCCTGTGGGAGGAGTAGGAGAGGTGTAACGGGGGGGAGAGGCGCCAGGGGCTGAGGTGCGGCTGCCCTCTCTCCCCCCCCCACTATATATAGGGGGCCAGGGGGCGCCGGCCCTAGGAGATCGAATCTCCTAGGGGGCTGCGGCCAAGGGAGTGGCTTGCCCCCCAAGCCTAAGGGGGGCGCCCCCACCCCTAGGGTTTCAACCCTAGGCGCATGGTGGGAGGCCCATGGGGGGTGCGCCAGCCCAATAGGGGCTGGTCCCCTCCCCCTACGGCCCACGGGGCCCTCTGGGATGGGTGGCCCCACCTGGTGGACCCCGGGGACCCTTCCGGTGGTCCCGGTACACTACCGGTGACCCCCGGAATTCTCCCGATGGCCGAAACTGGACTTCCTATATATCAATCTTTACCTCCGGACCATTCCGGAACTCCTCGTGACATCCGGGATCTCATCCGAGACTCCGAACAACATTTGGGTTTCCGTGTGCATATATCTCTACAACCCTAGCGTCACCGAACATTAAGTGTGTAGACCCTACGGGTTCGGGAGACACGTAGACATGACCGAGACGACTCTCCGGTCAATAACCAACAGCGGGATCTGGATACCCATGTTGGTTCCCATGTGTTCCTCGATGATCTCATTGGATGAACCACGATGTCAAGGATTCACTTAATCTCGTATGTAATTCCTTTTGTCCATCGGTACGGTACTTGCCCGAGATTCGGTCGTCGGTATACCCGATACCTTGTTCAATCTCGTCATGGCAAGTCTCTTTACTCGTTCCGTAATCCATCATCCCGTGACTAAATCCTTAGTCACATTGAGCTCATTATGATGATGTCTTACCGAGTGGGCCCAGAGATACCTCTCCGTCATACGGAGTGACAAATCCCAGTCTCGGTTCGTACCAACTCAACAAACACTTTCGGAGATACCCGTTGCGTACCTTTATAGCCACCCAGTTATGTTGTGACGTTTGGCACACCCAAAGTATTCCTACAGTTTCCGGGAGTTGCAGAACCTCATGGTCTAAGGAACTGATACTTAACACTGGAAAAGCTTAAGCATTACGAACTACACGATCTTGTGCTAGGCTTAGGATTGGGTCTTGTCCATCACATCATTCTCCTAATGATGTGATCCCGTTATCAATGACATCCAATGTCCATGGTCAGGAAACCGTGACCATCTGTTGATCAATGAGCTAGTAACTAGAGGCTTACTAGGGACACGTTGTGGTCTATGTCTTCACACATGTATCGCCGTTTCCGTACAATACAATTCAAGCATGAACAACAGACAATTATCATGAACAAGGAAATATAATAATAATCCTTTTATTATTGCCTCTAGGGCATATTTCCAACATCACAGGCCCTGCTTCGGCTGTTTTTACTGGCTTGGCTTCTATCCATTTAGTGAATTTGTCCACCATCACCAGTAAGTATTTTATTTTGTGACTTCCCCCTTTAAGGGGTCCGACCATATCAAGCCCCCAGACCGCAAAAGGACAAGTAATGGGGATTGTTCTCAATGCGGTGGGAGGCATATGACTTTTATTTGCAAAGAGCTGGCAGCCAACGCAATGTTGGACTAAGGTTTGGCATCTGCTCGGGCAGTAGGCCAGTAAAAGCCAACGCGAAAAGCTTTGCCTACGAGCGCCCTTGTTGCGGCATGGTGACAGCCCATTCCAGCATGTATTTCGGTGAGAATTCTCCTTCCCTCGTCTTCTGAGATGCACCTTTGGAGAATACCGGAAGTGTTTTTCTTGTATAGTTCGCCTTCGTGAACTTTGTAGGCTTTAGAACGCCGGACTATGCGACGGGCCTCATTCTGGCCATCGAGGAGTTCCTGCCTAGTAAGGTAAGCTAGGAAAGGCTCTGTTCAGGGGGCTATAACAGCCATTATTTCGTGAGCCGAAGGAGTTATATTGATGGCTTTGTGATTGAGTTCGGCTGAGGGTGTGTTCGGATCCGAATTTGTATCACCGCTCGTGTCCTGCCATGTTACTGATGGCTTAAATAGCCATTCCACAAATGTGTTAGGTGGGACGGGGTCGCGTTTAGCTCACATGCATCCGAGTACGTTGGCTTCCTTGTTATTATCCCGGGCTATGTGATGGAATTCCAGCCCCTCAAATTGAGCCGATAGTTTTAATATGGCGTTCTGATAAGCTGCCATTTTTTAATCCTTCGCATCAAGATCCCCATTAATCAGGATATTCCGAGGTTTGAGTCTCCACGTACCTCGAGGCATTGTATGCCCATGGATACGGCTAGTCGGAGACCATGCAATAAGGCCTCATATTCGGCCGCATTATTTGAGTCCGTATACATGATCTGTAGAACGTACCGGACTGTATCCCCTGTTGGAGATATCAATATGACGCCGGCCCCTAGCCCGACTAGCATCTTGGAACCATCGAAGTACATTGTCCAGTGGGAGTATAAGTCATACTCTTTTAGGGAGTTCAGCTTTGGTCCATTCTGCGACAAAGTCAGCCAAAACCTGGGATTTAATAGTCCAGCGCGGCTTATAGGTTATTTCGAACGGTAAGATCCCGATGGCCCATTTGGCTATGCGTCCCATGGCATATTCATTATTGATAATATCATTGAGTGGTACCACGGATGCCACTGTGATCGAACACTCTTGAAAGTAGTGCCGGAGTTTCTGAGATGACATGAAGACTGCATAGGAAAAAAAATTATAGTGGGGGTACCGTGATTTACACGGTGTGAGAACCTCGGATACATAGTATACGGGCTTTTGGACGGGGAATTTATGTCCCTCTCCGGCTCGTTCGACGACGAGCACGGCACTCACCACCTGGTGAGTGGCTGATATGTACAGTAGCATTGGTTCGCCAACACCGAGGGCGGCTAGGATTGGGTTGCTTGCTAGCAAAGATTTTATTTCTTCCAATCCGGCTGTGGCCACATTTGTCCATTCGAAATTGTCAGTGCGCCGTAGCAATCTGTAAAGTGGCAATGCTTTCTCTCCTAACCTGGAGATGAAGCGGCTCAAAGCCGCTACGCAGCCTGCTAGTTTTTGCACTTGCTTGTGATCAGTTGGTATTTTGAGTTCTGACAGGGCCCGGATTTTGGCTGGGTTAGCTTCGATTCCTCTATGGGATACAATGAACCCTAATAGCTTTCCGGTTGGAACGCTAAAGACACACTTCTCCGGATTGAGCCTTATATCATATTCTTGGAGGTTGGCAAACGTAAGGCCGAGATCGTCCACCAAAGTTTCAACGTGTTTGGTTTTTACGACTACGTCGTCAACATATGCCTCCACTGTTTTGCCAATTTGTTTTTCTAAGCATGTTTGAATCATGCATTGATATGTGGCGCCAGCGTTTTTGAGTCCAAAGGGCATAGTGTTGAAACAAAAAGGGCCGTACGGGGTGATAAATGCCGTTGCGGCCTGATCGGATTCTTTCATCTTTATCTGATGGTATCTAGAATAAGCATCAAGGAAGCACAGTGAGTCGTGTCCGGCCGTTGCATCGATAATTTGGTCAATGCGGGGCAATGGAAAGGGATCCTTTGGGCAAGCCTTATTCAAGTCTGTAAAATCGACACAGAGGCGCCAAGATTTATCCTTCTTCGGTACCATGACTAGGTTGGCTAGCCAATCTGGATGTTTAATTTCTCAAATGAACCAGGCTTCTAATAGTTTGGCTAGCTCTTCCCCCATTGTGTTTCTTTTCGGTTTGGAAAACAGTCACAGTGACTGCTTGACTGGTTTAACCCATTGATAATATTAAGGCTGTGTTCGGCCAGCCTACGTGGGATTCCCGGCATGTCTGAAGGGTGTCAGGCGAATATATCCCAATTTTCTCGAAGAAAGGTGTGTAACGCACTGTCTACCGCTGGATCCAGTTGTGCCCCGATTGATGCCGTCTTGTTAGGGTCTATTGGGTGCACTTGGAATTTGATGATTCATCATCTGGTTTGAAGGAGGTAGACTTTGATCTTTTGGCGAGGATGACATCATCTACATCCACCTTTGATCGTAGGGTAGTTAATTCTTCAGCCGCAAGAGCTTTGGATAACGCCTCTAAGGCTAAGGATGTCGTTTTGTTTTCGGCGCGGAGTGCTCTATCGGGGTCACTTGTTATTGTGATTACCCTGTTGGGCCCTCGCATTTTAAGCTTCATGTACCCGTAATGGGGTATAGCTTGAAAGCATGAGAAAGCATCCTGTCCTAGAAGGCCATGGTATCCGCTGTGAAAGGGCACAATGTGAAAGAGTAGTTCCTCCGATCTATAGTTGTCGAGTGAGCCGAACACTACATCGAGCTTAATGCTTCCCGAACACTTGGCCTCGCAGCTTGGTATAATTCCCCTAAAGGTTGTGTTCGTGTGCTCAATGCAGGATTTCTCGACCTGCATTTTTGCAAGCGTTTCCTCATATATGAGGTTTAGTCTGCTTCCTCCGTCCATAAGTATTTTAGTGAGGCAGAAGCCATCTACTATTGGGTCAAATACAAGAGCTGCTGATGCTCGGATCGGCCGGACTCGAGGAGCATCCTCGGCAGAGAAACTGATTGTCGTGTCGCTCCATGGGCTTGCAGAGCTAATTTGGTAAACCTCGGCAAGTTCACGATTTGCTCTCTTACGATGGTTATTTGAGGAGAACGTCTCAAAGACAGTGAAGACATTGATGTCTTTATCCCTTGGTGCGGTGGTGTCAAGTATTGCCGTACCGCTTTTTGCTACCCGCCGGAGTACCCAGCATGCTCTAAGGCGATGGTTTGGGACATTATCCAGGGTTGCGTGTATTTAGCAAGGTGTATCGAGTAGTTCGTCTAGTACGGACTTGTGCCTTGAAAGAGGCTTGTTCTTCTTGCCAATATGACTGTTATCAGACGACCAACTAGGGTAAGTCCGTTTAGATTTGGTAACGTACTGTCCGGAGATGGACCGTTCTAGAGGTGTATTCTGGGCTTTCCAAGTATTTTCCATTGCGCAGTACTTCCGTACTAACTGCGCTAGTTCTGTGAAACTCAGAACACGGCGCCGGTTGAGGGTGTTCAAGACTCCCTCATCCGTGCAATTGTGGTGAAATAGACAGATCGCTTTGTCGTCGCAGCAGTCCCTAATCTTGTTTTTAACAAGTAGGAATCTGGCCCAGAAGTGGTTGACCGTTTTCGCGGGCTACTGTTGTATGTTCGTGAGATCATCTATATCTGGGATTCCGGATTTACTTGAAAAGTTTTTCCCAGGGTGGGTGGGTGTTGGAACTTTTGAATCCCGACCCAGAGTGATATTCGAGGTTTTAACAACCTCCGTTGGTGACAATCCGGATTCAATGGGGTCTGATTGCCCTTCGGGTCCAGCGTCGGTCCCAGAGCTCAAAGAACATAGTGTGTCTCCTGACTGGGAGATGTTCGGCCCGATGGGTTCGGAGATCCGGACTGTTGCAGTCTCCGTTTGGAGAGGAGAAGCCTCTATGGCTCCGTCCTCAACTGCTGCTAGCAGATGAGTAATCCGAGAAGGGTCGATCTCATGATGGCCAGATTTAGGTCCGATCTGATCTCCTGGCGATGAAAGCCCCAGGGCGACGATGCGATTCAGTAGCTAGTTTAAGGGTGAGAATTCTGCCAAAGTCGCGTCATCGGAGTAGCCGAAATCGGCGTAAAGGTGATGCTCGACGGCCGCATGGGGTGCGGCCAGCCCAAAGGCCATGCGGGTGCATATGGTGAACCCACCGAGCTGGAGAACCTGGCCGATAGCCAAGTTGTTCCCGAGGGTGATCTAGTCATTGATGACGAGGCGTGCCATCGATCGCTCAGTGCGAGCGCACATCGGAGCTCTCAATGAAAGCACCATTGTCGGTGTCAAAACCGGCAGTTCTCGGGTAGGGGGGGCCCAAGCTGTGCGTCTGAAGATCGATGGTAACAGGAGGCTGGGGACACGATGTTTACCCAGGTTCAGGCCCTCTCGATCGAGGTAAAACCCTACTTGCTGCTATATTAATATGAGTGAATATGTGTACAAGAGTTGATCTACCTCGAGATCGTGGAGGCTGAACCCTAAGCCTAGCCTATGAGGATTGTATGATGCTCCTATAGACTAAACCCCTCGGCTTATATACACGCCTGAGGAGACCTAGGGTTACAAGGGTGACTTGGGGAGGAAGTAATTGATACATCCGGACTCAAAACCTACCTTTCTACGTACATAGGAGTCGTGACCGAATACGGGGGAAGGTCTTCTGCTTCTTCTTTATGCGGCCCACCAGTGCGGCCCAGCTTCCTTGACCTAGATGCGTGAGGACCCCTGAATACAGGACCCCCTTCTCGTAGTTCTGCTTCTGCTTCTGAGGAGAGTTCCACCCGAGGGGCGTTGTAAAGCAAATCACTCGGAAGTACAGCCTCGGTGCCATATACCATGAAGAAGGGTGTCCGATCAGTCGACCAGTTCGGGGTTGTGCTCAGCCCCCATAGAACAGATGGCAGTTCAGTCACCCAAGCACCAATAGCGTGTTTGAGGTCACGCATCAGCCACGGTTTCAGGCCTTGAAGGATCAAGCCATTCGCCCTTTCTGCCTGCCCATTCGACTGCTGATGTGCTACAGATGCGTAGTCGACCCGGGTACCTTGGAAGAACAGAATGCTCTAAACTCGTCTGAATCAAAGTTGGAGCCATTATCTGTGATGATGCTGTGGGGGACTCCATATCTGAATATCAGTTCCTTGATGAAGCTGATGGCGGTGCTTGAACCGAGGTTCTTGATGGGCTTGGCCTCGATCCATTTGGTAAACTTGTCTAATGCCACGAGCAGGTGAGTGAAGCCACTCCTGCCTGTCTTGAAGGGCCCGACCATGTCCAATCCCCAAACGGCAAACGGCCAAACCAATGGGATAGTCTTCAAGGCAGACGCGTGTTTGTGAGACATGTTTGAGTAGGACTGACAGCCCTCGCATTTGTCGACAGTATCTTTTGCCATCTCGTTCGCTCGAGGCCAGTAAAATCCGACTCGGTATGCCTTGGCCACGATGGTCCGAGAGGAAGCATGGTGGCCATAGGTTCCCGAGTGAATCTCATTCAAGATCATCTGACCTTGTTCAGGGGTGATGCAGTGCTGAGCGACTCTCGTGACACTTTCTCTGTAGAGTTGACCCTGTATCACAGTTAAGGCTTTGGATCGACGGACGATCTGACGCGCTTCATCCTCATCCTATGGGAGTTCCTGCCTAAGCAAGTATGCCACGTACGGCACTTCTAGTCGGGTGTGATCACCAGGCTTCCATGATTAGGTTGACCACGGCCGGGACTTCAATTTCAGTCAGATCGGACACACTTATCGGTTGCGGGGGCTCCTCTGTGGAGGGGTCTTCTTTGACTGATGGGGTGTGTAGATGCTCCAAGAACACATTCTTGGGTATAGGTTTCCGAGTGGATCCTATCTTCGCGAGATCGTGGGCAAGCTGGTTCTTGATTCTGGGCACGTGGTGGAGCTCTAAACCTTCAAACTTCTTTTCTAGCTTCTGTATTGCACTGCAATAACTGGTCCTTGCTGGGCTCCTGACATCCCATTCCTTCATTACTTGATTGGCCACTAAGTCCGAGTCACCATATACCATTAGGCGACGGACGCCGAGTGAATGGCCATACGCAACCCGTACAAAAGCGCCTCATATTCAGCTTTGTTGTTCGAAGAATCAAAGTGAATTTGCAGGACATAACTGAGCTTGTCACCTCTGGGGGACACCAAGACCACCCCTGCACTGGGTCTGTTTAGCATCTAGGATCCATCGAAGAACATGGTCCAATGATCCGTCTGGATCTGAGTCGGCTGCTCCTATTCGATCCACTCGGCAACAAAATCTGCTATTGCCTGAGACTTGATAGCTTTCTTTGCTTCAAACTTGATATCAAACGGAAGGAGTTCAATCGCCCATTTAGCCACTCGACCGGTTGCATCCCGATTGTTCAGAATTTCAGATAACAGAGCATCACTGACAACTGAAATTGAATGATCTGAGAAGTAGTGTGCAACTTTCTTGGCGGTCAAGTAGATCCCATACACAAGTTTCTAATAATGCGGGTATCTCTGCTTGGAGGGAGACTTCGGAAATGTAATAGACCGGACGTTGGACTTTGTAGGCTTCGCCTTCTTCTTCTCGCTCGACCATGAGTACACTGCTAACAACTTGTCCAGTGGCTGCTATGTACAACAATAGAGGCTCTTTGCTGACTGGGGCAGCAAGCACCGGCTGGGTGGAAAGCAGGGCTTTGAGTTCTTCGAACGCTGCTTCAGCTTTAGAATTCCACTTGAACTTTTCAGACTTCTTCATCAGTCGGTAGAGAGGCACTGCCTTCTCACCGAGACGAGAGATGAATTGAATCAATGCGGCCAAACAACCAGTAATCTTTTGAACGTCGTGTATACACATGGCGTTTCATTCGGAAGATAGCGCTGACTTTTTCTGGGTTAGCGTCGATTCCCTATTCGGAAACGAGGAAACCGAGTAACTTGCCGCCCGGGACTCCGAATGTACACTTTGACGGGTTGAGCTTGATATCATAGCTTCTCAGGTTTGCGAATGTTCCAGCGAGGTCGGTTAGTAGGTCGGAACCTTTACGTGACTTGACTACGATGTCATCCATGTACGCTTCCATGTTCCGACTGATTTGCTTCAGCGGACACTTTTGGATCATGCGCATGAAAGTCGCGCTGGCATTCTTGAGACCAAAAGGCATGGTAACATAACAAAAACACCCGAATGGGGTGATAAAGGTTGTCTTTATTTCATTGGTCCCAAACAGTCGGATCTGATGGTACCCGGAATATGCATCCAGAAAAGACAAATGCTCACACCCCGCAGCCGAGTCGACGATTTGATCGATGCGAGGGAGAGGGAAATGATCTTTCGGGCAGGCCCGGTTGATATCTTTGAAATCGATGCACATGCGGAGCAACTTGTCCTTCTTGAGGACCATAACTACATTGGCGAGCCACTCGGAGTGGTAAATATCGCGGATGAACTCTGCTGCCAGAAGTCGAGCCACCTCCTTGCCAATTGATTTCCTCTTCTCCGCGGCAGACCACCGAAAATGTTCCTTCACAGGTTTCACTTTTGGGTCGACTCTCAAACAGTGCTCAGCCAGTCCCCTGGGTGCACCTGGCATGTCGGATGGTTTCCATGCGAAGATGTCCCAGTTCTCATGGAGGAACTGGATGAGCGCTTCTTCCTATTTGCTGTCGAGTGTGGTTGAGATGTGAGTCGGACCGGCATTGGCGTCGATGGGATGAATATGCATGGGCTTCGTCTCCCCTGCCGACTGAAACGCTGACTCGGAGGCAGGCTTCTTAGCACGCAACAAATCACTCCGATCCGCATTCTTCTGGTATTCTTCCATCTCTATTGTTGCCATCTGCTCGTCAGCAATTTTTGAGCCTGTCTGGAAGCACTCTTCTGCCTTCGGCCGATCCCCAGTGACAGTGATCACGCCTTTGGGTCCTGGCATCTTCAATTTGAGGTATACATAACATGGTAGAGCCATGAAACGGGCATAGGCGGGCCTACCCAGAATCGCATGGTAAGCACTGTGGAAGTCCACCACCTCAAATGTCAACTTTTCTTTGCAGTAGTGCGTCGAGTCACCAAAAACCACATCAAGGGTGATCTGACCAAGTGAGTCGGCCTTCTTTCCGGGGATGACCCCGTGAAATCTCATGTTGCTCTCGCTCAGCTTGGACATCGGAATGCCCATCCCCCAGAGGGTTTCAGCGTACATGATATTCAGATCACTGCCGCCATCCATCAGGACTTTAGTCAACCGCATACTGTCGACAACGGGGTCGACCACCAATGCTTGCTGCCCGGGGGTAGCAATGTGCGTGGGGTGGTCCGACTGGTCGAATGTAATGGGAGTCTTAGACAACTTTAGGTACGTCGTTGTTGCTAGAGCAACCATGTTGACTTCTTTGTTGATAACTTTCAGTCGACTCTTGCTTTCAACATCAGCAAAAATCATCAAGGTGGAGTTGATCTAGGGGTAACCTCCATCCCCTTCTTTGTCTTTTGTCTCCTTGGACTCTTTCTCCTTCTCAGCAGGTTGGTCCCTCTGGAAGTTCTGAATCATGAGTCGACATTGACGAGTGGTATGTTTGGGGTAAACCAAATTTCCTTCTTCATACTTCTTCGTGTAAATGGGACATGGTAAATCAAGCACGTCACTCCCTGCTTGGTCTTTCACTTTCTTGGGGATCCAAGGGCCTTTAGGCTTCCCTTTACCTTTCCCCTGGGTAACAAACGCAGCCTCTCCTGGAACTGCAGGCTCTGCTTTACGCTTCGGCTTCCGATTGGAATTCTGATCATCTTGCCCGACTATTTTCTTGCCACTACGGAGTCGATCTGCTTCTTCTCTGTTAGCATACTGACCGACTATCTCCATCATCTGAGTCAAAGACATGTCTCATGTCCGACCAAACTTCAGGTTGAGCTCTCTGTACCGTACGCCCTCCTTGAAGGCGTAGACTGCCTGATGCTCGGACATGTTCTTCACCGTATGATGCAAAGTGGTCCACCTCTGGATGTAATCCCTCAATGTCTCATTCGGTTTCTGAACACAATGTTGTAACTCTGCTAGCCCGGCGGGCCACTTGCAGGTGCCCTCGAAAGTCCTGACGAACACTCAGGCCAACTCCTCCCAGCTGAAAATGCTCCCAGGGGCCAACTGATTTAGCCATGCTCTGGCCGAGCCACCCAACATCAGGGGGAGGTGCTTCATAGCCACATCATCATTGCCATCACCAATCTGCACAGCCACTCGGTAATCTTCTAGCCAAGTGTCTGGTTTTCACTCGCCGGTGAACTTGCTCACCCCCGCTGCCAATCTGAAGTTGTTGGGAATCTCGGCGGCCCTGATGGCATTGCTGAAAACTCGGGCCCAGAGACAGACGCTCTGCTGCCGCTCGGACGGTCTCTGCCTTGTCCTTGTCTGTATGCTCGGTTGCTGTCGACCAGGCACTACTAGAAAAAAGGCTATAGGTAATATCACTATTAGTGGCGCACCAGAGATGTGGTGCGCCACTACTATATAGCAGTGGCGCACCACAAACAGGTGCTCCACTAATAGTGACATTACTAGTGGCGCACCAGGTGTGGGGTGCGCCACTACTATGTTTTTGAACAGTAACCAGCCATGCCCAGGCTTACCAGTGGCGCACCAGGACAAGGTGCGCCACTACTATTTTTGATAGTAGTGGCGCACCTTGCCCTGGTGCGCCACTGGTAAGGCTGGGCACAATGGTTTTATCACTCCATTTGCATTTTCCTATATTCTTTTATCTCAAATCTTAAATTATCACAATGATTCAAATCTTAAATCTAAACACATAAGCCCACGTATATTGTCCTAAAAGATGTACATATATTTAATAGGAAATATTCAAATACATTAAAATGTATGTTGTTTAACAATATTTACATTCAAATGTATGTTGTTTAACAATATTTACATTCAAATATTCAAATACATTCAAATATATTTAATAGAAAACTAAAAAAGAACTGACAAAAACAGTAAAGAAAAAACACAGAAAAAGGTAAAAAAATGTTTAAAGACCGGACTAGTGCAACCAATAGACATATATACATCAAAAACATTTTTTTAAAAGATTGAAAAAAAATGGGGCCGCCAGGATTCGAACCCTGGCTGGCTGGGTTATGCATCAAGGGTCCAACCACTAGGCCATGGCAGTAGTTCTGTCCATAACACAGACGCGGACGGTTTTAACCTATTACTACGAGTAGTAATGGCGCACTACCAGAGATGCGCCATTGAAATACTCTGTTTATGGCGCACCTGCGAGGGGTGCGCCATTGTTAGCGCTGCCCCACCCGACTCCTTTCTTCTTCTTCCGTAGTGCACGTGCTAGCTGTTCCCAAATCCCACCAGCGCCGCCACAAGCCGCCGGTCGCCGGTCGCCGCTCCCCCGGATCCCGCCGTCGGCGCCCTCTCGCCTCCTCCGTAGTGCACGCATCCTCCGACGCCGCCCCCTCGCTTCCTCCGTAGTGCACGCATCCTCCGCCGGACGCCGCCCCACCTCCCCCGTGGCGCAGAGCATCCAGGCGGGACGCCGACGCCCTCCCTCTTCCTCGACGCTCATGTCCTCGCCACCGCCCTCCTAGACGCCCCCTCCTCACCAACGACCCGAATCGGCCTCCTCTCCAACGCTGGCCCCCGCGGATCTGCATCTGCCTCGTCGCCGGACGGTGAGCTCCTCCATAAGTAAGACCACCGGACCAGCACTCCCTTGATTCGTTCTTCTACAGCGCAGCAACCTCAAGCACCAGCGGTGAGATTCTTCTACCAAGTTGTTCATGGCCGGGATTCACTCCAAGCGTGATTTTCTTATGCTAATTAGTGGAAATGATCTTTTGCCTAGATCAATGTGGTCATGTCATATAGGACCATCTTCTAGTCCAAGAATGGTGCTCGGCTCAGATGAAGCTTACACATATGACTAAGTATGAAATCCCACTTACATTGTAAGCTGGAAGCACTACATGAATTTGCGTAGATTATATACGCACAATTTTTTACCAGATCTTCCAAACTAATACTTCAGTAGTCTGCAAATCAGACACAACTCTTTGTTTGGCACTCCTGTTTGCAGTTTATTCATGTCTTCTCTTCTTCCACACCTGCATTTGTTTTTTAGTTTTACTGTTGTTTAGCTTTCTTTTTATTTCTGCTAAATTTCACAAACGGGTAGGAGCAGTCATGTTGTGCTACCTACCATGATAGGAATTTCATAAAACTGAATGTTCTGTGGTTGTTAACCAGCAGTGTTTTTTTTCCACTTTTTTTAAGAGATATCAGTGATTCGATTTAGATATGCATGGCTGAAGCTTTTCAATTTGCAGAAGAGCTTCAATAAAAAATTAACTCAGAAGGATCTGCAACTACTAGCATCTTCTGTTTTGCTCGCTGCACTTTCGGTTACACCATATGACCATAAATATGGTGCATCTCATCTTGAGCTTGAAAATGAAAAAGACCGTAGCTTGCGTATGGCCAACCTTTTCAATTTCTCCTTCGACTCCAAGCGTGAGAATAGAGAAATGGTTTGCTTTCCATCTGTTCTCCAAGTTAAGATAATTTTCCATAATCTAATTATTTGTTTTCTGATAAATCTCCTGTTTACTTTTCAGGTTTCTAGAGCATCTCTTCTTTCGGAGTTGGTATGCCATGGATCCTTTTTTGGCTACTGTTATTTTTTATTAGCTTAACTGTTTGATGTCTATGTTATCAAATGGATTCAGTCTTCCAAAATTACACGATCGGAGGAAAGCTTTCAGCTGCATCTTCAGTTCCTGAAATTCAGTTATCACAGTACCAATCTTCATTGGAGAAGCTTACAACACTGAGGGTGCTGCAGCAGGTCCTATGCTATGTCCCACTAGCCATAGGATATGTGTTCATGTCACTTTTTTTTGTTGCTAATATGTATTCACTTTATCAAACTTTACATCACTATTTGTGAAACATGTTTCTCAACTCTCTTTTTAACCATTTTCAGGCATCTCGTATTTTCCAGTCCATGAAGATTGACATGCTCTCCAGAATGATCCCATTCTTTGACTTCAATGTCGTGGAGAAGATGGCTGTTGATGCGGTCAAACATAATTTTGTTGCTATGAAAGTTAACCATTTGTCTGGGGCTGTTCATTTCGGCAAAATGGTATGTGGCTTGATTCTGATCACTGGTGCTACCTTCTTAGGCTTCTCAAAATGTACTCATTGAAGGCTTCATTTTTTTTGTGCTGTTTATTTGCTATAAGGATCAGATGCATTGCCTGCCTTGCGGTTTTATGTTAATTGTCTTGCCTACTACTGATATTCCTTGGCCAAAGAGGCTTGTCCCTTGGGTTTTTGTTTTTTTTCTACTGTAGGAACTTACTGTTCATAGTGAATGGTTTCATTTTTATCTATTACTCCCTCCGTTCCTAAATATTAAGTATCAAACCGTACTTGTTCTCCACGTGAACGACCAGTCAGTAGCCATTGCATTTTGAGAATTCATGACTGAAGAAACTGTTATATAAAAACTGAGCCATTGCATTTTGAGGATGTTTGGTACTTAATATTTGCTTTTAATTCAGAAGAACAAGATAACAGTTTCGCTGTTTGGTACATGCATCAACACTTTCGCTGTTTGGTACTTTAGTATTTTGCTTTCCTTTGTACTGGTATATTATTTTCTCTAGATAAGATGAATGTACTAGCCTTCTGTTAAAGCATATCCACTTCCAACTTTCATCGGTTATAAATAGTTTGTTTGTCTTTTTGTTTATTTTGTTACACTTTGCAGGGATAAAGTGAAGAAAAAGAAGAAAATATTACTAGAAGATTAGTTTTAGGATTTTCTTTTATTTCCTTGCAATTTTCCTTTTATTGGATACTTGTAAAGACATTGTAATATTCTTACTATAATAAAAATTATGATTCTATTTCATTTTTTGTTTTTAAATTATTTTTCCTTATAGGTTGTTTTCTGTAAATTTGGATTTTTTTTTGTTTTCCAAATACATTACTAGTGGCGCATTTCAGACCTTATTAGTGGCGCACCTTCCTTTATGACTAGTGGCGCACCTATAAGGCTATTAGTGGCGCACCTAGAGGGAATACCAGTGGAGCACCTAAGGGTTAGTAGTGGCGCACCAGAGGTGCGCCATTACTATCTGGATTACTAATGGCGCACCAGAGGTGTGCCATTACTATCTGTTACTAGTGGCGTGTTAATAGTGGCGCACCTATAGTGCGCCATTACTAACGAAAACAGGTGCGCCACTAATAGGGCTTTTTCTAGTAGTGAGGCCTTGCACGAGAATCGATTTTGCATCGAAGCCGGGTCTTCGAGGATCCGCGGGGATCGTTCGCTCGTCGTCACGTAGACGCCTGCCGTCATGTCGCTCGGGCGACTACGATCCGCTTCCTGGAGGAGCCGTAGGCACTCGGCGGCGATCATTGTGACCGAGTCGACAGTCATGCTGATCATTGTTCCAACCTAGGTGTTGCTCTTGACGAGGTCCACGACCCTCATGCCGTGGAGGCAATCTTGGGCTATGGGCCGACCAGACGGTGTCCGCCGCCACCGATCTGCTGTGAATCCTGTTGCGCGAATGGGAAACGGCCGCATCTGCTGTAAGCCTCTCCCAGCCTCCGACTGAGACAGCTGGATCAAATCTGCGATGCGGGCCGTAGCTGCGAGGTTCTGGATCAGTGTTCGGAATACCTGGGGTTCGCGCGGGAACGGCTGCCGCGGCCGTCGACTGGATTCGGGAATCCATCGACGGGCTCGATCGTCGAGTGAACGCTGAAGGTTTTCCAGCCGCGCACGCTCGGCCACGGTGGCAAGGCGCGTGGCCTCCAGAGCTCGAGCTTCTGGAGCATCTCCCAAGATGGGGTGTAGCGTGCATCTTCGTTGCGGCGGTAGAGCTCTTCCCTTTGCTCGGCAGTGAGGGGCTTGGGTATGTACCCGTCGTGGTCGTATGACTGACCATCGTCGCTGCCGCCGTTCCCACCACGAGTGTACCCCAGTGGACTACGCCGCGAGTCGACCATGAGGACCTCTGCTGCGGGGTCACTACTCCCGCACTCGGAAAGCGTGTCTACGGAACCAGTCGACGGATCAACCGGCCCGTGATACGTCCAAAACGTATCTATAATTTCTGCTTGCTCCATGCTTCTATTGTGTGATATTGCTATGATATTGATGCACTTCCATACACTTTTGATCATATTTGGACTAACCTATTAACTCAGTGCACCACCATGCCAGTTCATGTTTTCTGCTGTTTTTTTATTTCAGGTTTCCCCCATATTAAAAGTGCTCCAAAAATTCCAGGAATAATATAGGAAAAATCAGCGTACAAGAAGCTTCGCGAAGAACCAAAGATGGGCCAGAGGGGAGCCAGGGGAGGCCCAGGCGGCCACCTGGCGCGGCCCCACCCCTGGCCGCGCCAGGGGGGCGCCTGGGGCCCCTGCTCCGCCTCTAGCTGCCCCCTTCGCATATATATCCCTCTCGTCCCGAAACCCTCGAGGACAGAACCCTTTTTCGCGATCTCGCCTCTGTTCCGCCGCCGCGGCGCTTCCAAGATCGGGAGCATCAGGAGAACTCTTCCCGGCACCCTGCCGGAGGGGAGAACCACCACCGGGAGCTTCTCCACCACCATGGACGCTTCCCGGATGAGTCGTGAGTAGTCCACCTTGGACCATGGGTCCATGATCAGTAGCTATGTGATGTTCTCCTCCCCTCTTTGCTCTTCATGGTTTAGACCTCGTGAGCTGCCCTACATGATTGAGGCACATATGTAATCTTTCTGCTGTTGCTTTGCTGAGTTTGCTGGGATCTGATGGATTGTAAGACTATGTTCAGATTGTGTTTTAGTAATATATTTGATTCACCTCTTTTATATCTTTGTTCTTGAGTAATTCTTGCATGTTCTCCGTTGCTGTTTATTGCTTTGGCCAAGTAGTAGGTAGTAACTCCAAGAGGGAGCGTTATGCTTGATTGTGGGTTCATGCCCCCTGATGACTAGCTTGAGTGACAGAAACATGAGTCTAGGGGATGTGATGTTGCCACAAGGGAGAAAACAACGGTGCTTGTACTTGCGGGTGCAAGGATTGTTTACTTTACGCAAAGTTCTTTTAATGCAGTTGTCTGTTGCTTTGAGTTTACACTTTGGGTGGGATTCGCAACTTAATACCAGCGAGATGTTCTGGATAGATATCTCAAGGTGGATGATTAGTAGTAGATGCAGATGGATTTCGGTCTACTTGCCTTGGCATACCGCCCATGCTTTTGAGCCTCTACCTTTCTTTGCAGCATAGTTAGCATTGGTTTGCGCACATAATCCTGTCAATTGCCCAGCTGTAATTTGTTTACCTCGCTTTGTTGTTTTATCGTATTTTGGGAGAGAGACATACCTAGTGAACATCATGGGACCCCGGTCCATATTATCACCGCTGATCACACCTTCTATTTACTTCCTGTTTTTATTTCCTAGTTGCAGTCATAGCTATCATTATTATCTCTTGTGTTTGATCCTTTGTAAACAACAAGGCCGGAGGGATTGACAACCTCTCTATACTCGTTGGGAGCAAAGTTATCTGTATCTGTGTGCAGGTCCCGTCAACCGCTAAGTTTCTGGCGCCGTTGACACCTACTTGTCGACCCTCGGAGTCTCACGGGATTCGATCCTTGGTATCTTTGCCAATGGAAATTTGCCGCTACGCTACATCTCAATCTTCCACTTGGGGTAACCAACGAGGGGCGAGAAGCCATCAAGCAAGTTTCTGGCGCCGTTGCCGGGGACTCCACTCTTGAACATAGGGGAGTTGCACGCTATCTTTTATCTTTGCTTTTTAGTCTTGTTAGTTTACCTTTCAGTTTTTGCTTTAGTGTCCCTTACCAAAAATCACAAAAATAGTTATCTTGATTGCTGCTGCTATGGGTTCCACCGAGAACACCAAGTTGTGTGACTTCACTAGTCATAACAACAATGACTTTATCTGCACGCCTATTGCTACACCTGCCACTTCAGCACCTTCTTATGAGATTAAACCTGCTTTACTGAACCTAGTTATGAAAGATCAATTCTCCGGTGCTGGAGATGCTGCTGCTTTGCACTTAAATAATTTTGTTGAGCTCTGTGATATGCAAAAGTACAAAGAAGTAGATGGTGATATTGTTAAGCTTAAGCTTTTTCCTTTCTCCTTGAGAGGAGGAGCTAAAATCTGGTTTCAATCCTTGCCTAGGAATAGTATAGATTCTTGGGACAAGTGCAAGGATGCCTTTATTGGGAAGTACTATCCCCCTGCTAAAATTATCCAATTAAGGAGTAACATAATGAATTTTAAACAATTGGATAATGAACATGTTGCCCAAGCTTGGGAACGCATGAAATCTCTTGTCAAGAACTGCCCTACTCATGGTTTGACTACTTGGATGGTTATCCAAACTTTTTATGCAGGCTTGAACTTTACCTCGCGGAACTTGTTAGATTCGGCCGCGGGAGGAACCTTTATGTCAACTACACTTGGTGCTGCCACGAAGCTTGTCGACGAGATGATGACCAATTATTCCCAATGGCACACCGAACGCGCTCCAACAGGTAGGAAGGTAAACTCTGTCGAGGAGATTTCCTCCCTAAATGAAAAAATTGACTTGATCATGTCTCTACTTTCCAAGCAATCTTCTATTGATCCTCATGATGTTCCTTTAAATTCTTTGATTGCTCAAGATCAAGTAGATGTGAACTTTATCTCTAGAAACAATTTCAATAAAAATGATTATAGGAGTAATTTTGGTAGCAACCCTAGACCATTCCCCTCTAATTCCTATGGGAACAACAATGCTTATCCTAGCACCAAGAACTCCACTTCTGAAATAGAGATTATGCTTAAAGGCTTCATCACTACCCAAAAGGCCTCTAATAAGAGTGTAGAAGAAAAAGTAGACAAACTAGATAATCTCTCTTCGAAGGTAGACAATTTAGCCCATGAGGTAGAGTTGCTTAAAATTAGAACTTCTCCTCTTGAGGAGAGGAAGACCACTCCTATGAATGCTATTCAAGTGCAAATTAATGAAAACATTAGGATGATGGCTAAACTTAAAGAGAGATGGGCTAGAGAAAAGGAGGAAGAAGATAGAATTAAGAGCCTTCCTACCCACCACACTGTTGCTACTATCCAAGTTGTTGAGGATATCCAAACTCTTAGCACCCAATGCACTCCTAGTCCCATTGGACCTATTAATGGTGATGCTATGACCTCAACTGTAGAAGAAGAAACTCCTATGACCATAGAAGCTACCAAACAAGTGAGCCTAAAGGACACCACTACCACTTTACTTGATAGTAGTGACCTTGATTTTGATAATTGCACCCTTTCTGAAGTTATTGGTTTTCTTCACAAGATGTCTAGAGATCCCCACACTAGCACACTTAATCTTGCCTTCACGGAGCATATCACTAACGCTCTTATCAAAGCTAGGGAGGAGAAGCTTAGGGTAGAAGCCTCCATACCTAGAAAGCTAGAAGATAGTTGGGATCCTATGATTAAAATTCAGTTGAATAACTTCTCTTGCTATGCTTTATGTGATGTTGGAGCTAGTACCTCCGTTATGCCCAAAAGAATGTATGATATGTTTGAATTGAAACCTTTTGATCCTTGTTCTTTTGGTGTTCGTCTTGTTGATTCTTCCGTAAAGAAACCTTTGGGGAAGATCGACGATGTTCTTATCATTGTCAATGACAATTATGTTCCCGTTGATTTTAATATTATGGATATTGAATGTGAACCTTCATGTCCAATTATTTTGGGACGTCCTTTCTTCGCACCGTTGGTGCTATCATTGACATGAAAGAGGGGAATATAAAATTCCAATTCCCTCTCAAGAAAGGGATGGAACACTTCCCTAGAAAGAAGATTAAGTTGCCTTTTGAGTCCGTTACACGGGCTAGCTATTCTCTTACTCTTGATAAAACTTGATCTTCTCTTTTTGCATCATGCCTAGCTTAAAGGCATAAAAGAAAGCGCTTTTGGGAGGCAGCCCACAACGAATTAGGTCTTATTTTGCTTTTGTTGTGTCTTGATGTTTGTCACTACAGTAGCATCATCATTGTATATTTTCTTTTCAGCTTTGTGCCAAGTTTAGCCTCCGATTGCAAGAAAGTTCAAAAGTTGTGACGTGTTGTCCAGAAAACAGATTCTGTCCTTGGACAGAAAAATTCGAATAAAATCACCAGATCTTTTTGATCTGAATTTTTTTGACAGCGTGCTCTATACAATTGGCTTTCGAGCGTCTGTTCTGAGTTTTTTGATTTGAGTTGCAGAAGTGCCCCAAAAAACTTATTTACTACCTGCTGGTCTGTTTTTCACAGATTCTGTCATGTTTTGCCTTTTCTTCGTTTTGCGAACCTTGAGCTTGCTTTTTCTTTGCAAAAACCTTTTGGCAATCTTGAGAAACAGTAGCTCTTCAAGATTATCTTTATTTCCAGTAGGTAAAAATTATTTTATTGTGGGTACTAACCTCGCTAATCAGATTATGATGAGTTATGTATGAAGGGAGTTTTCAAGTGTGCGAGGGAAGATGATAAAAGAAGATTCGGGAGGGTCAAACGCTCAAGCTTGGGGATGCCCCCGTGCACCCCCAAGAAATATTCAAGAAGACTCAAGCGTCTAAGCTTGGGGATGCCCCCATGCATCCCCTTCTCCATCAACAATTATCAGTTCGTCTTTCGTTCCACTATAATTTTATCAATTCATGCGTTATGTGCTATGCTTGGAGCGTCTTGCTCTTAGTTTCTTTTTTTTTAGTTTTCTTTAGCTTTGCTTGCTGTTCATAACAAGTTAGAACCCAGCTTTCTTTGTGTGGGAGAGAAACACGCTTCACTTCAACCTAGAACACAACATAGGATTTTCATGCTTATCTTTGATGTGTGTGTTCTTTGTCTTTCCATAGCTGTTGTCATGTTTAGCTCTTAGTGTTCATGCTTTTCTTTCTAAAGAGCTTTTGTTTAGTTGGTTGCTGAACTCTCTTGAGCTTTCATGTTTATCTTGTTAAGAGAGTTTGCCTGTTGCACTGAGTTGTGTGTCTTAACTTAAAGTAGGTAATTGAGGTTGCTATTTAATTTTAGTAGTAACTTGCAATAGTTTTGAGGTATTGCCATGAGTAATGTCTGAACTTTTGGTGTCAAGAGCTTTAGCCTATTAGTGATAGATGTCGTATTTTGGGCAATCCGTGTTTATTTTCGAAAACCTACAAAATAGTTGAGAACTTTAGCTACTAGATGGATCACTAATCTTTGGAGGGATCGAATATTAGAGTACACTCACGTACCATGAGTCGAGGATGCGCAAGGATAACCAAACCCCCATACACTCCTCCTCGGGGTACTTGTCTCTTTGTGAACCTCCTAATTAGATTGAGAGTTACCGATAATAAGTGCATGAGTTCTTCGGACTAATGTGAGTATTCGTAAGTTGACACTTCCACCTAGCCATATTTTTCTAGCCTCTTCGGTACCGTGCATTGCCCTTTCTCACCTCGAGAGTTGGCGCATACTTCGCCGGTGCATCCAAATCCTTGGCACGATACGCTCTGTCATCATAAGCCTCATTATATCCTTCCTCAAAACAGCCACCATACCTACCTATCAAGGCATTTCCATAGCCTTTCCGAGATACATTGCCATGCAACATCCATCTTCTCATGACTTGATCTTCATGTCATACATGTTTTTTGCTTGATCGATGAGCCGCATGCTAGTTGGGCCTTGCCCTAATCATTGCTACATGACGCGCTAGTATCATTGCATATCCTGCTACACCGGTAGAGGCATACATTTGCATACATCATGATAGTTTCATTTTCTTTATGTTGAGTACTTTTGTAAAGTGTGAAAGATCTTCTATACTTCTTGTAATACATAGAGTGTTGCCCCTAAAGTGAGGAAAAGATCCCAAAGAGGACAAAATCAAAAGATCCCAAAGAGGACAAATGAGAGTTAAATAGAAAGAGCCATTGAGGCCACAAAAAAATAAAAAATATATAGAAAAAAGAGAAAAAGAAATAAAAAGAGAGAAGGGGGCACACTACTATTCCTTTTGAGAGATCCACAGTCGTACTCCATCTTATACCTTGTACTCCATAGAGATTATCATTCATGCATATAGCTATGTGGGGACCTTCACACTAGAGAACTTGGCTTGTATATTCCAATGATGAGCCTCCTCAAAAGAGCTCTAGGTCTTCTTGAGCGAGCAAGTTGGATGCACCCCCACTAGTTCCATTGGAGAGCTTACCTTAGCTCATATGTGCATCCTTTGCATGGCAATCCCTACTCCTCACATCATATCTATCATTTGGCTTTCTCTCGCCTATGATTGTCCTCATTGATGTGAGCCTTTCACACCTTTTTTTGTCTTCCCCCTTCATCATTTTTCTCTCTTTGCCATCCTAAGTGTCAACTTTCTTGCTTACGCTCATCCATTGCATGAGTGCTCAAAATATCGAAAGGGAGTGGATCATTTTGACTTGTACCTGGCTAGTGGTCTGGGGATGAGTCAAGATAAGATTCCAAAGAAGACCAAGTGTGAAACTTTAGTAGATTAAGTTCTCAACAATACAAAAACTATGTTTTACTCTCTCGTATATCCATATCCCCTTTCTTGCACGCAAACACCATTTGGAGACATTCGAGTCACGGACAGCGAGAGCTCTTGCACCTTTATGTTCTTATGTTGCTTGTTACAATGCTAATATAGACTCTTGCTTGTTATGACTTGAATTGAATTACATGCCTTGATTGCTTTACTTAAAAAGTTCTTATATGGTTGGTAGCATGTCACCACAGAAATTATGCTTGTTATCATTTACCTACTCGAGGACGAGCAGGAATTAAGCTTGGGGATGTTGATACCTCCAAAACGTATCTATAATTTCTGCTTGCTCCATGCTTCTTTTGTGTGATATTGCTATTATATTGATGCACTTCCATACACTTTTGATCATATTTGGACTAACCTATTAACTCAGTGCACCACAGTGCCAGTTCCTGTTTTCTGCTGTTTTTCTATTTCAGGTTTCCCCCATATTAAAAGTGCTCCAAAAATTCCAGGAAAAATATAGGAAACATCAGCGTACATGAAGCTTCGCGAAGAACCAAAGATGGGCCGGAGGGGAGCTAGGGGAAGCCCAGGCGGCCACCTGGCGCGGCCCCACCCCTGGTCGCGCCAGGGGGGCGCCTGGGGCCCCTGCTCCGCCTCTGGCTGCCCCCCTTCGCATATATATCCCTCTCGTCCCGAAACCCTCGAGGACAGAACCCTTTTTTGCGATCTCGCCTCTGTTCCGCCGCCGCAGCGCTTCCAAGATCGGGAGCATCAGGAGAACTCTTCCCGGAACCCTGCCGGAGGGGAGAACCACCACCGGGAGCTTCTCCACCACCATGGACGCTTCCCGGATGAGTCGTGAGTAGTCCACCTTGGACCATGGGTCCATGATCAGTAGCTATGTGATGTTCTCCTCTCCTCTTTGCTCTTCATGGTTTAGACCTCGTGAGCTGCCCTACATGATCGAGGCACATATGTAATCTTTCTGTTGTTGCTTCGCTGAGTTTGCTGGGATCAGATGGATTGTGAGACTATGTTCAGATTGTGTTTGAGTAATATATTTGATTCACCTCTTTTATATCTTTGTTCTTGAGTAATTCTTGCATGTTCTCCGTTGCTGTTTATTGCTTTGGCCAAGTAGTAGGTAGTAACTCCAAGAGGGAGCGTTATGCTTGATTGTGGGTTCATGCCCCCTGATGACTAGCTTGAGTGACAGAAACATGAGTCTAGGGGATGTGTTGTTGCCACAAGGGAGAAAACAACGGTGCTTGTACTTGCGGGTGCAAGGATTGTTTACTTTACGCAAAGTTCTTTTAATGCAGTTGTCTGTTGCTTTGAGTTTACACTTTGGGTGGGATTCGCAACTTAATACCAGCGAGATGTTCTGGATAGATATCTCAAGGTGGATGATTAGTAGTAGATGCAGATGGATTTCGGTCTACTTGCCTTGGCGTACCGCCCATGCTTTTGAGCCTCTACCTTTCTTTGCAGCATAGTTAGCATTGGTTTGCGCACATAATCCTGTCAATTGCCCAGCTGTAATTTGTTTACCTCGCTTTGCTGTTTTATCGTCTTTTGGGAGAGAGACATCACTAGTGAACATCATGGGACCCCGGTCCATATTACCACCGCTGATCACACCTTCTATTTACTTCCTGTTTTTATTTCCTAGTTGTAGTCATAGCTATCATTATTATCTCTTGTGTTTGATCCTTTGTAAACAACAAGGCCGGAGGGATTGACAACCTCTCTATACTCGTTGGGAGCAAAGTTATCTGTATCTGTGTGCAGGTCCCGTCAACCGCTAAGTTTCTGGCGCCGTTGACACCTACTTGTCGACCCTCGGAGTCTCACGGGATTCGATCCTTGGTATCTTTGCCAAGGGAAATTTGCCGCTACGCTACATCTCAACCTTCCACTTGGGGTAACCAACGAGGGGCGAGAAGCCATCAGCCTGTACTGGTACTTGTCGGGCTCGATGGCCGCAACTTGGGGGGTGGACGATTGGCGGGCCATCGCGTGCTTCACCCACCGCTGGAGCCACGATCGACCGGATTGCTTGCGACGGCGACTAGCGGGGACGACAGACGATGAAGGAGCCGACCGATACTGAGTCTACGGCTGCCGGAGAAGGACGCCGCATGCACTAGCGCGAAAGTGCGCTGCTCCGCGGACGGGCAGTGCCTCGACATCGACGGGAGCCTCCTGGAGCCAAGCAGAGTCATCGGCGACGAAGACGAGCGCGCCGAGTCGGATCTCGCGGCCCAACGTCAGACCGTCGCCAGAAAGTATGATGATGGAGATCGGGGAAAAACTTGCAACCTCACCGGAAGTCGCTAAGACACCTGCCCCAAGGTGGGCGCCAACTGTCGTGGTTCTAAGTCTGACAGTAAGAATAGAGGGTACGTAGGAGGAGGCAAGATCCTAGCTACGGTGAGATTGTACACAAGGTGTTTACGAGTTCAGGCCCTTCTCGGAAGAAGTAACCGCCCTACGTCTCGGTGCCCGGAGGCGGTCGACTGGAATATGTATATCTGTGTGTGTTACAGGGGGTGCGAACCCTTGTACCGGAGGAGGGGGTGGCTTATATAGAGTGTGCCAGGACCCCAGCCGCCCCACGTTACAGAGGGTTCAATGTACATAAAGGCAGGACGTTATCGATAACGCCTGTAATAAATGACAATAAACACTATCATTACTGCGGGGTGAATGCCCGACCGTTGTTGGTCTTATGAGACCTTTGACATTCATGAGTCGAGTGGTTTCTTGCACGGTCAAGTGGCTTCATCCTTCCGAGTGGAGTTGAGTTATCCGAGTGAGGTAAGCTGTCAAGTGAACTGCTCTCATAGGCCACATCAGTCAGCAGCTTATGTCATCATCGAGAAGTCTTTGAGCTTCTAGGGCCGTGACCTTAGGTAGGGTACCCATGTCAGGCCCGTGACCCTACCCTAGGTCTGTGGTATCATCAGCCGTCGTCGGCTTTCGAGCCTGTTTGCCTCCGGTAGGTGCAGCGGGAGGGGGGCGTGCCGTTGTTAGAGAGGTGGTGGCCACCCCGGTGACCATTGGAACGGTTGGAAGAGGAGCTTGGACGCGGTGGGTCTTCTTCATACGCAAACTCTTCTTCGGCAGTGGCGGCGGCGCGTGGGTGCTTTCCGGCAGCGAAAAGTCGGCGTCGATGGCTGGCGGGGTGAGGGAAGGGGTCGGGCTACCCATTCCGGCCGGCCCAGCGGTCATCAATGGTGGCGGCGGGGCGTGGCGGCTGCGTCAGTGGGAGACTGTGCGGCGCGGGAGGGGCGAGAGGGAGAGGCGCCAGTTTTACTCGGCGCAGACGGGATGTTGTAAATTTATGGAAATTTCAAGGGAAATAGGGAGGTGGAGTAAAAAAATTACTCCACTAAACCGGATAAAGGATCGGCTAGGTGCGCCGTAAGGGAGTAAACCTGAAATTTTACTCCCTTATGGTATTTTAAAGGATCGGTTAGAAATGCCCTTACTATCAATAATCCTACACTTACGGGATGTATCTTATGGATTAGCCTTACGGAGCGACGTGTTAGTTGCGGGCTGGTGAAAATCTTTCCGCCTCCCGTGATTTCATGGCAGGAATTGCTCCACCTCGCCCCACGTCAGTCTGTAACAACGATTCCGTAGAAATCAGTCTGTAGGCGTAGCATTGTCGCCTTACTATCTACCCTCAAGCTCAACCACTATGAGCAAGGTTGAGATTGACTCTAAAACGTTCAAAAATCTGCATCATTTGAGAACTTGGCGAGGACGTCAGCGACCTTTTATGTTGATGTCACAATACAGCCCCAAGTGCGACCTTCTCCCAAACAAAGTGGAAATTCCGCTCAAATGTGTTTAGTGCGTGCATGAAATACTGGGTTGGCAGTTAAGAACGTTGCGCGCAAATTATCGCACCATAGAGCTAGAGGACTTAACCGGTGGACATAAAGTTCTTGACTGGAGCTCCCCCTCCTCACCATCATCCGCGACGAGATCCCATTGCCACCACAAAAATTACCAACTTTTTCTTGCGCATTGGTCAGGGGTGGCTTCAGCTCGGCATGTCGACCTCACTGGTGTCTAGTTTGAGAAGGCCATACCACTGGTCTCTTCCACCGCCCTAACAGGTCGTGCATGCCTCGGTTCTCCGTTACTCGCATGTGCAAGGTACAATGCCTAGCGCCCAGAGAATGAATCAGCCCTATCTCTCAGTTTCCACACTGTGGTGTGTACCATGTACTCCCTCCGTCCGAAAATACTTGTCATCAAAATGGATAAAAAGAGATGTATCTTGAACTAAAATACATCTAGATACATCTCCTTTTATTTATTTTGATGACAAGTATTTCCGGATGGAGGGAGTATATGTTGTTTATCCCGATATCATCATATTAATATTCTTGTTACCATGTTGTTTCAATGTTTTTATTCTCAGCAATTAATTACCAATAGGTTGCACATCGGTAGGATTGGTGTAGTTATACAGCAGATTCCATTGTTGTGACGAAAATCAGAGTTTATCATACTTCTGACAACAAAGTTGAGTTAGAGCTCGTGGTTGGAAGCATTCTGATCACGAACTTAGTTTCATATTGATGGAAATAGAACCAGGGGGCTTAAGGCTTCGAGAGTTATAAAACAGTGAAAGCTGTAAAAAAAAACTGTTGTAAATAAAAAATATATGAATAACTACTGTAATTCAGTTGATTCTGCCTATTTATTCCTGCATCAATCACCGGAGCCAATATATGATAGATCAGTCATCCAAAACTGGTTGTCTTGTATGATTTAGACACTGATTGGAAAATTTTGTAAAATTAGGAAACCTCAGTACAGTGTTTTACACATTGTAATGTCACAGAGATAGGGCTCCTGATGTCAAAGTTGATTAATTATTTTGTGCATGAAGGCAGGGAAAAAGAAACAGCATAAGGCGAATGTATCAGGAACGGCTAACAATATGGGAGCAAGGAAAACCCAGTCTACAAAGACAACGACCAAGGCAAGAAATCCTGCTTAGTTGCTGAGAAACTGGGATATATATACTCACGAGCAGAGACGACTCGCAATATCTTGTAACTCATTGTAGTTTGCTTCCAGAATAGCTATTGATGAAGAATTATATGATATGCAAATAATACTTTGAAAGGAAAACCGGACCAAGCAGAAATAGCATGAACAATTATCTCCATATATATTATGGTTTTGGTAGGATCCCCATCCCATGTGTTGGAAAAACACTGGTAGTTTTCCAATTTATAAAAATGTAAAAAGAACACTTCTGGACTTTTAAGAGAAACAGACTTTATTCTACCTACGCAAGAAATTGCACACTGCCGTTACAGTGTCCTGAAATATAACATTCATGAATCATGTGCGAGGTAAAACAAGGAAATAAGAATATGTGTTACTAAGTTTGACAACCACCTAGGCCCCCGCGTCGCTCCCCACGAGCTGCACGGGCGGCGACCCAAGCCACCGCCGACAGCACTTCCTCTGGCGTCTCCCTCCCTTGCCGCCGCCGGGATGCGCCGCCGGACAAAGCCCGTGTGGCAGCGGCGGCGGCGGGGCTTCTTCTCCACGAGGCGGGCGGCTCGTGGCTGGCTCATGCGGCGCCGGGGCGTGGTCGTCGCGAGCTCGGCGGCGGCGGCCTGAGGCCCCTCTCCTTCGGCGGGGCGGCGGATCCGGGGCCCTCACGCCCGGATCTGGTGATGTGCGGGCGGGGCCGGCCTGCTACGGCGACCCACCGTGGAGTGGTGCGCGTGCTGCGGCCGATCTGATCTGGCGCGGGCGTGGGCCGGTGGTGCTCTGGCTCGGAGGTGTGGCCAGGCGGGAGGCGAAGCTTGAGGTGCGGGTGCGGCCGGATCGCGGTCGTCGTGCGGGGAGGTGCGGCACGAGGTGCGCGTCGGCTTGGTTCTGCCGTCGTGAGGATGTGCAACGGCGCGGGCGGTGGCTGCTGCTCGGGTAGTGCGACTGCCCGGGGTGGAGGCAGCGCAGTCTTGTGGTGCTGGGCACGAATCTGCTGCTCGGACGTCACTGAGGGTGAGGGTGGTCAGATCCGGCTGAATTTGACACTGGTGGCTCGATGGAGGGCTTGCTGATGCTTGATGTGCGGGGCTCCGAGGTTGACCCGGGCGAAAGCTTGTCTCCGGCGTGTCCGGAGCCGGCGATGGTGACGCTTCCAAGCGTCGTTTCCTTCTTGTTGGCATCGTCGAGGTACTCCCAGCTCCAATCTTCGCAGCTTCGGGGGAAACCTTAGATCCATGGGATCGGACGATGATGGTGCTCTAGCATCGTATCCCCTCTTGGGGGCTTCGTCTTTGGAGCTAGGCATCATCAAGCGGGACCGTTGGAAGTTGGTGGGTGTTGGCGTCAAGGCTTTTGTGGCAACGATGATGGGTGTGTGCGATGTCGTAGACGCGGCAATGGTTGCGATAGTCGGCTCTTCTCCGGCGTGTCCGTGGGATTACCTCGGGTTGTTTTGTTGTGGTGAAGTCGGAGCTGCGGCGGCGAGGCCCCTATGGCGACGATGACAGGCAACAGGTGGTCTGTTCGGTAGTCTTCAGCGGCGCCAGCCTTGCATAGTTCTCCTTCGGAGCTATCATTCAGAGTCGGAGTTGTGCTGCCCTTGACGCGGGTGGCTGAGTTTGGTGCGGGACTTCTTGTGTTTCATATAGCCTTACGATGTGGGTGGGATCAACATCTGTCCTCGGAGAAGTCGGAGTCGCATGCTCAGAGATTCGGGAGGGCGTTGACGCCTGTTGGGGAGAAGTGATGACGATGACACCGGTGTGTGATGTTGACGAGACCCTTTTTGTGAGATGTGTATGGTATTATGAGTGTGCCGCTCAGCGGTTTGTGACGGTTTTCGCCCGGTTTTCCGTTTATTAACCGGGCAACTCTCTTCTGCTTTATTAATGAGATGAGGCAAAACGTTTGCCTCCGTTTCAAAAAAAAAAAAAAAGAATATGTGTTACTAGCGAATGCACATAACAGAAATACTAATCAATTGCATCATTGCGTCAACGGGGACCAAGGGTGCAACGGCAATACAAAGTAACAGTATATGGTTTACTTTTCACAATAATTAACTGGCAGAAAAATATTCAGATGTTTCTGATGCAAAAGGACCCGTCTTCAATACAAGCATGAAGCGCTGATTGAAACTAGCAAAATTTTGGCGCAACTATGTACTGCTGACTGAAACTAGAATAAACTACTCCCTCGTTCCTAAATATAAGTCTTTTTAGAGATTCCAATATAAGACTACATATGGAGTAGAATGAGTGGATCTACACTCTAAACTACGCCTATATACATTTGTATGTAGTTCATATTGAAATCTCTAAAAAGACTTATATTTAAGGAACAGATGGAGAAGATTGCATCCATGCTCCACTCTTTCAGACCAAAGATAACACAACCGTCAGGTATCAACCAAATTTCGAACGAATCAATCAGTAGGATAGGCCATTGACAGATCACAGATGTACTTCTGAAAGAGCATCTACCCGTCTAAAACACAACGGCTGAAAGGGTCGGCAATGGACAAGTCCTGGGTATCCAAATAAGTATCCCAACAAGAAGAACCACCTCTGAATTTCAATAGAGTGTCTGGTGAAGCTCTTGTTTCCACTTCTAGCAGCCTGAGTTGATCACTCATCCATTTATTGTCGATGTCAATTTTCTTACACACTTCAAATTTGATTTCCTTTACCACTTTTGCATTCAACACAAAGAACTTGGCAAAGCCAACATCTTCCTCACCACCTTTGTAATTCTTCAACACCAATACTTTGAGATGGTTCTCAAGGCATTTGATTGGATCTAGTTGGTCATACTGACACACATTTTTTATCTCTGCCTTTACATATTCGTCCCACTGGGAATGGACATAACAAACATTTGTTAAAGTAATTGTAAACTAGAGTTTATTAGATGAGAATCAAATACTCATTATGAGATTTATGGCAAAGAAAGATGAATACTCACAATAACATATAGCTTTTCCAAGCAGGGGAAGCATCTAAGGATGTCAAGAACTGCATTCAAAGCAGGGCCAGAAAACATGAGAGCCAAAACCTTTACTGTGGGTATTGAATTTTCCGAGATGGATGGGATCAGTCCCTGAAGAAAATAATGGAGTTTTAAAAAACTACTCGAGGTGAGAATTCCATGTAAGAGCCTAGAGACTGATGCAGCTGTTACCTGGAAGACTATATTGGCAATTTCAATTTCTGAGATGCAGGGAGACAAAAGGCCCAAAACCTCCAATTTAGGTGCCTTAACAACCCGGATAATCTCACTACCTGAGCCTGGCGAACTTAACAGCAACCTTTCAAGGCGAGGGGCCTCCATAATGAGCAATTCTCCTTTGCCTTCAAACAAACAAGAGATGACGATGATCCTGAGAGTTGGCGAACAAATGCGGAGGCAACCAACATCACGAATCTCCGACAGGTATAAGTTCGCCAGGACATGGCAGCCAGAGAGTAACCCAGAGAAGACATCCTCAGAGATGGAAATGCGCCATAGGTGGAGCTGCCTGAGCAGGGGGAAATTCAGCAAAGGTGCGACCTCCTTTGGGAAATCGCAGGAGCCAATCCTGGCCAGGTGGAGGGTTGATGCCAGGCGGAGCACTGACGGTGGCAGCGGATAGCGCTTCTCCTTCTCGGTTTGTCCATACGTATGTTCCAAGAGGGAGAATGTGATATCGAGCTCCTGGAGGTTGTCGATGCCTCGGGAGTGGAACCAGCGCTCGATCTGAGCAGCATCCTCGGCGAACCTTTTTTTCGCTTTGTGGAGGCGGATGAAGTTGAAAGCGAAGCGGCGGGCCGGACCAGGGTGATCACAGAGGATCCTGGAGACGACAGAGAAGCGCTTGAACTCGTTCGAGCAGAGGTGGTAGGAAGCGTCCAGGTTGAGAGGCGCTGAGCGCCAGAGAGGGCGCCATCGGCGAGCGATGGCCTGCGTGCGGGCGCCGTCTTTGGTGGGGAGAAGGGAGATGATGGTGCCAAGGACGTCATCGGGGAGTTTGCTGATGAGATCGCCATGGCTGATGAGATCCCCGTCGCTGACGAGCTTATCCTCGCGGATCCGCTTCCGTGGCCTGCGCCTGGCGGTTCCGGCGGACGCGCGCCTCTTGGGTGCGGGCGCCGCGGCCGGAGCCTCCGCCACCTTCTTCTTGGCCGCGGGACTCGCCGCCACCGTCCTCTTCATGTCCGGTCGCTGGAGAGATGGAGATCCCAGGATTTCTACCATTTAGACAATCGTACAACAGGACCACACAAAGTCTATCGAAAACAGGAGGGGGGAGGGGGAAGCTTGCCTTACCAGCAATGGAGGGCGGCGGATCGGGGATGGGGCCGTCGTGAGGAGTTCAATATGGCTTTGGACACATTGAAAGACTCACTGACGACCGAGGTCAAAGACATGTTCACAGAATTTTTTGAGGGTCTTAAATTACCCACCGCATCATTGAAAGTGGTTCGTCCCACTAATAACGTGTCAGATGCTATTCCCGATAAGGGAGAAGCTAATAGTGAGCAAGTTTCGGTCACTAAGAATGGGAGTGGCATCTTTGCTCACTCCACACCTCCCAACAATTATGGAGGACCCGTTCCCACCCCGCATCTAAATTCGGTTGGTCCTCCTCCTAAGTTTGTGAAAAATGCTAATTTTTTTACTTGGACGTTTCGTTTTAAACGTCATTTATACCATTGTTCTAATAATAGTTGGAGAATCATTGAGCAAGGTTTCTATCCGCATGATCCTTACAACTTAACTCCAAGAGAAGGTGCGGGTCATCAATTCAACGAGTCCGTTCTTTGCATTCTTCAAGAAGCTATCCCTTCCGAAAATATTGCACATCTTCGACCCTTCTCCGTAGCCAAGGAAGCATGGAAGCATGTTGGCTCCTTGTACAAGGGGAGCGCAAGCATTCAACGCTCAAACTATGAAGTTGTGCAAGATGAAGCCGATGAGTTTGCCATGATCGAAGATGAAGATCCTCATGAACTTTATCGGAGATTAACCACTCTTGCGGTCTCACTTTGAGATTATGGGAGTAAGGATACAGATGACAATTGGATCAAGCGCAAGTTTCTCAAGGCCATGATGCCTTACCACAAGGACATGTCCTTCATCATCCGTCAAAGACCGGACTTCCACACTTTTTCCTCAAGTGAAGTGTTGGATGAGTTCGTTGCCATGAGGATCTTGGACAAGACCGCCGACAATGCGGTGTTGTGAGCTCAACGATCAAAGAAGCCCAACCTTGCATTGAAGGCCAAGGCTTGTGTGGAAGAAGAGGATGAAGAGGATGAAGATGAGTGTTGCCCAGAAGACACCAAATATGCCTATCATGAGCACATGGCTCTAGCATCACGACAATTTTGGGGCAACAAGAAGAATTCAAGGCCCAACTTCAACAAGAACAATTCAAGTGGCTTTAAGGGCAAGCAACGAGTGAGGACGTGCTACAATTGTGGCAATGTGAGTCACTTTGTTGTAGATTGCCCATATGAGAAAAGAGAAGAAAATGGAGGCAAGCTTATCTGAAAAGACAAGGCCAAATCTTATCCCAACAAGAACAATTTCACCAAGAAGACTCCTCCGAAAGGTCTGGTGGCCCAAGAAAAATATGATGAGGATGACAATGATGAAGGAAATATGCCCTAGAGGCAATAATAAAGATGTTATTTGTATTTCCTTATATCATGATAAATGTCTTTTATTCATGCTAGAATTGTATTAACCGGAAACTTAGTACATGTGTGGATACATAGACAAAACAGTATGTCCCTAGTATGCCTCTACTAGACTAGCTCATTGATCAAAGATGGTTATGTTTCCTAGCCATAGACATGAGTTGTCATTTGATCAACGGGATCACATCATTAGGAGAATGATGTGATGGACAAGACCCATCCGTTAGCATAGCACTATGATCGTTTAGTTTAACTGCTATTGCTTTCTTCATGACTTATACATGTTCCTATGACTATGAGATTATGCAACTCCCGAATACCGTAGGAACACCTTGTGTGCTATCAAACGTCACAACGTAACTGGGTGATCATAAAGATGCTCTACAGGTGTCTCCGAAAGTATTCGTGATGTTGGCATAGATCAAGATTAGGATTTGTCACTCCGAGTGTCGGAGAGGTATCTCTGGGCCCTCTCGGTAACACACATCATAATAAGCCTTGCAAGCAAAAGACTAATGAGTTAGTCACGAGATGATGTGTTACAGAACGAGTAAAGAGACTTGCCGGTAACGAGATTGAACTAGGTATAGAGATACCGACGATCGAATCTCGGGCAAGTAACATACCGTTTGACAAAAGGAACAACGTATGTTGTTATGCGGTTCTGACCGATAAAAGATCTTCGTAGAATATGTAGGAGCCAATATGAACATCCAGGTTCCGCCATTGGTTATTGATCAGAGATGAGTCTCGGTCATGTCTACATAGTTCTCGAACCCGTAGGGTCCGCACGCTTAACGTTTGATGACGATCGGTATTATGAGTTTTTTGAGTATTGATGTACCGAAGGTAGTTCAGAGTCCCGGATGAGATCACGGACATGACGAGGAGTCTCGGAATGTTCGAGACATAAAGATTGATATATTGGACGGCTATATTCGGACACCGGAAGTATACCGGAAAAGTTTCGGATTTATCGGGAATGCCGGAGGGGGTTACCGGAACCCCCTACGAGAGGGGATGGTCCATAGTGGGCCTAAAGGGTGAGAGAGAGGCAGCCCATAGGGCTGGCCGGCGCCCCCACCTAGGAATCCTAGTTGGACTAGGATTGGGGGGGCGCCACCTCCCCTATTCCTTTCCCCCTTCTTCCTTTCGGTGAATCCTACTAGGAATAGGATTGCAATCCTATTCCTAGTAGGACTCCCTCCCTAGCCGCACCAGGAGAGGTTGGCCGGCCTCCCTCCCCTGCTCCTTTATATACGGGGGCAGGGGGGCACCCAAAGACACACAATTTGAATTGTTTTAGCCGTGTGCGGTGCCCCCCTCCACAGAATCACACCTCGGTCGTACCGTCGCGGAGCTTAGGCGAAGCCCTGCGCCGGTGAACACATCATATCCGTCACCACGCCGTCGTGCTGACGAAACTCTCCCGTGAAGCTCAACTGGATCAAGAGCTCGTGGGACGTCATCAAGCTGAACGTGTGCTGAACGCGGAGGTGCCGTACGTTCGGTGCTTGATCGGTTGGATCGCGAAGAAGTTCGACAACATCAACCGCGTCACTTGACGCTTCCGCTCCCGGTCTACGAGGGTACGTAGACACACTCTCCCCTCTCGTTGCTATGCATCTGGTAGATAGATCTTGCGTGATCGTAGGAAATTTTTAAAATACTACGTTCCCCAACAGTGGCATCATGAGCCAGGTCTATGCGTAGATGATATGCACGAGTAGAACACAATGAGATTGTGGACGATACTAGTCATACTGCTTACCAGCATGTCATACTTTGCTTCGGCGGTATTGTGAGATGAAGCAGCCCGGACCGACATTACGCGTACGCTTACGCGAGACTGGTTTCACCGTTACGAGCACTCGTTGCTTAAAGGTGACTGGCGGGTGTCTGTCTCTCTCACTTTAGCTGAATCAAGTGTGGCTACGCCCGGTCCTTGTGAAGGTTAAAACAGCACATACTTGACGAAACATCGTTGTGGTTTTGTATGCGTAGGTAAGATCGGTTCTTGCTAAGCCCGTAGCAGCCACGTAAAACTTGCAACAAACAAAGTAGAGGACGTCTAACTTGTTTTTGCAGGGCATGTTGTGATGTGATATGGTCAAGACATGATGAGTTATACGGTTTTGTATGAGATGATCATGTTTTGTAAAGTTATCGGCAACTGGCAGGAGCCATATGGTTGTCGCTTTATTGTATGAAATGCAATCGCCATGTAATTGCTTTACTTTATCACTAAGCGGTAGCGATAGTCGTAGAAGCAATAGTTGGCGAGACGACAACGATGCTACGATGAAGATCAAGGTGTCAAGCCGGTGACGAAGGTGATCATGACGGTGCTTTGAAGATGGAGATCAAAAAGCACAAGATGATGATGGCCATATCATGTCACATATTTTGATTGCATGTGATGTTTATCTTATTATGCTTCTTATTTTGCTTAGAACGACGGTAGCATTATCAGATGATCCCTTACTAAATTTCAAGGTATAAGTGTTCTCCCTGAGTATGCACCGTTGCGAAAGTTCGTCGTGCCGAGACACCACGTGATGATCGGGTGTGATAAGCTCTACGTTCAAATACAACGGGTGTAAGCCAGTTTTGCACACGCAGAATACTCGGGTTAAACTTGACGAGCCTAGCATATACAGATATGGCCTCGGAACACTGGAGACCGAAAGGTCGAGCGTGAATCATATAGTAGATATGATCAACATAAGATGTTCACCATTGAAAACTACTCCATCTCACGTGATGATCGGACATGGTTTAGTTGATTTGGATCACGTGATCATTTAGATGACCGGAGGGATGTCTATCTAAGTGGGAGTTCTTAAGTAATATGATTAATTGAACTTTAATTTATCATGAACTTAGTCCTGGTAGTATTAGCATATCTATGTTGTAGATCAATAGCTCGCGATGTTGCTCCCCGTTTTTTTTTCATATGTTCCTAGAGAAAACCAAGTTGAAAGATGTTAGTAGCAATGATGCGGAATTGTTCCGTGATCTGAGGATTATCCTCATTGCTGCACAGAAGAATTATGTCCTTGATGCACCGCTAGGTGACAGACCTATTGCAGGAGCATATGTAGACGTTATGAACGTTTCTGACAAATGCTCGATATGATGACTACTTGATAGTTTAAGTGCACCATGCTTTACGGCTTAGAACCGGGACTTCAAAAACGTTTTGAACGCCATGGAGAATATAAGATGTTCCAAGAGTTGAAATTAGTATTTCATACTCATGCCCGTGTCGAGAGGTATAAGACCTCTGACAGTACTTTGCCTACAAGATGGAGGAGAATAGCTCAACCAGTGAGCATGTGCTCAGATTGTCTGGGTACTACAATTACTTTAATCAAGTGGGAGTTAATCTTCCAGATAAGATAGTAATTGACAAAGTTCTCTAGTCACTATCACCAAGTTAGTAGAACTTCGTGATGAACTATAATATGCAAGGGATGACGAAAGGAATTCCCAGCTCTTCGCGATACTGAAGTAGGCGAAGGTAGAAATCATGAAAAAGCATCAACTGTTGATGGTTAACAAGACCACTTGTTTCAAGTAAAGGGCAAAGGGATAGAAGGGGAACTTCAAGAAGAATGACAAGCAAGTTGTCACTCCCGTGAAGAAACCCAAAGCTAAACTCAAGCCTGAAACAAGTGCTTATACTGCAAAGGGAATGGTCACTAAAAGTGGAACTGCCCTAGATACTTGGCGGATAAGGAGGATGGCAAAGTGAACAAAGGTATATTTGATATACAGATTATTAATGTGTATTTTACTAGTGTTCATAGCAACCCCTCGGTATTTGATATTGGTTCAGTTGCTAAAGAGTAGTAACTCGAAGTGGGAGTTGCATAATGAACATAAACTAGTTAAAGGATGAAGTGACGATGTATATTGGAAGCAGTTCCAAGATTGATATGATCATCATCGCACACTCCCTATACTTTCGGGATTAGTGTTGAACCTAAATAACTGTTATTTGGTGTTTGTGTTGAGCATGAATGTGATTTGATCATGTTTATTGCAATACGGTTATTCATGTAAGTTAGAGAATAATTGTTGTTCTGTTTACATGAATAAAACCTTCTATGGTCATACACCCAATGAAAATAGTTTGTTGGATCTCGATCGTGTGATACACATATTCATAATATTGAAGCCAAAAGATGCAAGGTTAATAATGATAGTGCAACTTATTTGTGGCACTGCCGTTTAGGTCATATTGGTGTAAAACGCATGAAGAAACTCCATAAAGATGGACTTTTGGAATCACTTGATTATGAATCACTTGGTGCTTGCGAACCATGCCTCATGGGCAAGATGACTAAAACTCCGTTCTCCGGAACTATGGAGCGAGCAACAGATTTGTTGGAAATCATACATACTGATGTATGTGGACCAATGAGTGTTGAAGCACGCGGCGGGTATCGTTATTTTCTGACCTTCACTGATGATTTAAGCAGATATGGGTATATCTACTTAATGAAACACTAGTCTGAAACATTTGAAAAGTTCAAAGAATTTCAGAGTGAAGTATAGAGAATCATCGTAACAAGAAAATAAAGCTTCTACGATCTGATCGTGGAGGAGAATATTTGAGTTACGAGTTTGGTCTTCATTTGAAACAATGTGGAATAGTTTCACAACTCACGCCACCCGGAACACCACAGCATAATGGTATGTCCGAACGTCGTAACCGTACTTTATTGGATATGGTGCGATCTATGATGTCTCTTACCAATTTACCACTATCGTTTTGGGTCATGCATTAGAGACAGCTGCATTCACGTTAAATAAGGGCCTCATCTGAATCCGTTGAGACAACGCCTTAAGAACTGTGGTTAGGCAAGAAACCAAAGTTGTTGTTTCTTAAAGTTTGGGACTGCGATGCTTATGTGAAAAGTTTCAACATGATAAGCTCGAACCCAAACCGGAGAAGTAAATCTTCATAGGATACCCAAAAGAGACTGTTGGGTACACCTTCTATCACAAATCCGAAGGCAAAATATTCGTTGCTAAGAACGGATCCTTTCTAGAAAAAGAGTTTCTCTCGAAAGAAGTGAGTGGGAGGAAAGTAGAACTTGATGAGGTAATTGTACCTTCTCCCATATTGGAAAGTAGTACATCACAGGAAATTGTTCCAGTGATTCCTACACCAATTAGTGAGGAAGTGGATGATAATAATCATGAAACTTCGGATCAAGTTTCTGCTGAACGTCGTAGATCAACCAGAGTACGTTCCGCACCAGAGTGGTACGGCAACCCAGTTCTGGAAATCATGTTACTAGACCATGATGAACCTACGAACTATGAGGAAGCGATGATGAGCCCAGATTCCAAAAAATGGCTTGAGCCATGAAATCTGAGATGGGATCCATATATGAAAACAAAGTATGGACTTTGGTTGACTTGCCCGATGATCGGCAAGCCATCAAAAATAAATGGATCTTCAAGAGGAAGACCGACGCAGACGGTAATATTACTGTTTACAAAGCTCGACTTGTTGCGAAAGGTTTTCGACAAGTTCAAGGAGTTGACTACGATGAGACTTTCTCACCTGTAGCGATGCTTAAGTCTGTCCGAATCATGTTAGCAATTGCCGCATTTTATGATTATGAAATCTGGCAAATGGATGTCAAAACTGCATTCCTAAATGGATATCTCAAAGAAGAGTTGTATATGATGCAACCAGAAGGTTTTGTCGATCCAAAAGGTGCCAACAAAGTATGCAAGCTCCAGCGATCCATCTATGGACTGGTGCAAGCATCTCGGAGTTGGAATATACGCTTTGATGAGGTGATCAAAGCATATGGTTTTATACAGACTTTTGGAGAAGCCTGTATTTACAAGAAAGTGAGTGGGAGCTCTGTAGCATTTCTAATATTATATGTAGATGACATATTGTTGATTAGAAATGATATAGAATTTCTGGATAGCATAAAAGGATACTTGAATAAAAGTTTTTCAATGAAAGACCTCGGTGAAGCTGCTTACATATTGAGCATCAAGAATCTATATAGATAGATCAAGACGCTTGATAAGACTTTCGATGAGTACATACCTTGATAAGATTTTGAAGTAGTTCAAAATGGATCAGTCAAAGAAGAAGTTCTTGCCTGATTTGTAAGGTGTGAAGTTGAGTAAGACTCAAAGCCAGACCACGGCAGAAAAATATAGAGAGAATGAAAGTCATTCCCTATGCCTCAGCCATAGGTTCTATAAAGTATGCCATGCTGTGTACAAAACACGTTGTGTACCTTGCCAAGAGTTTGACAGGGAGGTATAATAGTGATCCAGGAGTAGATCACTGTACAGCGGTCAAAATTATCCTTAGTGATTGGATGGCTAAGGAAATATTTCTCGATTATGGAGGTGATAAAGAGTTCGTCGTAAAGGGTTACGCCGATGCAAACTTTGACACTAAATCCAGATGACTCTAAGTATCAATCTGGATGCATATTGAAAGTGGGAGCAATTAGCTAGAGTAGCTCCATGCAGAGCATTGTAGACATAGAAATTTGCGAAATACATAGGGATCTGTATATGACAGACCCGTTGACTAAACTTCTCTCACAAGCAAAACATGATCACACCTTATTACTCTTGGGTATTAATCACATAGCAATGTGAACTAGATTATTGACTGTAGTAAACCCTTTGGGTGTTGGTCACATGGCGATGTGAACTATGGGTGTTATTCACATAAACGATGTGAACTATCGGTATTAAATCACATGGCGATGTGAGCTAGATTATTGACTCTAGTTCAAGTGGGAGACTGAAGGAAATATGCCCTAGAGGCAATAATAAAGATGTTATTTGTATTTCCTTATATCATGATAAATGTCTTTTATTCATGCTAGAATTGTATTAACCGGAAACTTAGTACATGTGTGGATACATAGACAAAACAGTATGTCCCTAGTATGCCTCTACTAGACTAGCTCATTGATCAAAGATGGTTATGTTTCCTAGCCATAGACATGAGTTGTCATTTGATCAACGGGATCACATCATTAGGAGAATGATGTGATGGACAAGACCCATCCGTTAGCATAGCACTATGATCGTTTAGTTTAACTGCTATTGCTTTCTTCATGACTTATACATGTTCCTATGACTATGAGATTATGCAACTCCCGAATACCGTAGGAACACCTTGTGTGCTATCAAACGTCACAACATAACTGGGTGATCATAAAGATGCTCTACAGGTGTCTCCGAAAGTATTCGTGATGTTGGCATAGATCAAGATTAGGATTTGTCACTCCGAGTGTCGGAGAGGTATCTCTGGGCCCTCTCGGTAACACACATCATAATAAGCCTTGCAAGCAAAAGACTAATGAGTTAGTCACGAGATGATGTGTTACGGAACGAGTAAAGAGACTTGCCGGTAACGAGATTGAACTAGGTATAGAGATACCGACGATCGAATCTCGGGCAAGTAACATACCGTTTGACAAAAGGAACAACTTATGTTGTTATGCGGTTCTGACCGATAAAAGATCTTCGTAGAATATGTAGGAGCCAATATGAACATCCAGGTTCCGCTATTGGTTATTGACCAGAGATGAGTCTCGGTCATGTCTACATAGTTCTCGAACCCGTAGGGTCCGCACGCTTAACGTTTGATGACGATCGGTATTATGAGTTTTTTGAGTATTGATGTACCGAAGGTAGTTCGGAGTCCCGGATGAGATCACGGACATGACGAGGAGTCTCGGAATGTCCGAGACATAAAGATTGATATATTGGACGGCTATATTCGGACACCGGAAGTATACCGGAAAAGTTTCGGATTTATCGGGAATGCCGGAGGGGGTTACCGGAACCCCCTACGAGAGGGGATGGTCCATAGTGGGCCTAAAGGGTGAGAGAGAGGCAGCCCATAGGGCTGGCCGGCGCCCCCACCTAGGAATCCTAGTTGGACTAGGATTGGGGGGGGCGCCACCTCCCCTATTCCTTTCCCCCTTCTTCCTTTCGGTTAATCCTACTAGGAATAGGATTGCAATCCTATTCCTAGTAGGACTCCCTCCCTAGCCGCACCAGGAGAGGTTGGCCGGCCTCCCTCCCCTGCTCCTTTATATACGGGGGCAGGGGGGCACCCAAAGACACACAATTTGAATTGTTTTAGCCGTGTGCGGTGCCCCCCTCCACAGAATCACACCTCGGTCGTACCGTCGCGGAGCTTAGGCGAAGCCCTGCGCCGGTGAACACATCATATCCGTCACCACGCCGTCGTGCTGACGAAACTCTCCCGTGAAGCTCAACTGGATCAAGAGCTCATGGGACATCATCAAGCTGAACGTGTGCTGAACGCGGAGGTGCCGTACGTTCGGTGCTTGATCGGTTGGATCGCGAAGAAGTTCGACAACATCAACCGCGTCACTTGACGCTTCCGCTCCCGGTCTACGAGGGTACGTAGACACACTCTCCCCTCTCGTTGCTATGCATCTGGTAGATAGATCTTGCGTGATCGTAGGAAAATTTTAAAATACTACGTTCCCCAACAAATGATGTAGAAGATGACGAGATGGTTACAATGGCCACCGTTAATATAGCAACAACTCCACGGTCATCCCTTTTCTACTCACCAAATGAGAACATCACCGCCAAGTGCCTCATGGCTAAAGCCACTAACAAGCTAACCCCCAACATCAATTCTACCATCACTTCTAATCCTATATTGACGGATTTCATTGATGAGAGTGAGAGGGCGGAGGAGGAGGAGAATGAATTTAAGTTGTTTATGAGTAAGCTCAAAGGTAAACCCAAGAAGCACTTCGTTGCTCTCTTGGAACAACTTGGGGAAGCCAATGACATGATCCAGGCTCACGAGGAGACCATCTCCAAAATGGAGGGTCATAGTCGAGACTATGTCGATGAAATATCGGATCTCTCTAATGCTCTTGAGGAAGAGTGTGGTCTTCGTTTGGCTCTTGAGGAGTCACACAACGATGATCATGCTAAATTAAAGAAAGATCTTGATCATGCTTTAGTTGTCTCTCCCGTGCCCAATTACGAGAAGGCAAAACTTTTGGTTGACCATGCTAGACTCAAGGAGGAGTTTGATATAGTTGACAAGGCTCACAAGGTCTTGAAGAGTGTACATGCTAGCCTCAAAGAGTCTCATGATCAACTTCAAGTTTTGCTAACCAAGGAGAAAGCCACTTTTCCTCGCATGGTTTTAATTGATAATGCAAATGCTACTAACCCATGTTGCGAGCATGTGCATCTTGCTGAAGAGATTGCCAAGCTAAAGAAGCAACTTGAGAGAGGCCTTGTGTCTTGCATACAAGGCGAGAAGAACCTCAACGACCTTTTGAGCAATCAAAAGGAAGTTGTTGCCAAGGAGGGAATTGGGTTTCCACCCAGGCCCAAGAAGAAGAAGAATGACAAGACCAAGCAACCCCCTCCTCTCAACCAAACCTTTGTGAAGGAAGGAGAGGGTACTTCTAAGAAGAAGAAGAACAATGTGGAGGGTAGTGGAGTCAAGAAAAACACTGCCACTCCTTCCAACAAAGCCAGTGACTTTAACCCGTGTTATGTGTTATGCTGTGCTAGTGATGGACATGTTTTTCCTAAATTTGTTGGTTTTTCTTATGAGTACATTGAATGGTCTATTTGGGTTCTCAAGACCCTTGTTACTAACCTCAAAGGACCCGTTACAAAATGGGTACCTGAATCCAAGCATTGATCTCTTGTAGGAGTTTGCTTCCGGTGGGGGATCATGGTTGCTCGATAGTGGAGCCACAAATCATATGAACGGAAGCAAAGACTTGGTGGTGGACATGCACAAAGGTTCATCTATGGCCACCAATGTCGAATGGGGTGATGCTTCATCTTCGAAGGTATTGGGGCTTGGCAAGGTTGTCATTTCTCATGATCTCACGATCGAGAAAGTCATGCTTGTTGAGTCCCTTGCATACAATTTACTTTCCGTTCGTCAACTTGCACTCATGGGCTTTGCTACATTCTTTGATATTGATACCGTGACCCTCTTGTGGAGCAAGACTCTTAAAGTAGCTTTCGTTGGGCATGTCGAGAACGGTCTCTATGTGGTTAACTTCTCGGAGCGACCCACTAAGACCGGGACATGCCTAATGGCTAAAGTTGATGTGGGATGGCTTTGGCATCGCCGTTTAGCCCACATCAATATGAGATCTTTGCAAAGTCTTCTCAAGGGGGGCCATGTCCGTGGACTAACAAATGTTAGTTTTGCCAAAGATCGTGCTTGAAGTGCTTGTATCGAAGGAAAGCTACATGAGAAGGCTCACCCTCCCACGACTATCATCTACTCGACGAGACCTTTAGAGCTCCTTCACATGGACCTCTTTGGGCCTCCATCCTTTGATAGTATTGGGGGTAGAAAGTATTGCTTGGTGATTGTAGATGATTATTCAAGATACACTTGGGTATACTTCTTCAAGAGGAAGAGTGAGACCCAACAAACCATCATCAACTTTGCAAATGAAGCTCAACGTCAATATGATGCAAAGATCTTGATGATATGAAGTGACAACGACACAGAGTTCAAGAACTACACCTTGGATGAGTTCCTTAGTGATGAGGGGATCAAGCATCAATATGCCGCACCTTATACTCCTCAACAAAATGGTGTGGCGGAGAGAAAGAACCGGACTTTGATGGACGCGGCAAGGACCATGATGGCGGAGTTCAAGTCTCCGTACAACTTTTGGGCCGAAGCCATCAACACCGCTTGTCATGCATCCAATCGGCTCTATCTTCACAAGGGCTTGAACAAGACTCCATATGAGATTCTTACCGGTAACAAGCCCAACCTCAAGTACTTCCGGGTGTTCGGTTGTAAGTGTTTTATACTCAAGAAAGGTGTTCGTTTGTCTAAATTTGAAGTTAGAGGTCATGAGGGCATATTTGTTGGTTATGCTACAAACTCTCATGCTTATCGTGTCCTCAACAAGTCCAACGGACTCATTGAGGAGACGTGTAACGTGGAGTTTGATGAGAATAATGGCTCCCAAGTGGAGCAAAGTGGTACTTGTGATGTAGGTGATGAAATTCCTCCTCAAGCCATAAGAAGAATGGGTGTTGGTCATATCCTACCCATTGAGGAACCCCTTGTGGCCGAAGGAGAAGGACAATGTTCCACTCAAGTGGAACCATCACCAACCCAAGACCCACACGCTTCCGAAGAACAAAGTGAAGGCCCTCAACCCAATGAACAAGGCCAGGTGCAAGATCAACCGCAAGATGGTGTTGATCCACCAAGTGATTCACAAGGCCAAGTTCCCTCTCCCGAGCATGTTCAAGATCAAGAGCAAGCTCAAGATCAAGAACAAGCTCATGACGACACTCAAGATGATCAACTTATAGCTCCTCAACTAACACTTGAAGAGCAATTGGAGCGTCGTGCTGCCAAAGTTGCTTCCAGGCTCGCTTCTAGAGAGCACCAAATGGAGAATATCCTTGGAAGCATTACAAAGGGGGTAAGCACTCATAGAAAATTAGCAAACTATTGTGCTCATCATGCATTTGTCTCTTGTGTTGAACCCCAAAAGGTCTATGAGGCGCTCGAAGACCCCGGTTGGCTCAATGCCATGCATGAAGAACTCCATAACTTTGAGCGCAACAAGGTGTGGCGTTTGGTGCCAAGGCCGAAGGAGAACCATAATGTCATTGGAACCAAATGGATCTTTAAGAACAAGCAAGATGCTCACGGGATTGTCATTCACAACAAGGCTCGTTTGGTGGCTCAAGGCTACTCCCAAGTCGAGGGTATCGACTACGGTGAAACCTTTGCCCCCGTTGCTCGCCTTGAATCTATTCGTTTGTTGCTTGCCTATGCTTCTCATCATAACTTTAAATTGCAACAAATGGATGTGAAAAGTGCTTTTCTTAATGGTCCTCTTAATGAGTTGGTATATGTCAAACAACCCCCAGGGTTTGAGGATCCTAAGTTCCCCAATCACGTGTATCAACTCGATAAGGCGCTCTATGGCCTTAAACAAGCCCCACGTGTGTGGTATGAGCATCTTACCGAGTTGTTGCAAGATCGTGGGTTTGAAATTGGAAAAATCGACCCCACTCTTTTTACTAAGAAGGTCAAAGGGTAGTTGTTTGTATGCTAACTATATATTGATGATATTATCTTTGGTTCACCTAACATAGCTTTCAATTATGAGTTTGCCGCACTCATGACCGCGAAGTTTGAGATGTCCATGATGGGAGAGTTGAAGTTCTTCCTTGGGGTTTGAAATCAAACAAAGAAGAGAAGGAATCTTCATCAAACAAGCCAAATGCACTCAAGACATGCTCAAGAGGTTCAATCTAAGTGATGTCAAGCCGGCCACTACTCCAATGCCTACCAAGTGCCAACTTGACATTGATCCCAATGGTAAAGCGGTGGATCAAAAGGTATATCGTTCTATGATTGGATCCTTGCTTTATCTTTGTGCATCTAGATCGGATATCATGTTGAGTGTGGGAATTTGTGCACGGTTTCAAGCCTCACCTAAGGAAAGTCACTTTGTGGCTGTCAAGCGAATCTTTCGATATTTGGCTCATACCCCAAACTTTGGCTTATGGTACCCAAGAGGAGCTAACTTCAACCTTGTAGGCTTCTCGGATTCGGATTGGGCAGGAGACAAAGTGCATAGGAAGCCAACTTCCGGAGGGTGCCAATTCCTTGGTTACTCTTTGGTGAGTTGGTCTTCCAAGAAGCAAAGTTGTGTATCTCTCTCCTCCATCGAAGCCGAGTATGTGGCGGCCGGCAGTTGTTGTGCTCAACTTCTATGGATGAGGCAAACTTTAAAGGATTACGGTGTCACTTGTGACAAAGTGCCTCTTTGGTGTGACAATGAAAGTGCCATCAAGATTTCTCTCAACCCGGTGCAACACTTCAAGACGAAGCATATTGAGATTCGGTATCACATCATCCGGGAGCATATTCGGCGAGGGGAAATTCATCTTCACTATGTCAACACTCATGATAACCTTGCAGATATGTTCATGAAGCCTTTGGATGAAGCAAGATTTCGCGAGTTAAGGCGTGAGCTAAATATCATAGATTTGAGCAATATGGATTGAAGCTGTGCACACCTCCCCATACTCATCATGTTATCTAGTTATAGGTATAGGCATGGACATAGGGGGAGTATTGTTCTCTCAATGAACTCTTCCTCCCCCTTTGATGCATAAATTGATCAAAATTTTCACATTAGCCATTCTTGATAGTACTTGTGCTTCAAAGACGAGTTTTGGTCATGGGCCCAAGGATAATTCTTCATGGTGCCATACCAATTGACTCAAACATAGGTGGCTCCGGCCACCGCCCTCTCATGGGAGAGGTTGTGTTTCGTGTTTTGTCTTTGTGTGTTTTCCTTAGTCGCGTTGTAGGCCCTAAGTGTGGTGGTCTCCAAGTTGGGTTTCCTCTTCTTGTTTGCTTTTCTTCTCTTCGAGATCATCTCACTATATTCCAGTGTCGTGCTCTATCCCAAGCCTTTCTCCATCCCCTAAAACAATCCAATCCTATTGCACACATATTGATCTTGGCATTTGTAATGCTGACCGGGCGGTACAACCGGTGTCCTGAGCGGTTGAACAGCTAGGGCACTCGTGTTGTACCATCCCAGGAGGACTCCCAAGGGTGTGAGCGGTTCCACCGCTCGACCCCAGGCTGAACGTCTGGCCGGTACTACCGGTCGGTTCCATGCGGTACTACCGCTGCCCTCCAGGCAACAAAACTACCACCTGCAACCACCGGCTACTACTAGGAAGCGGTACAATCGCCCCTTGATGCGGTACAACCGCTTTGCGACTACGGGCTTATATATAGGGTCGGGGCCGAAGGGGTTTTCTTTCCCCTCCCCTTCCCTCCTCTATCTCTTGCCCTAGCCGCCGGTCACCATTGCCACTGCTCCAGGGTGCTCGTCGTGCTCCGGATCTGTGGGCTCTTCGTGGATTCGCTCCGTGAAGGCCCCCTCCTTCCCAATCTCTTCCCATGGATGTTGGTAATGCCCCGTTCTTTCGTTCTTCTTTCTAGGGTTCTTTCCCTTCATCTAGGGCATTACTTGACATTCCACGTTTATTGTTCAAACTATTGGGTGGAAGAGATCTATATATGCCTCCTGCGTAGTTTGCATCTCTTAGAAGTTAGAATAGTGTTAGTGTGATTCAAATCTCGTGTTTGGACCTTCTTCAACTGGTAGTACCACGTTTTCAGCGGTTCTACCGCCTCGAGAGGGCGGTACAACCGCCGGAGCGGTACTACCGGTCGAAGAACTGGTACAACCGCGGTTTCTGAACCCCGTGGCACTATTTTGCCTTCTCTGCTTTACAATCTATATATTCCTCTTCTCGTGTGTGTAATCCTCTCATCTTTGCTGGGTTTCATGTGTTCTTCTCGTGTGTGTGTGTGTGTGTGTGTGTGTGCAGGTGGCACTAGTTCTCGCTCTTCTCCTTGCAAGACCAAGAAGAGGGCTAGGAGATGCAAGCGCTCGGCTAAGTCTGAAGAAGAACAAGAAGTTGTGATTCTGTAATGCCCAGTATGTGACTATGCCTCCCACGTGTCGAGGCACGACTTAAAGGCATAATCACATACTAGAATGATCTCAAGTATGGTATCTTTGTACATCTCATGTAAAAGAGGGGATGAAAATGTAAAAGAGTAGTTGGCTTACACTCGCCACGTCACACAACGTAATACATTAACATACATCATCCAAATAACATCAGAGTCCGACTACGGACGAGGATCCAAATGAAAGATAACATAAATAAAACAACACAAGGTCCCGATCATCCTAGTAAGAGCCCTACTGATCCTCAGGATAAGACACGTAGTATCATCCATGCTCTTCATCTAACTCCCAATACAGCTCCGAACCACCACCTATGTAGTTCTCTACAGTACCTGCATCTGGTGTTGCATAGAATCCGTGAGCCGCGGAGGACTCATCAATCCTGTTCCCGGGTAGCAATACTAACAAAGCCTTAGGTGTGGAAAAGGCTTAAAACAAGGTTGCAGCAGCACTAGCACTAACTTAAGGGTTTAGAGCGAGAAGAGAACAAGTGCCAACGATCGTCAAAGTGATCATGAAGTGATCCTAACTACTCACGGTCAATCATAACCCCACCGTGTTCACTTCCCGAACCCCTTCGGAAAGAGACCATCACGGTTACTCACGCAGGTAGTGTATTATGAACAAGGTGTCAAGTTATCTACAACCGGATATTAACAAATTCCCATCTGCCACATAACCGCGGGCACGGCTTTCGAAAGATCAAACCCTGCAGGGGTGTCCCAACTTAGCCCATCACAAGCTCACGATCTATGGAGTCGCAACTCCAAGGTGGGAAGACCCGAGTGTTCTCGGAATCCCGTGCTCAAGAAATTCCGACAAAGGTAAAACTAATCCAGCAAGACCTCCCGGCATGCTGACACCCTGATAGTAGCTGCGTGCATCTCGTCTCAGGCCACAAACGGATGAGCTATGGTTACAGCATCCAAAATACCCCAAGTTGCCAAGGGGCGGAGCCGCAAGCTGCTCTAGGTTGGACCAACACTCATGAGGAGCACTGGCCCGGGGTTGTTAATTAAGTCCTTGGTATAGCTAGTCCCTATGCAATTTTTAGTTATTAGGCGAATGTAAAACCAAAGTCGGGCCTTACTGGAAAAGCTTTAGTGCTAAGTGGGTTATCGAGGGGTGCCCATAAACCCCAACCGTGTTAGGGACGCAAAATCAAGGAACATAACACCAGTTTAACGGTTCCTAGGGTGGCATGAGTGGAACAAAACACCAAGCAAGAGGCTTAGCCTTCCACCCATTACCAATATATAGATGATTTAGTTTAACAGAATATATGTTGTGATATCCCAACAATAACTTCATCATGAAGCAAAGAATCTTCAAAACTTCACCTGCAACTAACAACGCTATAAGAGGGGTTGAGCGATGCTTACATAGCCAAACAACGGTTTGCTAGGTGGGTGGTTAGAGAGTTTCATGGCAACAATAGGAGGGCTGATAAACAGACATAGGCATCGAGGCAATATCTAAAAGAGCGAGACATCTAGCATAGGAAAAGATAGTAGTGATATCTGGGTAAGGTCATCTTGCCTATTGATTCCACGGAGGGATCGTAACCTTGCTCCTCAAACTCAACCTCGGTAGGAACCTCGTACTCCGTATCGTCACCGGGCTCTAACCAAACACAACAATGCAACAACGGAACAATCAATCATAATGCAATACTCAGGCACATGATGCATGAACATGATGAACAAGGACAAGAGTAGATATGATCCATGGCCTAGGGACACAAGAGTGCAACACCATCAAAGCAACAAGACCACCCACAAGAATGAAACAAGCAAAGGAACAACTAACAAGTTTATGTAGTTTATTCAAACAAGCACACAACAAGTTTAAAGGGGTTGGTTAACATGGCAAGGGTGCAACTAAGATTACAGCAACATGCTAGCACATTTAAATGGGCTGGAAATAAATAACAACAATATCCAGAAACTCCCATAATTAATTATATGCATTTTGGACAGATCTGAAAAACTTCTGATATAAAGTTGTTAAACAGGCTAAACAACAGCACCAAAATATTCTACACATTTTTCCACCCCAAATGCATATAAAGTTTGTTAAATTTGGAGTTGATATTTAGTTATGATTTTTCCAAGTTTAAGCATATTTAAAACAAGATTAAATTCAAACAACATTGTAAATGTTTTTAAACATCGCAACAACCAGCATATTCATAATCTACATGAAATTCTAAGCACTTTTCATATACAATTTGTTTGCATCAGAAGAAAATATCAACAGATATTATTTAACCAAAGAAAAAGCAGAAAAAGAAAAACAAAAAGAAAAAGAAAACAGAAAAGAAAAACAAGGGCTGGAGTCAACGCTGACCCATGCCTGAGCTAGCCCAAGCCACTGACAAGGGGGCCGTCTACGCTAAGCTGGCACCAGCGGGTGCGCGCGGGGGCTAGAGAAGCATAGTGAGGTTGGCAGGTGGGGCCTGCCTGTCAGCCTCTCGCGAAAATTAAAAAGAGGGGCGCAACCCACTGTCCCGCAAGGATTCGAACACAAGACCCCCTCCTTAACTAACGAAGTAACAAGCCACTGCGCTAGCATTCAAGTCTTGACAGATAACATGTGCTATAACTGAAGAGGTAACTGCAGATGCAGAAACAGGGGAAAATGTAGGGCTCGTCGGAGCTGCTCCGGCGACCTAGAGGGACGGCGGAGGTGTGCGGGGTGCTCCTGGAGGAGGAACCCTAGGGCGCGGCTGCGGGCTTAAAAGGGGGGAAAGAGACGGTGCGACCTCGGCATCTGTGAAGCTCATGGCGCTAGCGCGAGCGCTCTGTCTCTGGAGCAGAGACGGAGGTAGACGGTGACGCGGGAGGTCTGAAGGAGATGGGGGGATGACAGGTGGGGCCAGGCGTGCGGGAGGGAGATGACGTGACTGCTGCTCCTCGGTCGGGCCTGCGGGGAAGAGATGGGCCGCGCAGTGCGAGGGGAAAGACTGTGCCTGGGGGGGAGGAGAAGAAGGAAGAGGCCCAGGCCACTGCGCTAGCTGCTGTATTCTTTTCTTTTTTCTTTTTTCTCCAGACAGAAAAGAAAAGAAAAGCACAGGCTAAAAGGAAAAGAGTTAGGGGAAAAAGAAAATATCCCCATGCTCCTTGAATTATGCCCTATTTAATAAAATTATTTTGGACATTTTTAGAGGCAGAAAAATAAAAGGAGTTTGAATATGGTTCAAACTCTTGTCATTTTTAAACCCAACCAAATCAATTCTAAATGGGGTGATATTTGGCAGAGAGGGTGTAGACATGGTGCAAGTTTTTTAGGAAAAGAAAGAGCATTAAAGGACTTGGCTAGGTGACTTGCACAAATGAGTAAAGAAAGGACAGAAAAGAAAAAGGAAAAAGAAGAAGAAGAGGGAAACAAGGAGGGGGCTAGGGTTTTAGCAAGTCAAGGTTGGCTAGAGCCACACTCACAACATCACAAGGGTCTCACACAAACATCACAACAAGAAAGTAAACTATGATGCCATGATGATGAAAGCAATGCATGGATGCAAAATAAAATAAAATGACATGGCAATGCAAAAAATAAAATGAGCTCAAAGACAAGAACCCCCAAGGATAAGGACAAGGATCAAATTGAGAAAGCTTTATTGCCATTATAGGAAAGTATCAAATATGGGGTGTTACAAACTCTCCTACACTACAAAAAGATCTCATCCTGAGATCTAGGACTGGGAGAAGGAAGGATACTCGGAACGAAGGTGATCTTCTTGTTCCCACGTAGCTTCTCGATCGGTATGGTGTGACCACTTCACTTTCAAGAACTTGATGGACTTATTGCGGGTCTTGCGCTCAGTTTCTTCAAGGATAGCAACAGGGTGCTCACGATAAGACAAGTCTTGTTGAAGATCAATCTCCTTGAACGGAATGGTGCGTTCAGGTGTCTTGAAGCACTTGCGGAGTTGAGACACGTGAAACACATCATGAACATTTGCAAAGTTGGATGGAAGCTCGAGTTGGTAGGCTAAATCGCCTCTTTTGCCAAGAATCTTGAAAGGGCCCACGTATCTAGGAGCAAGCTTGCCTTTGATACAGAATCTTTGGGTTCCTTTCATAGGAGAAACACGGAGATAGACATGATCTCCAATGTCGAAAGCCAAATCACGATGCTTGCCGTCATAGTAACTCTTTTGACGCGATTGCGCGGCTTTGAGATTCTCTCGTATGACTTTGCACATATCTTCGGCTTCTGAGATCAAATCGTTACCAAGAAGTTGACGTTCACCAGTCTCGGACCAGTTGAGCGGGGTACGGCACTTTCTTCCATAGAGAATTTCAAAAGGAGCTTTGCCGGCACTTGCTTGGAAGCTGTTGTTGTAAGAGAATTCGGCAAATGGGAGACAATCTTCCCACTTCATACCGAAAGAGATGACACAAGCTCTCAGCATGTCTTCGAGGATCTGGTTCACTCTTTCGACTTGACCACTAGTCTGAGGGTGAAACGCAGTGCTGAAACGAATTTTTGTGCCCATGGCTGACTGAAAGGAGTCCCAGAACTTGGATGTGAACAAACTTCCACGGTCTGACGAGATGACTTGCGGAATGCCATGCAAAGAAACAATTCTGGAGGTGTACAGCTCTGCCAGCTGAGCTGCGTTGATGGATTCTTTGACGGGAAGGAAATTTGCTACTTTAGTTAGCTTGTCAATCACTACAAAGATAGCATCATTCCCCTTCTTGGACTTAGGAAACCCAGTGACGAAATCCATTTCAATGTGATCGAATTTCCACTCGGGAATAGGTAGAGGTTGGAGGAGACCGGCTGGATGTTGATGCTCTGCCTTTACTCTTCTGCAGACATCACATTCATTCACGAATTGGGCAATCTCCCTTTTCATTCGAGTCCACCAGTATGATTGCTTTAGGTCTTGGTACATCTTAGAACTTCCGGGATGAATCGAGAGGAGGGAGTCATGTGTTTCGTTCATTATGAGTTTTCTGTGATCACCCTTGGGAACGGCAATTCTGTCCTCAAAGAACAAGGTGTCTTTCTCATCAACGTGATAGCACTTGTACTTGGGAGTACCCTTAGCAATACCATGTTTCACTTTCTGCACCATAGCATCACTGAGCTGGGCCTCACGGATCTGATCTTCCAAGGTAGGAGCAACTTGAAGGTTTGCAAGAAAGCCTTGCGGAACAACTTGGAGGTTGAGCTTCCTGAATGATTCACAAAGTTCCGGCTGGAACGGTTTGAGAAGGAGACTGTTGCAATATGCCTTTTTGCTCAAGGCATGTGCAATGACATTGGCCTTGCCAGGTGTGTACTTGATACGTCTCCAACGTATCTATAATTTTTGATTGTTCCATGCTATTATATTATCCTTCTAGGATGTCTTATGGGCTATATTATACACTTTTATATGATTTTTGGGACTAATACCCAGAGCCCAGTGCCAGTTTCTGTTTTTCTCCTGTTTTAGGGTTTTACAGAAAAGGAAAATCAAACGGAGTCCAATTGACGAGCCAATTTTTGACGATTTTTTCTGGACCAAAAGAAGCCCCCGAAGCAAAAGAGTTGGGCCAGGAGAGCCACGGGCTGCCCTCGAGGGTGGGGGCCACACCCTAGGCAGCGGGTGCGCCCCCCCTATCTCGAGGACGGCCCGTAGCTCCCCTTTACTTGGCCCCGACTCCAAAAATTCCTATAAATACTAGAACCGCCAGAAATTAACCTAGATCGGGAGTTTCGCCGCCGAAAGTCTCTGGTGCCACCAAAAACCAATCTAGACCCATTCTGGCACCCTGCCGGAGGGGGGAATCCCTCTCCGGTGGCTATCTTCATCATCACGACGCTCTCCATGACGAGGAGGGAGTAGTCCACCCTCAGGGCTGAGGGTATGTACTAGTAGCTATGTGTTTGATCTCTCTCTCGTGTTCTTGAGATGGCACACTCTTGATGTATCGCGAGCTTTGCTATTCTAGTTGGATCTTCTTCTCCCCCTCTACTCTCTTGTAATGGATTGAGTTTTCCCTTTGAAGTTATCTTATCGGATTGAGTCTTTAAGGATTTGAGAACACTTGATGTATGTCTTGCACGTGCTTATCTGTGGTGACAATGGGATATCATGTGACCCACTTGATGTATGTTTTGGTGATCAACTTGCGGGTTCCGTGACCTTGGGGATCTATGCATAGGGGTTGGCACACGTTTTCCTCTTGACTTTCCGGTAGAAACTTTGGGGCACTCTTTCAAGTTCTATGTGTTGGTTGAATAGATGTTTCTGAGATTGTGTGATGCATATCGTATAATCATGCCCACGGATACTTGAGGTGACAATGGAGTATCTAGGTGACATTAGGGTTTTGATTGATTTGTGTCTTAAGGTGTTATTCTAGTACAAACTCGATGATAGATTGAACGTTACTACGGACTCTTGAATAGATCGATCAGAAAGAATAACTTTGAGGTGGTTTCGTACCCTACCATAATCTCTTCGTTTGTTCTCCGCCATTAGTGACTTTGGAGTGACTCTTTGTTGCATGCTGAGGGCTAGTAATATGATCCAATTATGTTATCCTTGATGAGAGAACTTGCACTAGTGAAAGTATGAACCCTAGGCCTTGCCTACTATCATTGCAACACCGTTTATGCTCACTTTTACCACTTGCTACCTTGCTGTTTTTATATTTTCAGTTTACAAAAACCTATATCTACCATCCATACTGCACTTGTATCACCATCTCTTCGCCGAACTAGTGCACCTATACAATTTACCATTGTATTGGGTGTGTTGGGGACACAAGAGACTCTTTGTTATTTGGTTGCAGGGTTGCTTGAGAGATACCATCTTCATCCTACACCTCCCACGGATTGATAAACCTTAGGTCATCCACTTGAGGGAAATTTGCTACTGTCCTACAAACCTCTGCACTTGGAGGCCCAACAACGTCTACAAGAAGAAGGGTGCGTAGTAGACATCAAGCTCTTTTCTGGCGCCGTTGCCGGGGAGGTTAGTGCTTGAAGGTTTATCTTTAGATCTTGCAATCGAATCTTTTAGTTTCTTGTTTTATCACTAGTTTGGTTTATAAAAGAAAACTAAAAAAATGCAAATTAAGGTTACCTCATGTGCTTCATCTTTTTAATATCTTTCGTGAAAATGATGAGAAGGAAAATTGTGCTCAAGTACTAGAAGAATAATTACATAGAATGCTTGGCATAAAATACGTGCATGATGAGCATGATTGCAATGTTGTTAGTATGAATTCTTTGAATACCCATGATGCTAATGATATGCAAAGCCACAAGCTTGGGGATGCTATGTTTGATGAAGATGATATGTTTAGTCCTCCAGGTTTTGATGAGCAAATTTATTATGATGAAAGCATGCCTCTTACTTATGATGATTATATTGATGAAAGTGGATTTGGAGAGGTCATGACTTTCTTTAGTGATGAATCCACTATTTAGGAAGAGGTCCCAATTGATTATGAGAACAAAGTTGCTATCTATGATGATTATTGTGATGACACGTATGCTATAAAGAATAACGATAACCATGAAACTTTTCATCGTGCTTTTAGCTTTCAATTGGATTATGCGTCGCATGATAATTATTTTGTTGAATTTGCTCCTCCCACTACTATGAATGAGAAGAATTTTGCTTATGATGGGAGTAGTAAAATTTCTATGCAAGTAGATCATGAAAAGAATGCTTTATGTGTTGGTTATATTGTTGAATTCATTCATGATGCTTCTGAAATTATTATGAGGGAGGAACATATGCTTGTAGGAATTGCAATAATATCAAGTTTCCTCTCTATGTGCTTAAAGTTTTCAAGTGATGCTTGTTTTGCCTTCCTATGATAGTTGATTATTGTCCCCATAAGTTGTTTGCTCAAAAAATCCCTATGCATAGGAAGTGGGTTAGACTTAAATCTGCTAGTCATATTCTTCGTGATGCTCCCTTTATGTTTCAATCCTTATCTTTTATGTGAGCATCATTGAAATCATTATCCCTAGCTAGGGGCGTTAAACGATAGCGCTTGTTGGGAGGCAACTCAATTTTATGTTTTCTTTGCTTTTGTTGCTGTTAGGGAATAAATATTGCATCTAGCCTCTGATTAGATGTGGTTTCATGTTTTGTTTAGTGTTTGTGCCAAGTAGAACCTTTGGGAAGACTTGTGTGAAGTTTATGTGATCTTGCTGTGAAAAACAGAATCGTTAGCGCTAGCTAAAGTAGTCTTCAGATTTTACTGGAGCGTTATTTTTAGTTGATTCTTTTCGCAGATGATTGGTAGAGAAATTGCGCAAATTTACCAATTTAGTTTTAATTTTTTGGAGTTCCAGAAGTAGGCGAACCTTGCAGATTACTACAGACTGTTCTGTTTTTGACAGATTCTGTTTTTCGTGTGTTGTTTGCTTATTTCAATGCATCTATGAGTAGTATTGGGAAGTATGAACCATAGAGAAGTTCGAATACAGTAGGTTTAACACCAATATAAACAAAGAATGAATTCATTGCAGTACCTTTGAGTAGTGGTTTCCTTTCTTATACTAACGGAGCTCACAAGATTTTTGTCTAAGTTTTGTGTTGTGAAGTTTTCAAGTTTTGTGTATTGCTTTGATGGACTATGGAACAAAGAGTAGCAAGGGCCTAAGCTTGGGGATGCCCATGGCACCCCAAGGTAAAATTCAAGGAAAGCCAAAGGCCTAAGCTTGGGGATGCCCCGGGAAGGCATCCCCTCTTTCGTCTTCATCCATCGGTAACTATACTCGGAGCTATATTTTTATTCACCACATGATATGTGTTTTGCTTGGAGCATCATTTTATTTTCTTTTGTTTTGCTTGATGTTTGAATAAAGTACCAAGATCTGAAGTTCTTAAATGTTAGAGAGTCTTCACATAGTTACATAATTAATCAACTACTCATTGATCTTCACTTATATCTTTCGGAGTAGTTTGTTATTGCTCTAGTGCTTCACTTATATCTTTTAGAGCACGGTGGTGGTAATATTTTGTAGAAATTATTGAACTCTCATGCTTCACTTATATCCTTTTGAGAGTCTATTAAAACATCATGGTAATGTGTTTAGGCTAAAAAACTAGTCCTCACATGATAGACATCCAATGTCAATGTAGTAAAAAAATTCACACCAAGTGCATTGAATAGAATGAGATGTTGGATGCTTGATAATTGTTTTGAGACATGAGCATAGTGATATTAGAGTCATGCTAGTGGAGATATTATGAAATTGAGAAATACTTGTGTTAAGGTTAGTGATTCCCGTAGCATGCACGTATGGTGAACCGATATGTGATGGAGTTAGAGCATGAGGTATTTGTAGAGTGTCAACCTCTGTGTGGAGGTCGGGGGCGCGCGATGGTTAACTCCTAACAACCTCCCCCCTAGGAGCATGCGTTGATTGCTTTGTTTTGATGACTCATAGATTTTTGCAAAGAGTATATGAGTTCTTATGACTAATGTTGAGTCCATGGATTATACGCACTCTCACCCTTCCACCATTGCTAGCCTCTCTTGTACCGCGCAACTTTCGCCGGTACCATAAACCCACTACATATCCTTCCTCAAAACAGCCACCATATTGTTCCTCAAAACAGCCACCATACCTTCCTATCATGGCATTTCCATAGCCATTTCGAGATATATTGCCATGCAATTTTCCACCGTTCCGTTCATATGACATGCATCATATTGTCATATTGCCATTGCATGATCATGTAGTTGACATCGTATTTGTGGCAAAGCCACCATGCATAATTTTTATACATGTCACTCTCGTTTCATTGCACATACCGGTACACCGCCGGAGGCATTCATATAGAGTCATACTTTATTGTTGTAGTACCGAGTTGTAATATTGAGTTGTAATGAAAGTGTGATGATCATCATTATTAGAGCATTTTCCCATGGGAGGAAAGGAAAAATCTATAAAGCCCCTCCGCAAAAAAAAGAAAAAAAAGAAAGGCCAAAGAAAAAAAGAAAGGCCCAAAAAAAAGGGACAATTGCTACTATATTTTTCCACACTTGTGCTTCAAAGTAGCACCATGTTCTTCATTGTAGAGAGTCTCATGTTTAGTCACTTTCATATACTTGTGGGAATTTTCATTATAGAACTTGGCTTGTATATTCCAACGATGGGCTTCCTCAAATACCCTAGGTCTTCGTGAGCAAGCAATTGGATGCACACCCACTAGTTTCTTTCGTTGAGCTTTCATTCATATTTAGCTCTAGTGCATCCGTTGCATGGCAATCCCAACTCACTCACATTGATATCTATCGATGGGCATCTCCATAGCCCGTTGATACACCTAGTCGATGTGAGGCTATCTCCCTCTTTTTGTCTTCTCCACAACCACCTCTATTCCACCCATAGTGCTATATCCATGGCTCATGCTCATGTATTGCGTGAAAGTTAAAAGGTTTGAAAAGATAGAGTATGAAAACAAATGCTTGGCTGAAATCGGGGTTGTGCATGATATGAATATTTTTGTGTGATAACAAGGGAGCATAGCCAACACTATATGATTTTGTAGGGATAACTTTCTTTACCCATAGTATTTTGAGAAGACATGATTGCTTTGTTAGTATTGCTTGAAGTATTATTGTTTCTTATGTCAATATAGACTTTTATCTTGAATCTTTCAGATCTGAACATTCATGCCATAATTAAGAGAATTACATTGAAAAACTATATTGGTTAGCATTCCACATCAAAAATTCTTTCTTTATCATTTACCTACTCGAGGACGGGCAAGAATTAAGCTTGGGGATGCTGATACGTCTCCAACGTATCTATAATTTTTTATTGTTCCATGCTATTATAGTATCCTTCTAGGATGTCTTATGGGCTTTATTATACTTTTATATAATTTTTGGGACTAACCTATTAACCCAGAGCCCTGTGCCAGTTTCTGTTTTTCTCATGTTTTAGGGTTTTACAGAAAAGGAAAATCAAATGAAGTCCAATTGACGAGCCAATTTTTGACGATTTTTTCTGGACCAAAAGAAGCCCCCGAAGCAAAAGAGTTGGGCCAGGAGAGCCACGGGCTGCCCTCGAGGGTGGGGGCCACGCCCTGGGCAGGGGGGCGCGCCCCCTATCTCGAGGATGGCCCGTAGCTCCCCTTTACTTGGCCCCGACTCCAAATATTCCTATAAATACTAGAACCTCCAGAAATTAACCTAGATCGGGAGTTCCGCCGCCGAAAGTCTCTGGTGCCACCAAAAACCAATCTAGACCAGTTCTGGCACCCTGCCGGAGGGGGGAATCCCTCTTCGGTGGCTATCTTCATCATCTCGGCGCTCTCCATGACGAGGAGGCAGTAGTCCACCCTCGGGGCTGAGGGTATGTACTAGTAGCTATGTGTTTGATCTCTCTCTCTCTCTCGTGTTCTTGAGATGGCACGATCTTGATGTATCGCGAGCTTTGCTATTCTAGTTGGATCTTCTTCTCCCCCTCTACTCTCTTGTAATGGATTGAGTTTTCCCTTTGAAGTTATCTTATCGGATTGAGTCTTTAAGGATTTGAGAACACTTGATGTATGTCTTGCACGTGCTTATCTGTGGTGACAATGGGATATCATGTGATCCAATTGATGTATGTTTTGGTGATCAACTTGCGGGTTCCGTGACCTTGGGGATCTATGCATATGGGTTGGCACACGTTTTCGTCTTGACTTTCCGGTAGAAACTTTGGGGCACTCTTTCAAGTTCTATGTGTTGGTTGAATAGATGTTTCTGAGATTGTGTGATGCATATCGTATAATCATGCCCACGGATACTTGAGGTGACAATGGAGTATCTAGGAGACATTAGGGTTTTGATTTATTTGTGTCTTAAGGTGTTATTCTAGTACGAACTCTATGATAGATTGAACGTTACTACGGACTCTTGAATAGATCAATCAGAAAGAATAACTTTGAGGTGGTTTCGTACCCTACCATAATCTCTTCGTTTGTTCTCTGCCATTAGTGACTTTGGAGTGACTCTTTGTTCCATGTTGAGGGCTAGTAATATGATCCAATTATGTTATCCTTGTTGACAGAACTTGCACTAGTGAAAGTATGAACCCTAGGCCTTGCCTACTATCATTGCAACACCGTTTATGCTCACTTTTACCACTTGCTACCTTGCTGTTTTTATATTTTCAGTTTACAAAAACTATATCTACCATCCATATTGCACTTGTATCACCATCTCTTCGCCGAACTAGTGCACCTATACAATTTACCATTGTATTGGGTGTGTTGGGGACACAAGAGACTCTTTGTTATTTGGTTGCAGGGTTGCTTGAGAGAGACCATCTTCATCCTACACCTCCCACAGATTGATAAACCTTAGGTCATCCACTTGAGGGAAATTTGCTACTGTCCTACAAACCTCTGCACTTGGAGGCCCAACAACGTCTACAAGAAGAAGGGTGCGTAGTAGACATCAGTACTCAATGCTTGGATCATACTCTTGGATCATCTCAACCAAACGAGTCTAGCGAAGGTTAAGGTTTGGTTGTGTGAAGATGTACTTCAAGCTCTTGAGACCCGTGAAGATGTCCACTTTTCTGCCCAACAGAAGGTGTCTCCACGTGATCAAGGCATGTACAACTGCTGCTAGCTCGAGGTCATGTGTGGGGTAATTCTTCTCATTTGGTTTCAACTGACGAGAAGTGTATGCCACAATCTTCTTGTCTTGCATGAGAACACCACCAAGACCTTGTAAAGAAGCATCACAAAAGACTTCATAAGGCTTGGACTCATTCGGAGGAGTAAGAACCGGAGCAGAAATGAGCTTCTCTTTGAGTGTTTTGAATGCTACATCACAATGAGGAGTCCAGGAGTACTTGACATTCTTCTGCAACAGGTTGGAAAGAGGCTTGGCAATTTTGGAGAAGTTCGCAACGAACCTTCTGCAATAGCTAGCGAGACCAAGGAAGCTTCGGAGTTGCTTGACATTCTGCGGGGGTTCCCAGTTGACAATAGCTTCAACTTTCTCAGGGTTCACAGAAATGCCCTCGACAGAGATGATATGGCCAAGATATAAGACTTTATCCAGCCAGAATTCACATTTGGGGAACTTCGCATAGAACTTGTGTTCACGGAGCCTGTCCAGGACCAAACGGAGGTGCTTGGCATGGTCTTCTTCATTCTTGGAGAATACCAAGATGTCATCCAGATAGACGAGAACAAATTCATTGGTGTAGGGGTTGAATATGAAGTGCATCATCCTTGAGAAGGTGGGTGGAGCATTTGCGAGGCCAAAAGACATGACCGTATATTCATAGGAGCCAAAACTCGTTCTGAATGCGGTCTTGGGAATATCTTCTTCACGGATACGGATCTGGTGGTAACCCATCCGGAGATCGAGCTTTGAGAACACCTTTGCTCCTTTGAGCTGCTCGAACAATTCATTGATATTGGGGAGCGGATACTTGTTCTTTATCGTCTTCTTGTTCAATGGCTAGTAATCAACGCAAAGGCGTTCCGTGCCATCCTTCTTCTTGACAAATAGAACACCGCAGCCCCAAGGACAAGTACTAGGCCTGATTAGACCCATACGTTCTTGCTCATCGAGTTGTTTCTTCAGCTCCTTCAACTCATCAGGGGAAAGCTTGTACGGACGCCGACATGCTGGCTCGGTACCGGGCTCGAGTTCAATGATGAATTCAAGTTGACGATGGGGAGGCATGCCTGGAAGCTCTTCAGGGAAAACATCTTCATATTCGTTGACCACCGGAATCTGAGAAACGGCATTAATCTCGCCCTTGTCATTGAGAGAGAATAGCCTGATTGTGTTATCTCAAGAGGCGAAGATAATCACGTCTTCGTTAGGATGAGTAAGCTTGACTTCCTTATTTGCACAATCAATGTTTGCATCATGCTTGGAGAGCCAGTCCATCCCAAGAATAAGATCAATGTCGGAGTTACCGAGAGCAATAGGAGAAGCCAGAAATTTATAATTGCCCATCTTGATAGAAATGTTAGGAGATACAATATGAGAGCTCATCCTCATTCCCGGAGAAACCACACGAAAAGGATTTTGCAAAATTTCTGTAGGCAACTCATGCTTGGACAAGAAAGGTTTTGAGATGAAGCAATGCGATGCACCTGAATCAAATAAAACTTTTGTGGGAACTGAGTTAACTGAGAGGTTACCCAATATCACATCTGAAGAATTCTCTGCTTGCGCTGCTGTAATGCCCAGGATGGAGTTATACCTCCTACGTGTCGAGGCACGACTTAAAGGCATAAGTCCATCCTAGAATGATCTCAAGTTTGGTAATCTTTGCACAACTCATGTAAAAGAGGGGATAGTAAACATAAATAGTTGGCTTACACTCGCCACGTCACACAATTACAAATCAAGTCTCAATCATCATACATTAAGAATATCACAACCCTCTAAGGGCAAAACCAAATGTCAAGATACCAAAATGAAATAAATAAACCACAGGCGGATCGAATCCTAGTAGGAGTCTCCACTACTGATCATCCGGATATCGCACATAGTACCGACTATGCTCCTCGTCGTACTCCCAGTCCAGCTCGGTGCCATCACCTGGATAGCTCACAACTGGACCTGCATCTGGTGTGTGAAGTAACTGTGAGCCACAGAGGACTCAGCAATCCCGTTTCCGGGTAACAAGACTATTTAAACCTTTGGGAGAGGATAAAGGCTGAAGAAAAGAATAAGTGTCTGCAGCAGCAACTAGCAACTAGCTTACGTGAGTGAGAGCGAGAAGAGAAAGCCTCGGTCAAGAAGTGATCACGAAGTGATCCTAGCTACAAGCTCCACAAACAAAACCCCTCCGTGTTCAACTCCCAAATCCCTATTCGGAAATTGACGGTCACGGAACACACGCTGGTAGTGTATTAGAAACATTGTGTCCGGATATTAACAAGCTCCCATCTGCCACATAACCGCGGGCACGGCTTTCAAAAGTTCAAACCCTGCAGGGGTGTTCCAACTTGACCCATTACAAGCCCACGATCCGCGGAGTCGCAACTCCAAAGTGGGAAGACCCGAGTATTCTCGGAATCCTGTGCTCAAGATATACCGAACTAAGGTAAGGCTAATCCAGCAAATCCTCCCGGCGTGTCGACACCCTGATAGTAGCCGCGCGTATCTAAGTCTTAGGACACGACCGGATGGGCGATTCTACAGGTTTTTACCAAACCTCGAGTTTCCTTGAGGTGGCCCCGCAGACTCCCCGTTTCGGACCAACACTCATGTGGAGCACTAGCCCGGGGTTGTTGATTAAGAAAAATGGTTTATAACTCCCTATGCAAGTTTAGTTTGTTATTAGGCAAATAGTACCAATGTTGGGACTTGCTGGAAAAGACTTAGCACTTAGCGGTTTATCGAGGGGGTCCCATACACCCCAACCGTGTTAGGAACGCATAATCAAGGAACATAACACCGGTTTATACGGTTCCTAACGACATGAGTGGAACAAATCACCAAGTAAAAGGCTTAGCCTTCCACCCTTGCCAATATATAGATGATTTCATTTAAAGCATTTATATAGTGTGATAAAACCCAACCAAACTTCAACATGAAGCAAGCATCTTCGATCTTCACCTGCAACTAGCAATGCTATAAGAAGGGCTGAGCGAAGCGTACTTAGCCAAGCAATGGTTTGCATAGGTAGGACGGTTAAACATGGCAATGGTTTACAAGTAGGAGGCTGACAAGAAGATCATGGGCATCGAGGCAAAACTATAGAGCGGAACTACTAGCAATAGGCAAAGATAGTATTGTTATCGGGGTTCGGTCATCTTGCCTGAAGAGAAGTCGTTCGGATCGTAAGAAGGGTCCTCGTGCTCAACCTCGTTGGAAACCTCGTGCTCGTACTCAAACTCAGACTCAGCTTCCGGCTCTAAACAAAACAATCACACCAAGCACAAATCAACAAGATGCAATGCGCACTCGAAAAAGATGGATGCATGATAGATGCACTAAGGATGCACACGGAGCACGGAAAATATCACTCAAGCAAAACACCTCAAAACATGATAACAATCTGATATTATTAATCTACACAGAAAATCAATCAAGTATCATATAAGATTCGCTGAAATCGGAGTTACGGGCTAAAAGTTATGCCTGAAACAAGAAATGAGCGAAAGCTGAAAATTACAGCAACATAGCAAATTCGGAGCTCAAAATAATTGAGCTACAGCATTCAAATAACATGGCAAAGGACATGAACACAAACTAGACATATACTACAGCAACTAAGTCCAAAGGTGCACCCCCAACGGAGCCACGGATCAATAGCAATGATCTTGGACATATTGAACTTGACAATAAAATTCTGGCAGCAGAATTTTATTGAAACTTTGGAGCAAAAGATAAACATGCTACAGCCACTTAAATAGGCATGTGAGAACATGGATGGAAAGACAACAATATATACTACATGGAACAATCAAGATCCACTCCAAAACTAACATGCTTTATCCTAGAACATCACACAAACATGGCATCGGAACGTTACAGATTTCAGACTTAGTGAAAATCCACTAAGTCCTAAAACAGCAATTTCATCATGGCATATAAAAGAGCATGTTTAAGTCACCTCGAAACTAAACATGGCAAGAGGTAAGCACCTCATCAAAGTTCACATGAAGGTGATACCGAAACACACAAGCATGCTTCATAGAGATAAACACAACGATTGCAACGAGCTCAACAAGATGGCATTTCATAACAAGTGAAACAACATCACAGCCACATGGCACTTTGCAACGATGATAAACATGGCAAGAATAAATCTATCATGCTACCTAGCACATACAACATGTAGAGCATGGCAAGACGAACACGTGGACATGTCATTTGCATCATTTGGACAAACGAGCTAAAAGATATCACATGGCAAAGATGGCATAAAAACATCACATAGCAGCAGTTTATATCATGATGCACTCTTGCAACAGCAAAACAAGCACCTAGATGATCTCTAACATGCATGACAACAACAGATAAAACGTAGAGCACGATCCCACGAACGTCTGGACATATTATACGCGCGAATCGGAGCAACACACAAAAAGATATGCATGTTTGAAAAATGCATCATCACATAACAGATCTGGGACTTAGATAAAAGAGGCAACCTCCACTCAGATCTGAAGAAAGTCAACGGCCCGGGGGAGATCGGGCCCGGCGCGATCTGGAGGCGAGGCGACCCAGTGGAGCGGCTGCGGGCCGGCGGTGCAGGCGAGCTGGCGAGGCGGCGGTGCGGTGACCTGGGCCCGCGGCGGCGAGGCGGCCCAGCGACGGCTTGCGGCGCGTGGGAGGAAGTCCAGCGGGGGAACCGGCGCGGGATGGAAGCGACCCGCGAAGGCGAAGCCCTGGCGCGGCGCGGCCCAGGCGCGCGATGGCGAGGGACTGGCGCCTGGCGCTCGGGCGAGCGGAGGGGTGGCGATCGGGCGTCTCGGGCCCAGTTCGCCGAAGGGAGCTGGATGCGGCGACTGGGCCTGGACCCGGTGGAGCGACGTGGGCGCGTGAGCTCAGCGAAGCCAGGCGAAGTGGGGACCCTGGCGCGGCGTACGGGCCGCTGGGCTGGCGCGGTGGAGATGCGATCGGGCCGGAGGGAGGCAACGTTCGAGGGGGAAGCGGTCTGGAGACCGAAGCGCGAGGCGGCCAAGTGCGTTGACTCCGGCCGGCGCTGCGGATCTGGATCGGGGCTCCTCCCCGATCGATCCCAGGCTGGAGACTTCGGTTGACCGGGGAATTTTGGAGATGGACAACCAAGTGGTAAGGGGGGGCTGGTGGATCTGAGAAGAAAAAAATGAGGGGGAGAGAGGAGGAAGAAGGGGCTAGGGTTAGGGATGCCAAAATAGACTAGGGGGTCTAAATATAGCAGATTTTTAGGGTTAGGAGGGATCTGGGGGTGTTAGGAGCCCTCCGATCGCGATCCGACGGATCCGATCGCGGGGGTAGTCTAGAAGGGCCTAGGAGAAGATAGAGGACTGCTGTAGGGGTGTTTCTGGGACACAAAGTGAAGGCACTTTGGACCCACACGAACAACGGATGGGAAAACCAACGGAGTCCAAACGCGACGAGATTTGAGAGGCGGGTTGCACACAACAAAACAACAACACACACAACAACCTCGCGGCACACCGGTAACGTTACACGCCCAAACAACAAAGTAGGCCTACGGGACGTCACGGACACGTGAAGGAGCTCCGGAACGCGAAACGGACAACGGGAAGGAACGCGTGGAACCGGATGCAACCGACAACACAAATGCAATGCGATGCACATGTCTACATGATATGAATGAATGCCACACACTCACACAACAAAACGACGAAAACCCAAAAGACAAAGAACCCGGAATGGAAAATAGATGAAGCCGGAGATATATTATATACCCAAAAGGGAAAGTATTACATTCGGGGCATTACAAACTCTCCTCAACTACAAAAAGATCTCGTCCCGAGATCTAGGACTGGAAAAAGGAAGGGTACTCGGAACGAAGATGATCTTCTCGTTCCCAGGTAGCTTCTCGGTCGGTGTGATGTGACCACTTGACTTTTAGAAATTTGATGGACTTGTTGCGGGTCTTGCGTTCGGTTTCTTCGAGAATTGCAACGGGATGCTCTCGGTAGGACAGGTCTTGTTGAAGATCAATCTCTTCAAACGGAATCATGCGCTCAGGTGCCTTGAAGCATTTGCGGAGTTGAGACACATGGAAGACATCATGAACATTTGCGAAGTTGGGAGGGAGCTCAAGTTGATAGGCTAGATCGCCTCTTTTGCCAAGAATCTTGAAAGGCCCGACGTATCTAGGAGCAAGTTTTCCTTTGATACCGAATCTTTGGGTTCCTTTCATCGGAGACACTCAGAGATAGACATGATCACCGATGTTGAAAGCCAAATCACGATGCTTGCCGTCATAGTAGCTCTTCTGACGCGACTGAGCGGCCTTGAGATTCTCACGTATGACTTTGCACATTTCTTCGGCTTCTGAGATCAAGTCATTGCCAAGGAGTTGACGTTCGCCTGTTTCAGACCAGTTGAGAGGGGTACGACACTTTCTACCATAGAGAATTTCAAACGGTGCTTTGCCTGCACTTGCTTGAAAGCTGTTGTTGTAAGAGAACTCGGCAAATGGAAGGCAGTCTTCCCATTTCATGCCGAAGGATATGACACAGGCTCTGAGCATGTCTTCTAGAATCTGATTCACACGCTCGACTTGACCACTAGTCTGAGGGTGAAAAGCAGTGTTGAACCTGATCTTAGTGCCCATGGCGGACTGAAAGGAGTCCCAGAACCTTGATGTGAACAAGCTTCGACGGTCTGAGGATATAACTTGAGGAATGCCATGTAGGGACACAATTCTTGAAGTGTACAGCTCTGCAAGTTGAGCTGCATTGATTGATTCCTTGACTGGAAGAAAGTGAGCGACTTTGGTAAGCTTGTCAATCACCACAAAGATAGCATCATTTCCTCGCTTGGATTTAGGAAAGCCAGTGACGAAGTCCATTTCAATGTGGTCGAACTTCCATTCGGGAATAGGAAGAGGTTGGAGAAGACCGGCTGGACGTTGATGTTCTGCTTTCACTCTTCTGCATACATCACATTCATTCACGAATTGGGCAATTTCCCTTTTCATGCGTGTCCACCAGTAAGATTGCTTGAGGTCTTGATACATCTTAGAACTGCCAGGATGAATGGAGAAAAGCCTGATAGTGTTATCCCTTGAGGCAAAGATAATCACATCTTCATCAGAATGAGTCATCTTGACTTCCTTCTGTGCACAATCAATGTGAGCATCGTGCTGAGAAAGCCAATCCATTCCGAGGATGAGGTCAATGTCAGAATTACCAAGAACCACCGGTTTAGCCAGAAAATGATAATCTCCCATGCGAATAGAAACATCCGGAGCATAGACACTAGAAGTCATAATCCTGCCCGGAGAAACAACTTGCAACTTCTGAGGCAAATTTGAAGTGGCAATATTGTGCTTGGATGCAAATGGTTGAGACATGAAAGAGCATGAAGCACCCGAATCAAATAACACTTTAGCTGGAAAAGAGTTAACTGGAAGGTTACCCAAAATGACATCAGAAGAATTCTCCGCTTGTGCTGCATTCATCAGATTGACCCTTGCTGCCTTTGGATCATGCCTGACAATAGCTGAACTCACAGGTGGAGGAGGAGGAAGACTCTTCGGATTCGGACATCTGTTGGCATAGTGACCTTTCTGAGTGCATTTGTTGCAAGTCACTTCTGAGAGAGGACGAAAATGAGAACCACTTGACTTGGAGCCTTGAGACTGAAACTGCTTCTTCGACTGGTTGCTCGGGTTGGGTGGGTGGGAGAAACCACGTCCACTAGAGTTCTTGTAGTTGGAGTTGTTGGAGTTGTTGTATGGAGCTCGAATCACTGGAGGTGGAGGAAGCTAGAATTTCTGATGCTTCGAGACCAACTGAGACGATGAGGAAGAGTGAACAGCATCTCGAATTCTCTTCTTAGAAGCCTCCATCTTAAGCTGAGCTGCTTCTTGTTTCAAAGCCATGTTATAGAACTTGTCGAATTCATCCGGCTCGAACAAAGTGAGAGCAAGCTGAAGTTCATCTTTGAGACCTCCACGGAACTGGTAGATTTTACTCTTGGCATCAGGAATGTCTTGCTTAGCATAGCGAGCGAGGTTTTGGAACTTGACATTATACTGATAGACTGTCATAGAGCCCTGCTTCAGGTTGCGGAATTGCTCACGCATACCCTCGATGACACTTGTAGGAATGTGGTGCGAACGGAAATCCTTGCAGAAATTCTCCCAAGAGATCACTTGACCCGGCCTGGAGTCTTTGTACTGCTGCCACCAGTCAGCTGCTTGATCTTTCAGTTGGAAGGCTGCAAACTTCACATAATCCTCTTCTCTTACGTTACTGCACTCAAAATGCTTCTTAATGTCAGTTAACCAATCTTCAGCATCAAGAGGGTCGACACAGTAACTGAAAGCTTTAGGATTGTTGGCCAAGAACTGGTTGAGGGTAGGATGGTGCTGCTGGAAGAAGTTGCCTTGGTTCCCTGGAACACCCTGATTAGCTTGATTAGCTTGCATCTGCTGCATCATCTGCATCATCAACTGGGTGTTCTGAGCTGTAGTCTGCATAATTGCTCTCCAAGCCTCAGGCGGAGGAGGAGGGGAAGGAGGACGTTCTGGGACCTCTTCCACCTCTGGGTTAGCGTTGGGAACCTTTTTCGGAGCCATCCCGAAAGAGATGACCACGAATCAGCAATTGATTGACAAAAGGTATAAGCTGAATCAATGGAATGAATTGCAACAAGTCTTCACAATAATCATTCGAACAATAAGAACGAATGAATTCATTCGAACAAGAGGAACGAATGAAATTCTCAGTTAAATGATAACATCAATCTTCACGAGAAGCCACAGAGGGATCAAAAGGATAAAATAAGAAAACAACAAGGTACAGACGGGAACAAACACAAGAGAGGAGTTTCGTTCTAACATCTTTGTGCCGAAAGCATATGAACGCGTTACGAAAAGGTTTTGCAATCCCCGGATCAGCATAGCCAAGGACCCTTTAAGATGCAACTCCTGATAGTAACATCGGTCATATAACCCCTTCACTCAATGTAGAACCCCGAACTCACTAACCTGCATTCGTTGGAAGAATGCCTATGATCTACTGGATAAACCCACCTATAGATTTCCGAAAGATTCCAGTTATGCAATCAGGTGTTGGGGATACACGGGAAGCACCGCGCAATCAACTCTAACCTACATCCAGGTGTATCCATCCTTCAACACATAACCAGTCTTTCTCGGAAACTGTGTACCTCGGACCTTCGAAAAGCATCCACTATAACAAGCTATGGCAATACTCCCGAACTACCTCCCCAGTACTGGGTGATGTCGGGGTTATCTTGCCACTGGCCGTATAGGAGAGATTTTCGATGTCGGCCGTCTTAAGTATTTAGTACTGCCGCGATATGCTTGTGACAACAATACCCCGAAGCTCAACTCCCCGGGAACAGGAGGCATCGAGAACAATATCCTTGTCACAAGAACATTGAAACAATCCCAGAATACTCGCGGGATTCCTAAAAAAAAAAATTTGGTGCAATTTTTGAAGATAGGAGACACAAGAGTAGTCGTCAGGAGTCCTCACCAGAGAGAAAGGGGATGAGAAGCAAAGAAATCCTACTCTCCGATATAATATAGGACTCAAAAAGTTTTCAGTGTGTGCCTAGACTCGACCGTCAACGATTCGATCAAACAGTGGGGGCTCCTAGGTCGGAGAAGGCTCTGATACCAACTTGTAATGCCCAGGATGGAGTTATACCTCCTACGTGTCGAGGCACGACTTAAAGGCATAAGTCCATCCTAGAATGATCTCAAGTTTGGTAATCTTTGCACAACTCATGTAAAAGAGGGGATAGTAAACATAAATAGTTGGCTTACACTCGCCACGTCACACAATTACAAATCAAGTCTCAATCATCATACATTAAGAATATCACAACCCTCTAAGGGCAAAACCAAATGTCAAGATACCAAACTGAAATAAATAAACCACAGGCGGATCGAATCCTAGTAGGAGTCTCCACTACTGATCATCCGGATATCGCACATAGTACCGACTACGCTCCTCGTCGTACTCCCAGTCCAGCTCGGTGCCATCACCTGGATAGCTCACAACTGGACCTGCATCTGGTGTGTGAAGTAACTGTGAGCCACAGAGGACTCAGCAATCCCGTTTCCGGGTAACAAGACTATTTAAGCCTTTGGGAAAGGATAAAGGCTGAAGAAAAGAATAAGTGTCTGCAGCAGCAACTAGCAACTAGCTTACGTGAGTGAGAGCGAGAAGAGAAAGCCTTGGTCGAGAAGTGATCACGAAGTGATCCTAGCTACAAGCTCCACAAACATAACCCCTCCGTGTTCAACTCCCAAATCCCTATTCGGAAATTGACGGTCACGGAACACACGCTGGTAGTGTATTAGAAACATTGTGTCAAGTTATCTACAACCGGATATTAACAAGCTCCCATCTGCCACATAACCGCGGGCACGGCTTTCGAAAGTTCAAACCTTGCAGGGGTGTTCCAACTTGACCCATTACAAGCCCACGATCCGCGGAGTCGCAACTCCAAAGTGGGAAGACCCGAGTATTCTCGGAATCCCGTGCTCAAGATATACCGAACTAAGGTAAGGCTAATCCAGCAAATCCTCTCGGCGTGTCGACACCCTGATAGTAGCTGCGCGTATCTAAGTCTCAGGACACGACCGGATGGGCGATTCTACAGGTTTTTACCAAACCTTGAGTTTCCTTGAGGTGGCCCCGCAGACTCCCCGTTTCGGACCAACACTCATGTGGAGCACTGGCCCGGGGTTGTTGATTAAGAAAAAGGGTTTATAACTCCCTATGCAAGTTTAGTTTGTTATTAGGCAAATAGTACCAATGTTGGGACTTGCTGGAAAAGACTTAGCACTTAGTGGTTTATCGAGGGGGTCCCATACACCCCAACCGTGTTAGGAACACATAATCATGGAACATAACACCGGTTCATACGGTTCCTAACGGCATGAGTGGAACAAATCACCAAGTAAAAGGCTTAGCCTTCCACCCTTGCCAATATATAGATGATTTCATTTAAAGCATTTATATAGTGTGATAAAACCCAACCAAACTTCAACATGAAGCAAGCATCTTCGATCTTCACCTGCAACTAGCAATGCTATAAGAAGGGCTGAGCGAAGCGTACTTAGCCAAGCAACGGTTTGCATAGGTAGGATGGTTAAACATGGCAATGGTTTACAAGTAGGAGGCTGACAAGAAGATCATGGGCATCGAGGCAAAACTATAGAGCGGAACTACTAGCAATAGGCAAAGATAGTATTGTTATCGGGGTTCGGTCATCTTGCCTGAAGAGAAGTCGTTCGGATCATAAGAAGGGTCCTCGTGCTCAACCTCGTTGGAAACCTCGTGCTCGTACTCGAACTCAGACTCAGCTTCCGGCTCTAAACAAAACAATCACACCAAGCACAAATCAACAAGATGCAATGCGCACTCGAAAAAGATGGATGCATGATGGATGCACTAAGGATGCACACGGAGCACGGAAAATATCACTCAAGCAAAACACCTCAAAACATGATAATAATCTGATATTATTAATCTACACAGAAAATCAATCAAGTTTCATATAAGATTCGCTGAAATCGGAGTTACGGGCTAAAAGTTATGCCCGAAACAAGAAATGAGCGAAAGCTGAAAATTACAGCAACATAGCAACTTCGGAGCTCAAAATAATTGAGCTACAGCATTCAAATAACATGGCAAAGGACATGAACACAAACTAGACATATACTACAGCAACTAAGTCCAAAGGTGCACCCCCAACGGAGCCACGGATCAATAGCAATGATCTTGGACATATTGAACTTGACAATAAAATTCTGGCAGCAGAATTTTATTGAAACTTTCGAGCAAAAGATAAACATGCTACAGCCACTTAAATAGGCATGTGAGAACATGGATGGAAAGACAACAATATATACTACAAGGAACAATCAAGATCCACTCCAAAACTAACATGCTTTGTCCTAGAACATCACACGAACATGGCATCGGAACGTTACAGATTTCAGACTTAGTGAAAATCCACTAAGTCCTAAAACAGCAATTTCATCATGGCATATAAAAGAGCATGTTTAAGTCACCTCGAAACTAAACATGGCAAGAGGTAAGCACCTCATCAAAGTTCACATGAAGGTGATACCGAAACACACAAGCATGCTTCATAGAGACAAACACAACGATTGCAACGAGCTCAACAAGATGGCATTTCATAAAAAGTGAAACAACATCACAGCCACATGGCACTTTGCAACGATGATAAACATGGCAAGAATAAATCTATCATGCTACCTAGCACATACAACATGTAGAGCATGGCAAGACGAACACGTGGACATGTCATTTGCATCATTTGGACAAACGAGCTAAAAGATATCACATGGCAAAGATGGCATAAAAACATCACATAGCAGCAGTTTATATCATGATGCACTCTTGCAACAGCAAAACAAGCACCTAGATGATCTCTAACATGCATGACAATAACAGATAAAACGTAGAGCACGATCCCACGAACGTCTGGACATATTATACGCGCGAATCGGAGCAACACACAAAAAGATATGCATGTTTGAAAAATGCATCAGCACATAACAGATCTGGGACTTAGATAAAAGAGGCAACCTCCACTCAGATCTGAAGAAAGTCAACGGCCCGGGGGAGATCGGGCCCGGCGCGATCTGGAGGCGAGGCGGCCCAGCGGAGCGGCTGCGGGCCGGCGGTGCAGGCGAGCTGGCGAGGCGGCGGTGCGGTGACCTGGGCCCGCGGCGGCGAGGCGGCCCAGCGACGGCTTGCGGCGCGTGGGAGGAAGTCCAGCGGGGGAACCGGCGCGGGATGGAAGCGGGCCGCGAAGGCGAAGCCCTGGCGCGGCGCGGCCCAGGCGCGCGATGGCGAGGGACTGGCGCCTGGCGCTCGGGCGAGCGGAGGGGTGGCGATCGGGCGTCTCGGGCCCAGTTCGCCGAAGGGAGCTGGATGCCGCGACTAGGCCTGGACCCGATGGAGCGATGCGGGCGCGTGAGCTCAGCAAAGCCAGGCGAAGTGGGGACCCTGGCGCGGCGTACGGGCCGCTGGGCTGGCGCGGTGGAGATGCGATCGGGCCGGAGGGAGGCAGCGTTCGAGGGGGAAGCGGTCTGGAGACCGAAGCGCGAGGCGGCCAAGTGCGTTGACTCCGGCCGGCGCTGCGGATCTGGATCGGGGCTCCTCCCCGATCGATCCCAGGCTGGAGACTTCGGTTGACCGGGGAATTTTGGAGATGGACAGCCAAGTGGCAAGGGGGGGCTCGTGGATCTGAGAAGAAAAAAAATGAGGGGGAGAGAGGAGGAAGAAGGGGCTAGGGTTAGGGATGCCAAAATAGACTAGGGGGTCTAAATATAGCAGATTTTTAGGGTTAGGAGGGATCTGGGGGTGTTAGGAGCCCTCCGATCGCGATCCGACGGATCCGATCGCGGGGGTAGTCTAGAAGGGCCTAGGAGAAGATAGAGGACTGCTGTAGGGGTGTTACTGGGACACAAAGTGAAGGCACTTTGGACCCACACGAACAACGGATGGGAAAACCAACGGAGTCCAAACGCGACGAGATTTGAGAGGCGGGTTGCACACAACAAAACAACAACACACACAACAACCTCGCGGCACACCGGTAACGTTACACGCCCAAACAACAAAGTAGGCCTACGGGACGTCACGGACACGTGAAGGAGCTCCGGAACGCGAAACGGACAACGGGAAGGAACGCGTGGAACCGGATGCAACCGACAACACAAATGCAATGCGATGCACATGTCTACATGATATGAATGAATGCCACACACTCACACAACAAAACGACGAAAACCCGAAAGACAAAGAACCCGGAATGGAAAATAGATGAAGCCGGAGATATATTATATACCCAAAAGGGAAAGTATTACATCCGGGGCATTACAGCTGCATTCATCAGATTCACTCTTGTTGTCTTGGGATTGTGCTTGACAATAGCAGTGCTGACAGGTGGAGGAGGCGGGAGGCGCCTTGGGTTGGGACACTTGTTAGCATAGTGACCCTTCTGGACACACTTGTTGCAAGTCACTTCTGAGAGAGGCCGGTGATAAGGACCACTTGATCTTGAAGCTTGAAACTGAGGCTTGGACTGATTGCTTGGGTTGGATGGGTGGGAGAAACCACGTCCACCTGAGTGCTTGTTGTTGTTTGGAGGACGGAGCACTGGAGGAGGCGGTAGCCAGAACTTCTACTGCTTGGCAACCACTTGAGAAGACGAGGGGGAGTGAACAGCATCTCTGATCCTCTTTTTGGAAGCTTCAATCTTGAGCTAGGCTGCCTCTTGCTTAAGAGCCATATTGTAGAATTGGTCAAATTCATCCGGCTCGAACAAGGTGAGAGCTAGTTGGAGTTCATCCTTCAGACCACCACGGAACTGATAAATCTTGCTCTTGGCATCTGGGATGTCTTTCTTGGCATAGCGGGCAAGATTCTGGAACTTGACATTGTATTGATAGACGGACATGGTGCCTTGCTTCAGGTTGCGGAATTGCTCACGCATGCCTTCAATGACACTGGTTGGAATGTGGTGAGAGCGGAAATCCTTGCAGAAGTCAGTCCACGAGATCTCACGTCCACCTCAGAATCTTTGTACTGTTGCCACCAATCAGCAGCTTGATCTTTGAGTTGGAAAGTGGCAAACTTGACATAATCCTCAGGTCTCACGTTACTGCATTCAAAGTGCTTTTTTATGTCTGTGATCCAGTCTTCAGCATCTAGCGGATCCACATAGTAACTGAACGACTTCGGTTGGTTTGCCAGGAATTGGTTGAGGGTTGCAAAGTGAGGTTGATTGAACAGATTGCCTTGCCCTTGGTTCCCATGACCACCTTGATTTGCTTGGTTGGCTTGAATGTTCTGCATCATTTGCATAAGCATCTGGGTGTTCTGGTTGGTCACGTGCATAATTGCTCTCCATGCCTCAGACGGAGGAGGAGGGGAAGGAGGACGTTCAGGAACACGCTCTTCTTCACCCTCTGGGTTAGCGTTGGGAACCTTCTTAGGAGCCATCCTGAATGAGATGACAACTATTAGCCATTGATTGAAAATATATAAGCTGAATCAATGGCTAGAAATTGCAACATAAGTCTTCACAAGAACATTCGAACAAAATGAACGAATGTATTCCACAGTTTAATGGTACAACAATCTTCTCGAGAAGCCACTTGGGAGAACAAAAGGTAAATAAAAAAACAACAAGGAGCAGATAGAACAAATACAAGATAGAAGCTTCATTCCACATGTTCGTGCTGAAAGCTCATGGAATGTGTTACAAAATGGTTTTGCAATCCCCGGACAGCATAGCCAAGGACCCTTTAAGATGCAACTCCCGATTGGAACGACGCCCTTAAACCCCTTCACTTGATGTTGAACCCCGAACACCATATCATGCACTCATTGGAAGAATGCCTACGAGCTACTAGAAGAACCCACCTCTTAATTTCCGAAGGTTTCCGGTTATGCAATCGGGTGTTGGGGATACAGGGGAAGCATCACGCACTAAACTCTAATCCTACATCCAGCTGTATCCATCCTTCAACACATAACCAGTCATCCTCAGAAACTTTTTACCTCGGACCTTCGAAACGCATCTGCTATAAAAGTTGTGGCTATGCTCCCGAACTACCTCCCCAGTACTGGGTGATGTTGGGGGTTATCTCACCACTAACCGCACAGAAGAGTTTTCGATGTAGGCCGTCTTAAGTATTCTAGAACCGCTGCGATACATTTGTGATGACAACACCTCGGAGCTCAACTCCCCGGGGCGCTGCCACAACCCCTAAATGACAGGAGGCATCGAGAACAATGTTCTCGTCACAAAGATATCGGAACAATCCAAACAATACTCGCGTGATCCTAAAAAAATTTAGTGAATTTTTGAGAGTACAAGAGATAGAACATCGTCAGGAGTCCTCACCAGAGTGATAAAGGGATGAGGAGTAAAAGAAATCCTACTCTCCGATATATATATATAGGACTCAAAAAAATTTCATGTGTGTGCCTAGACTCAACAGTCAACGATTCGATCAATCAGGGGGGCTCCTAGGTTGGAGAAGGCTCTGATTACCAACTTGTAATGCCCAGTATGTGACTATGCCTCCCACGTGTCGAGGCACGACTTAAAGGCATAATCACATATTAGAATGATCTCAAGTATGGTATCTTTGCACATCTCATGTAAAAGAGGGGATGAAAATGTAAAAGAGTAGTTGGCTTACACTCGCCACGTCACACAATGTAATACATTAACATACATCATCCAAATAACATCAGAGTCCGACTACGGACGAAGATCCAAATGAAAGATACCATAAATAAAACAACACAAGGTCCCGATCATACTAGTAAGAGCCCTACTGATCCTCGGGATAAGACACGTAGTATCGTCCACGCTCTTCATCGAACTCCCAATACAGCTCTGAACCACTACCTATGTAGTTCTCTACGGTACCTGCATCTGGTGTTGCGTAGAATCTGTGAGCCACGGAGGACTCAGCAATCCCGTTCCCGGGTAGCAATACTATCAAAGCCTTAGGTGTGGAAAAGGCTTAAAACAAGGTTGCAGCAGCACTAGCACTAACTTACGGGTTTAGAGCAAGAAGAGAACAAGTGCCAACGATCGTCAAAGTGATCATGAACTGATCATAACTACTCACGGTCAATCATAACCCCACCATGTTCACTTCCCGAACCCCTTCGAAAAGAGACCATCACGGTTACTCACGCAGGTAGTGTATTATGAACAAGGTGTCAAGTTATCTACAACCGGATATTAACAAATTCCCATCTTCCACATAACCGCGGGCACGGCTTTCGAAAGATCAAACCCTGCAGGGGTGTCCCAACTTAGCCCATCACAAGCTCACGATATGCGGAGTCGCAACTCCAAGGTGGGAAGACCCGAGTGTTCTCGGAATCCCGTGCTCAAGATATTCCGACATAGGTAAAACTAATCTAGCAAGACCTCCCGGCATGCCGACACCCTGATAGTAGCCGCGCGTATCTCGTCTCAGGCCACAACCAGATGAGCTATGGTTACAGCATCCAAAATACCCCAAGTTGCCAAGGGGCGGTGCCGCAAGCTGCTCTAGGTTGGACCAACACTCATGAGGAGCACTGGCCCGGGGTTGTTAATTAAGTCCTCGGGATAGCTAATCCCTATGCAAGTTTTAGTTATTAAGCGAATGTAAAACCAATGTCGGGCCTTGCTAGAAAAGCTTTAGCGCTAAGCGGGTTATCGAGGGTGGCCCATAAACCCCAACCGTGTTAGGATGCAAAATCAAGGAACATAACACCGGTTTAACGGTTCCTAGGGTGGCATGAGTGGAACAAAACACCAAGCAAGAGGCTTATCCTTCCACCCATTACCAATATATAGATGATTTAGTTTAACATAATATATATTGTGATATCCCAACAATAACTTCATCATGAAGCAAGAATCTTCAAAACTTCACCTGCGACTAACAACGCTATAAGAGGGCCTAAGCGATGCTTACGTAGCCAAACAACGGTTTGCTAGGTGGGTGGTTAGAGAGTTTCATGGCAACAATAGGAGGGCTGACAAACAGACATAGGCATCGATGCAATATCTAAAAGAGCGAGACATCTAGCATAGGCAAAGATAGTAGTGATATCTGGGTAAGGTTATCTTGCTTGTTGATTCCACGGAGGGATCGTAACCTTGCTGCTCAAACTCAACCTCGGTAGGAACCTCGTACTCCGTATCGTCACCGGGCTCTAACCAAACACTACAATGCAACAATGGAACAATCAATCATAATGCAATGCTCAGGCACATGATGCATGAACATGATGAACAAGGACAAGAGTAGATATGATGCATGGCCTAGGGACACAAGAGTGCAACACCATCAAAGCAACAAGACCACCCACAAGAATGAAACAAGCAAAGGAACAACTAACAAGTTTATGTAGTTTATTCAAACAAGCACACAACAAGTTTAAAGGGGTTGGTTAACATGGCAAGGGTGCAACTAAGATTACAGCAACATGCTAGCACATTTAAATGGGCTGGAAATAAATAACAACAATATCCATAAACTCCCATAATTAATTATATGCATTTTGGACAGATCTGAAAAACTTCTGATATAAAGTTGTTAAACAGGCTAAACAACAACACCAAAATATTCTACACATTTTTCCACCCCAAATGCATATAAAGTTTGTTAAATTTGGAGTTGTAGATATTTAGTTATGATTTTTCCAAGTTTAAGCATATTTAAAACAAGATTAAATTCAAACAACATTTTAAATGTTTTTAGACATGGCAACAACCAGCATATTCATAATCTACATGAAATTCTAAGCACTTTTCATATACAATTTGTTTGCATCAGAAGAAAATATCAATAGATATTATTTAACCAAAGAAAAAGCAGAAAAAGAAAAAGAAAAAGAAAACAGAAAAGAAAAACAAGCGCTGGGGTCAACGCGGACCCACGCCTGAGCTAGCCCAAGCCACTGACAAGGGGCCCGGCTACGCTAAGCTGGCACCAGCGGGTGCGCGCGGGGGCTAGAGAAGCATAGTGAGGTTGGCAGGTGGGGCCTACTTGTCAGCCTCTCACGAAAATTAAAAAGGGGGGCGCAACCCACTGCCCCACAAGGATTCGAACACAAGACCCCCTGCTTAACTGAAGGAGTAACAAGCCACTGCACTAGCATTCGAGTCTTGACAGATAACAGGTGCTATAACTGAAGAGGTAACTGCAGATGCAGAAACATGGGAAAACGCAGGGCTCGTCGGAGCTGCTCTGGCGACCTAGAGGGGGGAGGAGAAGAAGGAGGAGGCCCAGGCCACTACGCTAGCTATTGTATTATTTACTTTTTTCATTTTTCTTCAGACAGAAAAGAAAAGAAAAGCACAGGCTAAAAGGAAAAGAGTTAGGGGAAAAATAAAATATCCCCATGCTCCTTGAATTATGCCCTATTTAATAAAATTAGTTTGGACATTTTTAGAGGCAGAAAAATAAAAGGAGTTTGAATATGGTTCAAACTCTTGTCATTTTTAAACCCAACCAAATCAATTCTAAATGGGGTGATATTTGGCAGAGAGGGTGTAGACATGGTGCAAGGTTTTTAGGAAAAGAAAGAGCATTAAAGGACTTGGCTAGGTGACTTGCACAAATGAGTAAAGAAAGGACAGAAAAGAAAAAGGAAGAAGAAGAAGAAGAGGGAAACAAGGAGGGGGCTAGGGTTTTAGCAAGTCAAGGTTGGCTAGAGCCATACTCACAACATCACAAGGGTCTCACACAAACATCACAACAAGAAAGTAAACTATGATGCCATGATGATGAAAGCAATGCATGGATGCAAAACAAAATAAAATGACATGGCAATGCAAAAATAAAATGAGCTCAAAGATAAGAACCCCCAAGGATAAGGACTAGGATCAAATTGAGAAAGCTTTATTGCCATTATAGGAAAGTGTCACATATGGGGTGTTACAGATTCCCACCAAACCCTCTCGCCGCGAGAAGTCTGTCGTTTCCAAGCAACATGTGGTTATGCCTTTGCACCGGTGGAAAGCCAAGGATTGGGAAGCGTTCCGGACGAAGAATCCATATGAGGTTCCCATTGCACCTCGTTGGACCACCATGCAGTTCCGGAATGAGATGCAAGTGAGGATTGTTCATGAACTTTTTGAGCACAACAAGAATAGGTATATCAAGCAGTGGACCATTGATACGACCATTTTGCATCATGCTTTTATGTTGATATTTATTGCATTATGGGTTGTTATTACACGTTATGTCACAATACTTATGCATTTTCTCTCTTATTTTACAAGGTTTACATGAAGAGGGAGAATGCCGGCAGCTGGAATTCTGGGCTGGAAAAGAAGTAAACTCTGGAAACCTATTCTATACAACTCAAAAAGCTCTGAAACTTCATAGGACCACCTGTCCACGAGGGTGGGGGCGCGCCCCCCTCTCTGGGCGCGCCCCCTGCCTCGCGGGCCCCCCGATGCCCATCTTCTCCTATATGAGTTGTTTTGACCTAGAAAAAATCATAAGGAGGCTTTTAGGACCAGAGGGGGAACCTTGGTGGAAACCAATCTAGGACTCCGGCAGAGCTGTTCTGCTGGGGATACTTCCCTCCAGGAGGGGGGAATCATCACCGTCGTCATCACCAACAACTCTCCCATCTTGGGGAGGGTTATCTTCATCAACATCTTCACCAGCACCATCTCCTCTCAAACCCTAGTTCATCTCTTGTATCCAATCTTTGTACCCAAACCTCAGATTGGTACCTGGGGGTTGCTAGTAGTGTTGATTACTCCTTGTAGTTGATGCTAGTTGGTTTATTTGGTGGAAGATCATATGCTCAGATCCATTATGCATATTAATACCCCTCTGATCATGAACAATATTATGTCTTGTGAGTAGTTACTTTTGTTCCCGAGGACATGGGAGAAGTCTTGCTATAAGTAGTCATGTGAATTTGGTATTCGTTTGATATTTTGATGAGATGTATGTTGTCTCTCCTCTAGTGGTGTCATGTGAACGTTGACAACATGACACTTCACCATTATTTGGGCCTAGAGGAAGGCATTGGGAAGTAATAAGTAGATGATGGGTTACTAGAGTGACAGAAGCTTAAACCCTAGTTTATGCATTGCTTCGTAAGGGGCTGATTTGGATCCATATGTTTCATGTTGTGGTTAGGTTTACCTTAATACTGCTTTTGTAGTTGCGGATGCTTGCATTAGAGGTTAATCATAAGTGGGAGGCTTGTCCAAGTAAGGACAACACGCAAGCACCGGTCCACCCACATACCAAATTATCAAAGTACCGAACGCAAATCAGATGATCGTGATGAAAACTAGCTTGACGATAATTCCCATGTGTCCTCGGGAGCATTTCCTTCATATAAGAGTTTGTCCAGGCTTGTCCTTTGCTACAAAAAGGATTGGGCCATCTTGCTGCACCTTATTTACTTTTACCTTTTGTCACTTGCTACCAATTACCTTATCACAAAACTATCTGTTACCTATAATTTCAGTGTTTGCAAAGAATATCTTACTGAAAACTGCCTATCATTTCCTTCTGCTCCTCGTTGGGTTCGACACTCTTACTTATCGAAAGGACTAAGATAGATCCCCTACACTTGTGGGTCATCAGGACTCTTTTCTGGCGCCGTTGCTGGGGAGTGAAGCGCCTTTGGTAAGTGGAATTTCGTAAGGAAAAATTTATATAGTGTGCTGAAATTTATTGTCACTCGTCACTATGGCTCATCATCCTTTGAGGGGCTTGTTCGGGGTATCTTCACCCCGACCAGAAGAGCAAAGAGTTTCTCATCAACCTACCGCACCTACTGAAAATGTTTGCTTTGAAATTCCTTCGGGTATGATAGAGAAACTGCTAGATAATCCCTTTACAGGAGACGGAACACTGCATCCCGATCTACACCTAATCTATGTGGATGAAGTTTGTGGATTATTTAAGCTTGCAGGTATGCCCGAGGATGTTATCAAGAAGAAGGTCTTCCCTTTATCTTTGAAGGGGGATGCATTGACATGGTTTAGGCTATGTGATGATATTGGATCATGGAACTATAATCGTCTGAAGTTGGAATTTCATCAGAAGTTCTACCCTATGCACTAGGTTCATCGTGATCGTATTTATATTTATAACTTTTGGCCTCGCGAAGGAGAAAGCATCGCTCAAGCTTGGGGGAGGCTTAAGTCAATGTTATATTCATGCCCCAATCATGAGCTCTCAAGAGAAATGATCATTCAAAATTTCTATGCTCGACTTTCTCTCAATAATCGCTCCATGCTTGATACTTCTTGTTCTGGTTCTTTTATGATGAAGACTGTTGAATTCAAATGGGATTTATTGCAAAGAATTAAATGCAACCCTGAAGACTGGGATCTCGACAAAGGTAAGGAGTCAGGTATGACCCCTAAGTTTGATTGTGTTAAAGCTTTTATGGATACCGATGTTTTCCGTGAATTTAGCACTAAATATGGACTTGACTCTGAGATAGTAGCTTCTTTTTATGAATCATTTGCTCCTCATGTTGATCTTCCCAAGGAGAAGTGGTTTAAATACCATCATCCCCTTGAAGTAAAAGTAGTTGAACCTGTTAAAGTTGAAGAAAATACTATCACTTATAATGTTGATCCTATTGTTCCTACTACTTATATTGAGAAACCACCTTTCCCTGTTAGAATAAAGGATCAAGCTAAAGCTTCAACTGTGGTTTGTCATAGTAGTACTAGAACAGCTACACCCTCTGAGCAAATTAAATTTGAATGTAGTGTTGCAATGGTTAAAGATCTCTTGGTAGAAAATTTAGATGGACATGTTATTTACCTCCAAGAGGAAGCTGCTAGAATAGCCAAACCTGATGCTAGGAATAAACATAGACTTGTTGTAGGCTTGCCTGTTATCTCTGTTAAAATAGGAGATCATTGCTATCATGGTTTATGTGACGTAGGTGCTAGTGCAAGTATAATCCCTCATTCCCTATATCTAGAAATTATGCATGATGTTGCACCTGTTGAGTTGGAAGGGATTGATGTTACTATTAAGCTTGCTAACAGAGACACTATTTCACCGGTTGGGGTTGTTAGAGATGTTGAAGTCTTGTGTGGGAAAGTTAAATACCCTTCTGATTTTCTTATTCTTAGTTCCCCACAAGATGATTTTTGTCCCATTATATTTGGTAGACCCTTCTTGAATACTGTTAATGCTAAGATAGACTGTGTGAAAGATATTGTTACTGTTGGTTTAGGGGATATGTCTCACGATTTTAACTTTGCTAAATTCCATAGACAACCCCATGATAAAAAATTACCTAGTAAGGATGAAATTATTGGTCTTGCTTCTATTGTTGTGCCTCCTAACGATCCTTTAGAACAGTACCTGCAGGACCATGAAAATGATATGTATATGAATGAGAGAAGGGAAATAGATGAAATATTCTTTAAGCAGGGACCGGTATTGAAAAACAACTTGCCTATTGAAATCCTAGGGGATCCTCCAACACCCAATGGTGATCTCGTGTTCGAACTTAAACCTTTACCTGATAATATTAAGTATGTTTATCTTGATGAAAAGAAGATATATCCTGTTATTATTAGTGCTAACCTTTCAAAGCAGGAAGAAGAAAAATTATTGAAAACTCTGAAAAAGCACCATGCTGCTATTGGATATACTCTGGATGATCTTAAGTGCATTAGTCCCACTTTATGCCAACACAAGATAAAATTGGAAGAAAACGCTAAACCGGTTATTGATCATCAGCGACGGTTAAATCCTAAGATGAAAGAAGTGGTAAGGAAGGAAATACTAAAGCAGGCAGGTATTATCTATCCAGTTGCAGATAGCCAGTGGGTAAGTCATGTCCATTGTGTCTCCAAGAAGGGAGGTATGACTGTTGTTCCTAATGATAAAGATTAATTGATCCCGCAAAGAATTGTCACAGGTTATAGGATGGTAATTGATTTCCGCAAATTAAATAAAGCTACTAAGAAAGATCATTACCCCTTGCCTTTTATTGATCAGATGCTAGAAAGGTTATCCAAACATACTCATTTTTGCTTTCTAGATGGTTGTTCTGGTTTCTCTCAAATACCTGTGTCAAAAGGGGATCAAGAAAAGACCACCTTTACTTGTCCTTTCGGTACCTTTGCTTATAGACGTATGCCTTTTGGATTATGTAATGCACCTGCTACCTTTCAAAGATGCATGATGGCTATATTCTTTGTTTTTTGTGAAAATATTGTTGAGGTTTTCATGGATGATTTCTCTGTTTACGGAACTTCTTTTGATGATTGCTTGAGCAACCTTGATCGAGTTTTGCAGAGATGTGAAGACACTAATCTTGTATTGAATTGGGAAAAGTGCCACTTTATGGTTAATGAAGGCATTGTCTTGGGACATAAAAATTTTGAAAGAGGTATTGAAGTTGACAAAGCTAAAGTTGATGCTATTGAAAAGATGCCATGCCCCAAGGACATCAAAGGTATACGAAGTTTCCTTGGTCATGCCGGGTTTTATAGGAGGTTCATTAAGGACTTCTCCAAAATCTCTAGGCCTCTGACTAATCTCTTACAAAAAGATATTCCTTTTGTCTTTGATGATGATTGTCTAGAAGCATTTGAAATACTTAAGAAAGCATTGATCTCTGCACCTATTGTCCAGCCTCCTGGCTGGAATTTACCATTTGAGATTATGTGCGATGCTAGTGATTATGATGTAGGTGCTGTTTTAGGGCAAACAGTTGATAAGAAATTAAATGTTATCCAATATGCTAGTAAAACCCTAGACAGTGCCCAGAGAAATTATGCTACTACTGAGAAGGAATTTTTAGCAGTTGTATTACCTTGTGATGAGTTTAGGCCTTATATTGTTGATTCTAAAGTAACTATTCACACTGATCATGCTGCTATCAAATACCTTATGGAAAAGAAAGATGCTAAACCTAGACTTATTAGGTGGGTTCTCTTGCTGCAAGAATTTGACTTGCATATTATTGATAGAAAGGGAGCTGAGAACCCCGTGGCAGATAACTTGTCTAGGTTAGAGAATATACTTGATGACCCACAACCTATTGATGATAGCTTTCCTAATGAACAATTAGTTGTCATAAATACTTCTCGTACTACTCCATGGTATGCTGATTATGCTAATTACATTGTTGCTAAGTTTATACCCCCTAGCTTCACATACCAACAAAAGAAAAAGTTCTTCTATGATTTGAGACATTACTTCTGGGATGACCCACATCTTTATGAGTAGATGGTATTATTAGACGTTGTGTACCTGAGCATGAACAGGAACAGATCCTACGCAAGTGTCACTCCGAAGCCTATGGAGGACATCATGCTAGAGATAGAACTGCACATAAGGTACTGCAGTCTGGTTTTTATTGGCCTACTCTCTTCAAGGATGCCCGTAAGTTTGTCCTATCTTGTGATGAATGTCAAAGAATTGGTAATATTAGTAGACGTCAAGAAATTCCTATGAATTATTCACTTGTTATTGAACCATTTGATGTTTGGGGCTTTGATTATATGGGACCGTTTCCTTCCTCTAATGGGTATACACATATTTTAGTTGCTGTTGATTATGTTACTAAGTGGGTAAAAGCTATTCCAACTAGTAGTGTTGATCACAACACCTCTATTAAGATGCTTCAAGAAGTTATTTTTCCGAGGTTTGGAGTCCCTAGATACCTAATGACCGATGGTGGTTCACACTTTATACATGCTGCTTTCCGTAAAATGCTTGCTAAGTATGATGTAAACCATAAAATTGCATCCCCTTATCACCCACAGACTAGTGGTCAGGTAGAACTAAGTAATAGAGAACTGAAATTAATTTTGCAAAAGACAGCTAATAGATCTAGAAAGAATTGGTCCAAGAAACTTGATGATGCATTATGGGCCTATAGAACTGCATACAAAAATCCTATGGGTATGTCTCCATATAAGATGGTTTGTGGAAAAGCATGTCACTTACCTCTTGAGCTAGAACATAAGGCATATTGGGCCATCAAAGAGCTCAATTATGATTTCAAACTTGCCGGTGAGAAGAGGTTATTTGACATTAGCTCTCTGGATGAATGGAGAACCTAGGCCTATGAGAATGCCAAGCTGTTTAAAGAAAAAGTTAAAAGATGGCATGACAAAAGGATACAAAAGCGTGAGTTTAACGTAGGTGATTATGTCTTGCTATACAACTCCTGTTTAAGATTTTTTGCAGGAAAACTTCTCTCTAAATGGGAAGGACCTTACGTTATCAAGGAGATCTATTGTTCTGGCGCCATAAAAATCAACAACTTCGAAGGCACAAATCCGAATGTGGTGAACGGTCAAAGAATCAAACATTATATCTCAGGTAATCCTATAAATGTTGAAACCAATGTTATTGAAACCGTAACGTCGGAGGAATGCATAGGGGAAACTTTCCAGAATGATTCAGACTCCGAAAAGGAAGAGGTATGTGGTACGGTAAGTAAACCGACTCCAAAACAGTTCTAAATGCAATTTTTCACCGTTTTGGAATATTTAGAAAAATAGAAAAATAAGTGGCAGTCCGGAAGAGACATGAGGCGTCCACGAGGGTGGAGGGTGCGCTCCCTTCCCCTGGGCGCGCCCCCTGCCTCGTGGGCACCTCGTGTGCCTCCCGGACTCCGATTTCTTGTATGTCACTCCTTTTAGTCGGTAAAAATTCATTATATATACCCCCGACGGTTTTGACCTCTGTATCACGCAAAAATCCTCTGTTTTCGTTTCGAGCTGTTGTTTTTGACAGATCTAGATCATCATGGTGTCGTCCAACACCCCCAAGGACAAGTTCTTCGAGAAGTTCATCAACCCCTACCTCGCGGAGGTGCTGCACCATCCTCAAACCATGGAGTTGCATGATGGGGTGCTGCACATCCGTGATGTTGAGGGCCCGAGGAGGACCGGAAGCGTGGAGACATGACTAGAAGCAATGGAGCAGCAAGTTTTCAAGTCCCAAGGTATGGTGGAATGAGGACTTAACGCCAACCACATGATGATTACGGATCTCACCAACAACCTCAAGCAGGACTCAAGGATCTTCGGGGAAGCCATCTCCAATCTCCAAGAGAAAATCGAACACCTCCAAGCTCAGATCTATTACCTGCAAAACCAAAACTATGAGTATGAATATAGATTCAAGAAGATGAGTTTGGCTGCAGATTTGAGCATCCCGGAGACTCGATCATCCTTCTACAATGGTGAGCCTATGCCTTGGAAGATGGATGACAAGCTTACATCCTCAACAACTCCATCATTACCACCTCCGAAGAAGGAGACATAATCATATGGGTATGGGCACTCCCCTTGGCAACTGCCAAGCTTGGGGGAGGTGCCCCGGTATCGTATCACCATCACACTCCTATCTTTACCAATTTTCTTCGTTCGATCCTTTTGGTAGTATCTTGATCTAGTAGAATAAAGTTAGTATGTTCCAGTTGTGAGTTTTTGCTTTATGATCTTTACTCTTTGCAATCGAGTCCGTGAGTTATATAATAAAGATTAGTGTTGAGCCAAGGGCTTGATTTCCTCACTTTGGTCATGATAGAATAAAAGAAAATATAAAAAGTATCAAAGAGATCATATTGATCTTATGGGAAGTAATGACTTCACATATAAAGAGTATGATGAATAAAAGTTGTTGGGAGTTGACAAACATAGTTTTGGTCATCGTTGCAATTAATAGGAAGTAATAAAGAAAGAGAGTCTTCACATACAAATACACTGTCTTGGACTTCTTTTATGATTGTGAGCACTCATTAAAATATGACATGCTAAAGAGTTGATGTTGGATAAGGAAGACAACATAATGGGTTATGTTTTCTTATTTCTGAAATAAAGTATATTGTCATGGATCATCCAACATGTTGAGCTTGCCTTTCCCCCTCACGCTAGCCAAAACTCCTCGCACCAAGTAGAGATACTACTTGTGCTTCCATACATCCTTAAACCCAGTTTTGACATGAGAGTCCACCATACCTACCTATGCATTGAGTAAGATCCTTCAAGTAAGTTGTCATGTTGCAAACTCGCTAAAATATGTATTATTTATTAGTGTGGAGGAAATAAGCTTTATACGATCTTGTGATATGTGATACGTCTCCAACGTATCTACTTTTCCAAACCCTTTTGCCCTTGTTTTGGACTCTAACTTGCATGATTTGAATGGAACTAACCCGGACTAACGTTGTCTTCAGCAGAACAGCCATGGTGTTGTTTTTGTGTAGAATAAAAAAGTTCTCGGAATCGCCTGAAAATCGACGGAGAATTATTTCAGAAAATATAAAAAATATCTGCAAGAAGACCTTCACCGGGGGGGGCATACCCTGTCCTCGAGGGTGGGGGCGCGCCCCCCTTCCCAGGGTGCGCCCCCCTGCCTCGAGGGCCCCCCGATGCTCCACCGACGTACCCCCAGATCCTATATATTTCGTTTCAAGGAGAAAAAAATAGGAGAGAAGGAATTATCGCGTTTCACGAGACGGAGCCGCCGCCAAGCCCTAATCTCTCTCGGGAGGGCTGATCTGGAGTCCGTTCGGGGCTTCGGAGAGTGGAGATCGTCGCCATCGTCATCATCAACCTTACTCCATCACCAATTCCATGATGCTCACCGCCGTGTGTGAGTAATTCCATCATAGGCTTGCTGGACGGTGATGGGTTGGACGGGATCTATCATGTAATCGAGTTAGTTTTGTTAGGGTTTGATCCCTAGTATCCACTATGTTCTGAGAGTGATGTTGCTATGACTTTGCTATGCTTAATGCTTGTCACTAGGGCCCGAGTGACATGATTTCAGATCTGAACCTATTATGTTTTCATGAATATATGTGTGTTCTTGATCCTATCTTGCACGTCTATAGTCACCTACTATGTGTTATGATCCGGCAACCCCGAAGTGACAATAATCGGGACCACTCCCGGTGATGACCATAGTTTGAGGAGTTCATGTATTCACTCTGTGTTAATGCTTTGGTCTGGTACTCTATTAAAAGGAGGCCTTAATATCCCTTAGTTTCCAATAGGACCCCGTTGCCACGGGAGGGTAGGACAAAAGATGTCATGCAAGTTCTTTTCCATAAGCACGTATGACTATATTCGGAATACATGCCTACATTGCATTGATGAACTGGAGCTAGTTCTGTGTCACCCTAGGTTATAACTTCTACATGATGAATTGCATCCGAGGTAATTTCCCATCACCGATCCAATGCCTACGAGCTTTACCTATATTGCTAGTCACTTATTTACTTTTCCGTTCCTACTATCACAAAAACTACAAAAGCACTATCTTTACTTTTATTGCTGCTACCGCCACTATCATATTACTTTGCTACTAAACTATCTTGCTGCAGATACTAAGTTTCCAGGTATGGTTGAATTGATAACTCAGCTGCTAATACTTAAGAGTATTCTTTGGCTCCCCTTGTGTGGAATCAATAAATTTGGGTTGAATACTTTACCCTCGAAAACTGTTGCGATCCCCTACACTTGTGGGTTATCAAGAATATTTTCTGGCGCCGTTGCCGGGGAGCATAGCTCTATTATTTAAGTCACTTGGGATTTATATCTGTTTATCACTATGAAGAATTTGAAGGACTCAAAAACCAAGATCTTACCCTCAACTACGAGGGGAGGTAAGGAACTGCCATCTAGCTCTGCACTTGATTCTCCTTCTGTTATGAGTAAACTTGCGACACCTACTCCTGCTATTGAATCTGATGTGTCGTATGTTCTTGATGATGCTACTTCTGCTATGTATGATGAAACTACCTCTATGCCTGATACTGTGCCACTAGGTGAATTTCTAGATGAACAAATTGCTAAGGTTAGGGAGAATGCAAATGTTGATGATATTTATGAAAGTGGTGATGAAACTACTCCCAATAGATATGAATTGCATGTTGTGCCTGAGGGTTATGTTATGGATGAAGAAACTGCTAGAGACTTTCTCACTTGCAATGATAGATATGATCTTAAGAAGTTATTAGCTAAGCTGAAAGAAAAGTCCTTGAATGCTAGAATGAAACATGACCCTACTTTTGCTCTTTCACCTATCTGCGTTACTGATAAGGATTATGAATTCTCTGTTGATCCTGAGTTAATTACTTTGGTTGAATCTAATCATTTCCATGGCTATAAGTCTGAAACTGTTATGGCACATCTTACCAAGTTGAATGATATAGCCACCCTGTTTACCAATGATGAAAAGATTCGCTATTACTATATCCTTAAGTTGTTTCCGTTCTCGTTAAAGGGTGATGCTAAGACTTGGTTTAATTCCCTTGATCCTGGTTGTGTGCGTAGTCCCCAGGATATGATGTATTACTTCTCTGCTAAATATTTTCCCGCTCATAAGAAACAAGCTGCCTTACGGGAAATTTATAACTTTGCTCAAACTGAAGAAGAGAGTCTCCCACAAGCTTGGGGGAGGCTTCTCCAGTTACTTGATGCTTTGCCTGATCATCCTCTTGAAATGCATAATATACTTGATGTATTTTATAATGGACTAACCGATGCTTCCAGAGACCACCTGGATAGTTGTGCTGGTTGTGTTTTCAGGGAAAGAACAGTTGAACAAGCCGAATTACTATTGAATAATATGCTGGCCAATGAAAATAATTGGACACTTCCTGAACCAGCCCCTAAGCCAACTCCGAAGAAAAGAGATGTTCTATTTCTCAGTCCTGAAGACATGCAAGAGGCAAAGAAATCTATGAAAGAAAAAGGTATTAAAGCTGAAGATGTTAAGAATTTACCACATATTGAAGAAATACATGGTCTTGATAACCCGACACAGGTAGTAAAGCTAAATTCTCTTTATAGATTTGATGAAGGTGATATTCCTTGTTATAAGTCTGCTAGCCAATGCTTAAATGAGTTTGACAATTTCATTGTGAAACAAGAAAACTTCAATGCTTATGTTGGTAGACAAGTGCAACACAATGCTTATATGATTGAACGCTTGAGTGATTATCTGTCTAGTGCTAAGAGTGAACTGAAACTTATTAGTAAACATGCTTCCATGGATACCACTCAAGTAGAACAAGTACTTAAGGCTCAGAATGATTTGCTCAATGAATTAAATAGTAAAAATAATGACTATGCTGTTAGAGTTGCAACTAGAGGTGGTAAAATGACTCAGGAACCTCTGTACCCTGAAGGTCACCCTAAGAGAATTGAGCAAGATTCTCAGAGAGCTAATTTAGATGCACCTAGTTCTTCTAAGAAGAAGAAAAAGAAAAATGATAGGACTTTGCATGCCTCTAGTGAACCTGTAGCTCACCCACCTGAGAATCCCAATGATATATCTATTTCTGATGCTGAGACACAATCTGGTACTGAACATGAACCTAGTGATAATATTAATAATGATGTTCATGATGATTCTCAACCTAGCAATGATAATGATGTAGAGATTGAACCTACTATTGATCTTGATAACCCACAATCAAATAATCAACGCTATGATAAGAGAGACTTTGTTGCTAGGAAGCACGGTAGGGAAAGATAACCCTGGGTTCAGAAACCCATGCCTTTTCCTCCGAAACCATCCAATAAAAAGGATGATGAGGATTTTGAGCGCTTCGCTGAAATGATTAGACCTATCCTTTTGCGTATGCGTTTAACTGATGTGCTTAAAACAAATCCTTATGCTAAGTATATGAAAGATATTACTACCAACAAAAGAAAGATACCTGAAGTAGAAATTTCCACCATGCTTGCTAATTACACTTTTGAGGGTGGAATGCCTAAGAAATTAGGAGATCCAGGAGTACCTACCATACCTTGCTCCATTAAGAGAAACTATGTTAAAACTGCTTTGTGTGATCTTGGAGCCGGTGTTAGTGTTATGCCGCTCTCTTTATATCGTAGACTTGACTTGAGTAAGTTGACACCTACTGAAATATCTTTGCAAATGGCTGATAAATCAACTGCTATACCTGTTGGTATTTGTGAGGATGTGCCTGTTGTGGTTGCAAATGTTACTATTCTAACGGACTTTGTTATACTTGATATTCCCGAGGACGATAGTATGTCTATTATTCTTGGAAGACCTTTTTTGAATACTGCAGGGGCTATTATTGATTGCAACAAAGGCAATGTCACTTTTCATAACAATGGTAATGAGCATACGGTACACTTTTCGAGGAAACAACCTCAGGTCCACAGTATCAATTATATTGGGAAAACTTCAACAATTACTATTGGAGGTTTTGAGTTTCCTATTCCTACTATCAAGAAGGCATATTACATTCTTATTGTTGGGGACATACATATCCCCATTGAGGTAACATAGTGTTATTCGAAAATTCTCCAGTTTCATGTTACTCAGAAAGAGTTTATTAACAAGATCTGATCAACCTTGTTAATGGATTCCTTTTGATAAACATGGGATAGGTGAATCTAGATAGCACAAACCTTCTATACCCTCTTTTTACTTTTTGTTAATTAGGATAAATAAAGCAAAAATATCATTGTCTGTCTGTTTCCAGACTTATCCGTGTAATAAAACAAATATCCCGAAAATAAAAGTCTCCAAATGCCCTGAAAATGAAATATGATTTTTCTAGAATATTTAAGAAAATATGGCACTGAACACACAGCGAGGGGAGCCAGCACGTGGCCTCGAGGGCACAGGGCGCGCCCCCTACCCAGGGTGCGCCCCCTACCTCGAGGGCCCCACGTGGCCCCCCTCCACTTATCCTTTCACCCATGCTCTTCTTCTTCCTCCCAAAAAAAATCCCCAACCAGCTCAAACCCAAGTGCTAGCTCATTTTGCTGCCATTTTCGATCTTCTTGCTCAAAGCACCATTCACCAAACTGTTTGGGGAGGTTGTTCCTTGGTATGTGACTCCTCCATTGGTCCAATTAGTTTTTGTTCTAGTGCTTTATTTGTTGCAAATTTATGCTGCTGTGGTGGCCTTGTTCTTGAGCTTGCATGTCAAATTTTCTAGGTCCCAAGTAGTTCCAATGCATGGTATAGCCTCTATGCACTTATAGGAGTTGTTGCTATCAATCTTGTTGAGTTTGGTTAACTTTTATTTTGAAGTCACTAAAAATTTCAGAAAATTTCAGAAAAATGTCTAGGAGAAACTTCCAAGGTGGTCCTTCAAGGAAGCAAGAACCGAGGCTCGCGTTCCGTGAGCCGGACGATGAACCACCGAGGGATGCTGATGTGCGGCCTTGTGAATGGCCGTCAGATGAATTTATGGGTCAAGCGGGCATCAAAGATGAATTTTACGCATATGTGCGCAATGCTGACCTCGAGGACTTCATACAAGATAAGTGTCCTCAATACCGTGGCTTAACTGATAACTTTGTGAGAAGGTTTAAATTCTCATCTTCACGTAATTCTCACACTGTGTTGTTTGACCTTTATGATAAATCTTATACCATGGATTTAGAGGATTTTAATGTTGCCTGCAAACTCCCACAGTGGGGCAGTATGAGTGATCCTCGCAAATCTGAATTTAGAGAATTCCTAGTCAGTATTACAGTAGAGGAATCCAGGGAAGTCACACAAGCTACCACGGGGAGCATACATTTTCATGCTATTCATTACTTTGCTCTCTTTATCAGTAGATGCATAAACGGTAAGGACGAGGCTTGTCACATGTGTGTCCCTGATCTTAGTGTTCTCAGGAGTGCTGTACTAGGTGATAGGCAATATAATCTGGGAGCTATTGTTGCACGTAGACTACACCATAATGGTTTGCATGGAGATTTATTTGGTGGGATCTATGCTACTCGCATAGCCCGCTATCTTGGTGTGTCTATGCACACGTATGATGAACCTTTACCTCCTGTTTATTTAGACTGTAATGCTATGGCTAGTCACCGGTTTATAGAGTGGGATAATCAAACCCTCAAATATCGACTAATCTTTAACCGGCAGCATGCCATCCCTATTGTTATTCCTGCCCCTACTTTGTTTAACTTTCAGGAAAAAGGAAGATACACTATAACTATGGAGGAGGAAAATGCCTATTATAACGTGACGGAGGCAACCAGCCTTCGAGCTGTAGCTCAGCATGCAGCATCTGCTGCATCTCAGTACGACCCCAACTACAACTTTGGATATCCGCCAGGCCAGTACTGGCCATAGACCAACTTAGGCCAAAAGCCTAAGCTTGGGGGAGTACGTGTTTCTCACCGACTAACATTCATGTTCACACTTATTCTAGTTGTCGGTGCTCACACTATTTCACCGTACCATCCATGCTTAGTTTAAATTTCTTTTTCTTAGTCTTTTTCTTGTGAGCTAGAAAAACCCAAAAAAACAAAAAATATTAGTTGTAGCTTTTAGCTAGTTTACTTTCTTTGCCTGTAGTAGTAATTAAAAATAAAAACCCAAAAAGATTTTCCGTTCTTCTTTTGCTTGTTGCGAGCTTTCCCGTGTAAATAGTTTCTTTTCTTTTCTTAAGGGGTTAAGAGTAAAAGACCATGATTGAAAATGCTTAGTGGCTCTCATATGCTTTGTTGTTGGATTAACCTTGAGCCACATTACCTTGTCTTCTCTCTTGTATTAAATGTCTGCAGATTCCAGCTTAGTCCAATACACGTGCACTATTATTATTATCCACACTGTTCGGTCGTGCGAGTGAAAGGCAATAAGGATGATATATGATGAACTAATTGGGATGAGAAAAGCTGGTATGAACTCGACCTCTCTTGTTTTTGTAAATATTGTAGCTCGTCGTTCCTGATTCAGCTTGTTATGAATGAAACAAGCTTGCAATGACAACTAGAGATCATAGCTGCTTATGCCATGCTTAATTAGCTGAGAGTCTATAATGATCTATCTTGCGTGCCAACATGATATTAAAATGGTTGTGATGTGGTATGATGGGTGGTATCCTCCTTTGAACGATTTAAGTGACTTGACTTGGCACATGTTCACGCATGTAGTTGAAACAAATCAACATAGCCTTCACGATATTTATGTTCATGGTGATTTATATCCTACTCATGCTTGCATTCATTGTTGATTAATTTTAATGCATGTTCATGACCGTTGTTGCTCTCTAGCTGGTCGTTTCCCAGTCTCTTTCTAGCCTTCACCTGTACTAAGTGGGAATACTGCTTGTGCATCTCCACTTCCATAAACCCCAAAGTTATTCCATATGAGTCCACCATACCTTCCTATATGCGGTATTTACTTGCCTTTCCAAGTAAATTTGTATGTGCCAAACTCTAAACCTTCAAATGAAATTCTGTTTTGTATGGTCGAACAGCTCATGTATCAACTAGGGCTGTCTATATCTTCCATGCTAGGTGGGTTATTCTCACGATGAGTGGACTCCGCTCATCATTCATGAGAAAATGGCTGGTAACCGGGATGCCCAGTCCCATGCTCAAAATCATAATAATTAAACAAAACTCCCCCAGGGCTGTTGCTGGTTTGGACGGTACCCGTTGTTTCGGGCTAGCCATGGAGTGTGCCTGTTGGTGGTTCGGGAGTATAAACTTTACCATTCTGTTTGGGAACCGCCTATAATGTGCGTAGCATGGGAGATATCGAGATTCTTGGTTGTTATGTTGACAATGAAAGTATACCGCTCAAAATGTTATTCAATCTCTATTTCAAAATCGAGCTCTGGCACCTCTACAAATCCCTGCTTCCCTCTGCAAAGGGCCTATCTATTTACTTTTATGCAGAGTCATCATCATCTTATCAAAGAGCACCAGTAGAAGACACCTCTGTCGTTGCATGTATTACTATTAATTTGCATTGAGTATGATCATGACTGGATCTCTTTTACCATGAATCACAATGTCTAGTCAGTCCTTGATCCTTAAAGGTGCTCTGCATTTATGTTTTGCGGTCTCAGAAAGGGCTAGCGAGATACCATCCTGTTATATCATATCATGATTGTTTTGAGAAGTGTTGTCATCCGAGGTTTATTATTATTGCTCGCTAGTTGATTATGCCATTGATGTGAGTAGTCTTGAGAGCTGAAAGTTATTGTGAATATGGTTAGTTCATGATCTTGTTGAAAACCTGAATGCTAGCTTACATATTTACAACAACAAGAGCAAACTGAGTTTGTCAAAGTTTTTCTTTATCACTTTCCGTTTATCAACTGAATTTCTTGAGGACAAGCAAAGGTTTATGCTTGGGGGAGTTGATACGACTCCAACGTATCTACTTTTCCAAACCCTTTTGCCCTTGTTTTGGACTCTAACTTGCATGATTTGAATGGAACTAACCCGGACTGACGCTGTTTTCAGCAAAACTGCCATGGTGTTGTTTTTGTGTAGAATAAAAAGTTCTCGGAATCGCCTGAAAATCAACGGAGAATTATTTCAGAAAATATAAAAAATATCTGCAAGAAGATCTTCACCGGGGGGCCCACACCCTATCCTCGAGGGTGGGAGCGCGCCCCCTGCCTCAAGGGCCCCCCGATGCTCCACCGACGTACCCCTAAATCCTATATCTTCTGTTTTGGGGAGAAAAAATAGGATAGAAGGAATAATCGCGTTTCACGAGACGGAGCTGCCGCCAAGCCCTAATCTCTCTCGGGAGGGCTGATCTGGAGTCCGTTCGAGGCTCCGGAGAGTGGAGATCATCGCCATCGTCATCATCAACCTTCCTCCATCACCAATTCAACGATGCTCACCGCCGTGTGTGAGTAATTCCATCGTAGGCTTGCTAGACGATGATGGGTTGGATGGGATCTATAATGTAATCGAGTTAGTTTTGTTAGGGTTTGATCCCTAGTATCCATTATGTTCTGAGATTGATGTTGCTATGACTTTGCTATGCTTAATGCTTGTCACTAGGGCCCGAGTGCCATGATTTCATATCTGAACCTATTATGTTTTCATCAATATATGTGTGTGTTCTTGATCCTATCTTGCAAGTCTATAGTCACCTACTATGTGTTATGATCCGGCAACCCCGAAGTGACAATAATCGGGACCACTCCCGGTGATGACCATAGTTTGAGGAGTTCATGTATTCACTATGTGTTAATGCTTTGGTCCAGTACTCTATTAAAAGGTGGCCTAAATATCCCTTAGTTTCCAATAGGACCCCGCTGCCACGGGAGGGTAGGACAAAAGATGTCATCCAAGTTCTTTTCCATAAGCACGTATGACTATATTCGGAATACATGCCTACATTGCATTGATGAACTGGAGCTAGTTCTGTGTCACCCTAGGTTATAACTTCTACATGATGAATTGCAGCCAACGTAATTTCCCATCACCGATCCAATGCCTACGAGCTTTAACTATATTGCTAGTCTCTTATTTACTTTTCCGTTGCTACTATCACAAAAACTACAAAAACACTATCTTTACTTTTATTGCTGCTACCGCCACTATCATATTACTTTGCTACTAAACTATCTTGCTGCAGATACTAAGTTTCCTGGTGTGGTTTAATTGACAACTCGGCTCCTAATACTTAAGAGTATTCTTTGGCCCCCTTGTGTTGAATCAATAAATTTGGGTTGAATACTTTACCCTCGAAAACTGTTGCGATCCCCTACACTTGTGGGTTATCAATATGGAAGTAATAAAAGCGAGGGACTGCATAATAAAGGTCCTTATCACAAGTTGCAAATTATAAAGTGACGTTCTTTTGCGATAAGACTTTGTGCATCCAACCATAAAAGCACATGACAACCTCTGCTTCCCTCTACGAAGGGCCTATCTACTATTCTTGCCTTATAAGAGTCATGGTGAAATTCACCTTTCCTTTTTACATTTTATCCTTTGGCAAGTACATTGTGTTGGAAAGATCCTGACATATATACCCAATTGGATGTAAGTTATCATGGTCTATTACTGTTGACATTACCGTTGAGGTAGAATGTTGGGAGGCAACACCATAAGCCCCTGTCTTTCTCTGTGTCCGATTAAAACTCCATAACCATAAGTATTGCGTGAGTGTAAGCAATTGTGGAAGACTATATGATAGTTGAGTATGTAGGCTTGCTGAAAAGCTCTTATATTGACTATTTCTGATGTTATGATAAATTGCAATTGCTTCAATGACCGAGATCATAGTTTGTTGGTTTTCAATGAAGTTTCTGATTCATACTCGATATTGTGAATGAATTGTTACTTTAGCATAAGAATCATGTGACAATATATATATATGTTGATGTTATGAGATTGATCATGATGCCCTCATGTCCGTATTTTATTTTTATCGACACCTCTATCTCTAAACATGTGGACATATTTTTCGATATCGGCTTTCGCTTGAGGGCAAGCGAGGTCTAAGCTTGGGGGAGTTGATACGTCCATTTTGTATCATGCTTTATGTTGATATTTATTGCATTATGGGCTGTTATTACACGTTATGTCACAATACTTATGCCTTTTCTCTCTTATTTTACAAGGTTTACATGAAGAGGGAGAATGCCGGCAGCTGGAATTCTGGGCTGGAAAAGAAGCAAACTCTCGAAACCTATTCTGCACAACTCAAAAAGCTCTGAAACTTCACAGGACACCGTTTCAGAAAATATAAAAAATATCTGGCGAAAGAAGATCACCAGGGGGCCACCACCTATCCACGAGGGTGGGGGGCGCCCCCCCCCCTCTCTAGCGCGCCCCCTGCCTCATGGGCCCCCTGATAGCCCCCCGATGCCCATCTTCTCCTATATGAGGTGTTTTGACCTAGAAAAAAATCATAAGGAGGCTTTCGGGACCAAACACCGCCGTCTCTAGGCGGAACCTTGGCGGAAACCAATCTAGGGCTCCGGTAGAGCTGTTCTGTCGGGGATACTTCCCTCCGTGAGGGGGAAATTGTCACCACCGTCATGATTAAGAACTCTCCCATCTTGGGGAGGGTTATCTTCATCAACATCTTCACCAGCACCATCTCCTCTCAAACCCTAGTTCATATCTTGTATCCAATCTTTGTACCCAAACCTCAGATTGGTACCTGGGGGTTGCTAGAAGGGTTGATTACTCCTTGTAGTTGATGCGAGTTGGTTTATTTGGTGGAAGATCATATGTTCAGATGCATTATGCATATTAATACCCCTCTAATCATGAACAATCTTATGTCTTGTGAGTAGTTACTTTTGTTCCTGAGGACATGGGAGAAGTCTTGTTATAAGTAGTCATGGGAATTTAGTATTTGTTCAATATTTTGATGAGATGTATGTTGTCTCTCCTCTAGTGGTGTCATGTGAATGCCGACTACATGACACTTCACCATTATTTGGGTCTAGAGGAAGGCATTGGGAAGTAATAAGTAGATGATGGGTTGCTAGAGTGACAGAAGCTTAAACCCTAGTTTATGAGTTGCTTCGTAAGGGGCTGATTTGGATCCATATGTTTCATGTTGTGGTTAGGTTTACCTTAATACTTCTTTTTTAGTTGCGGATGCTTGCATTAGAGGTTAATCATAAGTGGGAGGCTTGTCCTAGTAAGGACATCACCCAAGCATCGGTCCACCCACATACCAAATTATCAAAGTACCGAACGCGAATCAGATGATTGTGATGAAAACTAGCTTGACGATAATTCCCATATGTCCTCGGGAGAGTTTCCTTCATATAAGAGTTTGTCCAGGCTTGTCCTTTGCTACAAAAAGGATTGGGCCATCTTGTTGCACCTTATTTACTTTTACCTTTTGTCACTTGCTACCAATTACCTTATCACAATACTATCTGTTACCTACAATTTCAGTGTTTGCAGAGAATACCTTACTGAAAACTGCCTATCATTTCCTTCTGCTCCTCGTTGGCTTCGACACTCTTACTTATCGAAAGGACTACGATAGATCCCCTACACTTGTGGGTCATCAACCATCGATCTTGATCAGCGGAGCAACTTGGAGTATTTTGGTGAGGCTTTGGCTCTTTGTGAGGAGTTTGATTTGGTCAAGCTCATGACAGTCAACTGTGACTTTGATACTCAGCTTATCCATCAGTTTTATGCCACTGTTCATTTTGGAGAAGATGACGCGCGCACACTCACATTCATGTGTCACAATGAGCTCTTTCAAGTTCCCTGGAGGGCTTTTTGCAATGCTATTGGCTATGACAATACCGGTCATGAAGGAAGGGGTGGCATTCGTCCTCACGACCATCCTGATTCCATGCCTAAAGAAAAACTCGCTCCCCTGTACATTAGGGACCATGGCATTATTGGAGAATCCAAGGATCTTGAGAAGTTCTATGACATCATGCATCGAGTGTTTCGCAATGTGTCGTTGCCCAAGGTGGGCAATCAAGATGAGATTCATGGCTACCTTGTGGACTTGATGGTTGCTATGAAGACCAAAGTGGGCTCTGGTGCAATGTTTGACGTGTCCAACTGGATGTGGCACGAGATGTACAACATGGCCATCTACAGGAAGGTCCCCGTTTATGCTCCGTTCGTCATGTGCTTTCTGAACTCAGTTTGGGTTGTTCGCCGTCCTGGAGAGCTCCTCACTTCTGCAGATAATCTTACTGTGCATGAGGTCAAGCAACTCAAGAAGAAGAAGCATGCCGAGCCCCGCTTTCCTGAGAATGATCCCGAGGATGTCTATGCCACTTCAGAGGATGAGGACTTTGAGCTGGAGCCAGGGGCCAAACCCTCTTGGGTGGCCAAGCTCACTGCCAAGGTGAAGAAGACTTTCTGCCTCCAGACTGAACATTCAGAAGAAGATGTATGAGGCCCATGTCAATGAGAAACATGCCAGCCATCGTCAGATTGCTATGATGAAGCACCTCAACACGCATGTTCAAAGTGGCTCTGAAAAGAGCATTACACCAGAGGAGCGATGGATCTCTGCGCACAACACTTGGTCTGATGATGAGGCTCCTTGCCAGCCTCCCACCTCCTTTGCTACTGATGATGATATCATGGAGGACTCGAATCGGGATGATGCTGAGGAGTCTGATGTGGAGGAGGATCCATATGAGACCGAGGAGTCAGAGGAAGACAATTGAGCTCTGGGGCGCTAGCTTTGCTCTTTTCCTTTTTGGTGTCTTGATGCCAAAGGGGGAGAGAGTTCTATTAGGGTCTCGGGATTTGCATGGGTTTTGTTGCTTTGCTTGGTTCTGCGTTTTGTTCTTTCGTGCTTCATGTTGAACTTTAGTTCGTGGACCTTGTTGCTTATCTCGACTTGCATGGTGTGAGACATGCGCTCCTCTATTGTATCATCATTATCACTATTATCGTTAATGTCGTTAAATGTTGTTATTTATCCGTTATAGTCTTTACTATCCTAATATGTGCTTACTGCTTATCCTCGCTTGTCTAGGAAGAGTGATGGGTCTATAAAATCTAGGGGGAGTCTTGCCCCTAATGTGTGCACTTGCTTTCCAATAACAATATCAAACTAGGGCACACATCTAGGGTGAGTCCCATCTATATTTTTTAGACCTCTCTCTTGCAAATCATGTTGTTGTCATCATCCACCAAAAAGGGGGAGATTGTAAGGGCATTTCCCTTCTTTATGTTTTGGATGATCATGACAACCCTTTGTGGTCTAACTCTGTGCTAAGTGCTTCAGATTCTCGATGGATAGGCTTGCATCGGTTTGCTATTCTCTCTGGAAAGAAAATATCGAAGACGGTGTTTTCTACGCGTTTATCTCTTTGGTCGTAGGGAACCCGTACTATTAAGAGGGAATCCACATTGGAAGGTATTGGGGGAAATTCTTGCACGTACACTTCTGCCACCCCCTCGTTTCCTTCCTTGTTGTGTGTGAGAGAGAGCTCCCTTTCTTCCTTCTGCCTACTGTTTTCTCCCAGCGATTGCACCGTTGGCTCCTGGCACTTACTCAACCACCGCCCCAGGTGTGATACCCTGGGGTTGAACAGCCCAGTCATAACCAAGCGGTGGTACCGCCCCTCCAGGGCGGTTGTACCACCACCAAGCTTACAAATGACGGCGGGTGTCTCTGGCAGTTGTACCAGCCATGTACCGCTCAACAACCGGTCAGGTTTCTGGTTTGATGCGGTACTTGGGCGGTGGTGGCCCGGTTGGTCCGGTTGTGCCCCGCATAACGGTACTACCGGTGCCCTGAGCGGTTCTACCGCTTGGGACTTAGTCACCCAAGTGTCCAGGGCCAGGCGGTTGCACCAGACCTATACCGCTCGATCACCGCACTCAGGGGGGACACCCTACTGTTTCTATGCGGCGATTGAGCGGTGGCTGGGCGGTTGTTCCGATTGTGCTCCACAACCGGTACTACCCCCTGCGGGTTTGGTTGTACCACTTGGTAGGGTTTCTGTAGGTAACCTGTGAGCCCCGGTTGTACCGAGACAAGGAGCGGTTGTACCGCTGCAGTGATGTTTTCGCAGTAACGGTTGGATTTTAAGGTTTTCTATATAAGGGTGGTTCTTCCACCTACCACACTTACCTCTTTCCTCTCTCACTCCACCATTAATGCTACTCAAGCTCTCTTTCCCGATCTCTCTCTCTAGCCACTCAAACTTGTTGATTTGCTAGGGATTGAAGGAGGAGACCTAGATCTACACTTACACCAAAGGATATTTGCTTCCCCCATACTTTCTTGTGTGGATTTTGTTACTTTTGGGTGTTTGAGCACTCTAGATGGTTGATGTCACCTTGGAGCCACATTCCATTGTGGTGAAGCTCTGTGGTTTCGTTGGGAGCCTCCAATTCAGTTGTGGAGAGAGCCCCAACCTTGTTTGTAAAGATCTGGTCGCCACCTCCAAGGGCACCAATAGTGGAATCACGACATCTCGCATTGTGTGAGGGCGTGAGGAGAATATGGTGGCCCTAGTGGCTTCTTGGGGAGCATTGTATTTGTGCCTCCACACCACTGCAACGGAGACGTACTTCCCCTCAAAGGGAAGGAACTTCGGTAACACATCCTCATCTCCACCGGCTCCACTCTTGGTTTTCTCTCACCTTTACTTGTGCAAGCTTTATTGTGTTAGTCCCTTGTGCTTGCTTGTGTACTTGTACTTGTTGCATCATATAGGTTGCCAACGTAGTTGCACATCTAGACAATCTATTTTGTTGCTAAGTTTAATTTGGTCAAGAAAAGCAAAAAATTGTTAGTTGCTGCTACTTCTCGAGCTTGTGGTGTATTCCCTCGAAGAGGAAAGGGAGATGCAGCACAGTAGCGTAAGTATTTCCCTCGGTTTTTGAGAACCAAGGTATCAATCTAGTAGGAGACCACGCGCGAGTCCCTTGCACCTGCACAAACAAATAAGAACTTCGCAACCAACGCGTTAAGGGGTTGTCAATCCCTTTACGGTCACTTACGAAAGTGAGATCCGATAGAGATGATAGTTTATATTTTTGGTATTCTTGGTTTATAAGAACAGCAAATAAAAACGATAAAAGTAAAGTAGATGTAGATTGATATGTTGAGAATAGACCCGGAGGCCATAGTGTTCTCTAGTGGCTTCTCTCATGATAGCGATATTCTACGACGGGTAAACAAATTACTGTCAAGCAATTGATAGAAAAGCGAATAATTATGAGACTATCCAGGCATGATCATTGTATATAGGCATCACGTCCGAGACAAGTAGACCGACTCCTGCCTGCATCTACTACTATTACTCCACACATCGACCGCTATCCAGCATGCATCGAGTGTATTGAGTTCATAAGAACAGAGTAACGCCTTAAGCAAGATGACATGATGTAGAGGAATAAACTCAAGCAATATGATATAAACCCCATCTTTTTATCCTCGATGGCAACAATACAATACGTGCCTTGCTGCCCCTACTGTCACTGGGAAAGGACACCGCAAGATTGAACCCAAAGCCAAGCACTTCTCCCATTGCAAGAACTATAGATCTAGTAGGCCAAACCAAACCAATAATTCGAAGAGACTTGCAAGAATATTATGAGCACACATAAAAAGTTCAGAGAAGAACCAAATATCTTTCATAAATAACCTTGATCATAAATGTCGGTGTATTTGGATCGACACCTATTGGATCACAAGAATCCCTACTACAATTGCGGGGCGCGGGGTTGAGAGAAGGGCGGATCTAACGATCAGGACACGGTTCCTTTACCCAGGTTAGGGCCGCAAAGATGCGTAAAACCCTACTCCTTCTTTGGTGGACTATATGTTGGTGTTCTTCAGCTAACGAGGAGCTCCCAAAGAGTCGTGAGGGGTTCCGAAAAGCCGAATCCCCCTCCTGGTCGCCTCAGGCCTCCTTCTATAGGGAAAAGGGGTTGCCAAAGTGGCACACAGGAGGTGGAAAGGGTACAGTGATGCGAGGTTATCCCTCGCATTACAGGACAAGGTGCATTTAATGCGCCCAGCTTAGGTGTCCTTGCTTTATCGGGGACGAGGGGAGACGCCCGTCTTGTCCGTCGCCGCTCCTCCTCGTGTCGACACACGCCCTGGCCAGCAGTGCCTGAGGTGCCATGTAGGTAGACAGGCAGCTGAGGTGGTGCAACGGTGGGTCTCCATGAAGATCTGTGGGTTGCCACGCAGGAGCCTGTCCAGCTGGTCGGGTCGGCAGCTCCGTGGGTCGGTGGAAACCCAGTTGGTGCGGGCCTGATGGTGGCCCCGTGGGTGTCCTCGGCAAGGGCCTTGCTGGGGCCCCGGCAAGGGTCTTGCCGCGGCGCCTGTTGTCATCCCCGGCAAGGTGCTTGCCGGGGGCCTTGTGGACCTCCTTGGCTGGGATCCCGCCAAGGGTCGTCGTATTCTTATCTTGCATCTTGAAGGTCTTCACAAAGATCTGCATGCCACCACGGGGATATCTCCCGAATCCTCGCCCCATGGGGGTGGTGGACTCAAGGGTGATTCGCTCCGTAGGCGCGGGGCGAGCTACCGCGGCAAGGGTCTTGCCGGGGCTGCCAGAGCCGGCCCCGGCAAGGATCTTGCCGGGGGAAGCCGCTTCGTCCCTTTGCTCTTCGTGGTCTTGTTCTTGGCATCGCTCCAGTCTCCATCAAGCTTTAGTCTTGCCCCGGCTTACCGCCCTCGCCATGCTTGGTGTGATGGCGCCGTGGCTCAGACTGCCCGTGCACAGTCATAGGGGTACAAAAAGTGTACCCCTCTTTTTGTACACCGACAGGAGCCTCCGGGCCTGGGCCACACATAAGCGCGACACGTTGTTGGGCCAGGCCCAAAACGGTGCGCGGGCAGGCGGGGTGGTTCTCACCGTGGAAAAATTTCCGCGCGCTGCGCCTCCCACGGCCCGCGCGCGCTACTTGGGGTGGAGGGGCGTGCGTGACGTGGGCGGCATGCGTGGGGCGGTTTCCGCACGCATGCGTCACGTCGCAGTAAATGTGAAAGGAGGCGGCCCGCGCCTTCCCCATAAATGGGGGGAGGTGTGGGGGCGTGGCCCGCTGAGTGCTAGGTGTCCACTCCCCACAATCACGGGGTGGGGAGAGGTCGCCTCACCCATCCCTTCGGTCCTGCGGGTTCGCCACGTGCCTCCCATGCATTCGAGGTGGCGAGCGGTGGAGGCGGGAAACTGAGCCGTCGTTGGTTGGGGCGGCGGGTCGGTCCCAGCCCCTCTCGCCTTCTGCGTCTTGATTGGTCGAGCGGGGCGGTCGAGCTCCAGCCCCGCCCCTTTATAAAGGGCGGAGGGAGGGGACGGCGCTCCGCACTCCTCCATCTTCTTTCTCCTTCAGCTTCTGCTCCTTTCTTCTATCCGCCATGAAGAAGGAAAACCCCGGCTCCTCAACGGTGGTGGCGAGGGTCACTGCTCGACAGCGCGTCCCTCCTTCTCCTGCACCCGCAGTGGCCGAACCAGCCACGATGGGAAGAGGGAGGGGGCGGGGCCGTGGGCGAGGCGGGGGTGCTCGGGGAAGAGGAAGACGGGGCGGCTCGCCGGCCTCGCCCCCGCCAGCAGCTCCTCCTCCAGTGGAAGGTCATGTTGGAGATGACCCCTGCGAATTCTTCATTAGGATTCGGGGGTCGCCGTGCCGTCGCCTTCGTCTCCCGATCCCGTTTGCGCGGGAGATGGAGGCGAACCCGCCGGAGTCGTTGCGGCTGCACATGAGGGGTTTGTGGGATCAGTGGCACGCGAGCCCGCGTCGACTTTCCTGCCCCTCACGTGATGTATCTTCACCAAGGATGGAAGAGGTTCGCTCGCATGCATAGCCTGACGGACGGGCTCACCCTCCACTTAAAGCTGATGGGGGATGGCCACCTCTCCGTCAAGGTCTTCGGGCACCTCGGAACTCGCGCGAGGTGCTGCATGGAGAGCTCCTCTGATGACGAAGACTCCTCCTCGAACGAGGGTGATGAGGAGGACAGCGACAGCGACGACGAGGGCGGAGGACGGCAGGATGACGGGTCCGACTAGTTGTCGGGCGCCGCTCCTGGTGGCACCGGCGACCCCATCATCCGCGTCGCCGGCTCCTTGAACTTCTCGGGGTCGTCTCCTTGGCGGCTGGCGTAGGGAGGTTGCAGAAGAGGAAGAGGAAGAAGGTGGGCGGCATGGTCGTCATGTCGGAGTACTTGGGCACCGACGCCTTCGTCTCCTACTGACGTCCTGCCGCCTCGTCTTCGAGCTCAGCCTCCGGCACCGTCATCACCGTCCAGCCCTGGGGAGGCCGCCGAGATGCCTTCTCGGTGTATTCTGCCACCCGTAGCTCGCCTAGGCGCCCCTTTTGCCCTTCTCGCCTCCTTGACCTACCTCCTGAGGAGAGGAACAAGAAAGGCATTACGGGCATCTTATCTCTTTTTAGTCTGTAAGCCTTCGGGCATCTGTTGACTTTAAAACTTGTAATCCCCCTTATTCATGTTTTTCATTCCCTATGGACTGTACCTGAATGGAATGTTTTTAATGAAAAAGGAATGTCTGCCGGGTCCTTTGTTCGTAGGTAAAAACCCACAACAGGGAATAAATCCCTGATATCCTTAAGATAAACATTTTCTCGCCCGGCAATAGGCCCTGCCGTTTCTCTACTTTGCTCGACCTTTCTCACGCCCTTGGCGGAGGCAGGGATGAAGCGGGCTTAGGCTCCTCGTTTTATCCTTTTGCTGCCGCGACTACGACCAAACTTGGTCCCAGGGACGAGCCTTAGGACCTAGAGTTATGGGAGCACGGTAGCTTAAGGAAAAGAACGAGGTTTCACATACCTCAGTCCATAACGGAATGCATGACAAGGGAAAAAAGGACTTATCTGAAATTGCAGCCCCCCGGCAACCCTAGTCTGCCGTGGGCGAATTCTTGCTCTTGTAGCCCCCGGCAATGCTGGCTTGTCGGGGCCTAAGTACTGATTTGTTCTTCTCTCCTCCCTCCAAGTGGCCTCGGCAAGGATGCCTGTGCACCCTGTAAACCAAGGAAGACAGAGGAAAGACAAAGACTCAACCTCTAAGCTAGGGGTTAGACGCTGCTAAGCACTATCAACCCTAACCAAGGACGAGACTCGACTCAGCATGCATGCTAAAACTCAGGGCGCCAGTGCTTCATTTATTTATGCTCAGGGTCTGCGCCTGGCTTTGTACAAAGGATTACATGCCTTGCCGGCAAAGCTTGTACAAAAGGGTGGCTTGCCAGGGGGCCCGGCAAGCCGCGCCTTATGGGTAAAACTTGCGAAGATGCTTGATGTTCCAGGAGTTACTCACCGGAATGGCATCCTCGGTCTCCAGGTGGAATGCGCCAGGCCTGGTGACTCGTATTACCCGATAAGGGCCCTCCCACTTCGGTGTCAACTTGTTCGTATTCCTGGCCGATTGAACGCGCCGGAGAACAAGGTCACCTTCCTCAAAGCTTCGGGCATGAACCTTGCGGCTATGGTAGCGGCACAAGGCTTGCTGGTAGCGCGCTGCTCTCACATCCGCCCGAAGACGGTCTTCCTCAAGGAGCATCGCGTCATCTTGCCGCAATTGCTCTTGCTCAAGCTCATCATAAGCGGGCACTCGAGGTGACCCGTATATGAGTTTCGTGGGGAGAACTGCTTCTGCCCCGTATATCAGGGCAAAGGGCGTCCGGCCGGTGGCTCGATTTGGCGTCGTCCTGATCGACCAAAGAACCGCCGGCAATTCATCAATCCAGCGCCTCCCGCTCTTGTGCAGCCTGTCAAAGGTCTTTGTCCTTAATCCTCGCAGCACTTCAGCATTTGCCCTCTCAGCTTGACCATTGCTTCGGGGGTGAGCAACGGAAGCGAAACAGACCTTGCTGCCGAGGTCTTGGGTATATTGCATGAAGGTGCGGCTTGTAAACTGCGTGCCGTTGTCGGTGATAATCCTGTTGGGTACACCAAAACGGCACACTAGCCCCTTGAAGAACTTGACGGCTGACTGAGCTGTGACCTTCCTCACCGCCTCCACTTCTGGCCACTTTGTGAAATTGTCGATTGCAACATACAAGTACTCAAAGCCCCCGACGGCGCGGGGGAAAGGGCCCAGTATGTCAAGCCCCCAGACCGAGAAGGGCCAGGAGAGAGGAATGGTTTGAAGGGCTTGAGCTGGTTGATGAAGTTTCTTTGAATGGAATTGGCATGCTTCACACCTGGTGACCAGCGCCGCTGCATCCTGGAGGGCAGTGGGCCAGAAGAAGCCTTGCCGGAATGCCTTGCCGGCAAGGGCTCTTGACCCTATGTGGGATTGACATATGCCTCCATGTATTTCCGCCAACAGCTCCAGTCCTTCCTCTCGAGGGATGCACTTCAATTTCACACCGTTCGGTCTTCTCCTGTATAGGACGTCATCGACGAACTGATACATGGCGGACCGACGGGCTACTTTCTCCGCTTCTTCCTGCTCCTCAGGAAGTTCCCCAGTCTAAAGGAATCAGACGGTATGCTGCACCCACGCTGGAGCCTGGGGCTCGACGGCGAGGACTAAGGCATTTCCTCCACCAAGGAGTGGCCATCTCGACGGCAAAAGCTTGACGCTCCGCCGGAGTTAGCCCTCCGGTGGCGGGCTCAGTGTCCCCGGCAACATCCTTGCCGGCGGCTCCGGGGAGCTCGGCGGGAAAGTACTTGCTGGGCCCTGACTTCCTCCTCTTGTTCTGCTCTATTGATGGATCAATGGATGGCTAAGAAAGCTGAAGCACAAAGGTACCTGGTTCCACAGGTAACTTGAGAGCAGCGCGCTTTGACAGGTAATCGGCGATGTCGTTCTCCGCTCGGGGAACGTGCTCCGCCTGTATACCGTCAAAGCGCTCTTCCAACTTCCTCACTTCATCGACGTCGGCCTTCATCAACGGGCTCTGGTAATCCTTGTTCACTTGTTTGATGACAAGCTGCGAGTCGCCTCTGACAATGAGCTTCTTGATTCCGAGGTCCGCCGCGATCCTAAGACCGGCAAGCAGCCCCTCGTACTCGGCAGTGTTGTTCATTGATACCTCCCTAGGGAAGTGCATCTGGACCACGTACTTGAGGTGCTCTCCAGTGGGCGCGACCAGCAGTACGCCAGCCCTGGCGCCCTGCAAAGAGAAAGCTCCATCAAAGTACATGACCCAGTTGCAACTTGCCTCTTTGCCGAGGAGAGCAGTTTCTTGGACTTCTTCATCAGACATTGCGGTCCATTCTGCGACGAACTCTGCCAGGACTCGGCTCTGAATTGTCGAGGTGCTTTCAAACTTGAGGCCAAAGCTGGACAGCTCCAGTGCCCACTCTACAATCCTTCCCGTTGCATCTGGATTGTGCAATATCCATTGCAGAGGGAGGCGAGTGACGACAGTGATCTCGTGCGCCTGGAAGTAGTGACGCAGCTTCCTCGAGGCCATTAGAAGGCCGAAGAGCAGTTTCTGCACACCGGAGTACCTTGACCTAGCCCCCTGCAAGAGGGAGCTAACGAAGTAGACCGGGGGCTGCATCATCTTCTTCTTCGGCTGCACTCCAATCGGCCGTGTCGTCTCTACGCTAGTGGCACCAGGCTCCGTTGCTACTATCACCTCGTCATCGATTTCTCTCTGCGCCACCAGGGCAGCACTGACCACCTGGTTCGTTGCCGCTAGGTATAGCAGCAGCGGTTCCTGTGGTCGAGGCGCAACCAGTATTGGCGTGGAGGAAAGATACTTCTTCAGATCCAGTAACGTTGCTTCGGCTTCCGGTGTCCACTCCATTGGGCCTGCCTTTTTCAAAATCTTGAAAAAGGGGAGGGCGCGCTCAGCAGACTTGGAAATGAATCTGCTCATGGCGGCAACGCAGCCAGCAATCCGACGCACATCCTTGATCCGTTTGGGTGCTTCAATCTGCTCTATAGCTTTGATCTTGTCCGGATTGGCTTCTATCCCACGCTGTGACACAAAGAACCCGAGAAGCTTGCCAGACGGAACACCGAAGACGCACTTCTCAGGGTTCAGCTTGAGGTTGATCATGCGCAGGTTCACAAATGTTTCTTGTAAATCCGGTACAAGGGTTGCCCTGTCCTTGGTTTTGACCACTATATCATCCATATAAGCCTCCATATTTCTATGGAGCTGGGGTTCAAAACCAATCTGGACTGCCCTCGCAAATGTCGGGCCAGCACTCTTGAACCCGAAAGGCATTCATACGAAACAGTACGTACCACATGGGGTGACGAATGATGTCTTCTCTTCGTCTTCTCTCGCCATGAAGATCTGGTGGTAGCCGGAGTAGGCGTCGAGGAATGATAGCAGGTCACACCCTGTCGTGGAGTCGACAATCCGGTCTATGCGCGGCAGCGGGAAGGGGTCCTTGGGACAAGCTTTATTGATATCTGTGTAATCAATACACAGCCTCCACTTCCCATTTGCCTTGCGCACTACCACTGGATTGGCCAACCACGTTGGTTGGAGCACTCCTCTCACCAAACCCGCAGCTTCTAGTTTCCGGATCTCCTCGGTGATGAACTCCTGCCGTTCCAAAGCTTGCTTCCTGACCTTCTGCTTGACGGGCCACACATGAGGGCAGACAGCAAGGTGGTGCTCAATCACCTCCCTGGGAACGCCGGGGATGTCGGATGCTTTCCAGGCAAACACGTCGACATTTGCCCGCAGGAAGGTGACGAGTGCGTCTTCCTATTTGTTGTCAAGGGCGGAGCTTATGGTAAAAGCCCCTCCCGTGCCGTCCTCCTTGACAGAAACCTTCTTGGTTTCTGGCGGCGTAGCCCTTGATCTCTTGTTTCTGCTGGCGGAGCTCTCTGGCACGTCCTCGACGGGAGCGCGACACTCCGAAGAGGTGTGCTTGCCGGAGTGGGTGTCTGAGGTCTCGCTGATCTTCTCCTTTCGGGTGGAGCTCTCAGGCACGTCCTCGACGGGAGCACATCACTCCGAAGAGGTGCGCTTGCCGGAGTGAGTGCCCGAGGTCTCGCCGGTCTTCTTCTTCTTCCCTCCCGAGGCTCCAGTGGCAGGAGCAAATGCCCCCGTAGCGGCAGTTGCTGCAACTGCTTGCTGGTACAATTGGTCGGCGCAAATCAGCGCGTCTTTCTTGTCAGAGGGGATGGTGATGATCGTCACGGGCCCTGGCATCTTCAGGGTGTTGTAGGCATAGTGCGATGCCGCCATGAACTTGGCCAGCGCTGGGCGGCCAAGGATCCCGTTGTAAGGCAGGGGGATCCTGGCGACATCGAACACGATCCTCTCCGTCCTATAGTTAAGATCACTTCCAAAATTCACGGGCAGTGTGACTTTCCCCTTTGGTTGGCTCCTTCCTGGGCTGACCCCTTGAAACGTGCCCGTCTCCTCGAGGTCTCCATCAGGAACTTGTAGCTTCTCGATCACGGTGGGCGAGAGTAGGTTTAGGACGGCCCCGCCATCGACTAGCATCTTCGTCACCTTGAGGTTGCGTATTGTTGGTGAAACCAACAATGGCAAGCACCCGACCGCAGTAATGCGATCAGGGTGATCCTCAGCGTCAAAAATGATAGGTGTGTTGGACCATTTCAGCGGCTTTTGGGCACCGGGCGACGGCTCTGCCGCAATAATCTCTCGCGCCCACTGTTTAAGCTGGCGGTGAGAAGCATGCAGCGAGGCGCCACCATCGACACACATGGCGTCCATGGCCTTCTGAAACTCTTGGCCGCCGGACTCATCGTCCTCTTCGTGATCGTCGTCTTCAGGTCTTCTATCGCGGCCCCGGGCGGGCCTTTCTTGCTGTTTCTCCTTGCCGCGACGGCCTGCTTGGCCGTCATGCTTCTTGCTGGATCCCATAGCGCCGCCTTGGCCCTTCTCCTTGTCCCGCCTCTCGTATTCAGCTCATTGCTTCTCAGCAAGGAGCTCAACCTGATGGCAATCCTGGAGATCATGGCCCTTGGTGCGATGGATCTTACAGTACCGTTTGCCGGAGTTTCCTGGCTTCTCGGCGGCCGCCAAGGCCCGGCAGGCGACACATCCGGCAATTTCCTTGCCAGGGTCACCCGCCTTGGTTTTCTTGGCGGAGCCAGCGTCATCAGATCCCTCGACGGCAAGCATGGCCTTCCCCTTGCACTTCATGTTACGATTCCGGCCCTTCTTCGCTGGAACAGCGGTATCTTCGTCCGAGGAGTCGTTTTCCGCACCGGCGCTTTCGACGGGGTACTTCCTTCCCTCTTCGGCCCGGGCACATCTGTCGGCAAGAACGTAAAGTTCCGCCACGTCCTTCACCTTGGTCATCGCCAGTTCTTCGCGCATCTTGCGGTTGCGCACGTTCTGGTGGAACGCGCTGATGATGGCGGCAGGGTGAACATCGGGGATATTGTACTGTACCCGGCTGAATCTCTGTATGTACTTGCGCAGAGTCTCGCCTTCCTTCTGGGGTATGACATGCAGGTCACTCGCTTGGCCATGGGCTTGATGGCCTCCGGTAAAGGCGCCAACAAACTCATGGCAAAAGTCGGACCAGGAGGAAATAGAGTCTACTGGCAAGTGCATCAACCACGACATGGCGTTAGGTTTAAGAGCTAACGGAAAGTAATTCGCAAGCACCTTATCGTCGCGGGCCCCAACAGCTTGCATCGCGATGGTGTAGATGCTGAGGAACTCCGACAGGTGGGTCTTGCCGTTGTACTTCTCGCCAACGTCAGGTTTGAAGGTGCGGTGAGAGGGCCACTGGAACTGCCGCAGCTCACGGGTGAAAGCCGAACAGCCCACCTTGTAGGGTAGACCTCCAGGGCTTTCCGGTGCTGGGCGGTCCGCAGCAGGCCCTGCTCGCCTGTCTGACTGGTGGCGCGTTTCGCGCCGGCGCTCGATGGTGGTCCGAGCGTCTTCATGGGCTCGCTCCTGAAGAACTTGACGCTGGTCGCCGCGGGTCCGCGGGTCGGACGACGCTATGGAGATGGCGTCGCCCGCGACGTCTCGACGGGTCGACGCACGCGGCACTGGGCGAGGGGGAGGCGAATGCACCGTAGCCACGGCGCTGCCAGCTCTCCCACCCATGGTGCGTGGGACCCCATCGGAGCGTCGGCCCGGGAGCTCCGCTGGATTTAGGTCGTCCCTGTTGGCGACTGCGACAAGGCTTCGGATGGTGGCTCTCCATTCGTCGAGTTTCCCCGTAACGGGAGGAAAGTCGAGGAGCAACTACGCACGCGCCAAAGCTTCGGCTGGTGTCGGCGGTAGCGAAACCTGCACGGATCGTGACGCGCTTCGACCCCTGACCGCGTCAGGGGGAGCTCCATCACGATCCCGCGGTCGCCTATCGTCTCCACGAGCGCTTCGGCGAGCGGGCAGGCCTTTTACGTCCCAGGAGCGGCGCTTGGGGCTCTTCCCATGGCGACGTCCGGGGTCTTCGGGATGACGACGCCGTTCGTCGCGCGCTGCTTGAGAAGAGCGCGCTGTTGGCGCCGGCGTGGGAGTTCTGGAGGGCCTCGCGTCGCCCTCGGGTGGTGTGGCCGCGGCCTTGGAGGGCCCCGCGCCACCCGCGGAGGGCCGGGTTCCATCACTGGAACTGGCGATGTGTGGCCTGTTACCAGGCGCACAGGCATCGCCACCTCCCAAACTCCGGCTGTCGGGATGGCGTTGGTGTTCGCGAGCAGCGCCCCGAGTCCTTTCCGCGACTGGTCCATTGCTCGCCCGCGTCGGGACGGGCTGTCCGGCTTCCGACTGGCCAACCGCCATCGTCGTCTTCTTCTTGGGCGCCATGATGATGCAGAAGCGTCGAACTAACCGCTAAAGTCGATTCTCACAACTGAGCCCCCTACCTGGCGTGCCAAAGATGTCGGTGTATTTGGATCGACACCTATGGGATCACAAGAATCCCTACTACGGTTGCGGGGCGCGGGGTTGAGAGAAGGGCGGATCTAACGATCAGGACACGGTTCCTTTACCCAGGTTCGGGCCGCAAAGATGCGTAAAACCCTACTCCTGCTTTGGTGGATTATATGTTGGTGTTCTTCAACTAACGAGGAGCTCCCAAAGAGTCGTGAGGGGTTCCGAAAAGCCGAATCCCCCTCATGGTCGCCTCGGGCCTCCTTTTATAGGGAAAAGGGGTTGCCACAGTGGCACACAGGAGGTGGAAAGGGTACAGTGATGCGAGGTTATCCCTCGCATTACAGGACAAGGTGCATTTAATGCGCCCAGCTTAGGTGTCCTTGCTTTATCGGGGACGAGGGGAGACGCCCGTCTTGTCCGTCGCTGCTCCTCCTCATGTCGACACGCGCCCTGGCCAGCGGTGCCTGAGGTTCCATGTAGGCAGACAGGCAGCTGAGGTGGCGCAACGGCGGGTCTCCATGAAGATCTGTGGGTTGCCACGCAGGAGCCTGTCCAGCTGGTCGGGTCGGCAACTGCGTGGGTTGGTAGAAACCCAGTTGGTGCGGGCCTGATGGTGGCCCCATGGGTGTCCTCGGCAAGGGCCTTGCCGGGGCCCCGGCAAGGGTCTTGCCGCGGCGCCTGCTGTCATCCCCGGCAAGGTGCTTGCCGGGGGCCTTGTGGACCTCCTTGGCTGGGATCCCGCCAAGGGTCGTCGTCTTCTTATCTTGCATCGGTCTTCAGAAAGATCTGCATGCCACCACGGGGATATCTCCCGAATCCTCGCCCCATGGGGGTGGTGGACTCAAGGGTGATTCGCTCCGTAGGCGCGGGGTGAGCTGCCGCGGCAAGGGTCTTGCCGGGGCTGCCAGAGCCGGCCCCGACAAGGATCTTGCCGGGGGAAGCCGCTTCGTCCCTTTGCTCTTCGTGGTCTTGTTTTTGGCGTCGCTCCAGTCTCCATCAAGCTTTAGTCTTGCCTCGGCTTGCCTCCCTCGCCATGCTTGGTGTGATGGCACCGTGGCTCAGACTGCTCGTGCACAGTCATAGGGGTACAAAAAGTGTACCCCTCTTTTTGTACACCGACAATAAACTCACAATTCATCGGATCTCGACAAACACACCGCAAAAAGATATTACATCGAATAGATCTCCTCGAAGACCGAGGAGAACTTTGTTTTGAGATCTAGAGAGAGAGAAGAAGCCATCTAGATACTAGCTATGGACCTGAAGGTTTGTGGTAAACTACTCACAACTCATGGTGAGGGCGATGATGATGATGATGAAGAACTCCGTGATGGATCCCCCTTCGGTGGAGCTCCGGAACAGGCTCCAAGATGGGATCTTCACGGGAACAGAAGGTACGGCGATGGAATTAGGGTTTTCTCTCTGTTCACGGAGGTTCTGGGGTACGTAGACTTATATAGGAAGAACGAGGGCACCGGGGGACGCTCGAGGGGGCCACGAGGCAGGGGCGCGCCCTGGGAAGGGTGGCGCGCCCCCACCCTCGTGGGCCACCTCTTGATCCCCTGACGTGGTTCTCAAGTTCCGCATGCGTGATTTTCTCCAAAAATATCTCTCGCGAAGGTTTCATTCCGTTTGGACTCCGTTTGATATTCTTTTTCTGCAAAACCCTGAAACAGGCAAAAAACAACAATCTGGACTGGGCCTTTGGGTTAGTAGGTTAGTCCCAAAAATGAAATAAAAGTGAATGATAAAGCCCATTAAACATCCAAGACTTCATAAATAATAGCATGGAACAATCAAAAATTATAGATACGTTGGAGGCGTATCAAGCATCCCCAAGCTTAATTCCTGCTAGTCCTCGAGTAGGTAAATGATAAAGAAAGAATTTTTGATGTGGAATGCTAACCAATATAGTTTTTCAATGTAATTCTCTTAATTATGGCATGAATGTTCAGATCTGAAAGATTCAAGATAAAAGTCTATATTGACATAAGAAATAACAATACTTCAAGCATACTAACAAAGCAATCATGTCTTCTCAAAATACTATGGCTAAAGAAAGTTATCCCTACAAAATCATATAGTGTTGGCTATGCTCCCTCGTTATCACATAAAATATTCATATCATGCACCACCCCGATTTCAGCCAAGCACTTGTTTTCATACTCTATCTTTTCAAACCTTTCAACTTTCACGCAATACATGAGCGTGAGCCATGGAGATAGCACTATGGGTGGAATAGAGGTGGTTGTGGAGAAGACAAAAAAGGAGGGAGATAGTCTCACGTCAACTAGGTGTATCAACGGGTTATGGAGATGCCCATCAATAGATATCAATGTAAGTGAGTAGGGATTGCCATGCAACGGATGCACTAGAGCTAAATATGAATGAAAGCTCAACAAAAGAAACTAGTGGGTGTGCATCCAACTTGCTTGCTCACGAAGACCTAGGGCATTTGAGGAAGCCCATCATTGGAATATACAAGCCAAGTTCTATAATGAAAATTCCCACTAGTATATGAAAGTGACTAAACATGAGACTCTCTATAATGAAGAACATGGTGCTACTTTGAAGCACAAGTGTGGAAAAAGATAGTAGCAATTGTCCCTTTTTATTTTATTTTATTTTATTTTATTGGGCCTTTCTTTTTTCTTTGGCCTTTTTTTTTCTTTTTTTTGCGGAGGGGCTTTATAGATTTAGCCTTTCCTCCCATGGGACAATGCTCTAATAATGATTATCATCACACTTTCATTACAACTCGATATTACAACTCGATACTACGACAACAAAGTATGACTCTATATGAATGCCTTCGGCGGTGTACCGGTATGTGCAATGAAACAAGAGTGACATGTATAAAAATTATGCATGGTGGCCTTGCCACAAATACGATGTCAACTACATGATCATGCAATGGCAATATGACGATATGATGCGTGTCATATGAACGGAACGGTGGAAAGTTGCCTGGCAATATATCTCGGAATGGCTATGGAAATGACATGATAGGTAGGTATGGTGGATGTTTTGAGGAATAATATGGTGGCTGTTTTGAGGAAGGATATATAGTGGGTTTATGGTACCGGCGAAAGTTCTGCGGTACAAGAGAGGCTAGCAATGGTGGAAGGGTGAGAGTGCGTATAATCCATCGACTCAACGTTAGTCATAAGAACTCATATACTTATTGCAAAAATCTACGAGTCATCAAAACAGAGCAATCAACGCATGCTCCTAGGGAGGAGGTTGGTAGGAGTTAACCATCGTGCGCCCCCGACCTCCACACAAAGGTTGGCACTCTACAAATACCTCATGCTCTAACTCCATCACATAGCGGTTCACCATACGTGCATGCTACGGGAATCACTAACCTTAACACAAGTATTTCTCAATTTCATATTAACTCCACTAGCATGACTCTAATATCACTATCCTCGTATCTCAAAACAATTATGAAGCATCCAACATCTCATTCTATTCAATGCACTTGGTGTGATTTTTTTTACTACATTGACATTGGATGTCTATCATGTGAAGACTAGTTTATTTAGCCTAAACACATTACCATGTTTTTTTAATAGACTCTCAAAAGGATATAAGTGAAGCATGAGAGTTCAACAATTTCTACAAAATATTACCACCACCGTGCTCTAAAAGATATAAGTGAAGCACTAGAGCAAAAACTATTCAACTCAAAAGATATAAGTGAAGCATATAGAGTGTTCTAACAATTTCTAGGCCATATTTAACTCTCTCAAATAGGTGTGTACAGCAAGGATGGTTGTGACAAACTAACAAGCAAAGACTCAAATTATACAAGACGCTCCAAGCAAAACACATATCATGTTGCAAATAAAAATATAGCTCCAAGTATAGTTACCGATGGATGAAGACGAAAGAGGGGTTGCCTTCCTGGGGCATCCCCAAGCTTAGGATTTTGATTATCTTGAATTTACTTGGGGTGCCATGGGAATCCCCAAGCTTATTCCGTTGCTACTCTTTGTTCCATAGTCCATCAAAGCAATACTCAAAACTTGAAAACTTCACAACACAAAACTTAGACAAAAATTCTCGTTAGCTCCGTTAGTATAAGAAAGCAAACCACTACTCAAATGTGCAGCAATGAATTCATTCTTTGTTTATATTGGTGTTAAACCTACTGTATTACAACTTCTCTATGGTTCATATCCGCTAATACTACTCATAGATGCATCGGAATAAGCAAACAACACACGAAAAACAGAATCTGTCAAAAACAGAACAGTCTGTAGTAATCTGCAGGTTTCGCCTACTTATGGAACTCCAACAAATTCAAACTAAATTGTTAAATTTGAGGAATTTCTCTACCAATCATCTGCAAAAAGAATCAACTAAAAATCATGCTCCAGTAAAATCTGAAGACCACTTTAACGAGCGCTAATGATTCTGTTTTTCACAGCAAGATCACATAAACTTCACACAAGTCTTCCCAAAGGTTCTACTTGGCACAACCACTAAACAAAGCATGAAACCACATCTAATCAGAGGCTAGATGCAATATTTATTCCCTAGCAGCAATAAAAACAAAAAATGTATAAAATTGGGTTGCCTCCCAACAAGCGCTATCGTTTTACGCCCCTAGCTAGGCACGGTACAAGATAAATCTAGGTATTGCCATCTTTGGAAGGCAATCCATAAATGGCTCTCATGATAGATTCATATGGTAATTTGATTTTATTTCTAGGAAATTGTTCCATGCCTTTCCTTAATGGAAATTGGAATCTAGTATTTCCTTCCTTCATATCAATAATTGCACCAATCATTCTAAGGAAAGGTCTACCAAGAATAATAGGACATGAAGGATTGCAATCTATATGAAGAACAATGAAATCCACGGGCACATAACTCCTATTGGCAACAATAAGAACATCATTAATTATTCCCATAGGTTTCTTAATAGTGGAATCCGCAAGATGCAAATTTAAAGAACAATCATCAAGCTCATGAAACCCTAGTAAATCACACAAAGTTTTGGGATAGTGGAGACACTTGCACCCAAATCACACAAAGCATAGCATTCATGATCTTTTATTTTTATTTTTATAGTAGGTTCCCATTCATCATAAAGCTTTCTAGGGATAGAAACTTCCAACTCAAGTTTTTCTTCATAAGATCGCATCAAAGCATCAACTATGTGTTTGGTGAAAGCTTTATTTTGACTATAAGCATGCGGAGAATTTAGTACGGATTGCAACAAGGAAATACAATCAATCAAATAGCAATTGTCATAATTGAATCCCTTGAAATCCAAAGTAGTGGGTTCATCACTATGCAAAGTTTTAATCTCTTCACTCCCACTTTTAGCAATTTTAGCATCAAGATCTAAAAACTCCGAATCATTGGGACACCTTAAAGCAGAATCATCTCCAATCCTATCTTCCTCAAGATTTATACTAGAAAACAAGGATCTAATAGGAGACACATCAATAACTTTCAGATCTTCATCTTTATTTACATGATAACTAGAAGAACACGATTTAATATAATCCTCTCTTTTAGCACGCATTCTAGCGGTTCTTTCTTTGCATTCATCAATGGAAATTCTCATGGCTTTGAGAGACTCATTGATATCATGCTTAGGTGGGATATATCTAAATTTCAAAGAATCAACATCAAGAGTAATTCTATCCACACTTCTAGCTAATTCCTTAACCTTAAGCAATTTCTCTTCAAGCAAAGCATTGAAATTCTTTTGCGAGATCATAAACTCCTTAACACTAGTTTCAATTCAGAAGGCATCTTTCCATAAGAGTTGTTGTAGGAATTACCATAATTATTAGAGGAATTACTATGAAAAGGCCTAGGATTAAAATTACCTATATAAGCATTGTTACCAAAATTATTCCTACCAACAAAATTCACATCCAAAGATTCATTGTTATTCTCAATCAAAGTGGACAAAGGCATATCATTAGGATCAGAAGAAGCACTCTTAGCAGCAAATAATTTCATAAGTTCATCCACCTTTCCACTCAAAACACTAATTTCTTCAATAGCATGCACTTTTTTACTAGTAGGTCTTTCGGTGTGCCATTGAGAATAATTGACCATAATATTATCTAGGAGTTTGGTAGCTTCTCCTAGGGTGGTTTCCATGAAAGTGCCTCCGGCGGCCGAATCTAAAAGATTTCTAGAAGCAAAATTCAAGCCAGCATAAAAGTTCTGAATAATCATTCATAGATTCAAACCATGTGTAGGGCAATTATGTATCATCAATTTCATTCTATCCCAAGCTTGTGCAACATGCTCATGATCTAGGTGCTTAAAATTCATAATATCGTTTCTAAGAGAGATGATTTTAGCAGAAGGGAAATACTTAGAGATAAAGGCATCTTTGCATTTATTCCATGAATCAATACTATTTCTAGGCAAATAGGAAAACCAAGTTTTAGCACGATCTCTAAGTGAAAACGGAAATAACTTCAATTTAACAATATCGTTATCCGTATCCCTTTTCTTTTGCATATCACACAAATCAACAAAGTTGTTTAGATGGGTAGCGGCATCTTCACTAGAAAGGCTGGAGAATTGATCTTTCATGACAAGATTCAACAAAGCAACATTGATCTCACAAGATTCAGCATCGGTAATAGCAGCAATCGGAGTGCTAATAAAATCATTGTTGTTGGTATTGGAGAAGTCACACAATTTGGTATTGTTCAGAGCCATAGTGACAAGCAAGAAATCCAACACACACAAGCAAACAAGAAGCAACCGAACGATAAACACACAATGGAAGAAGGGCAAATAAAACGGCAAGGGTGAAGTGGGGGAGAGGAAAACGAGAGGCAAAAAATGTAATGCGAAGGATAAGGGTTTGTGATAGGTACTTGGTATACGAATTTTGCGTAAGCCTCCCCGGCAACGGCGCCAGAAATTCTTCTTGCTACTTCTCGAGCTTGCGTTGTATTCCATCGAAGAGGAAAGGGAGATGCAGCACAATAGCGTAAGTATTTCCCTCAGTTTTTGAGAACCAAGGTATCAATCCAGTAGGAGACCACGCGCGAGTCCCTCGCACCTGCACAAACAAATAAGAACTTCGCAGCCAACGCGATAAGGGGTTGTCAATCCCTTTACGGTCACTTACGAAAGTGAGATCTGATAGAGATGATAGTTTATATTTTTGGTATTTTTGGTTTATAAGAATAGCAAATAAAAGCGATAAAAGTAAAGTAGATGTAGATTGATATGTTGAGAATAGACCCGGGGGCCATAGTGTTCTCTAGTGGCTTCTCTCATGATAGCGATATTCTACGGCGGGTAAACAAATTAATGTCAAGCAATTGATAGAAAAGCGAATCATTATGAGACTATCTAGGCATGATCATTTTATATAGGCATCACGTCCGAGACAAGTAGACCGACTCCTGCCTGCATCTACTACTATTACTCCACACATCGACCGCTATCCAGCATGCATCTAGTGTATTGAGTTCATAAGAACAGAGTAACGCCTTAAGAAAGATGGCATGATGTAGAGGAATAAACTCAAGCAATATGATATAAACCCCATCTTTTTATCCTCGATGGCAACAATACAATACGTGCCTTGCTGCCCCTACTGTCACTGGGAAAGGACACCGCAAGATTGAACCCAAAGCCAAGCACTTCTCCCATTGCAAGAACTATAGATCTAGTAGGCCAAACCAAACCAATAATTCGAAGAGACTTGCAAGGATATTATGAGCACACATAAAAAGTTCAGAGAAGAACCAAATATCTTTCATAGATAACCTTGATCATAAACTCACAATTCATCGGATCTCGAAAACACACCGCAAAAAGAGATTACATCGAATAGATCTCCTCGAAGACCGAGAAGAACTTTGTATTGAGATCCAGAGAAAGAGAAGAAGCCATCTAGATACTAGCTATGGACCCGAAGGTCTGTGGTAAACTACTCACAACTCATGGTGAGGGCGATGATGATGATGATGAAGAAGAACTCCGTGATGGATCCCCGTCCGGTGGAGCTCCGGAACAGGCTCCAAGATGGGATCTTCATGGGAACAGAAGGTACGGCGGTGGAATTAGGGTTTTCTCTCTGTTCACGGAGGTTCTGGGGTACTCAGACTTATATAGGAAGAAGGAGGGCACCGGGGGACGCTCGAGGGGGGCACGAGGTAGGGAGGCGCGCCCCCCACCCTCGTGGGCCACCTCTTGATCCCCTGACGTGGTTCTCAAGCTCCGCGTGCGTGATTTTCTCCAAAAATATCTCTCGCGAAGGTTTCATTCCATTTGGACTCCGTTTGATATTCTTTTTCTGCAAAACCCTGAAACAGGCAAAAAACAGCAATCTGGACTCGGCCTTTGGGTTACTAGGTTAGTCCCAAAAATGATATAAAAGTGAATGATAAAGCTCATTAAACATCCCAGACTTCATAAATAATAGCATGGAACAATCAAAAATTACAGATACGTTGGAGACGTATCAGTTGCCTATTCACCCCCTCTAGTCAGCCATATCGATCCTTTCAGCGGTCCTCGCCGTGAAGCTCGCCTCCAACCTCACCGGACCTTGCCGAGATGAGCCCTCGCTGCTCGCGGATGTGCCCGCCTCCTGCCCACGCACCATCCTCGTCGGATCCAGCGAGATCCGGCTGGAATCCTCACTGTCGTCTTCCTCCCCGCCGCACGAGTCTCGACCTCGACTGCTCCCTGAATTCCCTGCACGTCATCCTCGTCGAATCTGACGAGATCCGGCTGGAATCCTCGCCGTCTTCGTCCTCCCAACCACATGAGTCTCCGTCGCTACAAACACTCTTTTCTGAAACAATGGTTTAGTTGCAGAAAATGTGCACACATAGGGGCTTGCACTTGACTGTATAATGAAGAGTCAATCCGACGGACACGGATGCGGCGGACGCTCGCACGCGATCGGTCGGCTGAAGGTAGGCTTTTCCCCTTTAAAAAGCGTTAAAATTCTGGTTTCGTTCCAATTAGACTCGAGTTTTTTTTTTGAGACTCGAATTCAGATAGCGTTTAGGTATAAAAACAGTGTTACCAAAAAGGCGTAAACAGTTTGAAAATCAGGGTGTTTATTTGGTGTTTGGATAATGGGGCGTGCTACGCATTGGCCAATTGATCTATTGAAAAGACCGATCGAATCACAAGCCGTCAGATGTGGCATAGCCGGGCGGCCGAGCATCGTCTTCATCTTCACCTTTGCAACATGGTTGATGTTGTGGAGGAATTTTTGCAATAAAGATAATGTTGTGAACCTCCACGCATTCGTCGAGACCAAGGCATGAATCAAGGGCCTCATCAACGCCGGCGTCACCACCATACCACCCATCTTCCACCACGCCCCCTATTCCCTCACCACTTCTTCCACCGCCACTATCCTGGTCATCAGCCTCTTGAGCGACCGATTGTACTAGCAGAGCCCCGTGCTACAATTATCAGCGGCGGAGCTGCAACCTTCCATGGCGGCCCGTGCTACGACCGCAGCCGGTAGCGACCCATACTTCAACCATCCCCGGCAGAGCTGCATCAAGTGGCAACCCATGTTACGACCATCATTGACGAAAGCTGCAACTGGGTCATGGCGGAGCTACAACCGGTGGTGACTCGTGCTATGACCGTTGTCAAAAAATGTTGCAACCATAGCCTACGTGGCTACCAGATCACGGCAGAGCTGCAACTGGGTCATGGCGGAGCTACAACCGATGGTGACTCGCGCTATGACCGCTGTCGACAAATGTTGCAACCATAGCCGGCGGGGCTACCAGATCACAACGAAGCTGCAACCAACCACTATGATTGCTATGACCATGCTTGGTGACACCACGATGACCACCTGACGTGAGATGCTACGACGGGCACCATGGGATGCTGCAATCAACAACAGGGTTTGCTATGACCGTGTTCGGCAACGTTACCACGATCCCCCCTCCCATGTTGGGACGGCGGCGACACTGTGCTGCAACCAACGCAAGCATGGCTGCGATAGCGACGGCCTCACGCACACGACAACGACGGCCTGTTGAATCGCGCCGCCGTGACCAAGCGCTGCATCTTTGGGTGCGACGAGGAGGGAGCGAGCGGTGCAAGGTGAGGGGATAAGAATGATTGTACAAGAAAGAAGAGAGTGGAATGTTCGTGGGGAAATGAATCAAAATGCCTTCATTACCTCAATCGGACTGTTGCACGGCAACCGGACATACTTTCGTGCTAGTCGGCCGGCGCATAGGATCGGCCGAACGTGATATTGACGTGCTGGTTGTTGAGAAGGTACCGCATGTCATTTAATAAAACAACCATGATACATGGTCACACACCACACGCATACCCAACCAGAATGCCCTAGAAGCACCAGCTGTCTCAACACTTTGTAGAAAGGACCCCATAAAAAGAAAAATTACAAACAAGACCTTGGAGACCCCTGCACAGAAAAGCCAACGCTTATCTCCATGAGTTGTCGCCCCCGAAGACGCCGTCGGAGAAGGGGACGAAACACCACATAACCTTGACCCGGCAAGTTTCATCGCAAATAAGCTGCTTTGTGGACCTCCCATGGATCCCGCCATGGACGACGAGAACACTTCCTCTGGGGAACGTTGACCGAGGAAGTCCCCGAGCTTGACCGGCCCATCGCACCACTCGATCTTCGACATAGAAGAGCAGCACCGCCCACCGGCATCCTCGAACCCAGCATCGAAACCCCCAGCACCCGGAGCACGCCGACGACCCTCGTCGGCCACACTTGTGTATAGTTCCCCCCGAACTCCGTGGTTGCATCGGAGCAAACGCGACCACGTCGGCGGAGTTGGAGGACAAAAACCGCGCTGAAGTTGTCACCAACGCTGTCGCGACCCTGCTCGGACACCTAGCTCGTAGATCTGACACCACACACACACACCGGAAACCGACTTGCCTTGAGCAGATCAGGAGCATACTTATATTTTTTTTGAAATGGTCACCGGGGGGAAAGACTCCCCACCTGAATATGTTTCAAAATGGCATTAATGCCATAAGTTTGATCCAGTTTATGAGGAAAACTGGGTCGAAAACCGTACAAGAAGACCCAGGACAACCACGAAAGGCACAATTAAATGAGGGGAGTCGTCGAAGGATCACAATACCAAGACTTGGCAAGCGGCCTAATGCACCGCACCAGTGTGCGTACCGAACACCACGGCGCAACAGAGAAGCATCCACAATCAACGAGTGACAAGCACGAACCTTGACTGGGAGCTCCGCCATGAAAATTCGGGAACGATTAACAGGTTGGGGAGGCAGCTTGCAACATCAATGAGCAAAGATGAACCAAGACAACGCCAAGAGCATGAAGCTCGCAGCACCACGACGACAACCATGGGAGGTCCCACCACCAACCCCCATCACCAAACTCATCAGCAAAACCAGCAAGGAGGACTTCAACTTCCATCTTCATCTCATCAAGCAAGGAGAAGAGCCTTGAACGTTAGTCGTCTGGTCGCCGCCCAATAACACCCCGAAGAGGTAGGGTGTCATAGAGGAACGAGGTGATCCAAATAGGATAACACCCCCGCTAACCCGGCTTCGGATGAAAAATCAGACCACTCCAGGGCATGATCTAGCCAAAATCAGTTGACAGAGCACCACCAAGAGCATACTTATTGAACACCGCTGCCATCGCCATCAGAGACGAGCAAACGGCCAGCCCGCACCTAGCTACATAGCATATGCCTAGACTACAGCGGTACAAATCCGCACGGCGGACCCGGCAGCCAAACCTCTCCGACGAGTGAGAGGCCCGCGGGGAGAGGAGCTACCGAAGCCGCCGCCGGCAAGCGAGTCAAACTTTTCCTGTATAGAGAGAGAGAGATAGAGACAGGGGAGGAAGAGAGAGAGCATTCCAGCGCTTCGCTGTGCTGGTTGTTGGCTACGTACTATAGATGACAGTCGAAGTACAGACGTGTGCGAGGCGTGTGCTCATATCCGACAACACATCACCGATTGATTGAAACACGGACCGCAAGCAACCTACGCGGACCAACACTCTGTGATTCCCCAATCTCCGCCACAGAGTGCCGCCGCCGGCAACATGTCCACCACCACTAAAGGTACAACCGGCTACGACCGCCGCCGGGAGCTTCAGGCGTTCGACGACACCAAGGCCGGCGTCAAGGGCCTCGTCAACGCCGGCGTCACCACCATCCCGCCCATCTTCCACCACCCTCCCGACTCCCTCGCCACTTCTTCCACCGCCGCCATCCCGGTCATCGACCTCTCGGGCCGCCGATCCGAAGTGATCGGCGAGGTGCGCGCGGCGACTGAGACCGTGGGTTTCTTCCAGGTGGTCAACCACGGCGTGCCGGCCGACCTCCTCGCCGAGATGCTCGCGTCCGTGCGGCGGTTCCACGAGTCGCCGGCCGAGGCCAAGACGCCGCACTACACCCGAGACCTCGCCAGGAAGGTCCGGTTCAACTCCAACTTCGACCTGTTCCAGTCGCCGGCGGCCAACTGGCGCGACACCCTCTTCTGCCAGGCGCTCCCGGACCCGCCGGAGCCGGAGGAGCTCCCCGCCGCCGTGCGGGGCGTCTTGCTGGAGTACGTCAACGCGGTGCGGCTGCTCGCCGTGCGGGTGCTGGGGCTGGTGTCGGAGGCCATGGGGCTGGCGCCGGACCGGCTGGAGAAGATGGGGTGCGCGGATGGCCTGAGCGTGGTGAGCAACTACTACCCGCCGTGCCCGCAGCCGCACCTCACCCTCGGCACCAGCCGACACTCCGACCCGGCGTTCCTCACCGTGCTCCTCCAGGACGACATGGCCGGCCTCCAGGTGCTCGTCGACGACGGCGGCGAGAAGCGGTTGGCGTGGGTGGACGTCCCTCCGGTGCCAGGCGCTCTGGTGATCAACGTCGGCGACCTGCTCCAGCTGGTGAGCAACGGGAGGCTGAAGAGCGTGGAGCACCGGGTGGTGGCTAACAGGAGCAGGGACAGGGCAAGGATCTCGGTGGCGGCGTTCTTCAATGCCGACCTGAGGAGGACGACAGCGGTGTACGGCCCCATCGAGGAACAGGTGTCCTCGTCGGCGCCGCCGCTGTACAGGAGCATCACGGTAGGGGAGTTCCTCTCTCACTACGACGGCAAAGGCCTGGACGGTCGCCCGGCGCTGGACCATTTCCTTCTTCCTTGATCAGTGGTCGGTTTGGAACAATGTTGGGAATTTCTAAGTGGACTTGTTTTCTGAAATCAGATGCTGTCTCTTACTAAGTCAGATACTTGGAGTAGTAAATAAGATGCTGTGATATGTTTGGCCGAGACGCGCATTGGATTAGATCATGTCCCTCTTATTCTGTCATCAGGGGAGGACAGTGTGCGTCGCAGCCGTAGATTTTTCTTCGAGACAACTTGGTTCGAACACGAGGGTTTCTGCTAACTGGTCACGAACCGCTGGACCTTGATTGGTAACCAGATGGGGTGCCAACGAGGACCAATAGAGTTTTGGTCCTCTGCGGTTGCGTCCCTGCAGGCTTTCCTCAGGGGTTGGGGGGCCAATCACGGCAGCGAGTCCAAAAGAGAAAGGGAACGCATTGTGGAAGAAATTGCGCGCCTCGACGCGTAGGCTGATGCTAGACCTTTTTCTGGTGACGAATGGGAGCACCGATACTCCCTGGAAAACCAGGTCTTGGCTATCCTTAGGGCGGAGGAGGAGTACTGGCGCCGTAGGGGTGGCGTCAAGTGGGTCGTGAAACGCGACGCCAACACAGGTTACTTTCATGCGTATACCAACGGGCGTAAACGCAAGAGCACAATCCTAAGACTCCAGTCGGAGAACGGGATTCTGGTATCCCAAAATAAAATCGTTAAGCACATCTTCGATTTCTTCGTAGAGCTGTTGGGAACAACCGAAGCGAAAGGTTTAAGTCTAAGGGAAGACTTATGGGGACCGGATGAGCGTGTGTCAACAGGAAAATGACGCCCTTATGGTGTCTTTTACGCCTCAAGAGATTGATTTCGCGCTAGCTGGAATGAAGAACGACACGGCTCCAGGCCCGGATGGCTGGCCGGTGGAGTTCTTCAAAAGGTTTTGGCCGCTCCTCAGTGACCTTTTCCAAGCTATTATTAACGGCTTTGCCCTTGGTATGGTAGATCTTGCGCGCCTCAATTATGGGGCGATCTTTCTCAGGTTTGAAACAATGCTGGGAATTTCTAAGTGGACTTGTTTTCTGAAATCAGATGCTGTCTGTTACTAAGTCAAATGCTGGGAGTAGTTACAGACTTATGGGGACCAGCTACAGTAGGGGACCAAGAATCTTGCCCTTACTCTGTTGGAGTTGGGGAACCAAATATGCAGCCCTCTTTAAGAAAATTGCTATGTGTATCAATGGTTCTAATATCTGGAGATGATGACTTTGCATATTATATTATTAACCCTAAGCCTTAGTGAGTGAAGAGAAAAAAAAATCACATGGACCATGAATCTTGCCACCGTCATCTGTTAAAGTGTGGAACTAAATATGCATCCCTGCAACGATTTTATTTTCGTTTAAGCACATCGAACTCAAAGGGAACCAAAAAGTAAATAACAGTAGCAAGTTGAACTTCTGCTTGTGTGAAGAAGGGCAACTGAGAGGTTTCATGAATTTCAGATTCAACTGGTGCAACCTCTGACCACCAAGAATGAATTGCTGACAGAAACAAGAGTACTCCTTTCTCAGACAAAAGACATGCAAAATAGGAGTTTGATGCTGAGTTCAGTACTTCACAGTTACAACTTTTGACAGTGAACTAGTTGCATGACATGCCATCCTGGGAATTACAAAGGAAGATTAAACTACAAACAGAGAACAAGCATTGAACTGAAGCAACATAATATTCAGGCATCGGCACCATAAAAACGAGCAAAAGACAACACGGTCTTCAGGTACTATCCTCGCCAGAACTGGAAGAACATGATATCACTGGAAGGGCATCATCTTCAGCTAGAAAAGAGTTGTAGAAAGGATCGGCAATTGACAAGTCATGGGTATCTGACTGGCGACTCAAATAGTACGAACAATGTTTAAACTCGAGGTCTGGAGAAGCTTCACTTTCCACTCCTAGCAGCCTGTGTTGATCAGCCACCCATTTCTCGCTGAACTTCTCACTCACGCCAAATTTGATCTCATTTAGCACTTTCGCATTCAGAACAAAGAACTTGGCAAAGCGAACATCTTGCTTGTCGCCTTTGTAATTCTTCAACACTAGTGTTTTGAGATGGGTCTCAAGGCATTTGATTGGATCCAGTGGGTCATAATGACGCACATTGTTCATCTCTGTCTCTAAGTACTTGTTCCACTGGAAAAGGAAAGAAGACTTAGAAGATGATGTTAAAGCAATTCCTAACTAGACTAAATTACGTGCCAATCAGTTCTTTTTCGAGTATCAATTTTCATTTTGACATTTAAAGCAAGCAAATATAAAAACTCACCACAACATAAAGCTTTTCCAAGCAGGGGAAGAACCTGAGGACGTCGAGAACAGCATTCAAATCAGTGCAAGAAAACTGGAGAACCAAAATCTTTACTGTGCATATCGAACTGTTCAAGCTGGTTGGAACCAACCCCTGTAAAACAAGAATGAGCATAAAACTAATATATGAAGGAATGCGAAATGCAAGAGTCGGAGAAGGATGCTTCTACCTGAAAGACTAGGTTTGCAATCTGAATATTGGAAATGCGGGGGGACAAAGGGCCCAATATCTCCAGTTTAGGTGCCCTATTTACCCGGATAGTCTCGCCCTCCAAGCATGGACAAAGCAACCTTTCAAGGTGAGGGGTGTCCTCAATAACCAATTCGTCTTCGCCCATATAACAATTACTGAAGAAGATGCTCCTAAGAGTTCGCGAGCGAATGTGGAGGGAGCCATCGTAAACATTTTCATGCAGAGATAGTGTCTCCAACACATGGCAGGCGGAGAGAACACCATGGAATGCATCCACGGAGATGTTAACGTGACGCAGGGTGAGATGCTTGAGGATAGGGAAATTCAATGAAGGAGCGATCTCATCTGGAACATCGCAGTAGCCAACAGTGGCCACGACGACAGTTGAAGCGAAGCGGAGCACGGATGTGGGCAGGGGGGTCGGTGCTGCTTGACACAAGATTGGGAAGAAGATATGGAGCTCCTCAAGGTTGTCGAGGCTCCGAGAGTGGAACCATCTCTCGATCTGAGCAAGATTCTTGGCATACTCTTTTTTTATTGGGAATATGCCGATTGATCGGAAATCGAAGCGACGGGAGGGGCCAGGGTGGTCGGAGAGGATCCTAGAGATGATGGATTCCGTCGAAGGTCTAGGCCCTCGGCGGCGGCGCGGCTGCTTGAAATCATTGGTGTTGAGGTACTCGGCGTCGATGTTGAGAGGCGCGGAGCGCCAGAGGGGCCGCCATCGGCGGGCGATGGCCTGCGTGCGAGCGCCGTCCTTGGTGGGGAGGAGGGAGATGATGGTGCAGAGGACGGCGTCCGGAAGGTTGCTGATGAGATCGCCGTCGCAGTTGTCATCCCGTGCCCGTTTCCGTGGCCTGCACCCGGCCGTTCCACCGGATGCGCGCTTCCTGGCTGCAGGTGCCGCCGTCGCCGCCTTCTTCTTGGCTGCGGGCACCGTCTTCTTCTTCTTCTCGGCAACATCTGCCGCCGTCGCCTTCTTTTTGACTGTGGGTGCCGCCGCCGCCTTCTTCTTCTTGGCCGCGGGTACGGCCGCTGCCGCTTTCTTCTTGGGCGCCGGGGTCTTCTTCTTACCAGCCGCGGGCACCGCTGCCGCCGCTTTCGTCTTGGTAGCCGTCGGTACAGGCGCCGGCTCCGCCGCCGCCTTCTTCTTCTTGGCCGCGGGTACGGCCGCTGCCGCTTTCTTCTTGAGCGCCGGGGTCTTCTTCTTACCAGCCGCGGGCACCGCTGCCGCCGCTTTCGTCTTGGTAGCCGTCGGTACAGGCGCCGGCTCCGCCGCCGCCTTCTTCCTCCTCATGTGTGGAGATTGGTGTTGGGCATCTGGGATGGGGAATTTGGGGGTTCTGGCGTCGTTTCGAGTGATGGAACTGGGACCGGAGGAGAGTGGGGAGCCGGAACGGGCAGCGTTGAAGCGATAGTCAGGTTGCTGGGCCACGCTGGGGTGGGATGTAGGCTGGGTCCCGGGTGTTTCCACGCTGGGCTGCCGAGTACTGGGGTTGGACTCAGCAGTTGGCGAATTTTGGGACTTCACTAGGTCATACAACTCATCGATTGTGTTCCTTTCAGAAACGAAGAAACGAGCGCGGGCGATGGAGAGACTAAAGTGGAGAGTGGAATTTAATGATGGTGTCGCAGTGGACTGCAAGGGAAAGAGTGGAGGCTTGGCACTTTGGTGGAGAGATCATGTTGAGGTCACAATGCGGCCTTGGTGTCAGTATTACATCGATGCAAAAAATTGTGGAGGATGGGGTCCCTTTCGATTCACTGGAATCTATGGGAGTCATGTATCGAGAAGAGAACAAAAACCTGGGAGGTTATCCGATATCTCAGGACACAAGACGATCTACCATGGCTATGCGTAGGAGATTTTAATGAAGCACTACGACAAAGTGAACAATAGGATGGAAATCCGAGGAATCTGAACCAGATGGCACACTCTGAGGACTGCATGTCCGACTGCGGACTCGCGGACCTTGACTTCTCGGGATACCCATTTACATGGGATAACAATCGAGACACAGATGAGAACATTCAAGTACGGTTGTATCGGGCAACATGTAATGCGGATTTTGCCCAACTGTTTCTGGCGGTAGAAGTCCAACATGTGATGACGGAAGAGTCCGGTCATCAAGCTCTGATCATTAAGGCGTTGACGACACTGGTCGAGGCGCGCGAAAAGGGATAGTGCTCGTTCATTTATGAGGCTGCATGGGCCCGACATGACGGCTACGAAGGGATGGTGGCCGCTGCTTGGGGCGCAGCCCTGGCAGCCAATCAGCAGGACGGGAAGCTGGTGTCGGCATGCAATAGGCTCAAGGATGCGACCAAGGCCATGCAAGACTGGAGCCGAAAGGTTTTTGGGTCGATCAAGAAACAGATTGCTCACCTGAAGGGGCAGTTAGTGGATGCTAAGGAGCGAGCTATTCAGATGGGCTATAGACAGGAAATAAAGGACATAGAAGATCAACTTCATGAGCTATATGAGAGGGAAGAAGTGTACCACAAGCAAAGATCGAGAGTGGACTGGTTGACGGAAGGGGATCAGAACACGAAATACTTCCAAAACCGAGCCTCGCACCACAAACGGAAGAATACGATCAAAGCCTTGAGGAGGGAGGACGGGATGAAGTGTACAGACGATGAAGGAATGTGTATGATGGCTGCCCAGTTCTATGCGCATCTTTTCGCCTCTGAAGGATCGAATAACAAAGAGAATGTTTTGCAACATATCCAAGGACTGGTTACTGATGAGAAGAATGCAAAATTGATAATACCTTTCTCGGACAAGGAGATTAGATCGGCTCTTTTTCAGATTGGGCCAACCAAGGCGTCGGGGCCGGACGGCCTACCTGCCATGTTTTACCAATGCCACTGTGAGTTGGTGAAGGAGGATGTGTGCGGAGTAGTCAGAGAGTTTTTGGAGGGAAAGGCGGCTCCAAACAGTTTTAATGACAGGATCATAGTGATGATCCCGAAAGTAAACTCACCGGAGTTACTCTCGCAATTCCGCCCCATTAGCCTTTGTAATGTACTTTATAAGATTGCGGCGAAGGCACTGGCCAACCGCCTGAAAGTGGTGCTTCCTTTCATGATCTCAGAGGAGCAGAGTGCATTTGTGCCTGGCAGACTAATAACGGATAATGTGCTTGTAGCCTATGAGTGTGTACATGCGATCAGGAAGAGGAAACGTAAGAAGCCAATGTGTGCGGTCAAGCTAGACATGATGGAAGCATATGACAGAGTTGAGTGGGATTTTCTTGAGCCAATGCTAATGAAGTTTGGATTCTCTTGTCACTGGACGGAGATGGTTATGCGTTGTGTGAAATCTCCTACTTTTTCTGTCAAGCTGAATGGGGGGTTGTCTCAGCGGTTTAACCCTACTAGAGGACTGAGACAAGGGGACCCTCTCTCCCCGTATCTTTTTCTCTTCTGCGTGGAGGGTTTCTCGGCATTGTTAAAGAAGGCGCAGGAGGAGGCGGACATCAAGGGGGTTTATTTCGGTAGCGGCGGGCCAACTGTTACTCGTCTTCTTTTCGCAGATGATAGCGTGGTCTTTGTGGAAGGTTCTAGGAAAAAAAATTAGTCACTACGCGCTATCCTGCAGGAGTATGAAGCCGTGTCTGGTCAAAAGGTGAGCCTACATAAGTCTTCAATATTCTTTGGGAAAGGTACGGAGGATTCTACAAAAGAAGACCTAAAGCTGGTGCTGGGTATTGCGGAGGAGGCGCTGAGTGAGAGGTATTTGGGATTACCTATAGTGGTGGGGAGCTCGAAGGATGGAACATTTCGATATGTCAACGAGAGAGCAAGAGGGAAAGTATCAGGGTGGAAAGGACAAGGATTATCAAAGATGGCGAGAGAGGTGCTTGTTAAATCCGGTCTCCAATCAACACCAACTTTTACCATGAGCTGCTTCCAACTCACAAAGAAAATGTGCGGGAATCTATCATCTATTTTGTTAAACTTCTGGTGGGGTGAAGCAAATGGTCAGAAGAGGGTCCATTGGATCGCTTGGAATAAAATGTGCACGAGAAAGCATGAAGGAGGGTAGGGTTCCGGGACCCAGAGGCTTTTAACTAAGCTTTGCTTGCCAAGCAAGCTTGGCGATTATTTCAGGTGCCATCGTTGCTGTGTGCTAGGGTTTTGAAAGCCCGGTATTACTCAGAAGGATCAATTCTAAATGCAACATGCCCTTGGGGGGGTCATACACATACATAAGCATTTTACATGGGAGGGGTCTGCTGCTGGATGGCATCATATGGGGAATTGGAGATGGTTCTAATATAAAAATACATCATGATAACTGGATTTCGAGGAAGGGTAATCTATAGCCACTGGGACAAAGCTACATCCCAGGGATTGTGCGAGTTAGCGATCTTCTGGAGCCAGACGGAGCCTCATGGAATGTGAACGTGGTACAGACCATGTTTGCCCCGGACGAGGTTCAGGAAATCTTACAAATCCCAGTGGGAGGCTTGGAGACGGAGTACTACCAGGCATGGAATTACACAAAGAACGGTGACTTCTTGGTTAGATCGGCATACCACCTGAGTATGAGCCAGAAAAGGGCGCAAATGGGGAGGCCAGAATAATCCTCAACGATGGCGGACCACAAGTCATGGCCGAGTTTGTGGGATACGGTGGCACCCGGGAAAGTTAAAACACATATGTGGCGAATCATAAGAAATGACATAGCAATGGGAGCGGAGCTGCAGAGGAGGAAAATCAAAGCGGGAGTCTTTTGTGTTGCTTGTGGAAGAGAGGAGACAATCTATCACAGATTTTGGGGCTGCTACCACTCGGTTAAGTTTTGGAAGATAATGCATTCGGAATTGGGGGTGCAGGTGGCGACCCCACCGGAGTCATGTAGCCCTCAGGGTGCGTTGTTGAGCTGGCTCATGTCATGGTTTGCTGAAGCTTCAGATGATGAACGAGCTGTCATGGTACAGGGTGTATATGCCCTTTGGTTAGCAAGAAATAATGCTCGCGAGGGACAAAGGGTGGAGGAAGCGGAGGAGATAGCAAAGAGAGTTTTTAACCTAATAGTGGAATGGCAGTCCATCCATTGGCGCAAGAGCAAACCAGAAAGAATGAGGACGACAGAGAAGTGGAGACCACCAGAAGAGGGATGGGCCAATGCCAACGTTGATGGTGCGACGGAGAAGACGGGGGATGGAGGATCTGGAGTGGTTCTCAAAAATCACGACGGAGCATACATCACCAGTGCTTGCCGCTTTCTCCCAAAGTGCAATGACCCAATGAGAGCAGAACTTCAAGCTTGCCGACGAGCAGCCATCCTGGCGGAAGAGCTAAATGTTCCTAGAGTGTACATCGAATCTGACTGCCAAGAGATAGTATGCAATATCCAAAGCAAGGAGAAGGATCTGTCACCGTTGGGGCCGATCGTGGAGGAGGTCAAGAGGCTAATGGAGGCAAGGGAGGAATGGAAGATTGCAAGGGTCAGGAGAGATGCAAATCAGGCTGTGCATTTTTTAGCGAGGGAAGTTGTGTCTAATAATCTCTGTATGGTGTGGCCGAATATGCCCCCAGACATCATTTTGCATGTAATTTTGGACGAGATTCCCATTGGGGATAGTTGAATAAATTAAACATTGAGTTTAAAAAAAATTGACATTTGGATTTCACTGAAGTCCGACCAGTTTTGAATAAAATACGAGGGGTGCTCAAATTCACATAGCATCATCTTTTGTATAAAATTAAAATATTTGGCTACCAACTTAGATGATGAAAATACTCAACTTGTGAGAAAAGACACGAAGATTCTAGATATCCTGTCCATGACAGCATCCTCACACGCGAGCGGTTGATGGGGGTGAAGAAGTAGAACTATGTCCTCTCGCCGTCACCGAGGGAGGAGACGGAGCGACACTCCTATCCTCTACCGGTTGCCTATCGTCTAAGTACCAAACCCAAGTCGCCAAAAGAGAGAGAGAGAGAGAGAGAGAGAGAGAGAGATGACCTTAAAAGGTTGGTTTAGACTTGAGAGGTGGGCATGGTCTATGGCCAGAGAGAATGTCGTGACATGGGTTAGTAAGATGGCAAGCCATGGCTCAGATCAGTGAGGTGGCATAAGTTTTGTCTTTTGATCTTCTAGGGTAGTGACCTTGGGTGGGGTACCTTGGTCGGGCCTGTGACCCTACCCTACGTCTGTAACCTCGTCAGTAGCCCCCGAATGGATTGAGGCTTGAGCAAGAGGGTGCTGAGGGAAGCTCTGGTTCTGGCTCGACGTCTTTGGGGTAGATTGTTTCGGAGCTTGTAACTTGGGCAGACTTCCTTAGTCGTGTCTTGGTCGCCTTGATCGATTCTGAATCCGCCGAGTGAGTTAGTTGCTTCTTGTGTCGACTGGACTTTGCGCTAAGCGTCGGGCGCCGTTAGCGCGTGCCGTTTTCGACGGGATTGGTTGCCCTTCGGTCGCCGGATTCGGCAGGGTTTTCGAAATTTAGGAAAGCGCGCAGGGCGGGACGTGCCGCAGCAATCGGAGAGATGCGCTTGAGACGCCTCGATCCTTGCGCCACCTCTTTCGCCACGTATCGCGCCAGCGCCTGTTACGGGATTTGATAGGATTACTCAGGGCCACCAGTCAGCCACTCGACCGGGCTGCTATAAGAGCGTGCCGAGCCCGTAGCGGGGGGCACTGTGCGCCCAATCTTTCTCCTTCCGCCTCTGCTTCTTCGCCGCGCCCTTGCTTCTTCTCGCTTCTCTCCATAGCGACCGCCGGCGCGCGAGCCATGGGCAAAGACAAGACCGCGGCTATGGAGCGCTCGAAGAAGGCGGCGTCGGGGAAGGGGAGGTGATCCGGCCGGAGTGGATCGTCGTCAAGGTCCGGACTCCCCGCTGGTTGGATCCAGGGGGATTGGATCCGGTCCTCCGTCGTGGCGGAAGATCTGGAGGAGCTGGAGGAGGAAGGGTTGATTGCCTGCGGCTCCTGGCGGGCGCCGGGGGGAGAACTCGATCCTCGGCCGCGGGAGGGCGAGTGCGTCCTCCACGCGACCCACGTCGACCGAGGTTTTTCTATGCCCCCGCATCCTTTCTTCCGCGCGTTCTTGATTTTCTTCGGTGCCTAGTTGCACTACTTCACGCCCAACTCCATCGCCTTCCTTTCTGCCTTTGTTTCCATGTGCGAGAACTTCCTCGGTTGTCGGCCGCACTGGGGTTTGTTCAAACACATTTTCACCTGCCGCTCGCAAATTGTCAAGAGAGTGAATCCGAGTGACGGTAAGACGCACGTCCTCCAAGCGTGCGGCGGGCTCGGGATCCAGCCTAGGAATAGGAGCGCCTTTCCCCACATGATCTTTCCGGAGTCGATTCGGGGCTGGCAGTCGACCTCACGCGGAGGATCCAGCCGCTCCAAGCTCGGGACCACCCGATGTGGTTGTATTCTGGCACTGACGACTCGTCGCGAGTCCACCCGGAGGCGGCCGACCCGAAGTACGTGGTGCAGTGCTTGAAGTGCATCACTGGGAATAAGGACAACCCCAGGGGATCTGGGAGGGTCATCTCGTTCGACGCTGACCATCTTCCCAACAAGGTTAGTCTTCTGCTTCCGAGTGACGTTTCTGTCGTCTGGCTTGCGATTTGTATTGATGGGTCTGTCTGATATTTGGTCAAACTTATCTCTTTGCAGATCTACACTGAGATGTACTAGCTGCCCAACGGGGACTTGGTCCAGGAGGGCGAGGAGGGCATGGGCGACGCCGTCGAGTGGAAGTCGGAGGAGGAGACCGAGGAGGAGAGCGAGGACTACAGCAGCGGGGAGGAGGTCGAGTCACCTCCCCGTGATGAGCGTCGATCCAAGGAGAAGCACGACCCAGGGGCCGCACGTCTTCGGGCGGGTCCCTCGGGCTCTCGGACGCCCAAGCGCACTCGAACGGCCACTCCTGACCCCCGCTGAGAAGATGCCCAAGCAACCCAAGGTCACCACCACCAAGCCCCGGAAGGCCTTGCCCAGGATCAAGGTGGATGTACCCATCGCTTCCACGTAAGTGTCGCTTGGTCTTGTTTCTTTCTGCTTCTTGGAGGTCGACTGTAACTTCTGTCGACTCAACTCCGAGTGAACCTTTCAGAGCCGCCGCTTCCACGACCTCGATGGACATCGACCGGGGTCGAGACGACGAGGAGACCATGGACGCCGCGACATCCCGCGCAGGTGTGGGTTCTATGAAATCTGTCTTATTCTTATTTTCTTTCGCGGGTGACGGTCGACTAAACTTTGCTTGCTGCTTGACTCGAAGTGCCGCGCCTCGTCATAGAGCTTCCCGATGACGATGAAGACGAGGAGCGGTTGGGAGGGGACCGACGGCGCACAGGGAAAAAGGGCCGGAAGAAGCCTTCTGGCTCGGAGGCCCAGCGACAGGAAGATGCGGCCCGAGCCACGGTCTCCTTCGCCGTCCCTGCGTCGACCGTGCGTCTGGCATCGTCAGCCGTCGACCCATCGCCTGCGTCAGTCGTTGACCCAGCGTCCGCTCCAGTCGCCGACCCAGCGCCTACTCCAACCGTCGACCCAGCGCCAGTTCCTGCCGTAGACCCAGCGCCCGTACCTGCCGTCGACCCTACGCCCGCCGCTTCGTCTGTTCTCTTCTCTTCCTACCGCCTCCCGGAGGATCCTGTGGGGGCGGCTCAAGAAGCCGTTCACCAGGCGGGGGTGATGATGGAGAGGACGAAGGCGGCGTATGAGGCCAGCATGGCGGCTTATGATGCCAGTTCTGCTCTTCGGGCCAACGTCCAGGTTCGTTATCTTCACTGAAGTAGTCTTTGGCTTTGAGAGAATCTGCTGTTTTTGTTTCGTGAGATACCACACCCACTGGGTGAATCCTTGGGGTGCTTTCCTCTTTTTTTTTTTGAGCTCGAGCCGGAATGATCTCGGCCGAGTGAAACCAGTGGGGGCACGCTCAGTGCACCCACTGGGTGTAGTCCCCGAGACCGTGGTCGACTGCTGGCGGTCGCCCATTGTCTTACTATAGAACTTTTCTTCCTTGCTGTTTTTTTTTGAGCTCGAGCCGGAATGATCTCGGCCAAGTGAAACCAGTGGGGGCACGCTCAGTGCACCCACTGGGTGTAGTCCCCGAGACTGCGGTTGAGTATTTGACTAGACGGTAGTCTTATAATTTTGCTTTGTCGTGTTGATGCAGAAATCTTGCGAGTTTGGGGCCAAGTTTGCAGACCTTGAGAAGAAGCAAATCCAGCTTAACCTCGACTTGCAGTTGGCTCGGGACCACCTGAAGAAGACGCAGGATGATGCGGCTGGTAACTAACCTCGACCTTTTGTCGACTGACTTTTGATAGATGTGCCTTGTGTTCCTTCATGTTCATCTGTCCAGTGGCGGCTTTGGTAGGTCAACTGAAGGCGGCCTTGGAGCAGAAGGATCTCGATTTGGCGGCGGCGCAGCAGGCGGCTCAAGAGAAGGCGGAACTGGCGGCGCATAAGTTGGCTTCTGTGGGTGCGCTCGAGGCGGAGGTCATCAGGCTGAGAGGCTCGCTCGTCGCAGCCAATCAAGAGGTGACTCAGCTGAAGAACTTCAAGGCTGTCTTGAACGACAAGTACGAGGCTCTTTTTCGGAAGAGAGTTGATCTTGAGGCATATCTGGGCGACATCACCAAGAAATGGTACCTCGTGCTCGAAGGTATGTCTCCTTCGGCTTGGTTTAAGTTGGATCGGTCGACCCATATCTTGTCTGCTGACTCGACTTGCTATTTTCGGCGCAGAGTTTTGTCGTAACTTTGAAGAAGAGACTGGACGGGTCGAGCCCGGCTTGGACCCAACCAACTCCATCGTGAAGGATGAGGTATCCATGAACATATTGAGGCTGGAGTCCCGCCTCACTGCGGCCACGGATTATCTGGGACGGCTGAAGGCGGTGATGCCCCGGATCGACACCACGCTCTGGAGGGGGGTCGTGCAGGAGAACGACTTCCAGTCCCTGATGACTCGACTCAATGAGATCCCCAACCGAGTGCAGGAGTGGAAGAAGTCGGCAGCCCGGGGAGGAGCCGACGTGGCGTTGTCCTTGGTCCGTGTGCACTGCAAGGCTTGCGGCGCTTAAGGTTGCAAATACGAAGGAGCTCCAGTTCCAGTCGTTTATGGAGACGTTCTTGGAAGCCGCCACTCGCATCGCCGACGGGATCGACCTGGACGAGTTCGTCGCACCTACAAGCCCGCCTCCTCCCGTGGAATGACTTTGATAATTTAATCTCATTTGCCGCGGAATGCCGCGTGGACTTGTAATCGTTAAACTTTGGTGGGCTTGTGGCCCAAGTACTCTTGCCCGAATCTTGCGAGGCTTTTATCTGATTTTGATCTTTCGGTTTGCTGCTTTTCTTTGATTGCTTGAATCTTTGAGTCGACGTTTGCAGCCAAGCCTCCGAGTGAGAGGGCTGCTCTTCACTCGGAGCGGATGTTTATAACTTAGGCGATTCCAAGCTACGTTGTATTTGTGGCGGAGCTTGGAGGGCAGAGCCACTTTATACTTGTAACGTAGCTCGGAGGACCGCAGCTAAGCCCCCGAGTGAGAGGGTTGCTCTTCACACGGAGTAAGTGTTTGAAACTTAGGCGAGTCACGGGGTCGCAGCTAAGCCCCCGAGTGAGAGGGTTGCTCTTCACTCGGAGTAAGTGTTTGAAACTTAGGCGAGTCACGGGGTCGCAGCTAAGCCCCCGAGTGAGAGGGTTGCTCTTCACTCGGAGTGGATGTTTATAACTTAGGCGATTCCAAGCTACGTTGTATTTGTGGCGGAGTTCGGAAGGCAGAGCCACTTTACACTTGTAACGTAGCTCGGAGGACCGCAGCTAAGCCCCCGAGTGAGAGGGTTGCTCTTCACTCGGAGTAAGTGTTTGAGACTTAGGCGAGTCACGGGGTCGCAGCTAAGCCCCCGAGTGAGAGGGTTGCTCTTCACTCGGAGTGGATGTATATAACTTAGGCGATTCCAAGCTACGTTGTATTTGTGGCGGGGCTCGGAAGGCAGAGCCACTTTATACTTGTAACGTAGCTCGGAGGATCGCAGCTAAGCACCCACTGGGGGATTTTGAAGACCAATGTTTTTAGAGGACATCAATCATTAAAGGATCATTGCTAACTTGTCTTTGAAACAAATTGGGAAATCTTTATTACAACTCGACCGTCGAGTGTCTCAACTGTAAAAGCGGCGGAGCTGGTCCGCATTCCACGAACGAGGTTCGTCTTTCTTCTTGGCTACATTGTAGAGGTGGTACGCTCCGTTGTGCAGTACCTTGGTGATGATGAACGGGCCTTCCCAGGCCGGGGCGAGCTTGTGTGGATGTTTCTGATGCACTCGAAGAACCAGGTCTCCTTCGTGGAATGCTCGGCTTCTTACGTTGCGAGCATGGAATCGACGCGGGTCCTATTGATAGATGGTCGACCGGATCAGGGCCATCTCTCTTTCCTCTTCCACAAGGTCGACTGCATCCTGATGAGCCTGCTCTGCCTCGGCTTCGTAGAAGAGTTCCACTCTGGGGGCGTTGTGTAATAAGTCGCTCGGCAACACAGCTTCCGCTCCATAGACCATGAAGAAAGGGGTACGGCCAGTCGACCGGTTTGGAGTTGTCCTCAGACCCCATAGGACAGAAGGCAGTTCAGTTACCCAAGCCCCGGCGGCATGCTTAAGATCGCGCATGAGCCGCGGCTTTAGGCCTTGGAGAATCAAACCATTTGCTCTTTCTGCCTGTCCATTTGACCGCGGATGTGCCACGGAGGCGTAGTCGACCCGTGTTCCTTGGGAAGCGCACAAAGCTCTGAATTCATCCGAGTCAAAGTTGGAGCCGTTGTCTGTGATGATGCTGTGGGGAACTCCATATCTGAATATTAATTCCCTGATCAAGCTGATGGCGGTGCTTGACTCGAGGTTCTTGATGGGCTTGGCCTCAATCCATTTTGTGAACTTGTCGACTGCCACCAGAAGGTGGGTGAATCCGCTTCTGCCTGTCCTGAAGGGGCCGACCATGTCCAAGCCCCAAACAGCAAAGGGCCAGACTAGCGGAATGGTCTTCAGGGCGGATGCTGGCTTGTGTGACATGTTGGAGTAGAACTGGCAACCTGCGCATTTGTCCACAATATCCTTGGCCATCTCGTTGGCGCGGGGCCCGTAAAACCTGGCTCGGTATGCTTTGGCCACTATAGTCCGAGAGGAGGCGTGGTCGCCGCAAGTCCCCGAGTGGATTTCATCCAAGATCAGTCGACCTTCCTCTGGATCGACGCAGCGCTGGGCGACTCCGGTGACGCTTTCTCTGTAGAGCTGACCCTAGATGACAGTGAACGCCTTGGATCGGCGGACGATCTGGCGCGCTTCTTCCTCATCTTCTGGGAGTTCTTGCCTGAGCAGATATGATATATATGGCACAGTCCAGTCTGGCGTAATCACTAGGACCTCCATGATCAAGTCGACCACGACAGGTACTTCGACTTCAGTCGGATCTGACGCGCTGACTGGCTGCGGGGGCTCTTCCGTGAAGGGGTCTTCTTTGACAGAAGGGGCGTGCAGATGCTCTAGGAACACATTCTTGGGTATAGGCTTCCGAGTCGACCCGATTTTTGCGAGGTCATCGGCTAGCTGATTCTTGGCTCTGGGCACATGATGGAGCTCTAAGCCTTCGAACTTCTTTTCAAGCTTCTGCACTGCACTGCAATAACTGGTCATTGCCGGGCTCCTGACGTCCCATTCTTTCATTACTTGGTTCACCACCAGGTCGGAGTCGCCGTAGACCACCAGGCGACGGACACCGAGTGAGATGGCCATACGCAACCCATACAAAAGTGCTTCGTATTCGGCCTCGTTGTTTGATGAATCAAATTGGATCTGAAGGACGTAGCTGAGCTTGTCGCCCCTGGGAGAGACCAGGACCACGCCTACGCCGGATCCGTTCAGCATCTTGGATCCATCGAAGAACATAGTCCAATGGTCCGACTAGACTTGAGTCGGCAGCTCTTGTTCTATCCACTCGGCTACAAAATCTGCTATAGCCTGAGACTTGATGGCTTTCTTCGCTTCAAACCTGATATCTAACGGAAGAAGTTCAATCGCCCATTTTGCCACTCGACCGGTTGTGTCTCGGTTGTTTAGGATCTCTGACAGCGGGGCGTCGCTGACGACTGAGATCGAATGGTCCGAAAAGTAATGGGCAACCTTTTTTGCAGTCAAGTAAATCCCGTACACAAGCTTTTGGTAATGTGGATACCTTTGCTTGGAGGAAGTCAAAACTTCGGATATATAATAGACCGGGCGTTGGACCTTGTATGCCTTGCCCTCTTCTTCCCGCTCAACCGTGAGTACAGTACTGACGACTTGTCCGGTGGCAGCAATATACAGCAGAAGAGGCTCTCCGCTGACTGGGGCGGCGAGCACCGGCTGGGTGGACAGCAGGGCTTTGAGCTCTTCAAACGCTGCTTCGGCTTCAGGATTCCACTCGAACTTGTCGGATTTCTTCATGAGTCGGTAGAGAGGTAGTGCCTTCACACCAAGACGAGAAATGAATCGACTCAATGCGGCCAAGCAACCAGTAAGCTTCTGGACGTCGTGTATACGCTCGGGGCGTTTCATTCGGAGGATGGTGCTGACCTTCTCTGGGTTGGCGTCGATTCCCCGTTCAGAAATGAGAAAACCGAGCAACTTGCCGCCAGGAACTCCAAATGTACACTTTGACGGGTTGAGCTTGATATCGTAGCTTCTTAGACTTGCGAATGTCTCAGCGAGGTCAGTCAGTAGGTCGGAACCTTTCCGTGACTTGACCACAATGTCATCCATGTATGCCTCGACGTTCCGACTGATTTTCTTTATCTAGCACTTCTAGATCATGCGCATGAAGGTAGCGCCAGCATCTTTGAGGCCGAAAGGCATGGTGACATAACAAAAACACCCGAAGGGGGTGATGAAAGCTGTCTTGATTTCGTCGGGCCAGAACAGACGGATCTGATGGTACCCGGAATACGCGTCCAGAAAGGACAAACGTTCACATCCCGCAGTCGAGTCAACTATTTGATCTATGCGGGGAAGAGGAAAATGATCTTTCGGGCAGGCCCGATTGATGTGCTTGAAATCGATGCACATGCGGAGAGACTTGTCCTTCTTGGGGACCATGACGACGTTGGCGAGCCACTCGGAGTGGTATATTTCGCGGATAAACTCTGTTGCCAGGAGTCGAGCCACTTCTTCGCCAATTGCCTTTCGCTTCTCCGCAGCGGATCGACGGAGATGTTCCTTCACAGGTTTCACTTTAGGGTCGACTCGCAAATGGTGCTCAGCCAGTCCCCTGGGTACACCCGGCATGTCTGATGGTTTCCATGCAAAGATGTCCCAGTTCTCACGGAGGAACTGGACGAGCGCTTCTTCCTATTTGCTGTCGAGTGTAGTGGAGATGTGGGTCGGTGCTGCGTTGGTGTCGGTGGGGTGGATGTGCACAGGTTTCGTGTCCCCGGCCGACTGGAAAGCTGACTCGGAAGCCGGCTTCTTCGCCCTTAGCAGGTCACCCAGATCCACTCTCTTTTGGTACTCCTCCATCTCTACTCCTGCCATTTGCTCGTCGGCGATCTTCGAGCCTTTCTGGAAGCATTCTTCCGCTTTCTGATGGTTCCTAGTGACGGTTATAACGCCATTGGGTCCCGGCATCTTCAGCTTGAGGTAGACGTAACATGGTCGAGCCATGAACCTGGCGTAGGCTGGCCTACCCAGGATGGCGTGATAGGCGCTGTTGAAGTCCACTACTTCGAACGTCAGCTTCTCTTTGCGGTAGTTCTTCGACTCACCAAAGACTACGTCGAGTGAGATCTGGCCAAGTGAGTCGGCTTTCTTCCCGGGAATTACCCCGTGGAACCTCATGTTACTTTCTCTCAGCTTGGACATCGGAATGCCCATCTCCCGGAGGGTTGCTGCATATAAGATATTCAAGCCACTGCCCCCATCCATCAGAACTCTGGTCAGGCGCGTGCCTTCGATAACTGGGTCGACCACCAGTGCCTGCCGCCCGGGGGTGGCAATGCGCGCTGGGTGATCGGACTGGTCGAATGTGATGGGGGTCTTTGACCATTTCAAAAACGTGGGGGTCGCCGGGGCAACCATGTTTACTTCTCTGTTGATGATTTTCAGTCGACTTTTGCTCTCGACGTCTGCGAAAATCACCAAAGTGGAGTTGATCCGTGGGTATCCTCCGTCCCCTTCCTTATCTTCGGACTCTTCTGATTCCTTTTCTTTCTCAGTCGACTGATCTTTCTGGAAGCTCTGGATCAGGAGCCGACACTGTCGAGTGGTGTGCTTGGGATACACCAAGTTTCCCTCTTCATCTTTCTTCATGTGTATGGGGCACGGCTGGTCGAGCATATCATCTCCAGCCTGACCCTTTCCTTTCTTGGGGGCCCAGGAGCCTTTTGGCTTCCCTTTGCCCTTTCCTTGATTGACCACCGCAGCCTCTCCCTGAGCGACTGGCTCGGCCTTGCGCTTGTTCTTCCGATTGGAGTTCTGGTCGTCCTGCCCGACTGGTTTCTTGCCGCTGCGGAGCCGATCGGCCTCCTCACCGTTGGCGTACCGACTGGCAATCTCCATCATCCGCGACAGGGACATGTCGCCTGTTCGGCCAAACTTCAGATTCAACTCTTGGTTACGCATGCCTTCCTTGAAAGCGCACACCGCCTGGTGCTCAGACATGTTCTCCACCAAGTGATGCAAAGTGGACCATCGCTGAATGTAGTCCCTCAAAGTTTCACTCGGCTTCTGCACGCAGTGTTGAAGTTCTGCGAGTCCAGGAGGTCGCTTGCAGGTGCCGTCGAAGGTCCGAACGAAAACCCGAGCGAGCTCTTCCCAACTGTAAATACTCCTGGGGGCCAATTGATTGAGCCACGCCCGAGCGGAGCCTCCCAGCATCAAGGGGAGGTGCTTCATGGCCACGTCGTCGTTGCCGCCTCCGATCTGTACGGCCACTCGGTAGTCTTCCAGCCAAGTGTCCGGCTTCGACTCACCGGTGAACTTGCTTACTCCCGCCGCCAACCTGAAGTTCGGGGGGATCTCCGCGGCTCTGATAGCACTACAGAAACATTCAGGCCCAGAGGCTGGCGCTCGGCTGCCACTCGGTTGGTCTCTGCCTCGCTCTTCTCTAGATGCCCGGTTACGGTCGACCCGACCTTGCACAAGGATAGACCTCGCATCGAAACCTGGCCGTCAGGGATCTGGGGGAATCCTCCGCTCATCATCATGCAGGCGCCTGCCCTCGTGCCGCTGGGGCGAGTGCGACCCACTTCCCGGATGAGGGGTAGGCACTCGACGGCGGTCGTGGTGTCCGTGCCCACGGTCGAGTGGATCGTCGTTCTGACCCAGATGCCGGTCTTGCCGCGGGCCACGTTCCTCACGCCTCGGGGGCGATCTTGGACTATGGGCCGACCATATGGTGTCTGCAGCCACCGATCTGCTGTGAATCCTGTTGCGCGACTGAGAAACAACCGCGTTTGCTCTTCAGCCGTTCGGAGCAAAGCTCAGATCTGCTGAAGGCCCCTCCCAGCTTCCGACTGGGAGGGTTGAATCGACTCCGTGATACGAGCTGCGGCTTCGAGGTTTTGGACTGGCGTGCGAAACACCTGAGTCTCGCGCTGACGCGATTGCCGCGGTCGTTGACTGGACTCGGGGACCAGTCGGCGGGCCTGCTCGTCGAGTGAGCGTTGGATATTTTCCAAGCGCGCGCGTTCGGCCACGGTGGCCAGGCGTGTGGCTTCGAGGGCCAGAGCCTCCGGGGAATCTCCCACGATGGGAGTGAAGAGCGCATCTTCGTTGCGGCGACAAAGCTCAGCCCTTTGCTCGGAGGTGAGGGGCTGTGGAATGTAACCGTCGTTGTCGTGCAATCGGTCGCCACCGCTGCCGCCGTTCCCACCGTGAGGAAAACCTGGCGGGCTGCGGCGCGAATCGACCATAAGGATTTCCGCCGCGGGATCGATGCTCCCGCACTCAGAAACAGAATCTTCGAGCCCGTTCGACTGGTCGGCCGGCCCGTAGAGGTAGCCGTCGGGCTCAGTGGCTGCGACTTGAGGGGTGGCCGTTTGACGGGCCACCGCGTGTTTCACCCACCGCTGGAGCCGCGAGCGACCGGATCGTTTGCGACGGCGTCCGGTGGGGATGGGGGACGATGAGTATTGAGTCGATGGCTGCCGCAGGAGGACGCCGTCGACGCCGACGCGAATGTGCGCAGCCCCCCGGGCGGGCAGAGCCTCGATGTCGAGAGGGGCTTCCTGGAGCCATGCGGAGTCGTCGGCGATGAAGACTAGTGCGCCGAGCCGGATCTCGTGGCCCAACGCCAAACCACCGCCTGACACCATGATGAAAGCGGTCGGAGGAGGAGTTGCAACCTCACCAGATGTCGCTAAGACGCCTTGCCCCACGGTGGACGCCAACTGTCGTGGTTCTAAGTCTGAAAGTAAGGGTAGGGGGTACGAATGGAGAGGCAAGGCCCTAGCTATGGTGATGTTGTACACGAGGTGTTTACGAGTTCAGGCCCTTCTCGGAGGAAGTAATAGCCCTATGTCTCGGCGCCCGGGGGCTTGGTCGACTGGTGTGTATATATGTGTGTTACAGAGGTGCAAACCCTTGTTCTGGAGGAGGGGGTGGCTTATATAGTGCGTCAGGACCCCAGCCATGCTCCACGTTACCAAGGGTTCAATGTACATTAAGGCAGGCGTTACTGGTAACGCCTGCAGTAAAGTGTAATTAAGGTGTTTACTACGGTGAGTAAATACAGGACCGTTGTTGTCTCAAGTGATGCTTGACCTTCGGGGGTCGAGTGCCTTGGATTGGTCGAGTGGGGTTGAGTCGTCTTGCGGACGAGGCTCAGTCGAGTGGAGTGTCTTCTTGGATCATCTCAGTCGACTGCCTCCACTGTCATAAGTTTTGTCTTTTGATCTTCTAGGGTAGTGACCTTGGGTGGGGTACCTTGGTCGGGCGTGTGACCCTACCCTAGGTCTGTAACCTCGTCACCTGTCCTTGAGCATATCAAAGTCTGACCAATCTTTTTGAATGAAATGTGAATTGCCCTAAAAAGGAATAAATTGTGAATGGTGCTCAAATTAGTCTTGAATTCAGATAGCATCAATGTTTGTATAAAAATAGAAGGATTTTGCTACCAACTTAAATGATGAAGTTACTCAACTTGTGGGAACGATAGTGTTTCTCCTACTCCCTATGCCGCCGCAAGCCACGAAGATTTTGGATATCCTCTCCATGACAGCATCCTCGCCTGCGAACGGTTGATAGGGGTGAAGAAGTAGAACCATGTCTCCAGAAAAATATCAGGACCTCCCAACCCTCCCATGATCCCAAGTTATGGTAGCTCCTCGTCCTTTGGATCATGGATCCATCAGAGCCCTAGAACCGAGCAAAATTTTGAGACCCTTCAAGGGGTTTTCAACAAAAGTAAATAAAGCTCAGAGCTCCCCTATCATGGATGCATGGGAGGGCTGAGAGCATCTGCTATTTCCTCCTATGTCCCCTAGGTGCGTTTTCATAGCTCTCTCTCTCTCTCTCCCTCTCTGTTGGATGTGCCGGTTGAGCAAGTAATCGCATGGTGTACCACATATTTGTTGCTATCGATGGTACATATTGATTCGGTTCTCCAGGTGCGGCATGCCTCTTCATGACTTGCTTGCTCCTACAAAAGTCAAGATCATGCGGTTTCTTCCACAGAATAAGATTAGGCATGTGCCTTCTATAACTTACTTCACTCCGTGAACTGCCGCTTATTCTCTAGCACCGGCTAACAAAGTCTACCGACTTATTCTATTTGTCCTCCTTTGAGTTATTTGGTTTCTAGTCCTCACCAATCACCATTTCGTGTTGAAGTGCCATATCAAAGATATTTCGCTTGCGCTCTCCTCCTACCACCAAATATGGAGCATCATGTGGCTTGCGGTCTCCTCCTGTCATCAAATATGGAACATCGTGCTTCGAACCATAGCCATGTTCATGACACCTCAACACGCTCAGAGAAATTGGCATGTGGACGTCAAGCACATGCACTCGACAAATTGCTGACCCGTAGCGGGTGATGAACGGCCAATTTCTGTTGTGGATGGTTAGATCTCCTCATGGCATTAACCTCTCACATCTTGTCCTCTATTGTGAATCCCTAGCGTGTACATGCTCAAATTTTTGGCCCCCGTCGCTGTAAAAGATTGTAACCATGAATTTTGTGGAGTATATTAAGTTTAGGTAGGCAATTGGTGTTTTCCTATTTGGCAGTTGACGTGCTGGTTATCGCGGTCACCATACCCAATGTAACACCCCGAGACCGATGCGCCAGGTGTCTGTAATGCGCAGGATGCGACTATGTCTCCTACGTGTCGAGGCACGACTTAGAGACATAAGCGCATGCTGGAATGATCTCAAGTATGGTATCTTTGCACATCTCATGTAAAATTTCGGGGATGAAATTGTAAAAGATAGTTGGCTTACACTCGCCACGTCACACAATGAATACAATAACATACAATCATCCGAATAACACAGGGTCCGACTACGGACGGAATCCAAACGAGAAGAATACCATAAACACAAGCCCGGATCCTCCTAGTAAGAACCACTACTGATCGTAGGGATACGAAACATAGTAACGACCACGCTCTTCATCGAACTCCCAGTGAAGTTCTGATCCATCTCCTGCATCGTACTCGGCTGTACCTGCATCTGGTGTGTGTTGAATCTGTGAGCCACAAGGACTCAGCAATCCTGTTTCCAGGTATCAAAACTACCAAAGCCTTAGGTGTGTGCTACTTCTCGAACTTGCGTTGTATTCCCTCGAAGAGGAAAGGGTGATGCAGCACAGTAGCGTAAGTATTTCCCTCAGTTTTTGAGAACCAATGTATCAATCCACTAGGAGACCACGCGCGAGTCCCTCGCACCTGCACAAACAAATAAGAACTTCGCAGCCAACGCGATAAGGGGTTGTCAATCCCTTTACGGTCACTTACGAAAGTGAGATCTGATAGAGATGATAGTTTGATATTTTTAGTATTTTTGGTTATAAGAACAGAAAGTAAAAGCGGAAAAGTAAAGTAGATTGTAGACTGATATGTTGAGAATAGACCCGGGGCCATAGTTTTCTCTAGTGGCTTCTCTCATGATAGCGATATTCTATGGCGGGTAAACAAATTACTGTCGAGCAATTGATAGAAAAGCGAATAATTATGAGACTATCTAGGCATGATCATTATATATAGGCATCACATCCGAGACAAGTAGACCGAAACAATTCTGCATCTACTACTATTACTCCACACATCGACCGCTATCCAGCATGCATCTACAGTATTAAGTTCATAAGAACAGAGTAACGCCTTAAGCAAGATGACATGATGTAGAGGGATAAACTCAAACATAGTGATATAAACCCCATCTTTTTATCCTCAATGGCAACAATACAATACGTGCTTTGCTGCCCCTACTGTCACTGGGAAAGGACACCGCAAGATTGAACCCAAAGCCAAGCACTTCTCCCATTGCAAGAACTATAGATCTAGTAGGCCAAACCAAACCAATAATTCGAAGAGACTTGCAAGGATATTATAATCATGCATAAAGAGTTCAGAGAAGAACCAAATATTTCTCATAGATAATCTTGATCATAAACCCACAATTCATCGGATCTCGACAACACACCGCAAAAAGAGATTACATCGAATAGATCTCCTCGAAGACCGAGGAGAACTTGGTATTGAGATCCAAAGAGAGAGAAGAAGCCATCTAGATACTAGCTATGGACCCGAAGGTCTGTGGTAAACTACTCACAACTCATGGTGAGGCGATGATGATGATGTAGAAGCACTCCATGGAAGACCCCCCCTCTGGCGGAGCTCCAGAACAGGCCCCAAGATGGGATCTCGCGGGAACAGAAGGTTGCGGCAGTGGAACTAGGGTTTTATCTGTTGTTCTGATAGTTTCTGGGTACGTAGGTATATATCGGAGGAAGGACGGCACTGGGGGCCAGACGGGGTGCCCACGAGGCAGGGGGCGCGCCCTATAGGGGGGGGGGGGGCGCCCCCCACCCTTGTGGACGCCACGTCAGCCCTACTCTATGGTTCTCAAGTCTCCTATGCGTATTTTGCTCCAAAAATATCTCTCCTGAAGGTTTCATTCCGTTTGGACTCCGTTTGATATTCCTTTTCTATAAAACCCTAAAACAGACAAAAAACAGCAATCTGGACTGGGCCTTTGGGTTAGTAGGTTAGTCCCAAAATAATATAAAATTGTATAACAAAGCCTATTAAACATCCAAAACATCATAAATAATAGCATGGAACAATAAAAAATTATAGATACGTTGGAGACGTATCAAGCATCCCCAAGCTTAATTCATGCTCGTCCTCGAGTAGGTAAATGATAAAAACGGAATTTTTGATGTGGAATGCTAACCAACATAGTTTTTCAATGTAATTCTCTTAATTGTGGCATGAATGTTCATATCTGAAAGATTCAAGACAAAAGTCTATATTGACATAAGAAATAATAATACTTCAAGCATACTAACAAAGCAATCATGTCTTCTCAAAATACTATGGCCAAAGAAAGTTATCCCTAGAAAATCATATACTCTGGCTTTGCTCCCTCTTCATCAAACAAAATATTCATATCATGCACAACCCCGGTTTCACCCAAGCACTTGTTTTCATACTCTATTCTTTCAAACCTTTCAACTTTCACGCAATACATGAGCGTGAGCCATGGACATAGCACTATGGGTGGAATGGAGAGGTGGTTGTGGAGAAGACAAAAAGGAGGGAGATAGTCTAACATCGACTAGGCGTATCAACGGGCTATGGAGATTCCCATCAATAGATATCAATGTGAGTGAGTAGGGATTGCCATGCAACAGATGCACTAGAGCTAAAAATGTATGAAAGCTCAACAAAAGAAACTAAGTGGGTGTGCATCCAACTTGATTGCTCACGAAGAACTAGGGAATTTGAGGAAGCCCATCGTTGGAATATACAAGCCAAGTTCTATAATGAAAATTCCCACTAGTATATGAAAGTGACTAAACATGAGACTCTCTATCATGAAGAACATGCTGCTACTTTGAAGCACAAGTGTGGAAAAATATAGTAGCAATTATCCCTTTTTGTTTTGTTTTCTTTTTTTGGGCCTTTTTTTTCTTTGGCCTCCCCCCCTTTTTTTGGAGGGGCTTTCTTGATTTAGCCTTTCCTCACATGGGACAATGCTCTAATAATGATAATCATCACACTTTAATTGAATTACAACTCGATACTAGAACAAAGTATGACTCTATATGAATGCCTCCGACGGTGTACCAGGATGTGCAATGAATCAAGAGTGACATGTATGAAAAATTATGCATGGTGGCTTTGCCACAAATACGATGTCAACTACATGATCATGCATGGCAATATGACAATATGATGCGTGTCATATGAACGAAACGGTGGGAAGTTGCATGTTAATATATCTCGGAATGGCTATGGAAATGCCATGATAGGTAGGTATGGTGGCTATTTTGAGGAAGGATATATAGTGGGTATATGGTACCGGCGAAAGTTGCGCGGTACAAGAGAGGCTAGCAATGGTGGAAGGGTGAGAGTGCGTATAATCCATGGACTCAACATTAGTCATAAGAAATCATATACTTATTGCAAAAATCTATGAGTCATCAAAACAAAGCAATCAACGCATGCTCCTAGGGGGGAGGTTGGTAGGAGTTAACCATCACCCGCCCCCGACCCCCACACAAAGGTTGACACTTTACAAATACCTCATGCTCTAACTACGTCACATAGCGGTTCACCATACGTGCATGCTACGGGAATCACCAACTTTAACACAAGCATTTCTCAATTTCATAATAAATCCACTAGCATTTCTCTAATATCACTATCCTCATATCTCAAAACAATTATCAAGCATCTAACTTCTCATCATATTCAATGCACTTAGTGTGAAGTTTTTTACTACATTGATATTTGATGTCTATCATGTGGAGACTAGTTTTATAGCCAATGCACATTACCATGCTGTTTTAATAGACTCTCAAAAGGATATAAGTGAAGCATGAGAGATCAACAATTTCTTCAAAATATAATTACCACCGTGCTCTAAAAGGTATAAGTGAAGCACTAGAGCAAAAACTATTCAACTCAAAAGATATAAGTGAAGCACATAGAGTGTTCTATAAATTCCTAGGCCATATTTAACTCTATGAAATAGGTGTGTCCATCAAGGATAATTGTGGCAAACTAACAAGCGAAGACTCAAAATATACAAGACGCTCCAAGTAAAACACATACCATGTGGTGAATAAAAATATAGCTCCAAGTATAGTTACCGATGGATGAAGACGAAAGAGGGGATGCCTTACCGGGGCATCCCCAAGCTTAGGCTTTTGGTTGTCCTTTAATTTTACCTTGGGGTGCATTGGGCATCCCCAAGATTAGGCTCTTGCCACTCTTTGTTCCATGGTCCATCAAAGCAATACTCAAAACTTGAAAACTTCACAACTCAAAACTTAGACAAAACTCTCGTGAGCTCCGTTAGTATAAGAAATCAAACCACTACTTAAAGGTACTGCAATGAATTCATTCTTTGTTTATATTGGTGTTAAACCTACTGTATTGCAACTTCTCTATGATTCATACTTCCCAATACTACTCATAGATGCATTGAAATAAGCAAACAACACACGAAAAACAGAATCTGTCAAAAACAGAACATTCTGTAGTAATCTGCAGTTTTCGCATACTTCTGTAACTCCAAAAAAATTGAACTAAATTGTTAAACTTGAGGAATTTGTCTATTAATCATCTGCAAAAAGAATCAACTAAACAGCACGCTCCAGTAAAATCTGGTGACCATTCTAGCGAGCGCTAACGATTCTGTTTTTCACAGCAATATCATATAAACTTCACACAAGTCTTCCCAAAGGTTCTACTTGGCACAAACACTAATTAAAACACAAAACCACATCTAATCAGAAGCTAGATGCAATATTTATTCCTAAACAGAAGCAAAAACAAAAAATATAAAATTGGGTTGCCTCCCAACAAGCGCTATCGTTTAACGCCCCTAGCTAGGCACGATACATGGATAGATCTAGGTATTGCCATCTTTGGAAGGCAATCCATAAGTGGCTCTCATAATAGATTCATATGGTAACTTTATTTTCTTTCTAGGAAAGTGTTCCATGCCTTTCCTTAACGGAAATTGGAATCTAATATTTCCTTCCTTCATATCAATAATTGCACCAATCGTTCTAAGGAAAGGTCTACCAAGAATAATAGGACATGAAGGATTGCAATCTATATCAAGAACAATGAAATCTACGGGCACATAATTCCTATTGGCAACAATAATAACATCATTAATCCTTCCCATAGGTTTCTTAATAGTGGAATCCGCAAGATGCAAATTTAAAGAACGATCATCAAGATCATGGAATCCTAGCAAATCACACAAAGTTTTTGGGATAGTGGAGACACTTGCACCCAAATCACACAAAGCAAAGCATTCATGATCTTTAATTTTTATTTTGATAGTAGGTTCCCACTCATCATAAAGCTTTCTAGGGATAGAAACTTCTAACTCAAGTTTTTCTTCATAAGATTGCATCAAAGCATCAACTATGTGTTTGGTAAAAGCTTTATTTTGACTATAAGCATGCAGAGAGTTTAGTACGGATTGCAACAAGGAAATACAATCAATCAAAGAGAAATTATCATAATTGAATCCCTTGAAATCCAAAGTAGTGGGTTCATCACTATGCAAAGTTTTAATCTCTTCACTCCCACTTTTAACAATTTTAGCATCAAGATCTAAAAAGTCTGAATCATTGGGACACCTTAAAGTAGAATCATCTCCAATCCTATCTTCATCAAGATTTATACTAGAAAACAAGGATTTAATAGGAGACACATCAATAACTTTCAGATCTTCATCTTTATTTTCATGATAACTAAAAGAACACGATTTTATATAATTCTCTCTTTTAGCACGCATCCTAGCAGTTCTTTCTTTGCATTCATCAATGGAAATTCTCATGGCTTTGAGAGACTCATTGATATCATGCTTAGGTGGGATATATCTAATTTCAAAGAATCAACATCAAGAGTAATTCTACCCACACTTCTAGCCAATTCATCAATCTTAAGCAATTTTTCTTCAAGCATAACATTGAAATTCTTTTGCGAAATCATAAACTCCTTAACACTAGTTTCAAATTCAGAAGGCATCTTTCCATAAGAGTTGTTGTAGGAATTACCATAATTATTAGAGGAATTACTAGGAAAAGGCCTAGGATTAAAGTTCCCTCTATAAGCATTGTTAGCAAAATTATTCCTACCAACAAAATTCACATCCAAAGATTCATTGTTATTTTCAATCAAAGTGGACAGAGGCATATCATTAGGATCAGAAGAAGCACTATTAGAAGCAAATAATTTCATAAGTTCATCCATCTTTCCACTCAAAACACTAATCTCTTCAATAGCATGCACTTTTTTACTAGTAGATCTTTCGGTGTGCCATTGAGAATAATTAACCATAATATTATCTAGGAGTTTGGTAGCTTCTCCTAAGGTAGTTTCCATGAAAGTGCCTCCTGCGACCGAATCTAAAAGATTTCTAGAAGCAAAATTCAAGCCAGCATAAAAGTTTTGAATAATCATCCATAAGTTCAAACCATGTGTAGGGAAATTACGTATCATTAATTTCATTCTCTCCCAAGCTTGTGCAAAATGCTCATGATCTAGTTGCTTAAAATTCATCATATCGTTTATAAGAGAGATGATCTTAGCAGGAGAGAAATACTTAGAGATAAAAGCATCTTTGCACTTATTCCATAAATCAATACTATTTCTAGGCAAAGAGGAAAACCAAGTTTTAGCACGATCTCTAAGTGAAAACGGAAATAACTTCAATTTAACAATATCATTATCCGTATCCCTTTTCTTTTGCATATCACACAAATCAACAAAGTTGTTTAGATGGGTAGCGGCATCTTCACTAGGAAGGCCGAAATATTGATCTTTCATGACAAGATTCAACAGAGCAGCATTGATCTCACAAGAATCAGCATCGGTAATAGGAGCAATCGGAGTGCTGATAAAATCATTATTGTTGGTATTGGAGAAGTCACACAATTTGGTATTGTTTTGAGCCATTGTGACAAGCAAGCAATCCAATACACAAGCAAACAAGAAGCAAGCGAATGGTAAACACACGGCAGAAGAAGGGCAAATAAAACGGCGAGGGTGAAGTGGGGGGAGAGGAAAACGAGAGGCAAAAAATGTAATGCGGAAGATAAGGGTTTGTAATAGGTACTTGGTATATGACTTTTGCGTAAGCCTCCCTGCAACGGCGCCAAAAATTCTTCTTGCTACGTCTTGAGCTTGCATTGTATTCCCTCGAAGAGGAAAGGGTGATGCAGCACAGTAGCGTAAGTATTTCCCTCAGTTTTTGAGAACCAATGTATCAATCCAGTAGGAGACCACGCGCGAGTCCCTCGCACCTGCACAAACAAATAAGAACTTCCCAGCCAACGTGATAAGGGGTTGTCAATCCCTTTACGGTCACTTACGAAAGTGAGATCTGATAGAGCTGATAGTTTGATATTTTTGGTATTTTTGGTTATAAGACCATAAAGTAAAAGCGGAAAAGTAAAGTAGATTGTAGATTGATATGTTGAGAATAGACCCGGGGGCCATAGTTTTCTCTAGTGGCTTCTCTCATGATAGCGATATTCTACGGCGGGTAAACAAATTACTGTCGAGCAATTGATAGAAAAGCGAATAATTATGAGACTATCTAGGCATGCTCATTATATATAGGCATCACGTCTGAGACAAGTAGACCGAAACGATTTTGCATCTACTACTATTACTCCACAAATCGACTGCTATCCAGCATGCATCTAGAGTATTAAGTTCATAAGAATAGAGTAACGCCTTAAGCAAGATGACATGATGTAGAGGGATAAACTCAAACATAGTGATATAAACCCCATCTTTTTATCCTCGATGGCAACAATACAATACGTGCCTTGCTGCCCCTACTGTCACTGGGAAAGGACGCCACAAGATTGAACCCAAAGCCAAGCACTTCTCCCATTGCAAGAACTATAGATCTAGTAGGCCAAACCAAACCAATAATTCAAAGATACTTGCAAGGATATTATAATCATGCATAAAGAGTTCAGAGAAGAACCAAATATTTCTCATAGATAATCTTGATCATAAACCCACAATTCATCAGATCTCGACAAACACACCGCAAAAAGAGATTAGATCGAATAGATCTCCTCGAAGACCGAGGAGAACTTGGTATTGAGATCCAGAGAGAGAGAACAAGCCATCTAGATACTAGCTATGGACCCGAAGGTCTGTGGTAAACTACTCACAACTCATGGTGAGGCAATGATGATGATGTAGAAGCACTCCGTGGAAGACCCCCCCTCCGGCGGAGCTCCGGAACAGGCCCCAAGATGGGATCTCACAGGAACAGAAGGTTGCGGCGGTGGAACTAGGGTTTTCTTTGTTGTTCTGATAGTTTCGGGGTACGTAGGTATATATAGGAGGAAGGAGGGCACCGGGGGACAGACAGGGTGCCCACGAGGCAGGGGGCGCGCCCTATATTGGGGGGGGGGGGCGCTCCCCACCCTCGTGGATGCCACGTCAGCCCTACTCCGTGGTTCTCAAGTCTCCCATGCGTATTTTGCTCCAAAATATCTCTCCCGAAGGTTTCATTCCGTTTGGACTCCGTTTAATATTCCTTTTCTGTAAAACCCTAAAACAGGCAAAAAATAGCAATCTTGAATGGGCCTTTGGGTTAGTAGGTTAGTCCCAAAAATAATATAAAAGTGTATAACAAAGCCTATTAAACATCCAAAACATCATTAATAATAGCATGGAACGATTAAAAATTATAGGTACGTTGGAGACGTATCAGTGTGGAACAGGTTTAAAAGTGTTTGCAGCAGCACTAAGCAACTAGCTTACGACTTCAGAGCGAGGTGAGAATAAGTGCCAACGGTCGCTAAGTTCATCAAGAAGTGATCCTAGCTACTCACGGTCAAACATAACCCCACCGTGTTCACTTCCCGAAGCCCTTCGGAAAGAGACCATCATGGTTACTCACACAGGTAGTGTATTCTTAAGGATATGGTGTCAAGTTATCTACAACCAAATATTAACAAATTCCCATCCTCAACATAACCGCGGGCACGGCTTTCGAAAGAGCAAACCCTGCAGGGGTGTCCTAACTTATCCCATCACAAGCTCACGATCCGCGGAGTCGCAACTCCAAAGTGGGAAGACCCGAGTACTCTCGGAATCCCGTGCTCAAGATATTTCGACAAAGGTAAAAGTAATCCAACAAGACCTCCCGGCGTGCCGACACCCTGATAGTAGCCGTGCATATCTTGTCTCAGGCCACGACCGGATGGGCGATCCTACAGGTAAAACCAATCCTCGTGTTTCCTCGTGGTGGCCCCGCATAGCCCCCAGTTTGGACCAACACTCAAGAGGAGCACTTGCCCGGGTTGTTGATTAAGAACTCGGGTTGGCAACGCCCTATGCAAGTTTTAGATGTTAGGCAAATGTAAAACCAATGTTGGGCCTTGCTGGAAAAGCTTTAAGAAGTGTGAATTATCATGGGGGGCCTATAATCCCCAACCGTGTTAGGAACACAAAATCAAGGAACATAACACCAGTTTATCGGGTCCTAAGGTGGCATGAGTGGAACAAAACACCAAGCAGAAGGCCAAGCCTTCCACCCATTACCAATCTATAGGTGCATTAATTTAAATATAAGCAAGTTCAACATGGAACAATCTTCAATCTTCACCTGCAACTAACAATGCTATAAGAGGGGCTGAGCAGAGCGTACTTAGCCAATCAATGGTTTGCTAGGAAGGCGATTAGAGTGTTTCATGGCAACAATAGGAGGCTGACAAACGTGAATAGGCATCGAGGCATAGCTAAAGAGCGAGACAACTAGCATAGGCAAAGATAAAGGCGATATCGGGGAACGATCATCTTGCCTGGTAAGTCGTCGGTGGGATGGTAAGATGGCTCCTCAAACTCAGTCTCGACAAGATCCTCGAACTCGGTATCGGCTCCCGGCTCTACCCAACACAAGAGCACAACAACGACACAATATCAAACACGATGCAATGCACAATCAACATGATGCAAGACATGTCATGAAATGCAGGCATGATGTGCGTATGCATGAGGATGCTCTCGAGCCTAAGGAGAAGGTGATGGAAATGGCTTCATCTTGGGCAACCAAGCAAGCCATTGGATAGACGGGAAGATTTTGGTTGAAAACGATATAAAAATCACCGGAAACAGATGCACGGTTTGCAAATGACAAGCAAAACAATATGCAATGCCAAACTGCAGTTATCAGCAACATGGTATCTTTGGAGCAAGAAATAAATATGCTACAACCCCCAAACATGAAGACAAAAGGCATGGATGTGAAATAGACATGATACTTAACAAGCATGAACTTAGGGCACACCCAAAAACTTGCTGGAAAACAATTAAACAAGCATGGTAAGTTTCAATAAGTTTATAGAATTCTCAGACTTAGAGAAAATTACAAGGCATGGCAGAAATTACAACAAGTAGGCATGTTTGCAAGCTTGTGCAACTCCACTCAAAGCATAACATGTCATGTGAATATAACGAACAACAAGAAGACATATTTGAGAAGCTACTCATGGCAAGAACAAGGTCATAGGATGCATAGAACACTAGCTATTCACATGACAAAATTGAACTTGTTGATAACATGCTGACAGAAACATTTTATAGCAACTTGAGATCATGAAAACAACAAGCTACAACAAGGTAGCATGACAAACAAGAGCCTTGATAGCTAGAGCATAACATGTACATCAAGGAACACCCACTAGACAACTCTAACCATGCACAACAATGACGGTGGCATCATGGAACACATGGCATAAAAATTAACAGATACACACTTAGCAGAAATTTAACATCACGATGACATGTTAACAAGCTTGTTGCACTCATATAAAACATATCATGGCCTAAAAATGAATCTATCATGTAGATCCCATTCCAAAGAGCAAAACTCATGTTGACACCTAGCTCATATGACACATGGATGAATATACACATACCAGACAAAACATCATCTCATGACAATTCCAGAAACTTATCAGCCAAATGCACTTTTGCAACAGAGATAAACATAACATAATGCAACCTATCATCCTTGCAAATGCATTCATCATGAAGAGCATCACAATACAAACATCTGGACATATCATACACTCCATTTGGACCAACATGCACAAAGTTACTAGCTCACGAACATGCCAACAAATTTACACAGACAACAAGTGCTGAAACAGTTACATCACGAAGCACTCTTGCCACGAGGATTAAATAAACTAGATGAACCCTATCATGCATGGAACTGATGCTAACATGTAGAGCATGTCGAGACGAACATTTCGATATATCATACATGCAAAACGGAGCTACGAGCACAAAGTTACCACATGTCAAAGAGGGCAAGAAATTTAACAAATACGGGGACTTGGTGGAAATATACCCCTCCGAAAAAGTCAAACGCGGGATGGATCCATGCGGGACGGGGAGATCCGGGACGGACGGAGGCGTTTGGCTCAGATCCTGGTGGATCTGATCCACCTTCTTCAGATCCGGCGAGGAGGAGCTCTGGCGAGGCGGCGGCCGGAGAAGTCGCCGGAGTCGGGGGCGCGGCGGCGAGGCGGGACCGGCCGGCGAGGTGGCCGTCGCCGGCGGCGGTAGAGGTGTGGAGGCTGACGGGGCGCGGCGCTGCCACGGCGGCGGGCGGAGGAGGCCGGCGGCGGTGCGCGCCGGCCGGGGCGCTCGAGCGGCAGCGATGGATAGGCACGCCGGCCGGAGGCGGGAACGGCGGGGCAGCGGCTCGCGGCCGGTCGCGGTCGGGCGGCGGTGCGCGCTGGCCGGGAGGGCCGCGCCTGGGCCCGGCGGGCTGGCGACGCGTGCGGTGGAGGTGGGCGGCGGCGACACATGGCGCCCTGTGGTTGGTGCGGGCGCGGCGGTCGGACGTGTCCGGTCGTGGACGGACGCGTCCGGCGGCGCGGAAGGACTCGGGCTAGGGTTTTGACCCGGAAATGGACATGTGGAGGCCTATTTATAGATTCTGGGAGCTAGGAGTGTCCAAATGGGGTGCAGTTTTCGCCCACACGATCACGATTCGACGACCGAGAGGATGGAAGTGGTTGTGCTGGGTTAGTGGGCTGTGGTGGAGGGGTGTTGGGCCAAAAGAAAGAGGAGCTTTTAGCCCATGAGGTTAACCGTTGGAGTATCAAACGACCTCCAAATGCGACGAAACGTGACAGGCGGCCTACACGTGCTAAAACAACAACGTACGACAAGTCTCACCTTGTTCCGAGAATGTTTTACGGCCACATACGAAAGAAGGACTCGGAGGTGCCACGGGCACGTGTGTGAGTGTCGGACCTCGAAACGGACATCGGAGAGAATAGAGACAATGCAACTACACACGGATGCAAGTGAGACTATGCCCATGCAATGCACATAATAAAAATGACATGAAGCCATGCAACACACACACAAGAAAAAACGAAGAAACCTGAAATGAAGTAAGAGCCCAAAATGGAATTGATGAAGTCAACATTGCATATATTGCCATAAATGGAATTGTTACATCCGGGGCGTTACAAACTCTCCTCCACTACAAAAATATCTCGTCCCGAGATCTAGGACTGAAAGAAGGCAGGATACTCGAAACGGAGATGATCTTCTCGTTCCCTTGTAGCTTCTCAGTCGGTATGGTGTGACCACTTCACTTTCAAGAAATTGATGTACTTGTTGCGTGTCTTGCGCTCAGTTTCTTCAAGGATAGTGTAAGTGCATCTAGTGCCACCCCTAGTTGGTTTTGGAGTATTGACGACAAACCTGGTTGAGGGACTAATGTGTTTGTGAGAATTGCAGGATAACACATGTAGTAGTCCCTCATTGATTCGGTTTACCTAGCGGAGATGACCCCTAAAAATGTATGAAGACATTGACGACAATGGTGGTATATGAAGATATTCATATTGAAGACTATGACGAAAGAAGATGAAAGTGCAGTATATCGACTAGAGGGGGGGGGGTGAATAGGCGATTTTTATGAAATGCTTTAAAACATGGAAGTTTCGAAGACAAAAGAGAAATCCAATCCTATTTCTATGCAGCGGAAGGTAGACTACACTAGACAAGCCATAGTCAAGTATTCAATGAAGTGAAAGCATGAAGACTAATAGCAGCTAGGCAGTAAAGATCAGGATGGAAGATTGAATGAAGCCAATCAGAACAAGTAGTCACACAGTGAAGTCAATCAGATAAGACAAGTAGGCAATGACTTCACAACATAGGACAGTAAGTAAAGGGAAGGAAAGGATAGAACCAGTAGCTCGGGAAAGACAGTGATTTGTTAGACCAGTTCCAGTTGCTGGGACAACTGTACGTCTGGTTAGGGAGGCTGAGATTTAACTCAGAAGACCGCGTCTTCACCTTATTCCCCTTGAGCTAAGGACACCTAGTCCTCGGCCAATCACTCTGGTAAGTCTTCAAGGTAGACTTCCAAACCTTCACAAACTTCGTTCACCGGCGATCCACAATGACTCTTGGATGCTCAGAACACGACGCCTAACCGGCTGGAGGAAACACAGTCCTCAAGTGTAATAAGTCTTCAGGTCACACAGACAGAAAGACTTCAGTGATGCCTAACACTCTTTGGCTCTGGGTGTTTGGGCTGTCCTCGCAAGGATCTCTCTCTCAAATGCTTCGGAGGTGGGTTGCTCTCAAACGACGAAATCCGTGCAATAACTCTGAGAAACCACCAATTTATGGTGTAGGGGATGGGCTATTTATAGCCACTCGGCAACCCGACCTGATTTGTCTGAAGTGACCCTGAGTCACTAAGGAACTGACACGTGTTCCAACGGTCAGATGTCAAACACACACGTCAACTTTACTTGGGCTACAAGTAAAGCTGACTCATCCAGCTCTGGATAAGATTTGCTCTCATTGTCTTCGCTCAAAGACATAGGATTTGGTTGAGCACCACTTCAGTTACTCCGACTTAGTTCACTTGGACCCCACTTAACAGTACGGTGGTTCCTATGACTCAACAAAGAAGAAAAAGGAAACAATGAAACATCTAAGTCTTCGTGCTCCATAGTCTTCACACAATGTCTTCTCTTGTCATAGTCTTCAATAAGATTCTCTTCATGTACCACCATTGTCGTCAATGTCTTCATACATTTTTAGGGGTCATCTCCGGTAGGTAAACTGAATCAATGAGGGACTACTACCTGTGTTATCCTGCAATTCTCGCGAACACATTAGTCCCTCAACCAGGTTTGTCGTTAATACTCCAAAACCAACTAGGGGTGGCACTAGATGCACTTACAATCTCCCCCTTTTTGGTGATTGATGACAAACTGGTTGAAGTTTTCAACGGGGATAAAAGTATGTGAAATTGTAAAGGATAATGGTATTGTCTTCGTAAGTAGCAAAAGGCTCCTCCTGAAGATGTGCATATAGTTGATTTGCCTTTGAATGCAAATGCACATGGCAGGTTGTACTTGTGGAGATCCACTTCAACTTATGAAGACAATTCATTATGCACAATTGATATGTCGAATATAATGATATGCATAATGAGAAATGGACGTCTACAAAAATGACTAAGTACGGAATATAACGTAGCACATGCAGAATTTATCATCGCATTACAGAGTACCAGAAAACGTAGCAGACGACCATCAAGTTTAAGTGTTACAACTCAAAGAACCAAATGTAGCAAAAACGAGAGTTGTAAACACTAGGCAAAATATAAAGGCACCCACCCATATGGACCCGCTTGAAGACTATCAACTCATATGCATCTCCCCCTTTTGTCAGTAAGGACCAAAAAGGTTTGGAGACATAGAGCCTCTACTCGTTCCTAGTTGGAGCAGGAGAGGATGCAGGGTCGGCGGTGGTGTTTGGCGGTGCAGAAGTAGTTGGTGCAGTGTCGACACGCGCTGAAGTAGGAGGTGGTGAGGTAGCATCATCTTGATCATCTATCACCCTGGCGTCAACCATTGTAGCGGAGGAGGAGTAGTCAGAATCTTCAAGAGATGGAGTTCGACGCAGAATAGCATTCCTTGGAGGAGTGTGGTCAAACTTGAATCTCTTTGTGAAGCCATCTGTAAGTGCATCTAGTGCCACCCCTAGTAGTTTTGGAGTATTGACGGCAAACCTGGTTGAGGGACTAATGTGTTTGTGAGAATTGCAGGATAACACAGGTAGTAGTCCCTCATTGATTCGGTTAACCTACCAGAGATGACCCCTAAAAATGTATGAAGACATTGATATCAGTGGTGGTATATGAAGACAATCATATTGAAGACTATGACGGAGAAGACATTGTGTGAAGACTATGGAGAGCGAAGACGTAGATGTTTCGTTGTTTCCTTTTCTTCTTTGTTGAGTCATAGGAACCACCACACTGTTAAGTGGGGTCCAAGTGAACTAAGTCAGAGTGACTGAAATGATGCTCAACCAAATCCTATGTCTTCGAGCGAAGACTATGAGAGCAAATCTTATCCAGAGGCGGATGAGTCAGCTTTACTTGGAGCTCAAGTAAAGTTGCCGTGTGTGTTTGAAATCTGACCGTTGGAACACATGTCAGTTCCTTAGTGACCCAGGGTCATTTCGGACAAATCAGGTCGGGTTGCCCAGTGGCTATAAATAACCCACCCCCTACACCATAAATTGGTGGCTGCTCAGAGTTATTGCACGACTTCTGTCGTTTGAGAGCAACCCACCTCCGAAGTATTTGAGAGAGAAATCCTTGCGAGGACAAAGCCCAAACACCCAGAGCCAAAGAGTGTTAGGCATCACTGAAGTCTTTCTGTCTGTGTGACCTGAAGACTTATTACACTTGAGGACTGTGTTTCCTCCAGCCGGTTAGGTGTCGCGTTCTGAGCATCCAAGAGTCATTGTGGATCGCCGGTGAACGAAGTCTGTGAAGGTTTGGAAGTCTACCTTGAAGACTTATGTAAGGGCATCTCTTGCCTGAGGTTTTGGTGATGATGACAATCCTTGTGTGGACTAATCGTGTGTCAATATTACTCAGGTTGATAACATGTGGCACAAGACGGTTAGGCTTTCCCTCTTTAAGGAAAAGATCGAAGACGGAGTTTCCGATGCCTTTTTGTTTCTTTTGGTCATAGGAAATCCATACTATTAAGAGGGAACCCACATCGGAAGGTAATGGGTGAATCAAGTCACGTACACAGATACTTTGCACCCACTATATTGCCTCCGTTCGTGGAGAGAGAGGTCCCATTTCATTCCTCCTTTTTGTGTAGACTCATCCACAGCGGTAGTACCGCCCTAGTTGGCGGTTGTACCGGTGGCCGGTAGTCCCGGTCAAACCACCGCCCCAAGTACCGCTCAGGGGTGATACCTTCTGTACTGGGTGCGGTGGTAGACCGGTGGTGGCCCGGAAGTACTGGTGTTCTTCTCGCAAGACGGGTACTACCAGTGTTCCGAGCGGTAGTACCGCTCTGACTACCACCACACAGAAACTATGTGCCTGGCAGTAGTTCCGGCCCAACCACCGTCCCAACTACCGCCCCTGCTTGAAACCTTCTAGTTTCCAAGCGGTAGTTGACCGGAGGTGGGGCGGTAGTTCCAGTTTTCTCCGGAAGACCGGTACTACCGGGTGAGCCACCGGAAGTACCACCTTAGTGGCAAGGGCGCAGATTTCTTCGCTCACCGGTACTACCGGTTGGGCTAGCGGAACTACCGGTCCTCTGTGATTCTGCACATAACTGTTGGATTGGTGGAGACCCTATTTAAGGAGCCCCTTCTCCCACCTCCACCTTATCTCTTGCCTCTCTCTCTCCACCATTAATGCCATTGAAGCTTTCTTGCCCGATCTCTCTCCCTAGCCAACCAAACTTGTTGATTTGCTAGGGTTTGAAGGAGGAGACCTAGATCTACACTTCCACCAAAGGAAACTTGATTCCCCCATACTTTCTTGTGTGGATTTTGTTACTCTTGGGTGTTTGAGCACTCTAGACGGAAGAGGTCACTTCGGAGCCACAATCCATTGTGGTGAAGCTCCGGGGTTTCTGTGGGAGCCTCTGCAATTAAGTTGTGGAGAGAGCCCCAACCTTGTTTGTAAAGGTCCGGTTGCCGCCTTCATGGGCACCACTAGTGGATTCACGGCACCTCGCATTGTGTGAGGGCGTGAGGAGAATACGGTGGCCCTAGCGGCTTCTTGGGGAGCATTGTGCCTCCACACCGCTCCAACGGAGACGTACTTCCCCTCAAATGGAAGGAACTTCGATATCACATCCTCGTCTTCACCGTCTCCACTTGTGGTTATTTCTTACCTTTACTTGTGCAAGCTTTACTTGTTTTACTTCTATAGCTTGCTTGTGAAGTTGTTATCTTTACTTTCGGTTAGTTGTCATCGTAATAGCATATCTAGACAACTTACTTTGTCGCTTGATTTAAAGTGGTTAAGAAAAGCTAAAAATTGTTAGTTGCCTATTCACCCCCCCCCTCTAGTCAACCATATCGATCCTTTCAATTGGTATCAGAGCCTCGTCTCTTTTTAAGGACTTTACCATCCAAAGAGTATGGGTGACAACGTAGTCGAGACGGAGGATCATTCCGGTGGAACTCCGTCCTTGCCTACGTCAGATGGGGGAGCCTCGGTCTCTCGTGAGGAGTTCAATGTGGCCTTGACTACATTGAAAGAGTCACTAGCGAGCGAGGTCAAAGGCATGTATAAAGATTTGCTTGAGGGGCTTAAATTATCCACCGCACCGTTGGAAGTGGTTCGTCCCGCTACCAACGTGTCGGAGGCTAATCCCGACAAGGGAGAAGCTAGTAGTGAACAAGCCCCTGTTACTAAGAATGGGAGTGGGATCTTTGCCCACTCCGCTCCTCCTACTCACTATGGAGGACCCGTTCCCACACCGCATTTAAATTCCGTTGGGCCTCCTCCCAAGTTTATCAAAAATTCTGATTTTGCTACTTGGGTGTTTCGTTTCAAACGTCATATAAATCATTGTTCTACTAATCTTTGGAGAATCATTGAGCAAGGTTTTTATCCGCATGATCCCGACAACATGACTCCAAGAGAAACTGCGGATCATCAATTCAACGAGCCCGCTCTTTGCATTCTTCAAGATGCCATCCCTCCTGAAGACATTGCACATCTTCGACCCTTCACTGTGGCCAAGGAAGCTTGGGAGCATGTTGGCACGATGTACAAGGGAAGCACCAGTATTCAATGCTCCAACTATGAAGTTGTGCAAGATGAAGCCGATGAGTTTGCCATGATCGAAGAAGAAGATCCTCGTGAACTTTATCGGAGATTAACTATACTTGCGGTCTCTCTTCGAGATCATGGCAGTAAGCGCAAGTTCCTCAAGGCCATGATGCCCTATCATAAGGGCACGTCCTCTGTCATTCGTCAGAGACCGGACTTCCACCACTTATCCTCAAATAAAGTGTTGGATGAGTTTGTTGCCATGAGGATCTTGGATATGACCGCCGACAATGCGGTCTTGAGAGCTCAATGATCGAAGAAGCCTAATCTTGCCCTGAAGGCCAAGGCTTGTGTGGAAGAAGAGGAGGTGGAAGATGATGATGAGTGTAGCCCCGAGGACACCAAATATGCCTATCATGAGCACATGGCTCTTGCTTCAAGGCAATTCTGGGGCAAGAAGAACACAAGACCCAACTTCAACAGGAACAACTCAAGTGGAAACAAGGGTAAGCAACGAGTAAGGACATGCTTCAACTGTGGCAATGTAAGTCACTTCATTGCAGATTGCCCTTATGAGAAAAGAGAAGACTTTGGAGGCAAGCTTATCCGGAAGGACAAGTCAAAGTCCTATCCTAACAAGAACAACTTCAACAAGAAGACTCCTCCGAAAGGGTTGGTGGCCCAAGAAGAATATGTTGAGGATGATGATGGTGATGAAGATGATGAGACGGTCACCATGGACACAATTGCTATTGCTACTACTCCGCACTCATCTCTCTTCGACTCGCCTAATGAGAACATCACCGCCAAGTGTCTCATGGCCAAGGCCACCAACAAGGTAACCCCAAACATCAATGCTACCATCACTTCTCCGTCATTAATGAATTGTATTGATGAAAGTGAGGGAATTAAGGAGGGAGAGAATGAATTTGAGTTGTTCATGAAAAATCTCAAGGGCAAACCCAAGAAGCATTTTGTTGCTCTCTTGGAACAACTCGGTGAAGCCAATGACATGATCGAGGCTCACGAGGAAACCATTACTAAAATGGAAGGACATAGTCGAGACTATGCCGATGAGATATCGGATCTCTCTAACGCCCTAGAGGAAGAGCGTGGTCTTCGTTTGGCTCTTGAGGAGTCACACAACGATGATCATGCTAAATTAAAGAAAAATCTTGATCATGCTTTAGTTGTCTCTCGTGTGCTTAATTTCGAGAAGGCAAAACTTGAGGTTGACCATGCTAAACTCAAAGAGGAGTTTGATATACTTGACAAGGCTCACAAGGCCTTGAAGGGTATGCATGCCACTCTCAAGGAGTCTCATGATCAACTCCAAGTTTCGCTAACCAAGGAAAAGGCTATCTTTCCTCGCATGGTTTTAATTGATAATGCAAATGCTACTAACTCGTGTTGCGAGCATGTGCATCTTGTTGAAGAGAATGCCAAGTTGAAGAAGCAACTTGAGAAAGGACTTGTGACATGCATACAAGGTGAGAAGAACCTCAACAATCGTTTGAGCAATCAAAAGGAGGTTGTGGCAAAGGAAGGAATTGGGTTTGTTCCTAAGCCCAAGAAGAAGAAGAATGACAAGACCAAGCAACCACCCCCTCTCCGACAATCTTTTGTGAAAGAAGGAGAGGGCACATCAAAGAAGAAGAAAATGGCGAACAATAGTGGTGTCAAGAAAAACTCCACCATACCATCAAACATGGCCGGCGACTTTAATCCTTCATATGTTTTATGTCGTGCTAGTGATGGTCATGTGTTTGCTAAATTTGTTGGTTCTTCTTATGAGTACATTGAATGGTCCATTTAGGTTCCTAAGACCCTTGTTACTAACCTCAAAGGACCCATTACCAAATGGGTACCTAAAACCAAGCATTTATCTCTTGTAGGAATTTGCTTCCGGTGGGGGATCATGGTTGCTCGATAGCGGAGCCACAAATCATATGACCGGAAGCAAAGACTTGGTGGTGGACGTGCATCTTGGTTCATCTATGGCCACCAACGTCGAATGGGGTGATGCTTCATCTTCTAAGGTATTGGGGCTTGGCAAGGTTGTTTTCTCTCATGATCTCACGATCGAGAAAGTCATGCTTGTTGAGTCCCTTGCATACAACTTACTTTTTGTTCGCCAACTTGCACTCATGGGCTTTGCTACATCCTTTGATATTGATACTGTGGCCCTCTTGTGGAGCAAGACTCTTAAAGTAGCCTATGTTGGGCATGTCGAGAACGGCCTTTATGTGGTTAACTTCTCGAAGCAACCCACTAAGGTCGCGACATGCTTAATGGCTAAAGTTGATGTGGGATGGCTTTGGCATCGCCGTTTGGCCCACGCCAATATGAGATCTTTGCAAAGTCTTCTCAAGGGGGACCATGTCCGTGGACTAACAAATGTTAGCTTTGCCAAAGATCGTGCTTGCAGGGCTTGCATTGAAGGAAATTTACATGAGACGGCTCACCCTCCCACGACTATCATCTATTCAAAGAGACCCCTAGAGCTCCTTCACATGGACCTCTTTGGGCCTCCATCTTTTGATAGTCTTGGGGGTAGAAAGTACTGCTTGGTGATTGTGGATGATTACTCAAGATACACCTGGGTATACTTCTTCAAGAAGAAGAGTGAGACCCAACAAACCGTCATCAACTTTGCAAATGAAGCTCAATGACAACATGAAGCAAAGATTTTGATGATCAGAAGTGACAACGGCACCGAGTTCAAGAACTATATCTTGGATGAGTTTCTCAGTGATGAGGGGATCAAACATCAATATGCAACCCCATATACCCCTCAACAGAACGGTGTAGCGGAGATAAAGAACCGAACTCTGATGGATGCGGCAAGAACCATGATGGCAGAATTCAAATCTCCATACAACTTTTGGGCCGAAGCCATCAACACCGCTTGCCATGCATCAAATCGGCTCTATCTCCGCAAAGGCTTGAACAAAACTCCATATGAGATACTTACCGGTAACAAGCCCAATCTCAAGTACTTCCGGGTATTCGGGTGTAAGTGTTTCATTCTCAAGAAAGGTGTTCGCTTGTCTAAATTTGAATCTAGAGCTCACAAGGGCATATTTGTTGGTTATGCTACAAACTCTCTTATCGTGTCCTCAACAAGTCCAATGGACTCATTGAGGAGACGAGTAACATAGAGTTTGATGAAAATAACGGCTCCCAAGTGGAGCAAAGTGGTACTTGTGATGTAGGTGATGAAATTCCTCCTCAAGCCATAAGAAGAATGGGTGTTGGATATATCCTACCCATTGAGGAACCCCTTGTGGCCGAAGGAGAAGGACAATGTTCCACTCAAGTGGAACCATCACCAACCCAAGACCCACACACTTCCGAAGAACAAAGTGAAGGCCCTCAACCTGACGAACAAGGCCAAGTGCAAGATCAATCACAAGATGGTGGAGAGCCACCAAATGATACACAAGGCCAAGTTCTGTCCTCCGAGCAAGATCAAGGTCAAGAGGAAGCTCAAGATCAAGATCTAGCTCCTGACGACGCTCAAGATGATCAACTCAGTGCTCCTCAGTTATCCCTTGAAGAGCAATTAGAGCGTCGTGCTGCAAAAGTTGCCTCCAGGCTTGCTTCCAGAGAACATCACATGGAGAACATTCTAGGAAGCATCAAAAGGGGGGTAAGCACTCGTAGACAATTAGCAAACTATTGTGCTCATCAAGCTTTTGTCTCCTGTGTGGAACCTCAGAAGGTTTATGAGGCCCTCGAAGATCCCGATTGGCTTAATGCCATGCATGAAGAACTCCATAACTTCGAGCGCAACAAGGTGTGGCGTCTGGTGCCAAGGCCAAAGGAGAACCATAATGTCATTGGAACCAAGTGGATCTTTAAGAACAAGCAAGATGCTCATGGCATTGTCATCCGCAACAAGGCGCGTCTGGTGGCTCAAGGCTACTCCCAAGTCGAGGGTATCGACTACGGTGAAACCTTTGCCCCCGTTGCTCGTCTTGAATCCATTCGTTTGTTGCTTGCCTATGCTTCCCATCATAACTTTAAATTGCAACAAATGGATGTGAAAAGTGCATTTCTTAATGGTCCTATTAATGAGTTGATGTATGTTAAACAACCCCCGGGGTTTGAGGATACTAAGCTCCCCAATCACGTGTACCAACTCGATAAGGCACTCTATGGCCTTAAACAAGCCCCACGTGCGTGGTATGAGCATCTTACCGAGTTGTTACAAGATCGTGGGTTTGAAATTGGGAAAGTCGACCCCACTCTTTTTACTAAGAAGGTCAAAGGGGAGTTGTTTGTATGCCAACTATATGTTGATGATATTATCTTTGGTTCTCCTAACAAAGCTTTCAATGATGAGTTCGCCGCACCCATGACCACACATTTTGAGATGTCCATGATGGGAGAGTTGAAGTACTTCCTTGGGTTTGAGATCAAGAAAAGAAGAGAAGAGATCTTCATCAAACATTCCAAGTATACTCAAGACATGCTCAAGAGGTTCAATCTTAGTGATGTCAAGCCGACGCCTACACCTATGCCAACCAAGTGCCAACTTGACATTGATCCCAATGGTAAAGCGGTGGATCAAAAGGTATATCGCTCTATGATCGGTTCCTTGCTTTACCTTTGTGCATCTAGACCGGATATTATGTTGAGTGTGGGAATTTGTGCATGGTTTCAAGCCTCACCTAAGGAAAGTCACTTTGTGGCTGTCAAGCGAATCTTTCGATATTTGGCTCATACCCCAAACTTTGGCTTATGGTACCCAAGAGGAGCAAACTTCAACCTCTGTTTTTAAAACCAAGAGCTCTGGTACATGTTTTGTCTTTGTTTCCGACTACGGGTTTTCAACCTTGCCAACAAAAGCCACGGTTCGAGAGTCTCCACCTTCTTTTAAAGCACCAACTATTAAGAGCATGAATGTCATTCTGAGTGTAATGTGCATTGTCCCAAAGTAGCATTGTCTTTTGCATGATTATGATACCGTTTATTCTGAAATCATTGTATCTAGTCATCACTTAAACCTTGGAGGTGCCCCTGCATTTATGTTTTGCTTCACTAAAGGGGGCAAGCGAGATATCACTTTATCATATTTGCACACCATGCTCATTACAAATCTTTTTGAGTATTTCAGTATCATATTGTAAAACTTTCAGTTCTTTGTGATTCTCTCATGAGGCAACTTAATTACTACAGATTCATTGTCTCAGTAAGCTTTTGTCATATGACTATGAAAAGTCCTATATGGTTAATAGCATGTCACCACAGAAATTATTCTTGTTATCATTTACCTACTCGAGGACGAGCAGGAATTAAGCTTGGGGATGTTGATACGTCTAAAACGTATCTATAATTTCTGCTTGCTCCATGCCTCTTTTGGGTGATATTGCTATGTTATTTATACACTTCCATACACTTTTGATCATATTTGGACTAACCTATTAACTCAGTGCACCCCAGTGCTAGTTTCTGTTTTCTGCTGTTTTTGTATTTCAGGTTTTCCCGTCACGAAAACTGCCAGAAAAATCCCGGAAAAATTATATAAAAAATCAGCATTCCGGAAGCTTCCACACGGCCGAAGTAGGGCCGGAGGGGGGCCACCAGGGCTCCAGGCGCCCTGGTGGCGCGGCCCCCCTCCTGGCCACGCCAGGGGGGGGGGCGCCTGGGCCCCCCAGGCCTCCGCTGATGCCCCCCTTTGGCATATATTTAACACGCGTCCCGAAACCCTCGAGGACGGAACCCCTTTTCGCGATCTCATCTCTGTTCCACCGCCGCCGCGCTTCCAAGATTGGGAGCACCAGGAGAACTCTTACCGGCACCCTGCCGGAGGGGAGGATCACCACCGGGAGCCTCTCCACCACCATGGACGCCTCCCGGATGAGTTGTGAGTAGTCTCCCTTGGACCATGGGTCCATGACCAGTAGCTATGTGATGTTCTCCTCCCCTTCTTGTGCTTCACTAATTAGACCTCGTGAGCTGCCCTACATGATCGAGGCACATATGTAATCCTTATGCTGTTGCTATGATGAGTTTGCTGGGATCCGATGGATTGTGAGATTATGTTCAGATTGTGTTTGAGTAATATATTTGATTTACCTCTTTTATATTTATGTTCTTAAGTAATTCTTGCATGTTCTCCATTGCTATTTATTGCTTTGGCGAAGTAGTAGGTAGTGACTCCAAGAGGGAACGTTATGCTTGATTGTGGGTTCATGCCCCTCGATTACTAGCTTGAGTGACAGAAACATGAGTCTAGGGGATGTGCTGTTGCCACAAGGGGGAAAACAACGGTGCTTGTACTCGCGGGTGCAAGGATTGTTTACTTTACGCAAAGTTCTTTTAATGCAGTTGTCTGTTGCTTTGAGTTTACACTATGGGTGGGACTCGCAACTTAATACCAGCGAGATGTTCTGGATAGATATCTCAAGGTGGATGATTAGTAGTAGATGCAGATGGATTTCGGTCTACTTGCCTTGGTGTACCGCCCATGCTTTGAACCTCTACCTTTCTTGCAACATAGTTAGCATTGGTTTGCGCACATAATTCTGTCAATTGCCCAGCTGTAATTCGTTTACCTCACATAGCTGTTTTATCGTCTTTTGGGAGAGAGACATCACTAGTGAACATCATGGGACCCCGGTCCATATTACCATCACTGATCACATCCGCTATTTACTTTCTGTTTTACTTACTAGTTGCAGCAATACCTATCACTATTATCTCTTGCGTTTGATCCTTTGTAAACGACAAGGCCGGAGGGATTGACAACCTCTCTGTACTCGTTGGGAGCAAAGTTATTTGTATCTGTGTGCAGGTCCAAGTTGATTGCTAAGTATCTGGCGCCGTTAGCAGTTGACACCTTCTTGTTGAACCTTGGAGTCTCAGGGGAAATTGATCCTTGGTATCTTTGCCAAGGGAAAACTTCCGCTACACTGCATCTCAAACCTTCCACTTGGGGTAACCAACGAGGGGCGAGAAGCCATCAAGCAAAGTTTTCTGGCGCCGTTGCCGGGGACTCCACTCTTCAAGATAGGGGAGTTGCACGCTATCTTTTACCTTTGCTTTTTAGTCTTGTTAGTTTACCTTTCAGTTTTGCTTTAGTATCTTTTATTGAAAATCACAAAAATAGTTATCTTGCTTGCTTGCTACTATGGGTTCCACCGAGAACACCAAGTTGTGTGACTTCACTAGTCATAACAACGATGACTTTATTTGCACGCCTATCACTACACCTGCCGCTTCAGCACCTTCTTATGAAATTAAACCTGCTTTACTGAACTTAGTCATGAAAGATCAATTCTCCGGTGCTGGAGATGATGCTGCTTTACACTTAAACAATTTTGTTGAACTCTGTGATATGCAAAAGTACCAAGAAATAGATGGTAATATTGTTAAGCTTAAGCTTTTTCCTTTCTCCTTGAGAGGAGGAGCTAAAATTTGGTTTCAATCTTTGCCTAGAAATAGCATAGATTCTTGAGACAAGTGCAAAGATGCTTTTATTGGAAAGTACTATCCACCTGCTAAAATTATCCAACTAAGAAGTAACATAATGACTTTTAAACAATTGGATAATGAACACATTGCCCAAGCTTGGGAACGCATGAAATCTCTTGTCAAGAACTGCCCTACTCATGGTTTGACTACTTGGATGGTTATCCAAACTTTTTATGCAGGCTTGAACTTTACCTCGCGGAACTTGTTAGATTCGGCCGCGGGAGGAACCTTTATGTCAACTACACTTGGTGCTGCCACGAAGCTTCTCGATGAGATGATGACCAATTATTCTCAATGGTACATCGAACGCGCTCCAACAGGTAGGAAGGTAAACTCTGTCGAGGAGATTTCCTCCCTAAATGAAAAAGTTGACTTGATCATGTCTCTACTTTCGAAGCAATCTTCTATTGATCCTCGTGATGTTCCTTTAAATTCTTTGATTGCTCAAGAACAAGTATATGTGAACTTTATCTCTAGAAACAATTTTAATAACAATGCTTACAGGAGTAATTTTGGTAGCAATCCTAGACCGTTCCCCTCTAATTCCTATGGGAACAACAATGCTTATCCTAGCACCAAGAACTCCACTACTGAACTAGAAATTATGCTTAAAGATTTCATCACTACCCAAAAAGCCTTCAATAAGAGTGTAGAAGAAAAACTAAACAAACTAGATAATCTCTCTTCGAAGGTAGACAATTTAGCCCATGAGGTAGAATTGCTTAAAATTAGAACTTCTCCTCTTGAGGAGAGGAAGGTCACTCCTATGAATGCTATTCAAGTGCAAATTAATGAAAACATTAGGATGTTGGCTAAACTTAAAGAGAGATGGGCTAGAGAAAGGGAGGAAGAAGATAGAATTAAGAACCTTCCTACCCACCACACTGTTGCTACTATCCAAGTTGTTGAGGATATCCAAACTCTTAGCACCCAATGCACTCCTGGTCCCAATGGACCTATTAATGGTGATGCTATGACCATAGAAACTACCAAACAAGTGAGCCTAAAGGACACCACTACCACTTTACTTGATAGTAGTGACCTTGATTTTGACAATTGCACTCTTACCGAAGTTATTGATTTCCTTCACAAGATGTCTAGAGATCCCCGCACTGGCACGCTTAATCTTGCCTTCACAGAGCATATCACTAATGCTCTCATCAAAGCTAGGGAGGAGAAACTTAGAGTAGAAGCCTCCATACCTAGAAAGCTAGAAGATGGTTGGGATCCTATGATTAAAATTAAGTTGAATAACTTCTCTTGCTATGCATTATGTGATGTTGGAGCTAGTACCTCCGTTATGCCCAAAAGAATATATGATATGCTTAAATTGAAACCTTTTGATTCTTGTTCTTTTGGTGTTCGTCTTGTTGATTCTTCCATAAAGAAACCTTTGGGGAGGGTCGACGATGTTCTTATCATTGTCAATGACAACTATGTTCCCGTTGATTTTACTATTATGGACATTGAATGTGAACCTTCTTGTCCAATTATTTTGGGACGTCCTTTTCTACGCACCGTTGGTGCTATCATTGACATGAAAGAGGGGAGTATAAAATTCCAATTTCCTCTCAAGAAAGGGATGGAACACTTCCCTAGAAAGAAGATTAAGTTACCTTTTGAGTCTGTTATACGGGCTAGCTATTCTTTTACTCTTGATAAAACTTGATCTCTATGCATTATGCCTAGCTTAAAGGCATAAAAGAAAGCGCTTTTGGGAGGCAGCCCACATGAATAAAATTTTATTTTGCTTTTGTTGTGTCTTGATGTTGTTACTACAGTAGCATCATCATTGTATCTTTACTTTTCAACTTTGTGCCAAGTGTAGCCTCTGATTGCAAGAAAGTTCAAAAGTTGTGACGTGCTGTCCAGGAAACAGATTCTGTCCTTGGATAGAAAAATTCGTATAAAATCACCAGATCATCTTTTTGGTCTGAATTGTTTCGACAACGTGCTCTATACAATTGTCTTTCGGGCGTCTGTTCTGAGTTTTTTGATTAGAGTTGCAGAAGTGCCCCGAAAAAATCATTTACTACCTGCTGGTCTGTTTTTCACAGATTCTGTCCTGTTTTGCCTTTCCTTCATTTTGCAAACCTTGAGCTTGCTTTTTCTTTGCAAAAACCTTTTGGCAATCTTCAGAAACAGTAGACCTTCAAGAATATCCTTATTTCCAGCAAGGAACAATTATTTTATTATGGGTACTAACCTCGCTAATCAGATTATGATGAGTTATGTATGAAGGGAGTTTTCAAGTGTGCGAGGGAAGATGATAAAAAGATTCAGGAGTGTCAAACGCTCAAGCTTGGGGATGCCCCCATGCACCCCCAAGAAATATTCAAGAAGACTCAAGCGTCTAAGCTTGGGGATGCCCCCGTGCATCCCCTTCTCCATCAACATTACCAGTTCATCTTTCGTTCCACTATATTTTTATCACTTCATGTGTTATGTGCTATGCTTGGAGCGTCTTGCTCTTAGTTTCCTTTTTTAGTTTTCTTTAGCTTTTCATAACGAGTCGGAACTCAACTTTCTTTGTGTGGGAGAGAAACACGCTCCACTTCAACCTAGATCATAACATAGAATTTTCATGTCTATCTTTGCTGTGTGTGTTCTTTGTCTTTCAATAGCTACTGTCATGCTTAGCTCTTAGTTTTCATGCTTATCTATTTAAAGAGCTTTTGTTTAGTTGGTCATTGGAACTCTCTTTAATTATCATGCTTATCTTATTAAGAGAGTTGGCTTCTGTTGCAATGGTCGATATGTCTATGATAAAAATGCTACGTGCATAATGGTGCTTAGTAGTTCATGTTTTCTTATGGTTAGTCTCAAATAGCTGGGGGGTTCCCAATGTGTTATTGGAGTACCAACATGATTTGTTTGCCTATGATGTGGTATGGTTTAGTGATATCTTCCTTCAAGAATTTATTTTGATTGACTTGGCGTATGCTCACGCATATTTAAGACTGTAAAGAAAGTCTGTCAAGCCTTGATGATCTTTTATTTCTGAGTAGCGATATAACTTCCATGCCTGATTCAATGTTGCTTTGTCGCTCTGCATGATTATGACCGTCATTGCTCTTTTAGTTGGTCGCTCCCAGTCTTTTGCTAACCTCCACCTGTACTAAGCGGACTGACCGCTTGTGCATCCAAATTCTTTTAAACCAGTTATGCCATATGAGTCCACCATACCTTCCTATACATGGTATTTACCTGCCATTCCTAACGAAGACTTTCATGTACCATCTCGAAATTATTCAAAAAAAGCATTTCTCTTTTGTGCCTCTGTTTTAGTTCATGAGGAAGTAGTAGTTAATTCATGATCTTTTTAAGTTGGACAAGCTTCACCCCGAGATTGCATGTCTAATGTGCAAACCCATAATACGAGAAGGAACTGTCAAAGAGTGCGCCCGGCTCAAAAATAATATAACAAACAATCCCTCCTTCACGCTTTGTTCATGAGAAATCAGAAAACTTTGGCAGTGATAAACAAAGGAGATTAAGAGGATGTGATCGTCCTCATTCGGGAGCCGTTCCTCGAAACTTGTCCATCTCGAGAAGTAATTGAGTTATCTGCTAGCATTCGTTGACGAAACATGCATATCCAAAAAAAAAATTATTACCTCTGTTTTTAAAACCAAGAGCTCTGGTACATGTTTTGTCTTTGTTTCCGACTACGGGTTTTCAACCTTGCCAACAAAAGCCACGGTTCGAGAGTCTCCACCTTCTTTTAAAGCACCAACTATTAAGAGCATGATTGTCATTCTGAGTGTAATGTGCATTGTCCCAAAGTAGCATTGTCTTTTGCATGATTATGATACCGTTTATTATAAAATCATTGTATCTAGTCATCACTTAAACCTTGGCGGTGCCCCTGCATTTATGTTTTGCTTCACTAAAGGGGGCAAGCGAGATATCACTTTATCATATTTGCACACCATGCTCATTACAAATCTTTTTGAGTATTTCAGTATCATATTGTAAAACTTTCAGTTCTTTGTGATTCTCTCATGAGGCAACTTAATTACTACAGATTCATTGTCTCAGTAAGCTTTTGTCATATGACTATGAAAAGTCCTATATGGTTAATAGCATGTCACCACAGAAATTATTCTTGTTATCATTTACCTACTCGAGGACGAGCAGGAATTAAGCTTGGGGATGTTGATACGTCTAAAACGTATCTATAATTTCTGCTTGCTCCATGCCTCTTTTGGGTGATATTGCTATGTTATTTATACACTTCCATACACTTTTGATCATATTTGGACTAACCTATTAACTCAGTGCACCCCAGTGCCAGTTTCTGTTTTCTGCTGTTTTTGTATTTCAGGTTTTCCC
>LR738709.1:95818313-95905750 GCA_902687465.1 Secale cereale
GGGGGGGGGGCGCCTGGGCCCCCGAGGCCTCCGCTGATGCCCCCCTTTGGCATATATTTAACACGCGTCCCGAAACCCTCGAGGACGGAACCCCTTTCCGCGATCTCATCTCTGTTCCACCGCCGCCGCGCTTCCAAGATCGGGAGCACCAGGAGAACTCTTCCCGGCACCCTGCCGGAGGGGAGGATCACCACCGTGAGCCTCTCCACCACCATGGACGCCTCCCGGATGAGTTGTGTGTAGTCTCCCTTGGACCATGGGTCCATGACCAGTAGCTATGTGATGTTCTCCTCCCCTTCTTGTGCTTCACTAATTAGACCTCGTGAGCTGCCCTACATGATCGAGGCACATATGTAATCCTTATGCTGTTGCTATGATGAGTTTGCTGGGATCCGATGGATTGTGAGATTATATTCAGATTGTGTTTGAGTCATATATTTGATTTACCTCTTTTATATTTATGTTCTTAAGTAATTCTTGCATGTTCTCCGTTGCTATTTATTGCTTTGGCCAAGTAGTAGGTAGTGACTCCAAGAGGGAACGTTATGCTTGATTGTGGGTTCGTGCCCCTTGATTACTAGCTTGAGTGACAGAAACATGAGTCTAGGGGATGTGCTGTTGCCACAAGGGGGAAAACAACGGTGCTTGTACTCGCGGGTGCAAGGATTGTTTACTTTACGCAAAGTTCTTTTAATTCAATTGTCTGTTGCTTTGAGTTTACACTATGGGTGGGACTCGCAACTTAATACCAGCGAGATGTTCTGGATAGATATCTCAAGTTGGATGATTAGTAGTAGATGCAGATGGATTTCGGTCTACTTGCCTTGGCGTACCGCCCATGCTTTGAATCTCTACCTTTCTTGCAACATAGTTAGCATTGGTTTGCGCACATAATTCTGTCAATTGCCCAGCTGTAATTCGTTTACCTCACATAGCTGTTTTATCGTCTTTTGGGAGAGAGACATCACTAGTGAACATCATGGGACCCCGGTCCATATTACCATCACTAACCACATCCGCTATTTTACTTTCCATTTTTACTTACTAGTTGCAGCAATACCTATCACTATTATCTCTTGCGTTTGATCCTTTGTAAACGACAAGGCCGGAGGGATTGACAACCTCTCTGTACTCGTTGGGAGCAAAGTTATTTGTATCTGTGTGCAGGTCCAAGTTGATTGCTAAGTATCTAGCGCCATTAGCAGTTGACACCTTCTTGTTGAACCTTGGAGTCTCAGGGGAAATCGATCCTTGGTATCTTTGCCAAGGGAAAACTTCCGCTACACTGCATCTCAAACCTTCCACTTGGGGTAACCAACGAGGGGCGAGAAGCCATCAAGTGCCTCTCTGGTGTGACAATGAAAGTGCCATCAAGATTTCTCTCAACCCGGTACAACACTTCAAGACGAAGCATATAGAGATTCGGTATCACTTCATCCGGGATCACATAAGGCAGGGAGAGATCGAGCTTCAGTATGTCAACACTCATGACAACCTTGCAGACATCTTCACGAAGCCGTTGGATGAAGCAAGATTTCCCGAGTTAAGGCATGAGCTAAATATCATTGATTTGAGCAATGTGGCTTGATCACGTGCACACCCCACCATACTCATCATATTGTCTAGTCTAGGTGTAGGCATGGAAATAGGGGGAGTGGTGTTCTCTCAATGAACTCATCCTCCCCCCATTATGCATAAATTGATATGCTTTTCACATTCGTCATTTGTGATGACACTTGTGTTTCAAAGACGAGTTTTGGTTATGGGCCCAAGGATAATTCTTCGTGGTGCCATGCCAATTGACTCTAACAATGGTGGCTCCGGCCACCGCCCTCCGGTTTGGTTGGTCTCTGGCTTTCGTGTTTTTCTCGTACTACAGTGACTTGCTCCATCCTAAGCCATCTCACCCAAGCCATCTACTCCAAATGTACACAAGCTTGTTATCATGGAGTGAGTGGGCACCCCCAGGCAGTACAACCGGTGGTTCAAGCGGTTCTACCGCTTGATCACCTGGTTACAGCCCAGCGGTTGTACCGGTCTAGAGCAGGCGGTTCTACCGCTGGTGCTCTGACCTGTGCCCCTGGCCGGTACTACCGGTGTTGATTAGCGGAACTACCGCCTGGCGCGGAAGTACCGCTCCAACCACCTGGTAGCATCCGGACTGGTACTACCGGTCCCCGGACCGGTACTACCGGTGCTGGTCTGGGCGGATATATATAAGGCACGGGCTGAAGAGGTTTTCCCCTTCACCCGTTCATTCTTTTGCCCTAGCCGCCGGTTGCTCCGCTCACTGCCCCGTAGCGCCCTCCGGCTCTACGGATCCGTCGGCCCTTCACCGGATCTGCTCCGTGGAGGCCACCTCTTTCTCGATCTCCTCCCATGGATACCGGTATTGCCCTACTTCTTCTCTTTGTTAGGGTTCTTCTTGAATCCTTCTTCTAGGGCAATGCGTGTATTCCCTCATTTTTTGCTAAATGTTTTGAGGGAGAGGTCCGTATAGTTTCCTATTCCCTTGTGCGTAGTTAGAAATAGACATCGTGCATGTAGTTTTGAGATCGCGTAGTTCCCCTCCTCTTGGCAGATCCGCTCTGAGCGGTACTACCGGTCACACGACCGGTACTACGGCCGGTCCAAAACTACCGATGCTGATACCGAAACTACCGGTTGCTCTGAATTTATATGCATTGTTTCTATTCTTCTTACGTACTTATGAATTATTCTTCTGCTCTTGTGTACATTCCTCTCATCTTTTCTGGGTTGCTATGTGTTCTCCGTGTGCGTTTGCAGGTGGCTCGAGCTCTCGCACTGGTCAGTTTGCCAGAAGGAAGGCCCGTAGGGGCAAGAGGCCAGCAGATGATGAACCTGTTCCCGAGGTTGTGATCCCCTCCAAAACAACTCGCCGGGAAAAGTCAGTGGCAGCCAAGCAGCGTGTAGCGCTTCCTATGTACAAATGGAAGCTTTCGGACTGGGAGAAGTTTCGGTTTCAAGACCCCTACACCGCACCACCTCCTCCACGTTGTAATATATAATCCTCACTTCCGCAATGAGATGCAGTTGAGGATTGTGGATGAAATCTTCGAGCACCACAAGAACAAGTTCACCCGTATGTGGTCCATCGACCTTGCAAAGTGGAGAAGCAGCCCCGATTAATTTGGAGAGGCTCTGGAGGTCTGTGAGGAGTTTGATTTGGTCAAGCTCATGGAGCTGCGATGTGACTTTGATGTGGAACTCATTCATCAGTTCTATGCTACTGTCCACTTCGGCAGTGACGATCAGCGTCATCTTTCATTTATGTGCCGGGATGAGTTCTTCCATGTTCCCTGGAGTGCCTTCTGCAATGCTCTGGGCTATGATGACACTGGCTTGGAAGGCCAAGGTGGTCTCCGTCCTCACGACCGAGCCAATCCCATGGATAAAGTGAAGCTAGCACCTCTGTATATCCCGGGTCATGGCATAATAGGTAAATCCAATGACCTTCTGCCAGTTTATGACATTCTTCACCATGTGTTCCGGTGTGTGCTGCTGCCCAAAGTTGGGAACCAGGATGATATCTATGGCTATCTGGTGGATCTGCTTGTGGCAATGAAGACCAAGCGAGGCAAGGGCATCACTTTTGATGTGTCCAAATGGATGTGGGAGGAGATGTACAACTGTGTTTGGTACCGCAAGGTACCAATCTACGCTCCATTTGTGATGCGCTTCCTTTACCCGGTTTGGGAAGTTCGGAGGCCTGGAGAGCCTCTTTCTACTCCGGATCGGCTCACGGAGCATGAGGTCAAGGTGTTGAGACACAAGAAGCATAAAGCTCCTAGATTCGCTGTGGGAAATGAGGAGGATGTCTTTGCTACCTCAGATGATGATGACTTTGAGTTAGAGGCTGGGGCCAAGCCCTCTTGGGTGGAGAAGCTTACTGCCAAGGTCAAGAAGACCTTCTGCCTACAGGCCCACGTCCAGAAGAAGCTCTACAAGGCTCATGTGAATGAGAAGATGGCGCGCCGCCGGCAGATTCAGTTGATGAAGCACCTCAATGTGCCTGATGTGAAGAGTGGCTCCGAGAAGAGCATCATTCCTGAGGATAAGTGGTGTCTGGCCAACTGCCAGTGGTCTGATGATGAGCCTACTACCTCCACTACTCGAGCGACGGTAGATGCGATGGAGACTGAGGCTGAGGCTGCTGAGGACAATGAGGACACGGAGGACTCTGACGATGGTGACTCGGATGATTCTCTGGCGACAGGCGAGGAGCTGTACCGAGCCCTGGGGCATTAGTCTCGCTCTTGTCCTTTTTGGTGCTTGATGCCAAAGGGGGAGAGTTGAGTATTGCTATAGGTCACGGGAGTTGCATGGGTGTTTCTTGGTGTTCTTTTTCTTCCCTGTGAACTTCCGTAGCTTGGTGTAAGACATGTTATCTAAGTTCTCTATGCACTATCTTAGCTCTATGTATTTCATTCCTGTGAACTTCAGTTGCATGGTGTAAGACATGTGCCCTTATCTTAGTTATCCATGCACTTACGTTTTTTAAGCTCTATGCAATCTTATGCTCTGTTGTATATTTGTTTTGTTTTGGTCGCTGGTTGGTTTATAAAACCTAGGGGGAGCATAGATCCTAGTGTGAGCACTTTTGCATTCCAAAAGCAAACTCTATTAAGTGCTCACACTCAGGGGGAGCTCTACCTTCATTCTATAAACCCCCGTGATTGTCTCGTGGTTGTCATCATTCACCAAAAAGGGGGAGATTGTAAGGGCATCTCATGACTGAGGTTTTGGTGATGATGACAATCCTTGTGTGGACTAATCGTGTGTCAATATTACTCAGGTTGATAACATGTGGCACAAGACGGTTAGGCTTTCCCTCTTTAAGGAAAAGATCGAAGACGGAGTTTCCAATGCCTTTTTGTTTCTTTTGGTCATAAGAAATCCGTACTATTAAGAGGGAACCCACATCGGAAGGTAATGGGTGAATCAAGTCACGTACACAGATACTTTGCACCCACTATATTGCCTCCGTTCGTGGAGAGAGAGGTCTCATTTCATTCCTCCTTTTTGTGTAGACTCATCCACAGCGGTAGTACCGCCCTAGTTGGCGGTTGTACCGGTGGCCGGTAGTTCCGGTCAAACCACCGCCCCAAGTACCGCTCAGGGGTGATACCTTCTGTACTGGGTGCGGTGGTAGACCGGTGGTGGCCTGGAAGTACCGGTGTTCTTCTCGCAAGACCAGTACTACCGGTGTTCCGAGCGGTAGTACCGCTCTGACTGCCACCACGCAGAAACTATCTGCCTGGCGGTAGTTCCGGCCCAACCACCGTCCCAACTACCGCCCCTGCTTGAAACCTTCTGGTTTCCAAGCGGTAGTTGACCGGAGGTGGGGTGGTAGTTCCGGTTTTCTCCGGAAGACCGGTACTACCGGGTGAGCCACCGGAAGTACCGCCTTAGTGGCAAGGGCGCAGGTTTCTTCACTCACCGGTACTACCGGTTGGGCTAGCGGAACTACCGGTCCTATGTGATTCTGCAGATAACGGTTGGATTGGTGGAGACCCTATTTAAGGAGCCCCTTCTCCCACCTCCACCTTATCTCTTGCCTCTCTCTCCACCATTAATGCCATTGAATCTTTCTTGCCCGATCTCTCTCCCTAGCCAACCAAACTTGTTGATTTGCTAGGGTTTGAAGGAGGAGACCTAGATCTACACTTCCACCAAAGGAAACTTGATTCCCCCATACTTTCTTGTGTGGATTTTGTTACTCTTGGGTGTTTGAGCACTCTAGACGGAAGAGGTCACTTCGGAGCCACAATCCATTGTGGTGAAGCTCCGGGGTTTCGTTGGGAGCCTCCAATTAAGTTGTGGAGAGAGCCCCAACCTTCTTTGTAAAGGTCCGGTTGCCGCCTTCAAGGGCACCACTAGTGGATTCACGACACCACGCATTGTGTGAGGGCGTGAGGAGAATACGGTGGCCCTAGCGGCTTCTTGGGGAGCATTGTGCCTCCACACCGCTCCAACGGAGACGTACTTCCCCTCAAAGGGAAGGAACTTCGATATCACATCCTCGTCTTCACCGTCTCCACTTGTGGTTATTTCTTACCTTTACTTGTGCAAGCTTTACTTGTTTTACTTCTATAGCTTGCTTGTGAAGTTGTAATCTTTACTTTCGGTTAGTTGTCATCGTAATAGCATATCTAGACAACTTACTTTGTCGCTTGATTTAAAGTGGTTAAGAAAAGCTAAAAAATGTTAGTTGCCTATTCACCCCCCCTCTAGTCAACCATATCGATCCTTTCAACTTACCAGAGTGATTGGGCGAGGACTAGGTGTCCTTAGCTCAAGGGGAACAAGGTGAAGACGCGGTCTTCTGAGTTAAATCTCAGCCTCCCTAACCAGACGTACAGTTGTCACAGCAACTGGAACTGGTCTAACAAATCATTGTCTTCACCGAGCTACTGGTTCTATCCTTCCTTCCCTTTACTTACTGCTCCATGTCGTGAAGACATTGCATGCTTGTCTTATCTGATTGTCTTCACTGAGTATCTACTTGTTGTGATTGGCTTCATTCCTTCTTCCTTTATGATCACTACTGCCTACTTGCTATTAGTCTTCATGCTTTCACTTCATTGAATACATGACTATAGCTTATCTAGTGTAGTCCACTTTCCGCTGCATACTAATAGGCTTGAGCTTATCGTTTGTCTTTGAAACTACCATGTTTTGAAGCATTTAACAAAAATCTCCTATTCACCCCCCCTCTAGTCGATATACTGCACTTTCAATTGGTATCAGAGCGAGGTACTCCCTTGTTCTGTGTGATTCGGTTTAACCACCTGGAGTTTTAGCTATATCGACTGCAGGGATAATCAAAGTCTCCGCTGCGTGCCCCGTCTTCGATGGCATCGAATATCCCTACTGGAAGAACAAGATGTGCATGCACCTTGAAGCCATTGACGTGGACCTCTGGTTTGTCGTCAAGAAGGGCGTTCCCAAGACTGGTGAAGGTATCACCCCTGCTGATGTCAAGAGGCTCGTTCAGTTGGATTCAACGGCCAAGAACATCATCTGTGGTCATCTGACCCAAGGACAGTATGGCCGTGTAAGTGCTCTGGACACGTCAAAGGAAGTTCGGGACTGGCTCTCAAAGGTCAATGAAGGAGTATCTACCCAGAGAGATCAAAGGATCAGCGTCCTTCGCAATCTCTTCAATCGCTTCAAGAGACATGACAATGAGAATGTCCAGCACACTTTTGATCGTCTCACTGACATCACAAATGAGCTTCAAGCACTTGGCGCCACTGAGATCACCAAGCATGACATCGTCAAGACTCTCCTAAGATCTCTTGACAGCTCATTTGATATCCTTGCCCTGATGATTCAAGAACGCCCTGACTTCAAGACTCTCGATCCGTCTGATATACTTGAGAGGCTCAACACACATGAGTTCCAGCTATCTGAGAAACGTGACATCTATGGTCCCAACTATGGCCAATCTCGCGCCTTAAAGGCAAAAGCTGTTTCTTCATCTGAAGAAGAATCTGACTGCAGTTCTGATGATCCTGAAGACATTGGAAAGGAGCTTGCCATGCTTGTGAAGAAGTTCCAAAAATTCACTAGGAAGAAAGGCTTCAGAAAGTCTTCACGATCCAGCTCAAGAAATGATGAAGCTTCTACTCATGACTACAAGAAGAGAACATGTCATAAGTGCAAGAAACCTGGTCACTACATCTCTGAGTGTCCTCAGTGGGACAATGAGAAGAAGAAGAAGAGAAAGGAATATGATTCTGATGACAAGAAAAAGAAGAAATACTCAAAGTCTTCATCAAAGTATTCATCACACAAGAAGAATTCATCTGGCAAGGCTCGCACATTTGTTGGCAAGGAGATGGATTCTGAGGAAGAGTCTGCTTCTGAAGAGGCGGAGGTGGAGTCGGAGGAGGAGTCCTATTCTGGTGCTGCAAGTCTGGCTTTAGCCACTGCCTACGTGGGCAAGTCTATCTTCAACACTGAAGACAATGGCCCCGTCCCCAACAATGATGATGAGGACGACGACTCTGCTCCCACCTTCTGCTTCATGGCACGCGGTGCCAAGGTAAAATCACGCGATGCTTACTTTCAAACATCTAGTGAAGATGACTCTGATTGTGAATCAAAACCTAGCTACAAAACACTTGCTAAAATTGCCACTGAACAGCAGAAAGCCATGGAACATATTCAAAAATTGTTAGACAAAAGCGATGACCCGTTGGACGCGGAAATGACCCGTTCTCAGTCCTTAATTGAAGACATAAAAAATCTTCATGTTAAGTACAAGGAACTTGAAGGTCTTTATGAATCGCTCTCAAAAACTCATGAAAAGCTTTCCCACGATTACATTCAAAGGAAACGAGAACTTGAGAAATTGAAAGCGGCTCATGAAGATCTTCAAAAGGAGAATGAGTCACTCCGCGCGCAACATGTCAGCTCCACACACGAAGAGTTTGAACCACCATGTCTAAAATGCATTGAACGTGATAATGCTACATCTGTTGCTGAATGCTCTACTGCTGCCACTGTTGCAATATCTTCAACTATTGATGTGGTAGCTAACCCCTCTATTGAGGAAACCACTACTATTGCTGATGAAAATGCTAGGTTGAAGACTTTGCTTGAAACAGGGATGTACAAAAGCCTCAAAGGGCATCAGACTCTATGTGATGTCGTCAAAAAGCAGATACTGAACCGAAACCCTAGGAAAGAGGGTGTTCGGTTCGACAGAAAAATGAATGTTGATGGTTCATACTGGAAGCCTGAGCAGTATCCCAAAACCACATGGGTTGCTGCAAAGGAACCTTCAGTAGATCCATCTACCTTATCTGGCTTCACTTGTGCTAATCCTGTTATCATTGATGAATCCTTTGATGCAAACTATAAAATGTTTAAGAATCAAAATGGTGAAGTGTTTGCCAGGTATATTGGTACTAACTGTAGGAATGGACCACCTATGAAGAAGATCTGGGTACCCAAAGGTTGTCTTGAGAAGCTTCCAGCAAACACTATCATGACACCTCCTGGGATGAAGACAAACCCCAGACCAAAGGCTTCATATGGTCCTAAGGCTTCATACAGACAAAGGACTCACCTGAGTCACCCTAACGCGAATGTTTTGCAGGGAAATCATACTCAGACCCATGAATATGAGCGAGTTTCTTCAAACCGCTATGTTCATAAAGCAAAGAACTTTTCTGCTTATTCTTATGAGTATTATTCTCCTCCCGCGAGACTGTTTGCTAGGGCTCCAAAGCCAAAATTCTCAGATGCTGCTCTTGGACTCATTGCTTCTAAGCCACCCCTGAAAAGGTGGGTGGTTAAGAAGAACTAACTTTCTCTTGCAGGGAAAGGTCTCCAGCCTATAATCAAAAGCTTCGGATGCTATTACTGGGGACCTAAAACACTTGTAGGGCACAAGATCAAATGCCCAAAATGACTTACTGCACATACTATTCTTAAATCACTTGCTGCACATCTTATCAGTCCTAACTTTCATCTAAAGCTTTCATAATCCACTTATGCATCAAATGTTTATGCTTCATAATGGCTTTTGGTGAAGCTTATCCTCCTAACTGCATTGTAGGGAGTGACACCAAAGTCTTCAGAATGGATTATGCATAGTGGATGCACAAATCATATGACTTGTGATCGAACTCTTCTCATGGACTCAACCTTACGTCCATCTAACAAGAGTCACATCACATTTGCTGATACTGGTAAAAGCAAAGTGTTGGGTCTAGGTAGAGTTGCAATCTCAAGGGATCAGCACATGGACAAAGTCATGCTTGTTGAATCTCTTGGCTTCAACTTAATGTCTGTCTCAATGGTTTGTGACTTAAACATGATTGTGATCTTTGGTAAATTTCGTTGCCTTGTACTAATGGAATCTGACAAGTCTTTAGTATTTGAAGGATATAGAAAAGGTGATCTGTATATGGTAGATTTCTCAGCTGGACCGCAAATGGCCGTATGTCTTCTAGCAAAAGCTTCAGAGTGCTGGCTCTGGCATCGGAGGCTAGGACATGCTGGCATGAGGAACTTGCACACTCTCGCAAAGAAGAAGCATGTCATAGGCATCGAGGAAGTCAAGTTCAAGAAAGATCATCTATGTGGTGCCTGTGAAGCTGGGAAGATGACTAGAGCCAAGCACCCCTCGAAGACAATCATGACAACATCCAAACCCTTCGAGCTGCTTCACATGGACTTATTTGGCCCTACTCACTACTCCACATTCTCTACCACAGCCTGTCTCTATGGCTTCGTCATTGTTGATGATTATTCAAGATACACAAGGGTGCACATAATACTCTACAAGACTGAACTGCAAGATGTCTTCAGACGCTTCGCCAACCGTGCCATGAACAACTATGGCATCAAGATCAAGCATATCAGAAGTGACAATGGCACTGAATTCAAGAACACTAGCCTCGATCTTTATCTGGATGAGATGGGAATCACTCATGAATTCTCAGCCCCGTATACACCTCAGCAAAATGGGATCATTGAGCGCAAGAACAGAACTCTAATTGAGATGGCTCGAACGATGCTCGATGGATACAAAACACCAAGAAGATTCTGGCCCGAAGCTATTGATACTGCATGCCATATCATCAACCATGTTTATCTTCACAAGCTTCTGAAGAAAACATCCTATGAACTCCTCACTGGAAAGAAGCCCAATGTGAGCTACTTCAGAGTATTTGGAGCTAAGTGCTGGATCAAGGATCCTCATCATAAGTCAAAATTAGCACCCAAAGCTCATGAAGGCTTCATGCTCGGATATGGAAAGGACTCACACTCCTACAGAGTCTTCAACATTTTTCTCTATAAAACTGTTGAAACTGTGGATGTGCAGTTTGATGAGACAAATGGTTCACAAAGAGAGTCCCTACCAAATGTGCTAGATGAAGCTTCACCAAATGAATCTATCAAGCTAATGGGAACTGGTGAGATCATGCCTTCTGAAGCACAACCTGATGAGGAACTCATCATCTCTGCTCCAAATCAACCTGACGACAATGCTCAGCCTGAAGACAACAGTCCTGATGAAGACAATGTACAGCAAGAGCAAAATCTTCGTCCAGCTCATCCTCGTGTTGCAACAAGCAAGATGAGCATGGTCAAGTGGTCAGAAACAAAACTCGTCAAGTTGCTCAAGGATACACTCAAGTTGAAGGGATTGACTTCGATGAAACATTTGCTCCCGTGGCTAGGCTTGAATCTATTCGTATACTGCTAGCTTATGCAAATCATCACAACATACTTCTATATCAAATGGATGTAAAGAGTGCCTTTCTCAATGGAAGAATTGAAGAAGAAGTGTATGTTGCACAACCACCTGGCTTTCAAGACCCAAAACGTCCTGATATGGTATACAAGCTCAACAAGGCACTATATGGCCTCAAACAAGCGTCTCGTGCTTGGTATGACATTCTCAAAGACTTCCTGAAGAGCAAAGGCTTCAAACCTGGGTCCCTAGACCCCACACTCTTCACGAAGACATATGATGATGAGCTATTTGTCTGCCAAATCTATGTGGATGACATTATCTTCGGCTGCACGGACAAGAAATACAGTGATGAATTTGGTCACATGATGCAAGAGCAATATCAAATGTCCATGATGGGTGAGCTGAAGTTCTTCCTTGGTCTTCAAATTCGTCAGCAAAGCAACGGCATCTTCATATCTCAAGAGAAGTACCTTAAAGACTGCCTGAAGAAGTCTGGAATGCAAGACTGCAAAGGGTACTCGACGCCAATGCCTGCTAAACATCATCTGGGTCCCGACGCCAATGGTAAAGAGTTTGATCAATAGGTATACCGCTCCATGATTGGTTCTTTACTTTATTTATGTGCATCTAGGCCAGATATTATGCTTAATGTTTGCATGTGTGCTCGATATCAAGCGGCACCAAAGGAGTCGCATCACTTAGCTGTGAAGCGAATACTTCGATATTTAGCTTACACCCCAACACTAGGATTATGGTATCCAAAGGGCTCATAGTATGATCTAGTAGAATTTTCTGATGCTGATTATGCTGGTGACAAAGTTGATCGCAAGTCCACATCAGGAACATGTCACTTTCTAGGACGATCACTTTTCTGTTGGTCTTCAAAGAAGCAGAACTGTGTATCACTCTCCACTGCTGAATCTGAATACATTGCTGCTGGATCTTGCTGCGCTCAGCTTCTCTGGATGAAGCAAACACTCAAGGACTATGGAGTCCATCTGAAGCATGTGCCACTCTACTGTGATAATGAAAGCGCCATCAAGATTGCCAACAACCCAGTTCAGCACTCGAAGACAAAGCACATTGAAATTCGTCATCACTTTCTCAGAGATCATGTTATGAAGGAAGATATTGATATCATACACGTCAACACTGAAGAGCAACTGGCAGATATCTTCACAAAGCCCTTGGATGAGAAAAGGTTTTGCAAGTTGCGGTGTGAGCTAAATATCTTAGAATCCTCTAATGTCCTGTAATCAGGCACACATCCTAACACTTATGCATATTGATGACTTAGATGTGCAACACACGAAGTAAAGTATATCTTCAATCAATGAAGACTTACTTCTAAGTGTGAATACATTAACATGGAATTTGACTTCGGAGCGCCACGATAATTGTGCGCCGTGTCTGGGTCTAATACTTCCTATACGGTGGGTAACACCACCACCAAATTCTTGTTTGAAGTGTTTGAGAGAGAGAGAGAGAGAGAGAGAGAGAGAGAGAGAGAGTTGTGTTCTGTCCTCAACAACATTCACTTATAGCTATGTCTTTATATTTGAATCTTTTGGACTAAGTGAATGTGATCGGACCCTAACCTCTCTATGCTTTCTCATCTCACACTCTGTCTGTCCAAATCATATGCATTCTGTTGAAACTGTTGAATATCTTCTCTGCGTCCTTGTCAGCAGAATATACAGAGACAAACTTTAAATCTGATTTTAATGCTCCATCCGTTATGCCTGAAACCCGGAGAAGCCGGAACGACCACTCCGACAGTCGTGGTGTACGTGGGATCGTGGGACAACTCCCAATGCATTACATGTCCGCCACGTGTCACTCGTACGTGAACCGTCAGGGGCACCTGAGTAATTACGCTGTGCCGTCTCCCATGCCTATAAATGCACGTCCCATCCTGGTCAAAAGTTTCTTCTACCACCTCTCCACCTCGACCAACCCTAGCGCCTCCGCTAGTTTTCGATGACGCCGGCGACGAAGCGCTTCGCTGCCGTAACTTTGTTGACGCCGTCCTCACGCCGGCCGCGGACATCTTCTACTCCGCCGTCGCCGTAGCTGTCCTCCGTCGCCAAGTTAGGGCATGGAAGACCGAACTGCTGGGCATCCAACTCCTCTCCGTCTAAGCAGTTCATCGTGTGGTAAATAAAACTTGCTTTTTACCATCTTCTAGATCCATAAAGATTCATCTACTTTACCACAAGAGGTTTCTGCCTACTTAGATATATAGTTCTATCCTTTCTGCATCTCATATCTTGCCTAGTACATTCACATATGCTTCAACCATAGTTAGATTCCTCACCTGTACTTATTCGTGGATTCGTACAAATCTGGAACCAACTCCCATGAGTGAATGTCTTCGCACTATGAGGTCAAAGTCTTCAAAACCGTTTTAATCTTCAAAACTTCTGATAATGCATATGACCTCTTCCCCTTCCCTTGCATCTCTAATGCTGTCACAGGTACATGTCCGTGGGAGAATCCCTTGGTTCTCATAGTCTGCATTCATTTGCAGAGTTTTTGCAGCGTCACATTCATTCCCCTGAAGACAGTTCCTGTCTGACCAGCAGACCGAAGCATTTGCCTATTTTGAAGCCATTCAATTTGAAGCCCTTCAGGCTGAAGCAAATGGCAACTGACAAGACAGTAAGAAAGGGTGGCAGACAGCGCCGTGGCAACACCTCCATTGATTTTCCTCCTGATCTCAGTGAGATATACAAGACTGATCCAAAGGAGGATTACAATCAGAGGAAGACACGAATCCAATGGATTCGAAGATACTGGGCTGAACAGTGGTTCAAGTATAGGTTCGTGACCCAAGAGTATGCTGAGAAGAACGCCATCAAGCATGCATGGGGAGATATCACTTACAAAAATCTTCCCCCCCAAGACTCGTGCTGAAGCCATTGCTCAAGGCTTCTATCCTTGCATGGTCAGAGGGCCTCAGCCTGCTGATGCTGATCCAAGCTCTCTGCTCTGGTGTCGCGACGACAATCTGTTCAAGCGAAATCTTCAGCTTGCCAAGAACTTGGCCAAAGAGAACAAGAAGCTTTGGGGATTAGACTTCAATCCTGGCCCCTCTGCGCCCCGCGCTGATGGCACGCGCGAAGCGGAACCAAATCTGGTTGGGCCCTTCTACAACCTAGAAGGCCTCATCAGTCACATAAGGGTTCAAGGGGCGGATGTGGATCAGCCTGAAGCAGATGCTGATTCTGAAGGAGCACCTGCAACGCCGAAGCCCCAGAAGAAGAAATCAAAGGCTTCGAAGACTACTCCACCAAGGGCTTCTAGAGTGAAGCCTTTTGCCACTGCTCCACCTGCACCAAGTGTGCAATCTGAGGAACACTCTCGTATCTCCAATAGCAGACAGCTGAAGAGGAAGCCATCACGCAACCCCAGTCCAGCTCTCACTCCTGATGTAGTACTGAAGACTGCCAATGATGCCCTTGATCTCTCAAGTGATGAAGATCTTGGTGATGATGCTCTTGAGCTATTGATCAAGAGCAAGCAAGATGCTGAAATCTTCAATGATTTGCCGCTCTTTGACGTTGAAGTTCTCAATAACTTCATTGATGAATGGTTTGACATACTCAACCTGAGCTTCGACGATCTTCAACTTCCAGTTGGCCTCAGCGTCTCCTTCCATGGCGCCATTGCTTCTGAGCTGGCACTGGCTCAAAGAATTGTTGAGCTGAAGCAAAAGATAGATTATGAAAAGGCTCAGTTCAAGAAGCATGTGGACAAGCTCAGCGTGCAAGAAATTCAAAACTTCAAGGTTATGATGCACGAGCTCAAGGAACTGTTTCATCAGCGGCGTGATGAAGCCAAAGGTTCTTGAGAGCGAATCAAGGACTTGGCTGCCAAATGCGTTCAAGCATTCAATGAAGCTGAAAAGCGCAAGGCACTTGGCCGTCCTGGCATTGACCCACGGATGGCTGCCAAGAAGAAGAAGAAGCAACCTGTGCCCGAAGCTGAAGAATCTAGGCAGGAAATGCCTCGCATAGTCTTCCCTGCTAGCATGACTGGCACAAAGCCTAAGGCAACCCCAACCGCTTCAAAGCTCAAGAAGACTAAGGTGGCTGAAGCTGAAGCTTGCAAGCGCAAGCAATCTAATGATGAAACTCCACCCACCAAGAAGCGCAAAACCAAGAAGGATAAGGCTGCTTCCAAAGAGCTTATCTTTGTCGAGCCAATCTCAGTTGCTCGCCCTGCATCTGCCCAGAGAGAACGAAGACTAACTGTTCATGAGCCTGCTCCCACAGAGGCTGAAGACATTCCAGCTGTTGACCCCACCGCAGCTGAAGACATTGGTCCTCAAGACAATGTTAAAGATGATGAAGTCCTTCCTCAAATCGAATACAACATTGTCTCTTCGCCTGTTCTCACGAACAGCGAACGCATTAGCATTGGTCGTCCTTTGACGCCAATTGCTCAGGATGACTCGTGGGCTGATCACCCACAGGATACACAAGCCACACCCCAGCAAACTCAAGACACCAGTACGGTGCTTGAAGATGAAGACTTTGAGGCCCAACAACCTCCATCTCCTCAGGCGTCGCCAGCTTTTCGCAGGCTTCGCAAAGGACCAAGGCCTCAAGTCATCGCCCCAAGTATTCCAGAAGGAGTAGAGCAACCATCTGCACCTGATGCTGCTCCTACTGTGAACCCCTCAGAATCTGAAGCCAAAACGGCTGAAGATATTTCGGCTGCATCAGCCGAAGAAGAACCACCCCAACAAGAAGAATAACAAACCTAAGTTGAAGAAGAACGTACTGCCACACCCCGTGTTCTCGAGGAGAACGTGTCCGACCCTGCAGCTCCTGAAGTGGAGGATACAAATTCAGAGGCTGACACCACCAACACTGAAGCCAAAGACGTTGTCATGGCTGAAGCTTATGTGGCACCTGAAGACACTATGGCGCCTGAAGTAACTGCACGTGAAGATACTGCTACTGAAGCCAGTGCTGTGCCTGAAGCCAGTGCTGCGCCTGACGCCAATGCTGCACCTGAAGCTAATCTGCAGCTTGAAGATAATGCCTCTGCTCCTGTTCCGCCTCCACGACCCCATACCATTGAGCAAGCATACAACAAGGATGATCAGCTTGTTACTGTCCGGTGGCCCATTCTGATTCCGCCTCCTACCACTGAATCGCGTGCTGCTGGTCCTCAGTTTGATCATCATGTTGCGCACAGGCCCCAAGTTCGGAAGCCTAAGCCAAGACTGCCAAGGTTTCCAGGTATTGCAACGTCTTCGGGGTCATTCAATGCCAATAGCTTCACTGCGCACAACACCTTCTTTGACAGCGCCAAGAACCCATATTCCAAGCCAAGAATATCCTCAGATAGGTTCTGGAGCCATCAACATCGCATCTACTACTCAAGAGTACTCTATGATCAAGGGCGCATTTTTCCTCATATGCGTCTTGACACTGAAGCTATTGCTGGTCTGCCCTGCTTGGAGGAAACTCTTGACTGCTTCCGTGATGCTGGCCTACTCAATTTTGTCACAGACAAAGAGCATTGGAATGAAGAGCTGCTTCTGCAATTCTATGCAACACTCCACATCCGAGGCTACAGCAGGGATCCGAAGACATGGGTCCTTGAGTGGATGACAAGCAATGTGCATCATGAAGCTAAAGCCTTTGATCTCATTGAGCTTACTGGCCTGCCCACTCCAGAAGATCTATATGAACCTGGCTGTCAACTGCACACTGAAGCCTTGGAGAGTATCTTTCAGAAGCGTCAGCCCAACATGAGCCAAATGCTCAGCATGATGAAGCCTTTGCCAAGTGATGCTGAATATCCTAAGGAATTCTTTGTTGAAGACCTAGAGTACCTGCCGGGCACCATCTATCATATCATCAGGCGTACTCCATGGACAATAAAAGGACATTCTTCATCAGCCAAGCTTGAAGGCACTATGAAGACTTTGGTCTTCTATATCTTCAATGGCATCAGCTTCAATGCTCAAGATTTCTTCATTCGGCAAATGGCTATGTCTGGAGCTGATCTATTTGGTCTGAAATTTTATGCCCCTTGGATAATGCGCCTCATCAAGTTGCATTCAGCTGTCACCTATCAGCCCTCTGCTCGCAACCATCATATTTTCTTGCCTGAGGTTGATATGTCAGCTGAAGCCATCTACCAAGAGCCTGCTAAAGAGCTAGTTAGTCTTCACAACGCTGATCACCAGAGCTTCACTCAGCAGATTGAAGGGGTTCCAGCAGTCTCACGTGTTTATCCTCTGGCTGGCCATACTCGTCTACCTCGACATGCTGAAACCGAAGCCACTGAAAGCACCATCGCTCAAAGGCCTCAGAAGAGATCTCGTGTCCTGAATAACCGAGAGCTTCTCGTAGCCCTTCATCAGAAACAGGACAAGCATCACCTCTGGTTAAAGCGTCAGATGCAAAGCCTCTTGGTGGATGTCAATCGCATTCGCAATCTTGCCACCAAGAATGCCTTTGTTGCTCATGAAACGTGTCGGAGGTCTTGGAAGAGTTTGACCTTGCTGAGTGCTGAAACGGATCTTCAAGACGATGGCTTCACTGAGAGATTCAAGTTTGACAACACTCCTCCATGGACTGCTGTTATGCGTCGAACTCCATCTCTTGAAGATTCTGAATACTCCTCCTCCGCTGCAACAATTGATGCCAAGGTGATCGATGATCAAGATGATGCTACTTCACCTCCTCCTACTTTAGCGCGCATCGACACTGCACCAACCACTTCTGCACCGCCAAACAACAACACCGACCCTGCATCCTCTTCTGCTTCAACTGGGAACGAGTATCTATGTCTTCAAACCTTTTTGGTCCTTACTGACAAAAGGGGGAGAAGCATATGAGTTGATAGTCTTCAAGTGGGTCCATATGGGCGGGTGCTTTATAATTTGCCTAGTGTTTACAACTCTCGTTTTGCTACATTTGATTCTTTGAGTTGTAACACTTAAACTGATGGTCGTCTGCTACATTTTTATGCTACTCTGTAATGCGATGATAAATTCCGCATCTGCTATCTTATAGTCATTATTGCAGACGTACATTTTTCATTATGCATGTCATTATCTTCGACATATCAATCATGCATGATGAATTGTCTTCATAAGTTGAAGAGGATCTCCACAAGTACAACCTGCCATGTGCATTTGCATTCAAAGGCAAATCAACTATATGCACATCTTCAGGGGGAGCCTTTTGCTACTTACGAAGACAATACCTTTATCCCTTACAATTTCACATATCTTTATCCCCGTTGAAAACTTCAACCAGTTTGTCATCAATCACCAAAAAGGGGGAGATTGTAAGTGCATCTAGTGCCACCCCTAGTGGTTTTGGAGTATTGACGACAAACCTGGTTGAGGGACTAATGTGTTTGTGAGAATTGCAGGATAACACAGGTAGTAGTCCCTCATTGATTCGGTTAACCTACCGGAGATGACCCCTAAAAATGTATGAAGACATTGATATCAGTGGTGGTATATGAATACAATCATATTGAAGACTATGACGGAGAAGACATTGTGTGAAGACTATGGAGAGCGAAGACGTAGATGTTTCGTTGTTTCCTTTTCTTCTTTGTTGAGTCATAGGAACCACCGCACTGTTAAGTGGGGTCCAAGTGAACTAAGTCAGAGTGACTGAAGTGATGCTCAACCAAATCCTATGTCTTCGAACGAAGACTATGAGAGCACATCTTATCCAGAGGCGGATGAGTCAGCTTTACTTGGAGCTCAAGTAAAGTTGCCGTGCGTGTTTGAAATCTGACCGTTGGAACACGTGTCAGTTGCTTAGTGACCCAGGGTCACTTCGGACAAATCAGGTCGGGTTGCCCAGTGGCTATAAATAGCCCACCCCCTACACCATAAATTGGTGGCTGCTCAGAGTTATTACACGACTTTTGTCGTTTGAGAGCAACCCACCTCCGAAGCATTTGAGAGAGAAATCCTTGCGAGGACAAAGCCCAAGCACCCAGAGCCAAAAGAGTGTTAGGCATCACTGAAGTCTTTCTGTCTGTGTGACCTGAAGACTTATTACACTTGAGGACTGTGTTTCCTCCAGCCGGTTAGGCGTCGCGTTCTGAGCATCCAAGAGTCATTGTGGATCGCCGGTGAACGAAGTCTGTGAAGGTTTGGAAGTCTACCTTGAAGACTTACCAGAGTGATTGGGCGAGGACTAGGTGTCCTTAGCTCAAGGGGAACAAGGTGAAGACGCGGTCTTCTAAGTTAAATCTCAGCCTCCCTAACCAGACGTACAGTTGTCACAGCAACTGGAACTGGTCTAACAAATCATTGTCTTCCCCGAGCTACTGGTTCTATCCTTCCTTCCCTTTACTTACTGCTCCATGTTGTGAAGACATTGCATGCTTGCCTTATCTGATTGTCTTCACTGAGTATCTACTTGTTGTGATTGGCTTCATTTCTTCTTCCTTTATGATCACTACTGCCTAGTTGCTATTAGTCTTCATGCTTTCACTTCATTGAATACATGACTATGGCTTATCTAGTGTAGTCCACTTTTCGCTGCATACTAATAGGCTTGAGCTTATCGTTTGTCTTCGAAACTACCATGTTTTGAAGCATTTAACAAAAATCGCCTATTCACCCCCCCTCTAGTCGATATACTGCACTTTCACCATCATCTTGAAGATCCGCTTCAGCACTCAGCAAAGATAGACTCTTCCATGACCTCCGACAGGTTTCATGAGCGACAAAGGCATTCTTGGTGGCAAGATTGCGAATGCGATTGATGTCCACCAAGAGGCTTTGCGTCTAACGTTTCAGCCAGAAGTGATGCTTGTCCTGTTTCTGATGTAGGGCTACAAGAAGCTCTCGGTTATTGAGAACACGAGAACGCTTCTGAGGCCTTTGGGCAATGGTGCTCTCAGTAGCTTCAGTTTCAGCATGTCGAGGTAGACGAGTACGGCCAGCCAGAGGATAAACGCGAGAGACTGCTGGAACTCCTTCAATTTGCTGAGTGAAGCTCTGGTGATCAGCGTTGTGAAGACTAACAGGCTCTTTGGCAAGCTCTTGGTATATGGCTTCAGCTGACATATCAACCTCTGGCAAGAATATATGATGGTTGCGAGCAGAAGGCTGATAGGTGATAGTAGAATGAAGCTTGATGAGGCGCATAATACATGGAGCATAGAACTTGAGACCAAACAGATCAGAGCCTGACACAACCAACTACCTGATGAAGAAATCTTGAGCATTGAAGATGATGCCATTGAAGATATAGAAGACCAATGTCTTCATTGTGCCATCAAGCTTGGCTGATGAAGAATGCCCTTTGACATGCCATAGAGTTCGCCTGATGATATGATAGATGGTGCGTGGCAGATACTCTAGGTCTTCAACAAAGAACACCTTTGGATATTCAGCATCACTTGGCAAAGGCTTCATCATGCTTAGCATCTAGCTCATGTTGGGCTTGCACTGCTGAAAGATACTCTCCAAAGCTTCATTGTGTAATTGACAGCCGGGTTCATACAGTTCTCCTGGAGTGGGCAGGCTAATAAGCTCAATGAGATCAAAGGCTTTGGCTTCATGATGGACATTGCCCGTCATCCACTCAAGGACCCATGTCTTTGGATCCCTGTTGTAGCCTCGAATGTGGAGGGTTGCATAGAATTGCAGAAGCAGCTCTTAATTCCAGTGCTCTTTGTCAGTCACAAAGTTGAGCAGGCCAGCATCACGAAAGCAATCAAGAGCTTCCTCAAGACAGGGCAGTCCAGCAATAGCTTTAGTGTCAAGACGCATATGAGGGAAAATGCGCCCTTGATCATAAAGTACTCTTGAATAATAACTGCGCTGCTGATGGCTCCTCAACCTATCTGATGATATTCTTGGCTTGGAATAAGGGTTCTTGGCGCTGTCAAAGAATGTGTTGTGCGCAATGAAGCTATTGGCATTGAAGGACCCTTGAGAGGTGGCAATACCTGGAAACCTTGACAGTCTTGGCTTAGGCTTCTGAACCTGAGGCCTGTGCTCAACATGATGGTCAAATTGAGGACCAGCAGCATGCGGTCCAACAGCAGGCGGAGGAGTCAGAATGGGCCATCTGACAGAGACGAGTTGATCATCTTGGTTGTATGCTTGCTCAATTGTATGGGGCTTGGAGGCGGAACAGGAGCAGAGGCAGTGGCTTCAGGCTTCTAATTCACTTCAGGTGCAGCACTTGCTTCAGGCGCCATTACTTCAGGCACCACAATGACTTCAGGTGCCATATTAGCTTCAGCCATGACAACGTCATTGGCTTCAGTGGTGGTGGTGGCAGCCTCAGAATTTGTAACCTCCACTTCAGGAGCTGGAGGGTCGGACACGTTCTGTTCGAGAACAGGGGGTGTGGCATCACGTGTTTCTTCTTCTTGGGGTTGTTCTTCTTCGGCTGATGCAGTCGGAATATCTTCAGCCGCTTTGGCTTCAGACTCTGGGAGGTTCACAGTAGGAGTAGCTTCAGGAACTGATTGTTGCTCTTCTCCTTCTGGAACACTTGGGGTAACGACTTGAGGCCTTGGTCCTTTGCGAAGCCTGCGGAATGCTGGCGACGCCTGAGGGGATGGAGTTGGTTGGGCCTCAAATTCTTCATCTTCAAGCACCGAACTAGTGACTTGAGTTGGGGGAGTTGCTGGTGTATATTGTGGGTGATCAGCCCACGAGTCATCCTGTGCAATTGGCGTCAATGGACGACCAATGCTGATGCGTTCGCTGTTCATAAGAACAGGCGAAGATTCCACGTTGTACTCGATCTGAGGAAGGACTTCACCATCTTCAACATTGCCATGTGGACCAATGTCTTCAGTTGCGGTGGGGTCAACAGCTGGAATGTCTTCAGCCTCTGTGGGAGCAGGCTCATGGACTATCATGCGACGTTCTTGGTGTGTTGATGCGGGACGAGCAACTGATATGGGCTCGACAAAAATGGGCTCTGTGGAAGCAGCCTTGTCCTTCTTTGTCTTGCGCTTCTTGGTGGGTGGAGCATCATCAGTTGTTTGCTTGCGCTTGCGAGCTTCAGCTTCAGCCACCTTTGTCTTCTTGAGCTCTGAAGCAGCTGGGGTGACCTTAGGCTTTGTGCCAGTCATGCTGGCAGGGAAAACAATGCTAGGCACTTCCTGCCTTGATTCTTCAGCATCGGGTACATGTTGCTTCTTCTTCTTCTTGGCAGCCATCCTAGGGTCAATGCCAGGATGCCCAAGGGCCTTGTGCTTTTCAGCTTCATTATAGGCTTGAACGCACTTGGCAGCCAAGGCCTTGATTCGCTCACGAGAACCTTTGGCTTCTTCACGCCTCTTGCGAAAGGCTTCCTTGAGCTCATGCATCATGACCTTGAAGTTCTGGATCTCTTGGACGGTGAGCTTGTCCACATGCTTCTTGAACTGAGCCTTTTCATAGTCAATCTTTTGCTTCAGCTCAACAATTCTCTGAGCAAGAGCTAGCTCAGAAGTAATGGCGCTATTGAAGGAGACGCTGAGGCCAACTGGAAGCTGCGGATCGTCAAAGCTGAGGTTGGGGGTGTCAAACCATTCATCAATGAAATTGTTCAGCACTTCCACATCAAAGAGCGGCAAATCATTGAAGATTTCTGCGTCTTGCTTGCTCTTGATCAATTGCTCCAGAGCATCATCACCTAGATCTTCATCGCTTGAGTGATCAATGGCTTCATTGGCATTCTTCAGAACAGCGTCAGGAGTGAGTGCTGGACTGGGGTTATGCATGGGCTTCTTCCTTAGCTGTCTGCTTTTGGATATGCGAGAGTGCTCCTCAGACTGCACACTTGGTGCTGGTGGAGCAGTGGCCAATGGCTACACTCTTGAAGCAATTGGTGGAGTGGTCTTCGAAGCCTTGGATTTCTTCTTGTTCTTGGGCTTCGGAGTTGCAGGCGCTTCATCAGAATCAGCGTCATCTGCCGGTTGATCCACATCTACCCCTTGAACCCTTATGTGACTGATGAGACCTTCTAAGTTGTAGAAGGGCCCAACCAGGTTGGGTTCAGCTTCGCGCATGCCATCAGCACGGGGCGCAGAGGGGCCAGGATTGAAGTCCAATCCCCAGTTCTTCTTGTTCTCTTTGGCTGAGTTCTTGGCATATTGAAGATTTTGCTTGAACAAATTGTCGTCGCGACACCAGAGCAGAGAAGAAGGATCAGCATCAGTTGGTTGTGGCCCTCTGACCATGCAAGGGTAGAAGCCTTGAGCAATGGCTTTAGCTTGAGTCCTGGGTGGAAGATTCTTGTACGTAATATCTCCGCATGGACGCTTGATGGCATTCTTTTCAGCATACTCTTGGGTCACGAACTTGTATTTGAACCATTGTTCAACCCAGTATCTTCGAATCCATTGGATTCGAGTCTTCCTCTGATTGTAATCCTCCTCTGGATCAGTCTTATACATTTCACTGAGATCAGAAGGCAAATCCTTGGAGGTGTTGCCACGGCGCTGTGTGCCACCCTTCCTCACTGACTTGTCGGTTGCCATTTTGTTCAATCTGAAAGGCTTCAAACTGAATGGCTTCAACACTGGCAAATGCTTCGGTCTGCTGGTCAGACAGGAACTGGCTTCGGGAGAGAGAATATGACGCTGCAAGAATTCTGCAAATGAATGCAGACTATGAGAACCAAGGGATTCTCCCACGGACATGTACCTGTGATAGCATTAGAGATGCGAGGGAAGGGGAAGAGGTCATATGCATTCTCAGAAGATTTTGAAGATAAATCAGTTTAGAAGACTTTGACCTCATAGCGCGAAGACATTCACTTATATGATGAGAGTTGGTTCCAGATTTGTACGAATCCATGAATAGGTACAAGTGGGGAATCTAACTATGTTTGAAGCATATGTGAATGTACTAGGTAAGATATGAGATGCAGACAGGATAGATCCATATATGTGTAGGCAGAAACTTCTTGTGGTAAAAGTGATGAATCTTTTTGGATCAAGAAGATGGTAAAAAGAGAGTTTAATTTACCACACGATGAACTTCTTAGACGGAGAGGAATTGGATGCCGAGCAGTTCGATCTTCTGTGCCCTAACTTGGCGACGGAGGACAGCTACGGCGACGGCGGAGTAGACGATGTCCGCGGCCGGCGTGAAGACCGCGTCGGCGAGGTCGCGGCAGCGAAGCGCTTCGTCGCCGGTGTCGTCGAGAGCTAGCGGAGGCGCTAGGGTTGGTCGAGGTGGAGAGGTGGTAGAAGAATTTTTGACCATGATGGGACGTGCATTTATAAGCACGGGAGATGGCACAACACAATTACGCAGGTGCCCCTGACGGTTCACATCTGAGGGACACGTGGAGGACATGTAACACATTGGGAGTTGTCCCACGATCCCACGTACGCCACGACCGTCGGAGTGGTCGTTCCAGCTTCTCCGGGTTTCAGGCATAAAGGATGGAGCATTAAAATCAGATTTAAAGTTTGTCTCCGTATCTTCTGCTGACAAGGACGCAGAGAAGATATTCGACAGTTCGAACAGAATGCATATGATTTGGATAGACAGAGTTTGAGATGAGAAAGCATAGAGAGGTTAGGGTCCGATCACATTCCCTTAGTTCAAAAGATTCAAATAAGAAGACATAGCTATAAGTGAATGCTGTAGAGGACATAACACAAGTCTATATATATATTCTATATGAAGATAAACCAAGTGTGAAGACTTTGCAAATGTAACGCCACGAGAAACGCTTGAAACAAAGATTTGGTGGTGGCGTTACCCACCGCATAGGAAGTATTAGACCCAGACGCGGCGCACAATTATCGTGGCGCTCTGAAGTCAAATTCCGCGTTAATGTATTCACACTTAGAATGTAAGTCTTCATTGATTGAAGATATACTTTACTTCGTGTGTTGCAAATATAAGTCATCAATATGCATAAGTGTTAGGATGTCTGCCTGATTACATGACATTTGAGGATTCTAAGATATTTAGCTCACACCGCAACTTGCAAAACCTTTTCTCATCCAAGGGCTTTGTGAAGATATGTGCCAGTTGCTCTTCAATGTTGACATGTATGATATCAATATCTTCCTTCATGACATGATCCTTGAGAAAGTGATGACGAATCTCAATATGCTTTGTCTTCGAGTGCTGAACTGGGTTGTTGGCAATCTTGATGGCGCTTTCATTGTTGCAGTAAAGTGGCACATGCTTCAGATAGACACCATAGTCCTTGAGTGTTTGCTTCATCCAGAGAAGCTGAGCGCAGCAAGATACAGCAGCAATGTATTCAGATTCAGCAGTAGAGAGTGATACACAGTTCTGCTTCTTTGAAGACCAACAGACAAGTAATCGTCCCAGAAAGTGACATGTGCCAGATGTAGACTTGCGATCAACTTTGTCACCACCATAATCAGCATATGAGAATCCAACTAGATCAAACTCTGAGCCCTTTGGATACCATAATCCTAGTGTTGGGGTGTAAGCCAAATATCAAAGTATTCGCTTCACAGCTAAGTGATGCGACTCCTTTGGTGCCGCTTGATACCGAGCACACATGCAAACACTAAGCATAATATCTGGCCTAGATGCACATAAATAAAGTAAAGAACCAATCATGGAGCGGTATACCTTTTGATCGAACTCTTTACCATTAGCGTCGGGATCCAGATGGTGTTTAGCTGGCATAGGCATCGAGTACCCTTTGCAGTCTTGCATTCCAAACTTCTTCAGGCAGTCTTTGAGGTATTTCTCTTGAGATATGAAGATGCCGTTGCTTTGCTGACGAATTTGAAGACCAAGAAAGAACTTCAGCTCACCCATCATGGACATTTGATATTGCTCTTGCATCATGTGACCAAACTCATCACTGTATCTCTTGTCAGTGCAGCCGAAGATAAAGTCGTCCACATAGATTTGGCAGACAAACAGTTCATCATCATATGTCTTCGTGAAGAGTGTGGGATCCAGGGATCCAGGTTTGAAGCCTTTGCTCTTCAGGAAGTCTTTGAGTGTGTCATACCAAGTACGAGGTGCTTGTTTGAGGCCATACAGTTCCTTGTTGAGCTTGTATACCATATCAGGACGTTTGGATCTTCAAAGCCAGGTGGTTGTGCAACATACACTTCTTCTTCAATCCTTCCATTGAGAAAGGCACTCTTCACATCCTTTTGATATAGAAGTATGTTGTGATGATTTGCATAGGCTAGCAGTATACGGATAGCTTCAAGTCTAGCCACAGGAGCAAATGTTTTATCGAAGTCAATCCCTTCAACTTGAGTGTATCCTTGAGCAACGAGACGAGCTTTGTTTCTGACAAATTGACCATGCTCATCTTGCTTGTTGCGATATATCCATTTTGTACCTATTATATTGTGCTTGTGAGGGTCAGGACGCTTGACAAGTTCCCACACGTTGTTCAGCTCAAATTGTTGAAGCTCTTCTTGCATTGCTTGAATCCATTCGGGTTCCATAAAGGCTTCAACAACTTTCTTGGGTGCAGATATTGAGACAAATGCAAAGTGCCCACAGAAATTTGCAAGTTGTGTTGCTCTTGAACGAGTAAGTGGACCAGGTGCATTTATGCTGTCAATTATCTTCTCAACTTGTACTTCATTTGCAACATGAGGATGAGCTGGACGAAGATTTTGCTCTTGCTGTACATTGTCATCATCAAGAGGATTGTCTTCAGGCTGAGTATTGTCGTCAGGTTGATTTGGATCAGAAATGATGAGTTCCTCGTCAGACTGTGTTTCAGAAGCCATGATCTCACCGGTTCCCATTAGCTTGATAGATTCATTTGGTGAAGCTTCATCCAGCACATTTGGCAGGAACTCTCTTTGTGAACCATTCGTTTCATCAAACCGCACATCCACAGTTTCAACTACTTTGTAGAGAAAGATGTTGAATACTCTGTAGGAGTGTGAGTCTTTTCCATAGTCGAGCATGAAGCCTCCAGGTGCTTTTGGTGCAAATTTTGACTTGTGATGTGGATCCTTGATCCAGCACCTAGCTCCAAATACTCTGAAGTAACTTACGTTTGGCTTCTTTCCAGTAAGGAGTTCATTGGACGTTTTCTTCAGAAGCTTGTGAAGATAGACACGGTTGATGATATGGCATGCAGTATCAATAGCTTCGGGCCAGAACCTTCTTGGTGTCTTATATTCATCGAGCATCGTTCGGGCCATCTCAATTAGGGTTCTGTTCTTGCGCTCTACGATGCCATTCTACTGAGGTGTGTACGGAGCTGAGAACTCATGAGTGATTCCCATTGTATCCAGATAAAGATCAAGGCCGGTGTTCTTGAACTCAGTGCCATTTTCACTTCTTATATGCTTGATCTTGACGCCATAGTTGTTCATGGCATGATTGGCGAAGCGTCTGAAGACATCTTGCACTTTAGTCTTGTAGAGAATTATGTGCACCCATGTGTATCTTGAATAATCATCAACAATGACGAAGCCATAGAGACAAGCTGTGGTAGAGAACGTGGAGTAGTGAGTAGGGCCAAATAAGTCCATGTGAAGCAGCTCGAAGGGTTTGGATGTCATCATGATTGTCTTCGAGGGATGCTTGGCCCTAGTCATCTTCCCAGCTTCACAGGCACCACATAGATGATCTTTCTTGAACTTGACATCCTCGATGCCTATGACGTGCTTCTTCTTTGCGAGAGTGTGCAAGTTCCTCATGCCGGCATGTCCTAGCCTCCGATGCCAGAGCCAGCACTCCGAAGCTTTTGCTAGAAGACCTTCGGCCATCTGCGGTCCAGCTGAGAAATCTACCATATACAAATCACGTTTTCTGTATCCTTCAAATACTAAAGACTTGTCAGATTCCATTAGTACAAGGCAACAAAATTTTCCAAATATCACAATCATGTTTAAGTCACAAAGCATTGAGACACATTAAGTTGAAACCAAGGGATTCAACTAGCATGACTTTGTCCATGTGCTGATCCCTTGAGATTGCAACTCTACCTAGACCCAACACTTTGCTTTTGCCAGTATCAGCAAATGTGATGTGACTCTTGTTATATGAACGTAAGGTTGAGCCCATAAGAAGACTTCCATCTCCAGTCATATGATTTGTGCTTCCGCTGTCCATAATCCATTCTGAAGACTTTGGTGTCACTCCCTACAATGCAGTTAGGAGGATAGGCTTCACCAATAGTCATTGTGAAGCATAGACATTTGACGTACAAGTGGATTATGAAAGCTTAGAGCCAAGTTAGGACTGATAAGATGATTAGCAAGCGATTCATGAACAAAATGGATAGTAAACCATTTGGGCATTTGATCTTGTGCCCTACAAGTGTTTTAGGTCCCCAGCAATAGCATCAGACGCCTTTGATTTTTGGCTGGAGACCTTTCCCTGCAAGAGAAAGTTAGGTCTTCTTAACCACCCACATCTTCAGGGGTGGCTTAGAAGCAATGAGTCTAAGAGCAGCATCCGAGAATTTTGGCTTTGGAGCCCTAGCAAATAGTCTTGTAGGAGGAGAATAATACTCATAAGAATAAGCAGAAAAAATCTTTGTTTTATGAATATAGCGGTTTGAGAAAACACGCTCATATTCATGGGTCTGAGTATAATTTCCCTCAAAAACATTGACATTAGGGTGACTCAGGTCCTTTGTCTGTATGAAGCCCTAGGACCATATGAAGCCTTTGGTCTGGGGTTTTTCTTCTTCCTAGGTGGTGTCATGACGACATTTGCTGAAAGTTTCTCAAGACAACCTTTGGGAACCCAGATCTTCTTCATAGGTGGCCCGTTCCTGCAGTTAGTACCAATATACCTGGCAAACACTTCACCATTTTGATTCTTAAACAGTTTATAATTTGCATCAAAGGATTCATCAATGATAATCGGATTAGCACAAGTGAAGCCAGATAGGGTAGATGGATCCACTGAAGGTTCCTTTGCAGCAACCCATGTGGTTTTGGGATACTGCTCACGCTTCCAGTATGAGCCATCAACATTCATTTTCCTTTCGAACCCAACACCCTCTTTCCTAGGGTTTCGGTTCAGTATCTGCTTTTTGAGGACATCACATAAAGTTTGATGCCCTTGGAGGCTTTTGTACATCCCTGTTTCAAGCAAAGTCTTCAACCTAGCATTTTCATTAGCAATAGTAGTGGTATCCTCAGCAGAGGGGTTAGTTACCACATCAGCAGTTGAAGATATTGCAACAGTGGCAGCAGTAGAACATTCAGCAACAGATGTAGCGTTATCACGCTCAATGCATTTTAGACAAGGTGGATCAAATCCTTGCTGAGTGGAGCTGATCAGTTGTGCGCGGAGTGACTCATTTTCTTTTTGAAGATCTTCATGAGCCGCTTTCAATTTCTCAAGTTCTCGCTTCCTTTGAAGGTAATCGTGGGAAAGCTTTTCATGAGTTTTTGAGAGCAATTTATAAAGACCTTCAAGTTCCTCATACTTAACATGAAGATTTTTTATGTCTTCACTTAAGGACTGAGAATGGGTCATTTCCGCGTCCAACAGGTCATCACTTTTGTCTAACAGTTTTTGAATATGTTCCATATTTTTCTGCTGTTCAGTGGCAATTTTAGCAAGTGTTTGTTAGCTAGGTTTTGATTCACAATCAGAGTCATCTTCACTGGATGTTTGAAAGTAAGCATCACGTGATTTTAGCTTGGCACTGCATGCCATGAAGCAGTAGGTGGGAGCAGAGTCATCGTCCTCATCATCAATGTTGGTGACGGGGCCATTGTCTTTAGTGTTGAAGATGGACTTGGCCACGTAGGCTGTGGCTAGAGCCAGACTTGCTGCACCAGAATCAGATTCCTCCTCAGACTCCACTTCCGCCTCTTCTGAAGCAGACTCCTCCTCTGAATCCATCTCCTTGCCAACAAACGCACGAGCCTTGCCAGATGAATTCTTCTTATGTGATGAATACTTGGATGAAGACTTGGAAGAAGACTTTGAGTATTTCTTCGTTTTCTTGTCATCAGAATCATATTCCTTGCTCTTCTTCTTCTTCTTCTTCTTCTCCTCATTGTCCCATTGAGGACACTCAGAGATGTAGTGACCATGTTTCTTGCACGTATGACATGTTCTCTTCTTGTAGTCATGGGTAGAAGCTTCATCATTTCTTGAGCTTGATCGTGAAGACTTTCTGAAGCCTTTCTTCCTAGTGAATTTCTGGAACTTCTTCACAACCATGGCAAGCTCCTTTCCAATATCTTCAGGATCATCAGAACTGCAGTCAGATTCTTCTTCGGATGAAGAAACCGCCTTTGCCTTCAAGGCACGAGTTCAGCCATAGTTGGGACAATAGTTGTCACGTTTCTCAGATAGCTGGAACTCATGTGTGTTGAGCCTCTCAAGTATGTCAGACGGATCGAGAGTCTTGAAGTCAGGGCGTTCTTGAATCATCAGGGCAAGGATGTCAAATGAGCTGTCGAGTGATCTCAGGAGGGTCTTGACGATTTCATGCTTGGTGATCTCAGTGGTGCCAAGTGCCTGAAGCTCATTTGTGATGTCAGTGAGGCGGTCGAATGTGTGCTGAACATTCTCATTGTCGTGTCTCTTGAAGCGATTGAAAAGATTGCGAAGGACACTGATCCTTTGATCTCTCTGGGTTGAGACTCCTTCATTGACCTTTGAGAGCCAGTCCCAGACTTCCTTTGACGTTTCCAGGGCACTCACACGACCATACTGTCCTTTGGTCAGATGACCACAAATGATGTTCTTGGCCGTTGAATCCAGTTGAACGAGCCTCTTGACATCAGCAGGGGTGATACCTTCACCAGTCTTGGGAACGCCATTCTTGACGACAAACCAGAGGTCCACGTCAATGGCTTCAAGGTGCATGCGCATCTGGTTCTTCCAGTAGGGATATTCAGTGCCATCGAAGACGGGGTACGCAGCGGATACTTTGATTATCCCTGCAGTCGACATAGCTAAAACTCCAGGTGGTTAAACCAAATCACACAAAAGAAGGGAGTACCTTGCTCAGACACCAATTGAAAGTGCAGTATATCGACTAGAGGGGGGGTGAATAGGCGATTTTTATGAAATGCTTTAAAACATGGAAGTTTCGAAGACAAAAGATAAATCCAATCCTATTTCTATGCAGCGGAAGGTAGACTACACTAGACAAGCCATAGTTAAGTATTCAATGAAGTGAAAGCATGAAGACTAATAGCAGCTAGGTAGTAAAGATCAGGATGGAAGATTGAATGAAGCCAATCAGAACTAGTAGTCACACAGTGAAGTCAATCAGATAAGACAAGCAGGCAATGACTTCACAACATAAGACAGTAAGTAAAGGGAAGGAAATGATAGAACCAGTAGCTTGGGGAAGACAGTGATTTGTTAGACCAGTTCCAGTTGCTGTGACAACTGTACGTCTGGTTAGGGAGGCTGAGATTTAACTCAGAAGACCGCGTCTTCACCTTATTCCCCTTGAGATAAGGACACCTAGTCCTCGCCCAATCACTCTGGTAAGTCTTCAAGGTAGACTTCCAAACCTTCACAGACTTCGTTCACCGGTGATCCACAATGACTCTTGGATGCTCAGAACGCGATGCCTAACCGGCTGGAGGAAACACAGTCCTCAAGTGTAATAAGTCTTCAGGTCACACAGACAGAAAGACTTCAGTGATGCCTAACACTCTTTGGCTCTGGGTGTTTGGGATTTGTCCTCGCAAGGATCTCTCTCTCTCAAATGCTTCGGAGGTGGGTTGCTCTCAAACGACAAAAGCCGTGCAATAACTCTGAGCAGCCACCATTTTATGGTGTAGGGGATGGGCTATTTATAGCCACTGGGCAACCCGACCCGATTTGTCCGAAGTGACCCTGGGTCACTAAGGAACTGACACGTGTTCCAACGGTCAGATGTCGAACACACACAGCAACTTTACTTGGGCTACAAGTAAAGCTGACTCATCCAGCTCTGGATAAGATTTGCTCTCATTGTCTTCGCTCAAAGACATAGGATTTAGTTGAGCATCACTTCAGTCACTCTGACTTAGTTCACTTGGACCCCACTTAACAGTATGGTGGTTCCTATGACTCAACAAAGAAGAAAAAGGAAACAACGAAACATCTATGTCTTCGTGCTCCATAGTCTTCACACAATGTCTTCTCTTGTCATAGTCTTCAATAAGATTCTCTTCATGTACCACCATTGTCGTCAATGTCTTCATACATTTTTAGGGGTCATCTCCGGTAGGTAAATCGAATCAATGAGGAACTACTACCTGTGTTATCCTGCAATTCTAACGAACACATTAGTCCCTCAACCAGGTTTGTCGTCAATACTCCAAAACCAACTAGGGGTGGCACTAGATGCACTTACATAAGACATTGTGTGAAGACTATGGAGCGCGAAGACTTAGACGTTTCGTTATTTCCTTTTCTTCTTTGTTTAGTCATAGGAACCACCGTACTGTTAAGTGGGGTCCAAGTGAACAAAGTCAGAGTGACTGAAGTGATGCTCAACCAAATCCTATGTCTTCGAGCGAAGACAATGAGAGCAAATCTTATCCAGAGCTGGATGAGTCAGCTTTACTTATAGCCCAAGTAAAGTTGCCGCATGTGTTTGAAATCTGACCGTTGGAACACGTGTCAGTTCCTTAGTGACCCAGGGTCACTTCGGACAAATCAGGTCGGGTTGCCTAGTGGCTATAAATAGCCCACCCCCCTACATCATAAACTGGAGGATGCTCAGAGTCAGTACACGGCTTTTGTTGTTTGAGAGCAACCCACCTCCGAAGCATTTGAGAGAGAGATCCTTGTGAGGACAAAGCCCAAACACCCTGAGCTAAAGAGTGTTAGGCATCACTGAAGTATTTCTATCCGAGTGATCTGAAGACTTGTTACACTTGAGGACCGTTGTAATGCCCAGGATGGGACTATACCTCCTACGTGTCGAGGCACGACTTAAAGGTATAAGCCCATCCTAGAATGATCTCAAGTTTGGTATCTTTGCACGACTCATGTAAAAGAGGGATTAAAATGCAAAAGGAGATAGTTGGCTTACACTCGCCACTTCACACAATACATTACATAAGCAATACATCATTCAAAACATCACAACCCGACTACGGGTGAAGATCCAAAGAAAGATACCAAAACAACATAAAGCCACAGGTCAGGATCGAATCCTAGTAGAAACCACTACTGATCGTCGAAACGAAACAAGCAAACGGCAACTCTCTTCATCGGGCTCCCGGTGAAGAACTTGAGCCAACTTCTGCATCTTACTCGGCTGAACCTGCATCTGGTGTGGTGAAGTAACTGTGAGCCACAGAGGACTCAGCAATCCCGTTCCCGGGTAACAAGACTATTTAAGCCTTGGGTGTGGACAAGGCTGAAGAAAGAACGAGAGGTGAAGGAACAACAAGAGTCTGCAGCAGCAACTAGCACTAACTTACGTAAAAGAGAGCGAGAAGAGAAGAGCAACGGTCGAAGGATGATCACGAAGTGATCCTAGCTAAAGCCGGTCAAACATAACCCCACCGTGTTCAACTCCCGAATCCCTATTCGGAAATTGACAGTCACGGTACACACGCTGGTAGTGTATTAGAAACATTGTGTCAAGTTATCTACAACCGGAATTAACAAGCTCCCATCTGCCACATAACCGCGGGCACGGCTTTCGAAAGTTCAAACCCTGCAGGGGTGTTCCAACTTGGCCCATCACAAGCCCACGATCCGCGAAGTCGCAACTCCATAGGTGGGAAGACCCGAGTATTCTCGGAATCCCGTGCTCAAGTTAAACCGAACTAAGGTAAGGCTAATCCAGCAAATCCTCCCGGCGTGCCGACACCCTGATAGTAGCCGCGCGTATCTAGTCTCAGGCCACGACCGGATGAGCACAGCGTACAGTGGCCGAAACCCAAGTTGCCAAGGGGGGCCCTGCACACGACTCTAGTTTGGGACCAACACCATCAGCACTGCCCCCCCCTGCTATGTAGAATTAAGAATCCTCGGGGACATGACCCCCTATGCAATTAATTATTTAAGTTGTTATTATGAGGCAAATAGTACCAATGTTGGGATTTGCTGGAAAAGACTTAGCACTTAGCGGTTTATCAAGGGGGTCCCATACACCCCAACCGTGTTAGGAACGCATAATCAAGGAACATAACACCGGTTTATACGGTTCCTAACGGCATGAGTGGAACAAAACACCAAGCAAAAGGCTTAGCCTTCCACCCTGCCAGTATATAGATGATTTCATTTTAAGCATTTATATAGTGTGATATAACCCAACCAAACTTCAACATGAAGCAAGCATCTTCGGTCTTCACCTGCAACTAGCAATGCTATAAGAGGGGCTGAGTGAAGCGTACTTAGCCAAGCAACGGTTTGCGTAGGTAGGGTGGTTAAACAAGGCAATGGTTACAAGTAGGAGGCTGACAAGAAAGACATGGGCATCGAGGCAAAACTATAGATCGAGACTACTAGCAAGAGGCAAAAATAGTAATGGTATCCGGGTTCGGTCATCTTGCCTGGGATTCCACAAGGGAGAAGAACGGATCCACGAAGTAGACGGAGCAACACAGACGAGAGAAACCTCACAACTCCGGAACGAAACCGAAGCTAACAAGAGAAGCAACCGGAAAGAAAGAAACAACACGGTAAACACACAAGCATAAACATGGCATACGATGCACAAGCAAGCATGATGCATGTCCGGTTTAAATAAGCATGGCAAGAGGTGAAGCATAATAAATCTACACTAACTAGGCAATTTAAATGAGGCCGGAGAATAACAACAACATGTCCGGAAAATCCTCATGAGCATGTTTAATAATTATAAGCAACAACAATTAAACATTTTAGTGTTGTTAACATGATGCGGATGACATGATCAAGTTTTTATGCAAGTTTTAGTTAAAGGTTGACAATTAACAAGATATGAAGCATTTGTCACCGTGGTGGAAGAAAAAGGATGCCACGGCAACAATCCGAAAATGATGCAACGCAACATCTCGGTTCCGGTATCTCGTTGAGAGACCGGTGCAAAAGGTGACGAAGCGAGTCAAACGAGATGATGGGGTGTTCCCGTTGCCGGGTTCCCACGGGTCGGCGACGAGGCAACCGAGGAACAAGTCAAACGGACGAAACGGACACGAAGCACACACGGGAGACATTTCATACAACACAACAAGCATGCATCTCACGGGTCACGTCTCGGGGTTATACCTTCGAAACACTCGTTTCGGGACGGTTCGAGTTCGTAGTGGAAGTAGCCGTAGTAGTGGAAGTAGTGGTACACGGCCGTAGAGGAAGAAGTCGTTCTCGCGAGTCGTGGTACACGTGTCGTAGAGGGAAGTAGTCGTTCTCGCAACTCGTAGAGGAAGTAGTGGTTCACGTCATCGTGTCGTGGTACTTGGCGAATTTCTCGTTTCCGGGCGACGGTAGTGGTACTCGGGGCGACGGTAGACGTTCACGTAGGCGTTTCCGTTTCCGAAGAGGTACTTGTCGCGTCGGCGTTCGTAGTGGTACTTGAGGTCTCCGAACTTGTCGACGGTAGTGGTACTCGCCATAGGGGTACTTGGTGTCTCCGGGCGTCGTGGTACTTGGGTCTTCCGGCTAGGGTAGTTGTTCGGGCGTCGATCTCGTACACGGTTCGTAGACGTTCGGGCCGTAGGTGTACTTGCCAAACTCGGTTCTCGCAACGAGTTCGTAGAGGTACTTCTCCGAAGGGGTACTTGGTCGGGTCGCCGGTAGCCGTACACGGGTCATCTGTCCAAAAAAAATTACAGCACGGCACACACAAAAAAAAAACAACAAGACTACAGGAGCAAAACAAGGCTGCACGGAGACGGGGCCACGGCGTGCTGGCTCGGGCCAGACGAAGAAGAGGCCGAGGCTCTTGGCGACGGGGCCGCGGGACTCCATGGCGGCGGCAGGAGAAGAGGGCCGCGGCCTGCTGTGCGGACGAGGCAGAGCTCCAGAGGAAGGAGCCGCAGGTCCTTGGGCGCTCGGGGCCCTGGCGCGGCGCTGCAAGGATGCGGGGCGGAGGACGAGGGGTGCCCGAGGGCTGGATCCGCGGCGGGAGAAGAACAGGGCGAGGGCGCTTGGGGACGGGCGGCTCCTAGCCGGCCTGGGCGCTGGGCGGCAGCCGCGCCTTGGCGAGGCGAGGGACGGCGCTCGGGGCCGTGGGGCTCTCGGGAACGGAGGGAGGCCGGAGCTCGGGGCCAGGGCGACGAAGGCCGCAGGGATCCGGCCTGGTCGAGGAGAAGGCGACCCTGGAGGGCGCGCTCGGGCGCCAGGCGCAGAGGGATGAAGCCGCGGCCGGCTCTGGAGGATGGGGAGGGAGCCGTGGCGAGGGAGGCCACACGCTGCGCGCTCCCGGCCGGCTTTGCTGGGCGCCAGAGGAGAGGCGACGGGATGGAGTGCGGGCTCCAGGCGAGAGAATCGGGAGAGGGAAAACAGGGTGCGGTCGAGAGCGAGCAGTCCTCGAGGGAAACGGGCAGAGAGCGAGGGTCGAGGGATGAGAGGAAGAGGTGCGGCGGCTGGGAGGCAGAGATGGATCGCTAGAGCTAGGGTTCGGTCGCAGGGAGGCCGGCTCTCGCGGGATGGGCCTTGGGCCTAGAGGCCGGCTGAGGGAAAGAGGAAGGCTGGGGGGAAAAGGAGATGGGCCTGAGGGAGGCCTGGGCTGCTTATTTTAACTGTTACTGTTTTCCAAAAAAAACACAGAAAGCAGCAAGGAAAAAAAAAGGAAGGAGGAGTTAGGAAACAGTGCACATGGAATTATATTTTCCCCGGGCTCGTAAAAATGAGCACGACCGGATAAAAATGCAAAAGGCCAGGACGGAAAATAATTCAAACATATTTGAATTTAATTCAAATAGGTTTGAACTAAGACGTGATTATCGAAGTCTCCAAAAATGTTCGAATTTTCGGAGGAACCTCGATAAATAGGAAAATAATTATAGGGAGGGTTTTGACGGAGAAACTCGAAGTGAAAAAGACATGGGGAAATATGCAAGTGTGTTACGGTGATCCCAAACAATTGGAATATTTTTAATATAGCTCCATAATTATTGAGAGGCTTTTGTATGTTATAAAGAGAAGACATCTTCCCTCGATTTAAATGGACCGAAGGCCCACACGGATTATTTAGGTTGAGATGCAAAAATTAAATGACATGATGGCATGATGACATGATGCAATGCAAAAATAAATAACACAAGCAAAAAGAACACACGGGCAACCCGGAACATCTGGAATCTTCTGGAATCTTCTGGGACGTCGGTCTCGGGCGTCACAACTCTCCCACACTAACAGAGGATCTCGACCCGAGATCCTAGAGATATCTCCGGGTAAAAACGGAAGATGAAGAGGTAAAACAAAGTTGCTTCTTTGACAGACGAGTGAAACCAAGGAACCATGAGAGGTAGAACAATCTTGAAAGAAAGAATGCAACGGAGATGAACGAAGTTAAGAGCACTCCGGTAAGCAGGAGGAACAAGGAACATTATAAGAACCTTGTAGGTTAGAAGACATGAAACAAGAGCTTACGACCCAAAAGAATATGAAACTGCAATGGTATAGCCAAGGAATAAGAATGACAGAATTTGGACAGCACTCCGTCTGAAAATGGAAGTAATTGAACAAGAACTTGAGAAGATGGATGATACTTGATGAAACAACAACACATATTGCCTTCGAAACAATTAAAAGAATGGCATAAGGTTAAGAAAGATTCAGACAGCACTCCGGTTGAAAGAGTTAAAACTTGATAAGATGAGGGAACTTGAATGAAGAATACCACACTCTAGTTAACTGGATAAGCAAAAGAAATGATATGCTCTTGATGAAAACGATATGATGGTCCAAGAGAGCAATATCACAATGCCTCCGGAATGAAAGAATAGCATATAAATCAAAGAAAGAAAAGAATGGAGAAGAAAATGACAACTTCTCTCAAAATTGAATTAGGAAATCCTCCTTACAAAGAAGGGTTGAACGGAGTTGTTGGAAAAATCAACAACGAAAAGAATAAGCTCATGTGGGCTTATGGAAAACATCTCAAAGTTATGAGGTGACAACCAGCCACTAACGGAAACATTTGATTGGATTGAGATCAACAAGGAGACGATAAACTTATTTCACCGGAATGATAAATGAAGAACTTGGGTCGTTAATAAGCACCATAATAGCAACAATCCTTAGGGAATTCTTTTAGGTGAAATACAACCCAAGATAACTCCAATGAATAAATTGAAGGGTTGAAAAGATCTCCTGAACAAGGAAAAATGATGGGTTTAAATATCTCACTCTTGATAACTCGTGAATCATGAAACATGAAGGAATTGTCAAGAATGACATAACACCATCTGAAAAGATAAGGTAGAAAGAATTGCAATTGGAATGCATGAAGAAGAATGCTTGAGCTCCAACAAGAATCTTGATGAAGACTTCGAGGATGAATTAAAACATGATGAACCACCATGAAAACTCCGGTAAAGAAGGCATGAGAAAAGAAAGGTGAAAAGAATAAGATTCAAGGTCTGCGATGAATTAGATTGAGGTTGAAATGATAAAATTGAAATAACATGGAACTCCGGCAAACAAGATGAAGAATTTAGAACCAAGGATATAATATGATGAACAAGCTCCAGACAAAAGAATTAAATCACCTTGAAGGAATAAGAATAAGAATTATGTCATGCATCTCCTTCACCAATTTAAATTGATGACGACCAAAGGATTTGGCAAACTACTTATTCTCGTTGGAAAGGATTAAGAGAGATCTAGCACAAGCTCGGATAATTACTCAATGAACCACCGGTAGGATTATGAAAAGAACGAGTGAATTAAAACGATAACAACGGAAGGGTAAACTAGAAAGAACCACCGTAAGAATATGGAGACGAACGAAGAGACATCAATGAAGAATATTTGGAGGATGAAGTTGAAAACTGAGAACGAAGAAATATTCTGAAATGATGGCCTTCGGAGGATCACAAAGAAAAGAATTCATGAAATGCTTCGGATGGGTATAAAAGAATTCCTCACAATCTGGACAATAATGAGGATGGCATGAAGCTAGAACCACGAATCTTGAGAGAACGGGCCAAGATTTAAGAGAAACACTTCTGCGGTCTCCAAATGTTGAGAATGAAGACGAGAGATGCCATAAGAATTGTTGAGCACTCCGGAAAAAATAAAAGATGGAAGGTGGAGCTAAAGATGGAAATAATTGAAAACAAGCTTGGAGAAGGCATGTGACTGATGGAAATCATTCTTACGTCACACTTTGAAAAGAATTTGAGTATAACTCCGGAAAATTAGAAGAGTCAGGTAAGATCCTGGGAAAAGACCTGTGGGTTAGGGCCCACTCAAAGAAAATCACCGTTGAAAAAGATTGCTTGAGATATTGCACCGATTGAATTAAAATGGCTTGAGTAAGATGACAATCCTCCAAATAATTTGAACGGATTAAGAATGGAATTATGAATCTTCAGCACTCCGGATATGAATAACAAGAGGAGAATGATTAATTGGTGCACCGGAGTAAGAAAGCATTGTGAAAAGAGGAAAAGGATAAGATCAACACCAAAATCATGAATTACATCCACCGGAAGAATTAGAGAACAAAAGAATGATGAACTTGAAACTCTTGAGCATCTTCACGATAAATCATCGGATAAGAACATTGAAGGAAAAGAAAGAAGAAACATCACATGAATAAAATGGATATTTCATCTGAGAATTTCTGGCTCCAAGAAGAAGAAGGGTGGGAGGGTGGGGAAAACAAAGACAACTTGGGGTGAGCAAAATGGACACCAGTTGGAAAAGAATTAACATGACCATCTTGATGGTCAAGAAGAATTAGCACTCCCATAGAAATATGAGAACATCGATTAGGAAAGGTATGGAATCAACATTTGACATCGAAGCAACTCGAATACCAGAATCAAAACAAGAACAAAGGATAGATGTGCAGCATGATCTTCACAATATCATTCGAACAGAGGATTGAACGAATGAATTCTGCAGGTACATCAACTCGACGAGAAGCCAGTTGTAGAGCAAAATAAAAATAAAAAGGAACAAGGAACAGATAGAACAAATACAAGATAGAAGCTTCGTTCGACATCTTCGTGCTGAAAGCTCATGGAACGTGTTACAAAAGGGTTTTGCAATCCCCGGATCAGCATAGCCAAGGACCCTTTAAGATGCAACTCCCGATCAGAACAAGTCCATAAAACCACTTCACTCAATGTAGAACCCCAAACTTCATATCGAGCATCCGTTGGAAGAATGCCTAGAACTACTAGATGAACCCACCTATAGATTTCCGAAAGTTTCCAGTTATGCAATCAGGTGTTGGGGATACACGGGAAGCACCGCGCAATCAACTCTAAACCTACATCCAGTTGTATCCATCCTTCAACACATAACCAGTCTTTCTCGGAAACTGTGTACCTCGGACCTTCGAAAAGCATCCACTATAACAAGCTATGGCAATACTCTCGAACTACCTCCCCAGTACTGGGTGATGTCGGGGTTATCTTGCCACTGGCCGTATAGGAGAGATTTTCGATGTCGGCCGTCTTAAGTATTTAGAACTGCCGCGATATGCTTGTTACAATGATACCTCGAAGCTCAACTCCTCGGTAACAGGAGGCATCGAGAACAATATCCTTGTCACAAGAACATCGAAACAATCCCAGAATACTCGCGGGATCCTAAAAAAAAAAATTGGTGCAATTTTTGAAAGTAGAAGAGAAAAGAGTAATCGTCAGGAGTCCTCACCAGAGAGAAAGGAGATGAGAAGCAAAGAAATCCTACTCTCCGATATAATATAGGACTCAAAAAGTTTTCAGTGTGTGCCTAGACTCAACCGTCAACGATTCGATCAATCAGTGGGGGCTTCTAGGTCGGAGAAGGCTCTGAATACCAACTTGTTATGCCCAGGATGGGACTATACCTCCTACGTGTCGAGGCACGACTTAAAGGTATAAGCCCATCCTAGAATGATCTCAAGTTTGGTATCTTTGCACGACTCATGTAAAAGAGGGATTAAAATGCAAAAGGAGATAGTTGGCTTACACTCGCCACTTCACACAATACATTACATAAGCAATACATCATTCAAAACATCACAACCCGACTACGGGTGAAGATCCAAAGAAAGATACCAAAACAACATAAAGCCACAGGTCAGGATCGAATCCTAGTAGAAACCACTACTGATCGTCGAAACGAAACAAGCAAACGGCAACTCTCTTCATCGGGCTCCCGGTGAAGAACTTGAGCCAACTTCTGCATCTTACTCGGCTGAACCTGCATCTGGTGTGGTGAAGTAACTGTGAGCCACAGAGGACTCAGCAATCCCGTTCCCGGGTAACAAGACTATTTAAGCCTTGGGTGTGGACAAGGCTGAAGAAAGAACGAGAGGTGAAGGAACAACAAGAGTCTGCAGCAGCAACTAGCACTAACTTACGTAAAAGAGAGCGAGAAGAGAAGAGCAACGGTCGAAGGATGATCACGAAGTGATCCTAGCTAAAGCCGGTCAAACATAACCCCACCGTGTTCAACTCCCGAATCCCTATTCGGAAATTGACAGTCACGGTACACACGCTGGTAGTGTATTAGAAACATTGTGTCAAGTTATCTACAACCGGAATTAACAAGCTCCCATCTGCCACATAACCGCGGGCACGGCTTTCGAAAGTTCAAACCCTGCAGGGGTGTTCCAACTTGGCCCATCACAAGCCCACGATCCGCGAAGTCGCAACTCCATAGGTGGGAAGACCCGAGTATTCTCGGAATCCCGTGCTCAAGTTAAACCGAACTAAGGTAAGGCTAATCCAGCAAATCCTCCCGGCGTGCCGACACCCTGATAGTAGCCGCGCGTATCTAGTCTCAGGCCACGACCGGATGAGCACAGCGTACAGTGGCCGAAACCCAAGTTGCCAAGGGGGGCCCTGCACACGACTCTAGTTTGGGACCAACACCATCAGCACTGGCCCCCCCTGCTATGTAGAATTAAGAATCCTCGGGGACATGACCCCCTATGCAATTAATTATTTAAGTTGTTATTATGAGGCAAATAGTACCAATGTTGGGATTTGCTGGAAAAGACTTAGCACTTAGCGGTTTATCAAGGGGGTCCCATACACCCCAACCGTGTTAGGAACGCATAATCAAGGAACATAACACCGGTTTATACGGTTCCTAACGGCATGAGTGGAACAAAACACCAAGCAAAAGGCTTAGCCTTCCACCCTGCCAGTATATAGATGATTTCATTTTAAGCATTTATATAGTGTGATATAACCCAACCAAACTTCAACATGAAGCAAGCATCTTCGGTCTTCACCTGCAACTAGCAATGCTATAAGAGGGGCTGAGCGAAGCGTACTTAGCCAAGCAACGGTTTGCGTAGGTAGGGTGGTTAAACAAGGCAATGGTTACAAGTAGGAGGCTGACAAGAAAGACATGGGCATCGAGGCAAAACTATAGATCGAGACTACTAGCAAGAGGCAAAAATAGTAATGGTATCCGGGTTCGGTCATCTTGCCTGGGATTCCACAAGGGAGAAGAACGGATCCACGAAGTAGACGGAGCAACACAGACGAGAGAAACCTCACAACTCCGGAACGAAACCGAAGCTAACAAGAGAAGCAACCGGAAAGAAAGAAACAACACGGTAAACACACAAGCATAAACATGGCATACGATGCACAAGCAAGCATGATGCATGTCCGGTTTAAATAAGCATGGCAAGAGGTGAAGCATAATAAATCTACACTAACTAGGCAATTTAAATGAGGCCGGAGAATAACAACAACATGTCCGGAAAATCCTCATGAGCATGTTTAATAATTATAAGCAACAACAATTAAACATTTTAGTGTTGTTAACATGATGCGGATGACATGATCAAGTTTTTATGCAAGTTTTAGTTAAAGGTTGACAATTAACAAGATATGAAGCATTTGTCACCGTGGTGGAAGAAAAAGGATGCCACGGCAACAATCCGAAAATGATGCAACGCAACATCTCGGTTCCGGTATCTCGTTGAGAGACCGGTGCAAAAGGTGACGAAGCGAGTCAAACGAGATGATGGGGTGTTCCCGTTGCCGGGTTCCCACGGGTCGGCGACGAGGCAACCGAGGAACAAGTCAAACGGACGAAACGGACACGAAGCACACACGGGAGACATTTCATACAACACAACAAGCATGCATCTCACGGGTCACGTCTCGGGGTTATACCTTCGAAACACTCGTTTCGGGACGGTTCGAGTTCGTAGTGGAAGTAGCCGTAGTAGTGGAAGTAGTGGTACACGGCCGTAGAGGAAGAAGTCGTTCTCGCGAGTCGTGGTACACGTGTCGTAGAGGGAAGTAGTCGTTCTCGCAACTCGTAGAGGAAGTAGTGGTTCACGTCATCGTGTCGTGGTACTTGGCGAATTTCTCGTTTCCGGGCGACGGTAGTGGTACTCGGGGCGACGGTAGACGTTCACGTAGGCGTTTCCGTTTCCGAAGAGGTACTTGTCGCGTCGGCGTTCGTAGTGGTACTTGAGGTCTCCGAACTTGTCGACGGTAGTGGTACTCGCCGTAGGGGTACTTGGTGTCTCCGGGCGTCGTGGTACTTGGGTCTTCCGGCTAGGGTAGTTGTTCGGGCGTCGATCTCGTACACGGTTCGTAGACGTTCGGGCCGTAGGTGTACTTGCCAAACTCGGTTCTCGCAACGAGTTCGTAGAGGTACTTCTCCGAAGGGGTACTTGGTCGGGTCGCCGGTAGCCGTACACGGGTCATCTGTCCAAAAAAAATTACAGCACGGCACACACAAAAAAAAAACAACAAGACTACAGGAGCAAAACAAGGCTGCACGGAGACGGGGCCACGGCGTGCTGGCTCGGGCCAGACGAAGAAGAGGCCGAGGCTCTTGGCGACGGGGCCGCGGGACTCCATGGCGGCGGCAGGAGAAGAGGGCCGCGGCCTGCTGTGCGGACGAGGCAGAGCTCCAGAGGAAGGAGCCGCAGGTCCTTGGGCGCTCGGGGCCCTGGCGCGGCGCTGCAAGGATGCGGGGCGGAGGACGAGGGGCGCCCGAGGGCTGGATCCGCGGCGGGAGAAGAACAGGGCGAGGGCGCTTGGGGACGGGCGGCTCCTAGCCGGCCTGGGCGCTGGGCGGCAGCCGCGCCTTGGCGAGGCGAGGGACGGCGCTCGGGGCCGCGGGGCTCTCGGGAACGGAGGGAGGCCGGAGCTCGGGGCCAGGGCGACGAAGGCCGCAGGGATCCGGCCTGGTCGAGGAGAAGGCGACCCTGGAGGGCGCGCTCGGGCGCCAGGCGCAGAGGGATGAAGCCGCGGCCGGCTCTGGAGGATGGGGAGGGAGCCGTGGCGAGGGAGGCCACACGCTGCGCGCTCCCGGCCGGCTTTGCTGGGCGCCAGAGGAGAGGCGACGGGATGGAGTGCGGGCTCCAGGCGAGAGAATCGGGAGAGGGAAAACAGGGTGCGGTCGAGAGCGAGCAGTCCTCGAGGGAAACGGGCAGAGAGCGAGGGTCGAGGGATGAGAGGAAGAGGTGCGGCGGCTGGGAGGCAGAGATGGATCGCTAGAGCTAGGGTTCGGTCGCAGGGAGGCCGGCTCTCGCGGGATGGGCCTTGGGCCTAGAGGCCGGCTGAGGGAAAGAGGAAGGCTGGGGGGAAAAGGAGATGGGCCTGAGGGAGGCCTGGGCTGCTTATTTTAACTGTTACTGTTTTCCAAAAAAAACACAGAAAGCAGCAAGGAAAAAAAAAGGAAGGAGGAGTTAGGAAACAGTGCACATGGAATTATATTTTCCCCGGGCTCGTAAAAATGAGCACGACCGGATAAAAATGCAAAAGGCCAGGACGGAAAATAATTCAAACATATTTGAATTTAATTCAAATAGGTTTGAACTAAGACGTGATTATCGAAGTCTCCAAAAATGTTCGAATTTTCGGAGGAACCTCGATAAATAGGAAAAGAATTATAGGGAGGGTTTTGACGGAGAAACTCGAAGTGAAAAAGACATGGGGAAATATGCAAGTGTGTTACGGTGATCCCAAACAATTGGAATATTTTTAATATAGCTCCATAATTATTGAGAGGCTTTTGTATGTTATAAAGAGAAGACATCTTCCCTCGATTTAAATGGACCGAAGGCCCACACGGATTATTTAGGTTGAGATGCAAAAATTAAAATGACATGATGGCATGATGACATGATGCAATGCAAAAATAAATAACACAAGCAAAAAGAACACACGGGCAACCCGGAACATCTGGAATCTTCTGGAATCTTCTGGGACGTCGGTCTCGGGCGTCACAACCGTGAATCCTCCACCCGGTTAGGCGTCGCGTTCTGAGCATCCAAGATTCATTGTGGATCGCCGGTGAACGAAGTCTGTGAAGGTTTGGAAGTCTACCTTGAAGACTTACTAGAGTGATTGGGCGAGGACTGGGTGTCCTTAGCTCAAGGGGAATAAGGTGAAGACGCGGTCTTCTGAGTTAAATATCAGCCTCCCTAACCAGACGTACAGTTGTCACAGCAACTGGAACTGGTCTAACAAATCACTGTCTTCCCCGAGCTACTGGTTCTATCCTTTCCTTCACTTTACTTACTGTCCTATGTTGTGAAGTCATTGCCTGCATGTCTTATCTGATTGACTTCACTGTGTGACTACTTGTTCTGATTGGCTTCATTCAATCTTCCATCCTGATCCATACTGCCTAGCTACTATTAGTCTTCATGCTTTCACTTCATTGAATACTTGACTATGGCCTGTCTAGTGTAGTCTACCTTCCGCAGCATATAAATAGGATCGGTTCTATCGTTTGTCTTCGAAACTTCCATGCTTTTAAGACTTTCATAAAAATCGCCTATTCACCCCCTCTAGTCGATATACAGCTCTTTTAATTGGTATCAGAGCAAGGTACTCCCTTATTCTATGTGATTCGGTTTAACCACCTGGAGTTTTAGCTATGTCGACTGCAGGGACAATCAAAGTCTCCGCTACGTGCCCCGTCTTCGATGGCACTGTATACCCCTACTTGAAGAACAAGATGCGCATGCATCTTGAAGCCATTGATGTGGACCTCTGGTATGTCGTCAAGAACGACGTTCCAAAGACTGGTGAAGGTCTCACCCCTACTGATGTCAAGAAGCTCGTTCAAATGGATTCCACGGCCAAGAACATCATCTGTGGTCATCTGACCAAAGGACAGTATGGTCGTGTGAGTGCTCTGGAAACGTCGAAGCTAGTCTGGGACTGGCTCTCCAAGGTCAACGAAGGTGTCTCAACCTAGAGAGATCAAAGGATCAGTGTCCTTCGCAACCTCTTCAATCACTTCAAGAGACACGACAATGAGAATGTCCAGCTCACATTCGATTGCCTCACTGACATCACAAATGAGCTTCAGGCACTTGGCGCCACTGAGATCACCAAGCATGAAATCGTCAAGACACTCCTGAGATCACTTGACAGCTCATTCGACATCCTTGCCCTGATGATTCAAGAGCACCCTGACTTCAAGACTCTCGATCCATCTGACATACTTGAGAGGCTCAACACACATGAGTTCTAGCTATCTGAGAGACGTGACATCTATGGCCCCAACTATGGCCGAACTCGCGCTTTGAAGGCAAAGGTTGTTTCCTCATCAGAAGAAAAATCTGACTGCAGTTCTGGTGATCCTGAAGACATTTGAAAGGAGCTTGCCATGCTTGTAAAGAAGTTCTAGAAATTCACTAAGAAGAAAGGCTTTAGAAAGTCTTCACGATCCAGCTCAAGAAATGATGAAGCTTATACCTATGACCACAAGAAGAGAACATGTCATAAGTGCAAGAAACTCGGTCACTACATCTGTGAGTGTCCTCAATGGGACAATGAGAAGAAGAAGAAGAGCAAGTAATATGATTCTGATGACAAGAAAAAGAAGAAATACTCAAAGTCTTCTTGCAAGTCTTCATCGAAGTATTCATCACACAAGAAGAATTCATCTGGCAAGGCTCGTGCGTTTGTTGTCAAGGAGATGGATTCAGCGGAGGAGTCTGCTTCAGAAGAAGCGGAGGTGGAGTCTAAGGAGGAGTCTGATTCTGGTGTTGCAAGTCTGGCTCTAGCCACAACCTATGTTGCCAAGTCCATCTTCAACACTGAAGACAATGGCTCCGTCACCAACACTGATGATGATGATAACGACGACTCCACTCCCACCTACTACTTCATGGCACGCAGTGCCAAGGTAAAATCACGCGATGCTTACTTTCAAACATCTAGTGAAGATGACTCCGATTGTGAATCCAAACCTAGCTACAAAACACTTGCTAAAATTGCCACTGAACAACAGAAAGCTATGGAACAAATTCAAAAACTGTTAGACAAAAGCGATGACCTGTTGGACGCGGAAATGACCCGTTCTCAGTCCTTAATTGAAGACATAAAAAATCTTCATGTTAAGTACGAGGAACTTGAAAGTCGTCATGAATCTCTCTCAAAACTCATGAAAAGCTTTCCTACGATTATCTTCAAAGGAAGCAAGTACTTGAGAAATTGAAAGTGACTCATGAAGATCTTCAATAAGAAAATGAGTCACTCCGCGCTCAACAGATCAGCTCCGCTCAGGAAGGATTTGAACCACCATGTCTAAAATGCATTGAGCGTGATAATGCTACATCTGTTGCTGAATGTTCTACTGCTGCTACTGTCGCAATATCTTCAACTGCTGATGTGGTAACTAACCCCTCTGCTGAGGATACCAGTACTATTGCTGATGAAAATGCTAGGTTGAAGACTTTGCTTGAAACAGGGATGTACAAAAGCCTCAAAGGGCATTAGACGTTATGTGATGTCCTCAAAAAGCTGATTCTGAACTAAAACCCTAGGAAAGAGGGTGTAGGGTTCGAGAGGAAAATGAATGTTGATGGTTCATACTGGAAGCCTGAGCAGTACCCCAAACCACATGGGTTGCTGCAAAGGAACCTTCGGTGGATCCGTCTACCTTATCTGGCTTCACTTGTGCTAATCCTATTATCATTGATGAATCCATTGATGCAAACTATAAACTGTTTAAGAATCAGAATGGTAAAGTGTTTGCCACGTATATTGGTACTAACTGCAGGAATGGGCCACCTATGAAGAAGATCTGGTTTCCCAAAAGTTGTCTTGAGAAACTTCCAGTAAATGTCATCATGACACCACCTGGGAAGAAGACAAACCCCAGACCAAAGGCTTCATATGGTTCTAAGGCTTCATACAGACAGAGGACTCACCCGAGTCACCCTAACGCCAATTTTTTGCAAGGAAATTGTACTCAGACCCATGAATATGAGCGTGTTTCCTCAAACCTCTATATTCACAATAAAAAGAACTTTTCTGCTTATTCTTATGAGTATTATTCTCCTCCTGCAAGGCTATTTGCAAGGGCTCCAAAGCCAAAATTCTCAGATGCTGCACTTAGACTCATTGCTTCTAAGCCACCCCTGAAGATGTGGGTGGTTAAGAAGAATTAACTTTCTCTTGCAGGGAAAGGTCTCCAGCCGAAAATCAAAGGCGTTTGATACTATTGCTGGGGACCTAAAACATCTTCTAGGGCGCAAGATCAAATGCCCAAAATGGTCTTACTATGTATTTTGTTCCTATATTGCTTGCCAATCATCCTAACAGTCCCAACTTGGATCTAAGCTTTCATAATCTGCTTGCTCGTCAAATGTTTATGCTTCACAATACTCTTCGTGAAGCCTATCCCCCTAACTGCACTATAGGGTACGACACCAAAGACTTCAGAATGGATTATGGACAGCGGATGCACTAATCAGATGACTGGTGATCGAGGTCTTCTTATGGACTCAACCTTACGTCCATCTGACAAGGGTCACATCACCTTTGCTGATACTGGTAAAAGCAAGGTATTGGGTCTAGGTAGAGTTGCAATCTCAAAGGATCAGCACATGGATAAAGTCATGCTTGTTGAATCCCTTGGTTTCAACTTAATGTCTGTCTCAATGCTTTGTGACTTAAACATGATTGTGATATTTGGAAAATATCGTTGCCTTGTACTAATGGAATCTGACAAGACTCTAGTGTTTGAAGGATATCGGAAAGATGATCTGTATATGGTAGATTTCTCAGCAGGACCACCGATGGCCGTATGTCTTCTAGCAAAAGCTTCAGAGTGCTGGCTCTGGCATCGGAGGCTAGGACATGCCGGCATGAGGAACTTGCACACTCTCGCGAAGAAAAAGCACGTCGTAGGCATCGAGGGCATCAAGTTCAAGAAAGATCATCTGTGCGGTGCCTGCGAAGCTGGGAAGATGACTAGGGCCAAGCATCCCTCGAAGACAATCATGACGACATCCCAACCCTTCGAGTTGCTTCACATGGACTTATTTGGCCCTACTCGCTACTCCTCGTTCACTACTATGACTTGTCTCTACTATGACTACTCGCTACTCCTTACTGGCAAGAAGCCAAATGTCAGTTACTTCAGGGTATTTGGAGCTAGGTGCTGGATCAAGGATCCACATCACAAATCAAAGTTTGCACCAAAAGCACATGAAGATTTCATGCTCGGCTACGTAAATGACTCGCACTCCTACAGAGTCTTCAACCTCTTTCTCTATAAAGTGGTTGAAACTGTGGATGTGCGGTTTGATGAAACGAATGGCTCACAAAGAGAGTTCCTGCCAAGTGTGCTGGATGAAGCTCCACCCAGTGAATCTATCAAGCTAATGGGAACCGGTGAAATCATGCCTTCTGAAGCACAGCCTGATGAGGAACTCATCATTTCTGCTCCCAATCAACCTGAAGACAATGCTCAGCCTGAAGACAATCCTCCTAATGATGACAATGACCAGCAAGAGCAAAATCTTCGTCCAGTTCATCCTCGTGTTGCAAATGAAGTACAAGTTGAGAAGATAATTGACAGCATCAATGCACCTGGTCCACTCACTCGTTCAAGAGCAACGCAGCTAGCAAATTTCTGTGGGCACTTTGCATTTGTCTCAATATTAGAACCCAAGAAAGTTGCTGAAGCCTTCATGGAAACTAAATGGATTCAAGCTATGCAAGAAGAGCTTCAACAGTTTGAGATGAGCAACCTATGGGAACTTGTCAAGCATCCTGACCCCCGCAAGCACATCACAATAGGCACAAAATGGATATATCGCAACAAACAAGATGAGCATGGTCAAGTTGTCAGAAACAAAGCTCGTCTCGTTGCTCAAGGATACACTAAAATTGAAGGGATTGACTTCGATGAAACGTTTGCTCCTGTGGCTAGGCTTGAAGCTATTCGCATACTGCTAGCCTATGCAAACCATCACAACATCCTTCTGTATCAAATAGATGTGAAGAGTGCCTTTCTCAATGGCAAGATTGAAGAAGAAGTGTATGTTGCACAACCACCTGGCTTTGAAGATCCAAAACATCCTGATATGGTATACAAGCTCAACAAGGCACTATATGGCCTCAAACAAGCCCCTCGTGCTTGGTATGACACTCTCAACGACTTCCTGAAGAGCAATGGCTTCAAACCTGGTTCCCTGGATCCCACACTCTTCAGGAACACATATGATGGTGAACTATTTGTTAGCCAAATCTATGTGGATGACATTATCTTTGGCTGCACTGACAAAAGATACAATGATGAGTTCGCTCACATGATGCAAGAGCAATATCAGATGTCCATGATGGGTGAGCTGAAGTTCTTCCTTGGTCTTCAAATTCGTCAGCAAAGCAACGACATCTTCATATCTCAAGAGAAATACCTCAAAGATTGCCTGAAGAAGTTTGGTATGCAAGACTGCAAAGGATACACGACGCCTATGCCAACTAAAAGTCATCTAAGTCCCGACGCCAATGGTAAAGGTTTCGATCAAAAGGTATACCGCTCCATGATTGGTTCTTTACTTTATTTATGTGCATCTAGGCCAGATATTATGCTTAGTGTTTTCATGTGTGCTCGATTCCAAGCGGCACCAAAGGAATCGCATCACTTAGCTGTGAAGCGAATTCTTTGATATTTGGCTTACACCCCAACACTAGGATTATGGTATCCAAAGGGCTCAGAGTTTGATCTAGTTGGATTCTCAGTTGCTGATTATGCTGGTGACAAAGTTGATTGCAAGTCTACATCAGGCACATGTCACTTTCTGGGACGATCACTTGTTTGTTGGTCTTCAAAGAAGCAGAACTATCTATCACTCTCCACTGCTGAATCTAAACACATTGCTGGTGGATCTTGCTGCGCTCAGCTTCTCTGGATGAAGCAAACTTTCAAGGACTATGGTGTCCATCTGAAGCATGTGCCACTCTATTGCGACAATGAAAGCGCCATCAAGATTGCCAACAACCCAGTTCAGCACCGAAGACAAAGCACATTGAAATTCGTCATCACTTTCTCAGAGATTATGTCAAGAAGGAAGATATTGATATCATACACGTCAACACTGAAGAGCAGCTGGCAGATATCTTCACAAAACCGTTGGATGAGAAAAGGTTTTGCAAGTTGCGGTGTGAGCTAAATATCTTGGAATCCTCGAATGTCCTGTAATCAGGCACACATCCTAACACTTATGCATGTTGATGACTTAGATGTGGAACACATGAAGTAAAGTATATATTCAATCAATGAAGACTTACATTCTTAGTGTGAATACATTAACGCGCAATTTGACTTCGGAGCGCCACAATAATTGTGTGCCGTGTCTGGGTCTAATAATTCCTGTAAGTGCATCTAGTGCCACCCCTAGTGGTTTTGGAGTATTGATGACAAACCTGGTTGGGGGACTAATGTGTTTGTGAGAATTGCAGAATAACACAGGTAGTAGTCCCTTATTGATTCGGTTAACCTACCGGAGATGACCCCTAAAAATGTATGAAGACATTGATATCAGTGGTACTATATGAAGACAATCATATTGAAGACTATGACGGAGAAGACATTGTGTGAAGACTATGGAGAGCGAAGACGTAGATGTTTCGTTGCTTCCTTTTCTTCTTTGTTGAGTCATAGGAACCACCGCACTGTTAAGTGGGGTCCAAGTGAACTAAGTCAGAGTGACTGAAGTGAGGCTCAACCAAATCCTATGTCTTCGAGCGAAGACTATGAGAGCAAATCTTATCCAGAGGTGGATGAGTCAGCTTTACTTGGAGCTCAAGTAAAGTTGCCGTGTGTGTTTGAAATCTGACCGTTGGAACACGTGTCAGTTCCTTAGTGACCCAGGGTCACTTCGGACAAATCAGGTCGGGTTGCCCAGTGGCTATAAATAGCCCACCCCTACACCATAAATTGGTGGCTGCTCAGAGTTATTGCACGGCTTTTGTCGTTTGAGAGTAACCCACCTCCGAAGCATTTGAGAGAGAAATCCTTGCGAGGACAAAGCCCACACCCAGAACCAAATAGTGTTAGGCATCACTGAAGTCTTTCTGTCTGTGTGACCTGAAGACTTATTACACTTGAGGACTGTGTTTCCTCCAGCCGGTTAGGCGTCGCGTTCTGAGCATCCAAGAGTCATTGTGGATCGCCGGTGAACGAAGTCTGTGAAGGTTTGGAAGTCTACCATGAAGACTTACCAGAGTGATTGGGCGAGGACCAGGTGTCCTTAGCTCAGGGGAACAAGGTGAAGACGCGGTCTTCTGAGTTAAATCTCAGCCTCCCTAACCAGACGTACAGTTGTCACAGCAACTGGAACTGGTCTAACAAATCATTGTCTTCCCCGAGCTACTGGTTCTATCCTTCCTTCCCTTTACTTACTGCTCCATGTTGTGAAGACATTGCATGCTTGCCTTATCTGATTGTCTTCACTGAGTATCTACTTGTTCTGATTGGCTTCATTCCTTCTTCCTTTATGATCACTACTGCCTAGTTGCTATTAGTCTTCATGCTTTCACTTCATTGAATACATGACTATGGCTTATCTAGTGTAGTCCACTTTCCGCTCCATACTAATAGGCTTGAGCTTATCGTTTGTCTTTGAAACTACCATGTTTTGAAGCATTTAACAAAAATCGCCTATTCACCCCCCTCTAGTCGATATACTGCACTTTCAATTGGTATCAAAGCAAGGTACTCCCTTGTTCTATGTGATTCGGTTTAACCACCTGGAGTTTTAGCTATGTCGACTGCAGGGATAATCAAAGTCTCCGGTGCGTGCCCCGTCTTCGATGGCACCGAATATCCCTACTGGAAGAACAAGATGCGCATGCACCTTGAAGCCATTGACGTGGACCTCTGGTTTGTCGTCAAGAACGGCGTTCCCAAGACTGGTGAAGGTATCACCCCTGCTGATGTCAAGAGGCTCGTTCAATTGGATTCAACGGCCAAGAACATCATCTGTGGTCATCTCACCAAAGGACAGTATGGCCGTGTAAGTGCTCTGGACACGTCAAAGGAAGTTTGGGACTGGCTCTCAAAGGTCAATGAAGGAGTATCTACCCAGAGAGATCAAAGGATCAACGTCCTTCGCAATCTCTTCAATCGCTTAAAGAGACATGACAATGAGAATGTCCAGCACACTTTTGATCGTCTCACTAACATCACAAATGAGCTTCAAGCACTTGGCGCCACTGAGATCACCAAGCATGAAATCGTCAAGACTCTCCTAAGATCTCTTGATAGCTCATTTGATATCCTTGCCCTAATGATTCAAGAATGCCCTGACTTCAAGACTCTAGATCCGTCTGATATACTTGAGAGGCTCAACACACATGAGTTCCAACTATCTGAGAAACGTTACATCTATGGTCCCAACTATTGCCGATCTCGCGCCTTAAAAGCAAAAGCTGTTTCTTCATCTGAAGAAGAATCTGACTGCAGTTCTGATGACCCTGAAGACATTGGAAAGGAGCTTGCCATGCTTGTGAAGAAGTTCCAGAAATTCACTAGGAAGAAAGGCTTCAGAAAGTCTTCATGATCCAGCTCAAGAAATGATGAAGCTTCTACTCATGACTACAAGAAGAGAACATGTCATAAGTGAAAGAAACCTGGTCACTACATCTCTGAATGTCCTCAGTGGGACAATGAGAAGAAGAAGAAGAAGATCAAGGAATATGATTCTGATGACAAGAAAAAGAAGAAATACTCAAAGTCTTCTTCAAAGTCTTCATCAAAGTATTCATCACACAAGAAGAATTCATCTGGCAAGGCTCGCGCATTTGTTGGCAAGGAGATGGATTCTGTTGAAGAGTCTGCTTCTGAAGAGGCGGAGGTGGAGTCGGAGGAGGAGTCTGATTCTGGTGCTGCAAGTATGGCTTTAGCCACTGCCTACGTGGGCAAGTCTATCTTCAACACTTAAGACAATGGCCCCGTCCCCAACAATGATGATGAGGACGACGACTCTGCTCCCACCTTCTGCTTCATGGCACGCGGTGCCAAGGTAAAATCACGTGATGCTTACTTTCAAACATCTAGTGAAGATGACTCTGATTGTGAATCAAAACCTAGCTACAAAACACTTGCTAAAATTGCCACTGAACAGCAGAAAGCCATGGAACATATTCAAAAACTGTTAGCCAAAAGCGATGACCTGTTGGACGTGGAAATGACCCGTTCTCAGTCCTTAATTGAAGACATAAAAAATCTTCATGTTATGTACAAGGAACTTGAAGGTCTTTAGGAATCGCTCTCAAAAACTCATGAAAAGCTTTCTCACGATTACATTCAAAGGAAACGAGAACTTGAGAAATTGAAAGCGGCTCATGAAGATCTTCAAAAGGAGAATGAGTCACTCCGCGCGCAACATGTCAGCTCCACGCACGAAGAGTTTGAACCACCATGTCTAAAATGCATTGAACGTGATAATGCTACATCTGTTGCTGAATGCTCTACTACTACCACTGTTGCAATATCTTCAAATATTGATGTGGTAACTAACCCCTCCGCTGAGGAAACCACTACTATTGCTGATGAAAATGCTAGGTTGAAGACTTTCCTTGAAACAGGGATGTACAAAAGCCTCAAAGGGCATCAGACTCTATGTGATGTCCTCAAAAAGCAGATACTGAACCGAAACCCTAGGAAAGAGGGTGTTGGGTTCGACAGAAAAATGAATGTTGATGGTTCATACTGAAAGCCTGAGCAGTATCCCAAAACCACATGGGTTGCTGCAAAGGAACCTTCAGTAGATCCATCTACCTTATCTGGCTTCACTTGTGCTAATCCTGTTATCATTGATGAATCCTTTGATGCAAACTATAAACTGTTTAAGAATCAAAATGGTGAAGTGTTTGCCAGGTATATTGGTACTAACTGCAGGAATGGATCACCTATGAAGAAGATCTGAGTACCCAAAGGTTGTCTTGAGAAGCTTCCAGCAAACACTATCATGACACCTCCTGGGAGGAATACAAACCCCAGAACAAAGGCTTCATATGGTCCTAAGGCTTCATACAGACAAATGACTCACCTGAGTCACCCTAACGCGAATGTTTTGCAGGGAAATCATACTCAGACCAATGAATATGAGCGAGTTTCTTCAAACCGCTATGTTCATAAAGCAAAGAACTTTTCTGCTTATTCTTAAGAGTATTATTCTCCTCCTGCGAGACTGTTTGCTAGGGCTCCAAAGCCAAAATTCTCAGATGCTGCTCTTAGACTCATTGCTTCTAAGCCACCCCTGAAAATGTGGGTGGTTAAGAAGAACTAACTTTCTCTTGCAGGGAAAGGTCTCCAGCCTATAATCAAAGGCTTCGGATGCTATTGCTGGGGACCTAAAACACTTGTAGGGCACAAGATCAAATGCCCAAAATGACTTACTGCTCATACTATTCATAAATCACTTGCTGCACATCTTATCAGTCCTAACTTTCATCTAAAGCTTTCATAATCCACTTATGCATCAAATGTTTATGCTTCATAATGGCTTTTGGTGAAGCCTATCCTCCTGACTGCATTGTAGGCAGTGACACCAAAGTCTTCAGAATGGATTATGGATAGTGGATGCACAAATCATATGACTGGTGATCGAAATCTTCTCATGGACTCAACCTTACGTCCATCTAACAAGAGTCACATGACATTTGCTGATACTGGTAAAAGCAAAGTGTTGGGTCTAGGTAGAGTTGCAATCTCAAGGGATCAGCACATGGACAAAGTCATGCTTGTTGAATCTCTTGGCTTCAACTTAATGTCTATCTCAATGCTTTGTGACTTAAACATGATTGTGATCTTTGGTAAATTTCGTTGCCTTGTACTAATGGAATATGACAAGTCTTTAGTATTTGAAGGATACAGAAAAGGTGATATGTATATGGTAGATTTCTCAGCTGGACCGCAAATGGCCGTATGTCTTCTAGCAAAAGCTTCAGAGTGCTGGCTCTAGCATCGGAGGCTAGGACATGCTGGCATGAGGAACTTGCACACTCTCCCAAAGAAGAAGCATGTCATAGGCATCGAGGAAGTCAAGTTCAAGAAAGATCATCTATGTGGTGCCTGTTAAGCTGGGAAGATGACTAGAGCCAAGCACCCCTCGAAGACAATCATGACGACATCCAAACCCTTCGAGCTGCTTCACATGGACTATTTGGCCCTACTCACTACTCCACATTCTCTACCACAGCCTGTCTCTATGGCTTCGTCATTGTTGATGATTATTCAAGATACACATGGGTGCACATAATACTCTACAAGACTGAAGTGCAAGATGTCTTCAGACGCTTCGCCAACCGTGCCATGAACAACTATGGCATCAAGATCAAGCATATCAGAAGTGACAATGGCACTGAATTCAAGAACACTGGCCTCGATCTTTATCTGGATGAGATGGGAATCACTCATGAATTCTCAGCCCCGTATACACCTCAACAAAATGGGATCGTTGAGCGCAAGAACAGAACTCTAATTGAGATGGCTCGAACGATGCTCGATGAATACAAAACTCCAAGAAGATTCTGGCCCGAAGCTATTGATACTGCATGCCATATCATCAACCGTGTTTATCTTCACAAGCTTATGAAGAAAACATCCTATGAACTCCTCACTGGAAAGAAGCCCAATGTAAGCTACTTCAGAGTATTTGGAGCTAAGTGCTGGATCAAGGATCCTCATCATAAGTCAAAATTTGCACCCAAAGCTCATGAAGGCTTCATGATCGGATATGGAAAGGACTCACACTCCTACAGAGTCTTCAACATTTTTCGCTATAAAACTGTTGAAACTATGGATGTGCGGTTTGATGAGACAAATGGTTCACAAAGAGAGTCCCTACCAAATGTGCTAGATGAAGCTTCACCAAATGAATCTATTAAGCTAATGGGAACTGGTGAGATCATGCCTTCTAAAGCACAACCTGATGAGGAACTCATCATCTCTGCTCCAAATCAACCTGACGACAATGCTCAGCCTGAAGACAACACCCCCGATGAAGACAATGTACAGCAAGAGCAAAATCTTCGTCCAGCTCACCCTCGTGTTGCAAATGAAGTACAAGTTGAGAAGATAATTGATAGCATAAATGCTCCTGGTCCACTCACTCGCTCAAGAGCAACACAGCTTGTAAATTTCTGTGGGCACTTTGCTTTTGTCTCAATATCTGAACCCAAGAAAGTTGCTAAATCTTTTATGGAGCCTGAATGGATTCAAGCAATGCAAGAAGAGCTTCAACAGTTTGAGCTGAACAATGTGTTGGAACTTGTCAAGCGTCCTGATCCTCGAAAGCACAACATAATAGGCACAAAATGGATCTATCGCAACAAGCAAGATGAGCATGGTCAAGTGGTCAGAAACAAAGCTCGTCTCGTTGCTCAAGGATACACTCAAGTTGAAGGGATTGACTTCGATGAAACATTTGCTCCTGTGGCTAGGCTTGAAGCTATTCGTATACTGCTAGCTTATGCAAATCATCACAACATACTTCTGTATCAAATGGATGTAAAGAGTGCCTTTATCAATGGAAGAATTGAAGAAGAAGTGTATGTTGCACAACCACCTGGCTTTGAAGACCCAAAATGCCCTGATATGGTATACAAGCTCAACAAGGCACTATATGGCCTTAAACAAGCGCCTCGTGCTTGGTATGACACTCTCAAAGACTTCCTGAAGAGAAAAGGCTTCAAACCTGGGTCCCTAGACACCACACTCTTCACGAAGACATATGATGATGAGCTATTTGTCTGCCAAATCTATGTGGATGACATTATCTTCGGCTGCATGGACAAGAAATACAGTGATGAGTTTGGTCACATGATGCAAGAGCAATATCAAATGTCCATGATGGGTGAGCTGAAGTTCTTCCTTGGTCTTCAAATTCGTCAGCAAAGGAACGACATCTTCATATCTCAAGAGAAGTACCTTAAAGACTGCCTGAAGAAGTTTGGAATGCAAGACTGCAAAGGGTACTCGACGCCAATGCCTGCTAAACATCATCTGGGTCCCGACGCCAATGGTAAAGAGTTTGATCAACAGGTATACCGCTCCATGATTGGTTGTTTACTTTATTTATGTGCATCTAGGCCAGATATTATGCTTAGTGTTTGCATGTGTGCTCGATATCAAGCGGCACCAAAGGAGTCGCATCATTTAGCTATGAAGCGAATACTTCGATATTGATATCATACATGTCAACACTGAAGAGCAACTGGCAAATATCTTCACAAAGCCCTTGGATGAGAAAAGGTTTTGCAAGTTGCGGTGTGAGCTAAATATCTTAGAATCCTCAAATGTCCTGTAATCAGGCACACATCCTAACAATTATGCATATTGATGACTTAGATGTGCAACACACGAAGTAAAGTATATCTTCAATCAATGAAGACTTACATTCTAAGTGTGAATACATTAACATGGAATTTGACTTCGGAGCGCCACGATAATTGTGCACCGTGTCTCGGTCTAATACTTCCTATACGGTGGGTAACGCCACCACCAAATTCTTATTTGAAGTGTTTCTCATGGCGTTACATTTGCGAAGTCTTCATACTTGGTTTGTCTTCATATAGGACATATATATATATATATATATATATATATATAGGGTGGGTCTATTCTCATAACACCCCTTAAGACCTTATTCTCATAACAAAGGCCTTATTCTCATAACACCCCCACTTAAAACAAGTTTCTAGCGCGGAGCGCCCGACAACTTCCCCCTCCCCTCCCCGCCTTCTAGCGCGGCAGCGCCCCCGCGGTCGGCCGCCCCCCCAACGCCTTCCCCCATCGCCGGCCGCCCACATCCATCAAGCCGCCTCGGCCGGATCCATCGGGCGCTGAAATCCCGCACCAGCGGGCGGATGAGCCGCCTCCCCCGCACCAGCCCATCCGGATCCGGCTGGGCTGCCCCCGCGCCCACCTTCCCTTCGCCTCCCTCTCGAGCACCCCTCCCCCCTTCTTCTACTCCGTGAATGAAGAAAAGCCACGGCCACCGAGGTGCTCCTCCACCTGGCTCCTCCCTGCGACCTCTTGCTGAGCCGCGGCGGCCGGATCCACCCTCACGAATCCAGTCAACGACCTTCCTTCTCCACTGCATCGACCTGCAGGAGGTTGAGATGGCGCTCGTCGACGAGTAGGGTGTCGCCCCACTCCAGGACTGCCGAGGTTGAGCGGATCCAAGCTCCTCCCCTTCATCATCTCTGGTGCGGGGGTGTCGGTGCAGTTCGTTTCCCAAGCGGCAAGGCAGTGCAGCACGACGCTTGCTTTTGTTCACGTCTCTTTTTTGATTTGGGCAGATGTTCAAGTGCAATCCTCTTTTAATTTGGGCAGATGTTCATGTACAATTTGCACGGGCGTGTGGTATGTCGGGCATGAGGGCGACGACGTGCAGCGGTGATATGCAGTCCACCGGCACACCATGCAGTTTGCACAGTGCATGCTTGCAAAAAATTGCAGTTAGGTGCACGCAGACATTTAGTTAATTGGAGCGCGATTACAGTTCTGTGGTGCAGGCGGTATTTTTTATTTGTATAGAAAAATGTTTCATCTCGTCAGACATTGTAGCCTATTTTATTTTGAATATGCAATTCAGTGGCATAGTCTAGCTTGCAGGTGCAGTACGTCGCTCGAGGTGTGATCTACTGCAGCTAGGCTAGTCCTCAATTGTGGTTCGGCTCGCGACAGTGTTGATTTTATGTGTGTGACTGTGTAAACATAATGAATGGATATATATATGTTTCGAAGCTCACTTTTTTGTCTCACATGGTACACTATAAAACTCCTCTGTGGTTCACAATATCAATGCAACACCTGCAGTGCAGTTAGGTACACACCAGGTTTGCTCCACTATACAAGCTACATTTAAAAATCAAACAAATGCAGTGCACTTTGGTCTAAAAAGTCCATTGCAAAGGACTCTTTGAAGCTCACTTTGTTCTCTCACGAAGTTGGCCATAAAAAAACCTTTGTGGTTCACTTGGTGATCAAAAAACAAAAACACATCGGAAAGCAGCTCACTTCTCAACACTTCTCAAAGCGCGTAAAAAATTAATTAGTACGAAAAAAGACAACAGCAAATCGCCCGTGTAAAAACAATTGTTACCAAAACAACACCAAAAAGTAATGCGGTTCACTTGGTGATCAAAAAACAAAACACACATCGGAAAACCAGCTCACTTCTCAAACACTTCTCAACGCGCGCAAAAAAATTAATGAGGTTCACTTTTGGTAGTGTTCCGCTTCACTTTCGGGAGTATTGCGGTCCACTTCCCTTCGGAAAAAAAGTTGGAAAAAAGACAACAAAACTTCTCTGAGAAAAATCTACGTCCAACAAAGTAAATCATGAGGTTCGGTTAACTGTCTGATGCAGTGCGTTCTTCAATTTGAAGCAGTGCGATTTTCGCGTTTTTGTAATTTCAAAACTGCTCTTAAACCGTAACGAATTAGAGGGCGTGTTCTACATGAGAAAGTAGCGTCTCGACGATATCTTTCCAACGGTGTATCATTTGGATCATTTATGCCAACGTTCTGTAATAATTTCACGAAAATACGGCTGCTGCCGTTCGTAGCCAGCCGCGCGACTTTCAAATTTAACTGAAAACCGTAAGGAATCTCAAAAACATTTCAACATATGAAAGTTGCGCCTCGTTCGTAGCTTTCCAACGGTATATTACACGCCTTGTTTCGACAAACGGTTAAAAAACTGGAATGAAAACAGTACCGAAAATTTGAAAAAATTCGAAAAACATAATTCTGCGATTTAGTAAATTCAAAACTGCTCTTAAACCGTAGCGAATTAGAAAAATAATAGATATAAAAAAGATGCGTGGCGACGATACCTTTCCAACGGTGTATCAAATGTTACATTCCGACGAGCGGTTTAGAAAACAACGCCAAAAAACGCTCGCTGCCATTCGTTGTGAGCCGCACAATTTTCGAAACTGCTTTTAAACTATGATGAATTTTGAAAAGTGTTCAACATGGCGAAGTTGCGTCTACTCTATAGCTTTTCAACGGTATATTACACACATAATTCTGGTAAACGGTTAAAAAACTAGAGCAAAAAAGGTACCGAAAAAACAACACGTACAGTTTTTTCAACATGAAGTTCGCTGGTCTCTGTGGTGCGGTGCGTTTAGCTCTCCAATGCAATTTTGCAATGCAGTTCGGAAGTGTTATGAGAATATTATTCTCATAATGTTATGAGAATAGACCGGCTGTATATATATATATATATATATATATATATATATATATATATATATATATATATATATATATATATATATATATATATATATAGTTGTGTTCTGTCCTCAACAACATTCACTTATAGCTATGTCTTCATATTTGAATCTTTTGGACTAAGTGAATGTGATCGGACCCTAACCTCTCTATGCTTTCTCATCTCACACTCTGTCTGTCCAAATCATATGCATTCTGTTGAAACTGTCGAATATCTTCTCTGTGTCCTTGTCAGCAGAAGATACGGAGACAAACTTTAAATCTGATTTTAATGCTCCATCCGTTATGCCTGAAACCCGGAGAAGCCGGAACGACCACTCCGACAGTCGTGGTGTACGTGGGATCGTGGGACAACTTCCAATGCATTACATTACCGCCATGTGTCACTCGTACGTGAATCGTCAGGGGCACCTGAGTAATTACACTGTGCCGTCTCCCATGCCTATAAATGCACGTCCCATCACGGTCAAAAGTTTCTTCTACCACCTCTCCACCTCGACCAACCCTAGCGCCTCCGTAAGTTTTCGACGACGCCGACGACGAAGCGCTTCGCTGCCGCAACTTTGTCGACGCCGTCCTCACGCCGGCCGCGGACATCTTCTACTCCGCCGTCGGCGTAGCTGTCCTCCGTTGCCAAGTTAGGGCACGGAAGACCGAACTGCTGGGCATCCAACTCCTCTCCGTCTAAGTAGTTCATTGTGTGGTAAATAAAACTTGCTTTTTACCATCTTCTAGATCCATAAAGATTCATCTACTTTACCACAAGAGGTTTTTGCCTACTTAGATATATAGATCTATCCTTTCTGCATCTCATATCTTGCCTAGTACATTCACATATGCTTCAACCATAGTTAGATTCCTCACTTGTACTTATTCGTGGATACGTACAAATCTGGAACCAACTCCCATGAGTGAATGTCTTCACACTATGAGGTCAAAGTCTTCAAAACTGTTTTAATCTTCAAAACTTCTGAGAATGCATATGACCTCTTCCCCTTCCTTCGCATCTCTAATGCTGTCACAGGTATATGTCCGTGGGAGAATCCCTTGGTTCTCATAGTTTGCATTCATTTGCAGAGTTTTTGCAGCATCACATTCATTCCCCTGAAGACAATTCCTATCTGACCAGCAGACCAAAGCATTTGCGTGTTTTGAAGCCATTCAATTTGAAACCCTTCAGGTTGAAGCAAATGGCAACTGACAAGACAGTAAGAAAGGGTGGCAGACAGCGTCGTGGCAACACCTCCATTGATTTGCCTCCTGATCTCAGTGAGATATACAAGACTGATCCAGAGGAGGATTACAATCAGAGGAAGACACGAATCCAATGGATTTGAAGATACTGGGCTGAACAGTGGTTCAAGTATAGGTTCGTGACCCAAGAGTATGCTGAGAAGAACGCCATCAAGCATCCATGGGGAGATATCACTTATAAAAATCTTCCCCCCAAGACTCGTGCTGCAGCCATTGCTCAAGGCTTCTATCCTTGCATGGTCAGAGGGCCTCAGCCTGCTGATGCTGATCCAAGCTCTCTGCTCTGGTGTCGCGACGACAATCTGTTCAAGCGAAATCTTCAATTCGCCAAGAACTCGGCCAAAGAGAACAAGAAGCTTTGGGGATTAGACTTCAATCCTGGCCCCTTTGCGCCCCGCGCTGATGGCACGCGCGAAGCGGAACCAAATCTGGCTAGGCCCTTCTACAACCTAGAAGGCCTCATCAGTCACATATGGGTTCAAGGGGTGGATGTGGATCAGCCTGAAGCAGATGCTGATTCTGAAGAAGCACCTGCAACGCCGAAGCCCCAGAAGAAGAAATCAAAGGCTTCGAAGACTACTCCACCAAGGGCTTCTAGAGTGAAGCCTTTGGCCACTGCTCCACGTGCACCAAGTGTGCAATCTGAGGAACACTCTCGTATCTCCAATAGCAGACATCTGAAGAGGAAGCCATCACACAACCCCAGTCCAGCTCTCACTCCTGATGCAGTACTGAAGACTGCCAATGATGCCCTTGATCTCTCAAGTGATGAAGATCTTGGTGATGATGCTCTGGAGCTATTGATCAAGAGCAAGCAAGATGCTGAAATCTTCAATAATTTGCCGCTCTTTGACGTTGAAGTGCTCAATAACTTCATTGATGAATGGTTTGGCACACCCAACCTGAGCTTCGACGATCTTCAACTTCCAGTTGGCCTCAGCGTCTCCTTCCATGGCGCCATTGCTTCTAAGCTGGCTCTGGCTCAAAATTTTTTGAGCTGAAGCAAAAGATAGATTATGAAAAGGCTCAGTTCAAGAAGCATGTGGACAAGCTCAGCGTGCAAGAAATTCAGAACTTCAAGGTTATGATGCACGAGCTCAAGGAAGCCTTTCGTCAGCGGCGTGATGAAGCCAAAGGTTCTCGAGAGCGAATCAAGGACTTGGCGGCCAAATGCATTCAAGCATTCAATGAAGCTGAAAAGCGCAAGGCACTTGGCCGTCCTGGCATTGACCCATGGATGGCTACCAAGAAGAAGAAGAAGCAACCTGTGCCCGAAGCTGAAGAATCTAGGCAGGAAATGCCTCGCATAGTCTTCCCTGCTAGCATGACTGGCACAAAGCCTAAGGCAACCCCAACCGCTTCAAAGCTCAAGAAGACTAAGGTGGCTGAAGCTGAAGCTCGCAAGCGCAAGCAATCTACTGATGAAGCTCCACCCACCAAGAAGCGCAAAACCAAGAAGGATAAGGCTGCTTCCAAAGAGCCTATATTTGTCGAGCCAATCTCAGTTGCTCGCCCTGCATCTGCCTAGAGAGAACAAAGACTAACTGTTCATGAGCCTGCTCCCACAGAGGCTGAAGACATTCCAGCTATTGACCCCACCACAGCTGAAGACATTGGTCCTCAATACAATGTTGAAGATGATGAAGTCCTTCCTCAGATCGAATACAACATTGTCTCTTCGCCTGTTCTCACGAACAGCGAACACATCAGCATTGGTCGTCCTTTGACGCCAATTGCTCAGGATGACTCGTGGGCTGATCACCCACAGGATACACAAGCCACACCCCAGCAAACTCAAGACACCAGTACGGTGCTTGAAGATGAAGACTTTGAGGCCCAACAACCTCTATCTCCTCAGGCGTCGCCAGCTTTTCGCAGGCTTCACAAAGTACCAAGGCCTCAAGTCATCGCCCCAAGTATTCCAGAAAGAGTAGAGCAACCATCTGCACCTGATGCTGCTCCTACTATGAACCCCTCAGAATCTGAAGCCAAAACGGCTGAAGATATTCCGGCTGCATCAGTCAAAGAAGAACCACCCCAAGAAGAAGAAGAACAACCCCAAGTTGAAGAAGAACGTACTGCCACACCCCCTGTTCTCGAGGAGAACGTGTCCGACCCTCCAGCTCCTGAAGTGGAGGATAAAAATTCAGAGGCTGCCACCACCAACACTGAAGCCAATGACGTGGTCATGGCTGAAGCTTATGTGGCACCTGAAGACACTGTGGCGCCTGAAGTAACTGGGCCTGAAGATACTGCTACTGAAGCCAGTGCTGTGCCTGAAGCCAGTGCTGCGCCTGACGTCAATGCTGCACCTGAAGCAAATCTGCAGCTTGAAGATAATGCCTTTGCTCCTATTCCGCCTGCACGGCCCCATACTATTGAGCAAGCATACAACAAGGATGATCAGCTTGTTACTGTCCGGTGGCCCATTCTGATTCCGCCACCTACCACTGAACCGCGTGCTTCTGGTCCTCAGTTTGATCATCATGTTGCGCACAGGCCCCAAGTTCAGAAGCCTAAGCCAAGACTGCCAAGGTTTCCAGGTATTGCAACCTCTTCAGGGTCATTCAATGCCAATAGCTTCACTGCGCACAACACCTTCTTTGACAGCACCAAGAACCCATATTCCAAGCCAAGAATATCCTCAGATAAGTTCTGGAGCCATCAACAGCACATCTACTACTCAAGAGTACTCTATGATCAAGGGCGCATTTTCCCTCATATGCGTCTTGACACTGAAGCTATTGCTGGTCTGCCCTACTTGGAGGAAGCTCTTGACTGCTTCCGTGATGCTGGCCTACTCAATTTTGTCACAGACAAAGAGCATTGGAATGAAGAGCTGCTTCTGCAATTCTATGCAACCCTCCACATCCGCGGCTACAACAGGGATCCGAAAACATGGGTCCTTGAGTGGATGACAGGAAATGCCTATCATGAAGCCAAAGTCTCTGACATCATTGAGCTAACTGGCCTGCCCACTCCAGGAGAACTATATGAACCTGGTTGTCAACGTCACCGTGATGCTTTGGAGAGTATCTTTCAGAAGCCAGAGCCCAACTTGAGCCAAATGCTGAGCATGATGAAGCCTTTGCCACGCGATGCTGAGTACCCAAAGGAGTTCTTTGTCGAAGACCTTGAGTATCTGCCCCAAACTATATATCGTATCATCAGGCGAACTCTATGGCCTGTCAAAGGACACTCTTCATCAGCCAAACTTGAAGGAACAATGAAGACATTGGTATTCTATATCTTCAATGGCATCAGCTTCAAGGCTCAAGACTTCTTCACCAGGCAGTTGGCTGCATCAGGCTCTGATCTCTTTGGACTTAAGTTCTACGCTCCATGGGTAATGCGCCTCATCAAGCTTCATTCTGCTATCAACTATCAGCCTTCTGCTCGCAACCATATCATATTCTTGCCAGAGGTTGATATGTCAGTTGAAGCCATATACCCAGAGCCTGCCAAAGAGCATGTTTATCTTCACAATTTTGAACACCAAAGCTTCACTCAGCCCATTGAAGGAGTTCCAGAAGTCACTTGTGTTTATCCTCTGGCTGGACATACTCGCTTATCTCACCATGCAGAGACTGAAGCTACTGAGAGCACCATTGCCCAAAGGCCTCGAAAGCGATCGCGTGTTCTCAATGAACGAGAACTTCTTGTTGCCTTACATCAGAAACATGATAAGCATCACTACTGGCTGAAGCGCCAGATGCAAAGCCTCTTGGTGGACGTCAATCGTATTCGCAACCTTGCCACCAAGAATGCCTTTGTTGCTCATGAAACCTGTCGGAGGTCATGGAAGAGTTTGACATTGCTGAGTGCTGAAGCAGATCTTCAAGACGATGGCTTCACTGAAAGATTCAAGTTTGACACCACTCCCCCAAGGAATGCTGTCTTGCATCGAACTCCGTCTCTTGAAGACTCTGACTATTACTCCTCCGCTGCAACGGTGAATGCCAGAGTGATCGATGATCAAGATGATGCTACCTCACCTCCTCCTCCTTTGGCGTGTGTCGACACTGCTCCAAGTACTTCTGCACCGCCAAACACCAACGCCAACCCTGCATCTTCTCCTACTCCAACTGGGAATGAGTAGAGTCTCTGTGTCTTCAAGCCTTTTTGGTCCTTACTGACAAAAGGGGGAGAAGCATATGAGTTGATAGTCTTCAAGCAGGTCCATATAGGCGGGTGCTTTATATTTTGCCTAGTGTTTACAACTCTCGCTTTTGTTACATTTTCGTTCTTTGAGTTGTAACACTTGAACTTGATGGTCGTCTGCTACGTTTTCTGGTACTCTGTAATGCGATGATAAATTCCGCATGTGCGACGATAAATTCCGCACTTATTCATTTTACAGACGTCCATTTCTCATTATGCATAACATTATATTCGACATATCAATTGTGCATGATGAATTGTCTTCATAAGTTGAAGAGGATCTCCACAAGTACAACCTGCTATGTGCATTTGCATTCAAAAGCAAATTACTTATATGCACATCTTCAAGGGGAGCCTTTTGCTACTTAAGAAGACAATACCTTTATCCTCACAATTTCACATACTTTTATCCCCGTTGAAAACTTCAACCAGTTTGTCATCAATCACCAAAAAGGGGGAGATTGTAAGTGCATCTAGTGCCACCCCTAGTTGGTTTTGAAGTATTGTCGACAAACCTGGTTGAGGGACTAATGTGTTTGTGAGAATTGCAGGATAACATAGGTAGTAGTCCCTCATTGATTCGGTTTACCTACAATGAGAGCAAATCTTATCCAGAGTTGGAAGTCAGCTTTACTTGTAGCCCAAGTAAAGTTGCCGCGTGTGTTTGAAATCTGACCGTTGGAACACGTGTCAGTTCCTTAGTGACCCACGGTCACTTCGGACAAATCAGGTCGGGTTGCCTAGTGGCTATAAATAGCCCACCCCCTACACCATAAATTGGTGGCTGCTCAGAGTCAGTACACGGCTTTTGTCATTTGAGAGCAACCCACCTCTGAAGCATTTGAGAGAGAGATCCTTGCAAGGACAAAGCCCAAACACCCTGAGCCAAAGAGTGTTAGGCATCACTGAAGTCTTTCTATCCGAGTGATCTGAGGACTTGTTACACTTGAGGACTGTGAATCCTGCAGCCGGTTAGGCGTCGCGTTCTGAGCATCCAAGAGTCATTGTGGATCGCCGATGAACGAAGTCTGTGAAGGTTTGGAAGTCTACCTTGAATACTTACCAGAGTGATTGGGCGAGGACTGGGTGTCCTTAGCTCAAGGGGAATAAGGTGAAGACGCGGTCTTCTGAGTTTAATCTCAACCTCCCTAACCAGACGTACAGTTGTCACAGCAACTGGAACTGGTCTAACAAATCACTGTCTTCCCCAAGCTACTGGTTCTATCCCTTCCTTCTCTATACTTACTGTCTTTGTGAAGTCATTGCCTGCTTGCCTTATCTGTTTGACTTCACCGTGTGACTACTTGTTCTAACTGGCTTCATACAATCTTCCATCCTGATCCATACTACCTAGCTGCTATTAGTCTTCATGCTTTCACTTCATTGAATACTTGACTATGGCCTGTCTAGTGTAGTCTACCTTCTGCTGCATATAAATTTGATCGGTCCTATCGTTTGTCTTCGAAACTTCCATGTTTTGAAGACTTTCATAAAAATCGCCTATTCACGCCCCCTCTAGTCGATATATAGCTCTTTCAGATAGTAACATGGTGCTCACGATAAGACAAGTCTTGCTGAAGATCATCTCTTCGAAAGGAATGGTGCGTTCAGGCGTCTTGAAGCACTTGCGGAGTTGTGACACATGAAACACATCGTGCACATTTGCAAAGTTGGAGGGAAGCTCGAGTTGGTAGGCTAGATCTCCTCTCTTGCCAATAATCTTGAAAGGGCCCACGTATCTTGGAGCAAGCTTGCCCTTGACACCGAACCTCTGAGTGCCCTTCATGGGAGAAACACAGAGATAGACATGATCACCAATGTCGAAAGCCAAATCTCGGTGTTTGCTGTCATAGTAGTTCTTTTGACGCGATTGCGCGGCTTTGAGATTCTCACATATGACTTTGCACATTTCTTCGGCTTCTGAGATCGAATCATTTCCAAGGAGTTGACGTTCACCAGTATCAGACCAGTTGAGAGGGGTATGTCACTTTCTGCCATAGAGGATTTCAAACGGAGCTTTGCCTGCACTTGCTTGGAAGCTGTTGTTGTAGGAGAATTCGGCAAATGGAAGGAAATCTTACCATTTCATACCGAAGGATATGACACAAGCTCTGAGCATATCTTCAAGGATTTGGTTCACTCTTTCGACTTGACCACTAGTCAGAGGGTGAAACACAGTTTGGAAGCGAATCTTGGTGACCATGGCTGACTGAAAAGAATCCCAGAACTTGGAGGTGAACAAGCTTCCATGGTCTGAGGAGATCACTTGAGGAATGCCATGCAAAGAGACAATTCTGGAGGTGTACAACTCTGCCAGCTGAGCTGCGTTGGTGGATTCTTTGACTGGAAGAAAATGAGCCACTTTAGTTAGCTTGTCAATGACCACAAGGATAGCATCATTTCCTCGCTTGGACTTGGGAAAACCGGTGACGAAATCCATCTCAATGTGATGGAATTTCCACTCGGGAATAGGTAGGGGTTGAAGGAGTCTGGCTAGACGTTGATGCTCTGCCTTCACTCTTCTGTAGACATCACACTCGTTCATGAATTGGGCAATCTCCCTTTTCATGCGAGTCCACCAATATGATTGCTTGAGGTCATGGTACATCTTGGACCTTCCTGGATGTATCGAGAGGAGTGAGTCATGTGCTTCATTCATTATGAGCTTCCTAAGATCACCTTTGGGAACCACAAGTCTGTCCTCAAAGAACAAAGTGTCTCTATCATCAATGCGGTAGCACGTGTACTTGGGAGTACCCTTAGCAATACCATGTTTCACTTTCTGCACCATAGCATCACTGAGTTGGGCCTCACGGATTTGATCTTCCAAGGTAGGAGCAACTTGAAGGTCGGCAAGAAATCCTTGCTTAACAACTTGGAGGTTGAGCTTCTTGAATGATTCACAAAGCTCAGGTTGGAACGGTTTGAGGAGGAGACTGTTGCAATAAGCCTTTCTGCTCAAGGCATCTGCAATGACATTGGCCTTGCCAGGAGTATACTCAATGCTTGGATCGTACTCTTGAATCATCTCAACCCAACGAGTCTGGCGAAGGTTAAGTTTTCGCTGAGTGAAGATGTACTTCAAGCTCTTGTGATCGGTGAAGATGTCCACTTTTCTGCCCAACAGAAGGTGTCTCCACGTGATCAAGGCATGAACAACTGCTGCTAGCTCAAGATCATGTGTAGGGTAATTCTTCTCATTTGGTTTAAGCTAACGTGAAGTGTATGCAACGATCTTCTTGTCTTGCATGAGAACACCACCAAGACCTTGCAATGAAGCATAACAAAATACTTTGTAAGGCTTGGACTCATCTGGAGGAGTAAGAACTGGAGCAGAAATGAGCTTCTCTTTGAGTGTCTTGAATGCCACATCACAATCAGGAGTCCACGAGTACTTGATGCTGGGGAACGTAGTATTTCAAAAAAATTCCTACGATCACGCAAGATCTATCTACCAGATGCATAGCAACGAGAGGGAAGACTGTGTCTACGTACCCTCGTAGACCGAAAGCGGAAGCGTCTAGTGACGCGGTTGATGTAGTCGAACTTCTTCGCGATGCAACCGATGAAGCACCGAACGTACGGCACCTCCGCGTTTAGCACACGTTCAGCTTGATGACATCCCACGAGCTCTTGATCCAGTTGAGCTTCATGGGAGAGTTTCGTCAGCACGACGGCGTGGTGAGGAATATGATGAAGTTACCGGCGCAGGGCTTTGCCTAAGCACTGCAACGGTATGACCGAGGTGTGTTTCTGTGAAGAGGGCACCGCACACGGCTAGAAAAATGTTTCTTCTGTGTCTTTGGGTGCCCCCTGCCACCGTATATAAAGGAGAAAGGGGGGACGTGCGGCCAGGCTAGGGCGCGCCAAGGGAGTAGGATTCCTACTCCTAGTAGGAATATGAACCCCCTTTCCTATTCCCACTAGGAGCAGGAAAGGAAGGGGAAGAGAAGAAGGAAGAAGAGGGGCGCCTCCCCCCCTTTCCTAGTCCAACTAGGATCCCTAGGGGGAGGGTGCGGCCAGCCCTATGGGCTGCCTCTCTCTTTCCCTCAATGGCCCACTATGGCCCATACTCCCTCGGGGGGGGGGGGGGGTCCGGTAACCCCCTCTGGCACTCCGGTTAAATCCGAAACTTTTTCGGAACACTTCTGGTGTCCGAATATAGTCGTCCAATATATAAATCTGTACGTCTCGGACATTCCGAGACTCATCCTGATGTCCGTGATCTCATCCGGGACTCCGAACTACCTTCGGTACATCAAAAGTCATAAACTCATAATACCGATCGTCATCAAACGTTAAGCGTGCGGACCCTACGGGTTCGAGAACTATGTAGACATGACCGAGACTCATCTCCAGTCAATAACCAATAGCGGAACCTGGATGCTCATATTGGCTCCTACATATTCTACAAAGATCTTTATTGGTCAAACCGCATAACAACATACGTTGTTCCTTTTGTCATCGGTATGTTACTTGCCCGAGATTCGATCGTCGGTATCTCAATAACTAGTTCAATCTCGTTACCGGCAAGTCTCTTTACTCGTTTCGTAATACATCATCCCGTGACTAACTCATTAGTCATTTGCTTGCAAGGCTTATTATGATGTGTATTACCGAGAGGGCCCAGAGATACCTCTCCGACACTCGGAGTGACAAATCCTATTCTTGATCTATGCCAACACCACAAACACCTTAGGAGACACCTGTAGAGCATCTTTATAATCACCCAATTACGTAGTGACGTTTGATAGCACACAAGGTGTTCCTCCGGTATACGGGAGTTGCATAATCTCATAGTCATAGGAACATGTATAAGTCATGAAGAAAGCAATAGCAGTAAAACAAAACGATCATAGTGCTAAGCTAACGGATGGGTCTAGTCCATCACATCATTCTCCTAATGATGTGAACCCGTTGATCCAATGAGAACTCATGTCTATGGCTAGCAAACATAACCATTTTTGATCAATGAGCTAGTCTAGTAGAGGCATACTAGGGACACTCTGTTTTCTCTATGTATTCACATATGTACTAAGTTTCCGGTTAATACAATTCTAGCATGAATAAAAGACATTTATCATGATATAAGGAAATAAATAATAACTTTATTATTGCCTATAGGGCATATTTCCTTCACTTGACATTCTTCTGCAGCAAGTTGGAAAGAGGCTTGGCAATCTTGGAGAAGTTCTCAACGAACCTTCTGCAATAGCTTGCGAGACCGAGGAAACTTTGGAGTTGCTTGACATTCTAAGGAGGTTTCCAGTTGACAATTGCTTCAACCTTCTCGGGGTTAACAGAAATGCCCTCGGCAGAGATAATATGGCCAAGATAGAGGACTTTATCAAGACAGAATTCACATTTGGAGAAATTCGCATAGAACCGGTGCTGACGGAGCCTGTCAAGGACCAAACGGAGGTGCTTGGCATGGTCTTCTTTATTCTTGGAGAATACCAAGATATCATTGAGGTAGATGAGAACGAACTCATTGGTGTAGGGTTTGAATATGAAGTGCATCATTCGAGAGAAAGTGGGTGGAGCATTAGCAAGCCCGAAAGACATGACCGTGTATTCATAGGAGCCATAACTCCTTCTGAATGCTATCTTGGGAATATCCTCTTCACGGATACGAATTTGATGGTAACCCATCCGGAGATCAAGTTTCGAGAAAACCTTGGCTCCTTTGAGTTCCTCGAACAATTCATTGATGTTGGGGAGCGGGTACTTATTCTTTATTGTCTTCTTGTTCAATGGCCGGTAATCAACGCAAAGGCGTTCCGTGCCATCCTTCTTCTTGACAAATAGAACACCACAGCCCCAAGGAGAAGTACTTGGTCTGATTAGACCCACTCATTCTTGCTCATCGAGTTGTTTCTTCAGCTCCTTCAACTCATCAGGAGAATGCTTGTACGGAAGCCGACAGGCTGGCTCCGTACCAGGTTCAAGTTCAATGACGAATTCAACTATACGGTTGGGAGGCATGCCTGGAAGCTCTTCAGGGAATACATCCTCATATTCACAAACCATCGGAATCTGGGAAATGGCATTAATCTCGCCCTTGTCATTTAGAGAGAATAGCCTTATTGTGTTATCTCAAGCCGCGAAGATAATCACGTCTTCGTCAGGATGAGTTAGCTTGACCTCCTTGTTTACACAATCAATAAGAGCATCATGCTTCAAGAGCCAATCCATCCCAAGAATAAGATCAATGTCCGAGTTACCGAGAGCAACCGGGGAAACCAGAAAACTTTAATCACCCATATGAATAGATATGTCCAGAGTAAACATGCTAGAATGCATTAGTTTTCCCGGGGAAACAATTGATAACTCCCTTGGTAAAGCTTCAGTTTCAAAATTGTGCTTCGATGCAAATGGGTGAGATATGAAAGAGCATGATGCACCCGAATCAAACAAGACTTTAGTAGGTATAGAGTTAGCTAGAAGATTACCAATTATCACATCAGAAGAATTCTCTGCTTGAGCTGCATTCATCAGGTTCACTCTTGCCGACTTGGGATTGTGCTTGACAATAGCATTGCTGACAGGTGGAGGAGGCGGAAGGCGCCTTTGGTTTGTGCACTTGTTGGAATAGTGGCCCTTCAAACCACACTTGTAGCAAGTGACCTCAGAAACTGGACGGAAAGGAGGAACACTTGGTCTTGGAGCTTGGTACTGCGACTTGGACTGGTTGCTTGGGTTGGGTGGGTGGGAGAATCCACGACCACCTGAGTGCTTGTTGTTGGTTGGAGGATGGAGCACTGGAGGAGGCGGTAGCCAGAACTTCTACTGCTTGGCAACCACTTGAGAGGAAGAGGAGGAGTGAACAACATCTCTAATCCTGTTTTTGGAAGCTTCACACTTGAGCTGAGCTGCCTCTTGCTTGAGAGCCATGTTGTAGAATTGATCAAATTCATCCGGCTCGAACAGGGTGAGAGAAAGTTGGAGTTCATCTTTCAGACCACCTCGGAACTGGTAGATTTTGCTCTTGGCATATGGGATGTCTTGCTTCGCATAACGGGCAAGATTCTGGAACTTGACATTGTATTGATAGACAGACATGGTGCCTTGCTTCAGGTTGCGGAATTGCTCATGCATGCCTTCAATGACACTTGGTGGAATGTGATGAGAACGGAAATTGCGGTAGAAATCAGTCCACGTGATCTCACGACCACCTTTGGAGTCTTTGTACTGTTGCCACCAATCTGTAGCTTGATCTTTGAGTTGGAAAGCGGGAAACTTGACATAATCTTCAGTTCTAACGTTACTGCATTCAAAGTGCTTTTTGATGTCTGTGATGCAATCTTCAGCATCTAGTGGGTCCACACAGTAACTGAAAGACTTGGGTTGATTTGCCAGGAATTGGTTCAGTGTCGCAAAGTGAGGTTGATTGAACAGATTTCCTTGGCCTTGGTTCCCTTGATTGCCTTGATTTGCTTGGAAACTCTGCATCATTTGCATGAGCATCTGAGTGTTCTGGTTGGTTGCCTGTATAATTGCTCTCCATGCCTCAGACGGAGGAGGAAGGGAAGGAGGACGCTCAGGAGGACCCTCCTCTTCACCCTCTTGGTTTGGGTTGGGAACTTTCTTAGGTGCCATCCTGAAGATGATGACAACTGTTAGCCATTGAAGCAAATAATAGATAAGCTGAATCAACGGCTAGATATTTGCAACATATAGTCTTCACAATGAACATTCGAACAAAATTGAACGAACGAATTCCATAGCTTAATGGTACAAAAACTTGTCAAGAAGCCACTTGGGAGAACAAAATGATAGAATAAAAACAACAAGGTACAGATGGAAAAAAATACATAATAGAGGTTTCGTCCCACATGTTCGTGCTGAATGTCCCATGGCACGGGTTACAAAGGTCTTGCAATCCCCGGATCAGCATAGCCAAGGATCCATTAAGATGCAACTCCCAATTGGAACAGCGCCCATGAAACCTCTTCACTAAATATTGAACCCCAAACCTCATATAATGCACCCATTGGAAGATTACCTATGAGCTACTTGAAACCCACCTATTAATTCCCGAAGTTTTCCGGTTATGCAATCTGGTGTTGGGGATACAGGGGAAGCACCGCGCACTCAACTCTAAACCTACATCCAGCTGTATCCATCCGTCAACACATAACCAGTCATCTTCGGAAATTGTTTACCTCGGACCTTCGAAACGCATCTGCTATACTAGCTGTGGCAATACTCCCGAACTATCTCCCCAGTACTGGGTGACGTCGGGGTTATCTCACCACCAGACATGCATAGAAGAGTTTTCGATGTCGGCCGCCTTTGACATTCTAGAACCGCTATGTAGCAACCAGACCTCAAATAGTCTGATCTCTGTGCATCAGTGTCATCCCTGGATCAGTAATGCTGACACGCACAATACTTGAAGGATTTATAACAGAGTAGCAATCACACACTTATTACATCGATAGTTCCAACGATGAACTTATTACAATAAAAATGGCTTAAGGCCATCTAACACGATAACAGCGGAAGGCTTGGAAGATAAGTGAGTCCATCAACTCGAATGGCATCACTGAGTATAGAACCACGATCTATAAGGCATCTTACTCGTCGTCTGAAAAGTCTACAACATGAACGTTGCAGCCCGAAAACGGGTCAGCACATGGAATATGCTGGCAAAATAACACAAGAGAGCAATGAAAGTAAAGCTATACTATATGCAATATGGCTGGTGGAAAGCTCTATGGTTACAGTTTTTGCGTAAAGCCAATTTTTCCCTACTTCAAAGGAATAAATTTTATTTACTATCATGGTAGTTGAAACATCGTTGAGAAGATAGACATCCTCTCAACCCCAATTAAAAATCATCATTAAACCCAACAATATTAATTAGAGTAACATGATGAGATTCACATGATATCCAAGTACTAGATACTCAGGACGTCCATAACCGGGGACACGGCTAATCATGATCAGTTTGTACACTCTGCAGAGGTTTGTGCACTTTTCCCCACAAGACTCGATCGCCTCCGTTTGGTTTCTCGCACTGCATGGTGTTTGAGAAACGGATGATCGAGACACAGTCTTTCGAAAGTACTCGCACCTCACAAACGGGTGTACCGTACCAACCTACATCCCCTACATCTGCTAGTCCACCACTGTAAGAGTTCGCACGACTTAGTCAACTATGCTAAAGCCCATAATAGCATTGTGGCTGCACACGGAAGTTTCTAGTATGAATAATCTCATGATCCCTTTGAGCCTGGGTGGCAGTCCAAAAGAAAAACAGGCAATCGCTGGAATACCCAGGTGCCTCAATCCACCCAGATGTTTATTAATGTTGCCACCTTAAGTTGAACCATTAATTATCAAACTCACATCTGTCATGGATACACTCACCCAATCCACATCTACGAGCATAGCATGGCCTAACAGCAAACGTAGAAGTAACTCCCAAAGGTTTGAATGTAATGCAGGTAATAGGTACTACCTCAATCTACTTCCGAATCCCACAAGTTAATTAATCCTACTCATGCAATGTGTGAGGGTTTGACTAATGCAATGAAAACTGGGTAATTGGAAAGTATGATCAAAGTGTTACTTGCCTTGCTGATGATCCGCAAAACCTAGAGATTCAAAGTAGCAAGCGGCGCACTCCGGGTACTCTGTCGCAAACAAACAAGCACACAATAAGAACTTAACTAATGCACGGGGAAAACTCAAATAAGAGATCTAACCAGAAAGTTCAACTTAAGAACTCCGGTTTGCAAAAGAAACGGCAAAAGAAAAGCAACGAAAGACAAACGTCGAAAGAGAAACAACTACCGAACCAATCTGGACCTAAGTCCAAATTTAGCAGAAGCAAACGCTTGAGTGACTGGGTTAAACGGAAAGAGAATTTCGAGATGAAATTCCAGGCGCTTGAATCACCTGATTCCGATAAACGAGCGAAAAGATAAACTAAAACAAAGATCGGATCAGAGATCGCGATCAGAAAATAACTGCGAAAAGAAAACTAAAACAGCTTAACGAACGTACGTTCGTCAGCTGAGACTAAATGACGAATTCGTTCGTTAGAACGAACGAATGGGTGAACGTTTACTAATTAACTAAACCGGGGAAAAAACAATAAACCGATCTAAAGAAAAACCTACCAGGGTTCTTAAAAAAAACCAACGGTCTTCTAAAAGGAAACCGGGCGGCTAACTCGTCGACGACTTGCGGCGGTGGCGGCATCGGCGGCAAGGCGGCGGGGCGGCTGCGGCGGCGGTGGTGGCGGGGCGGGCGGCAGCAGCGGCGGCGGCGGGCAGCAGCAGCAGCGGCGGGCGGCGAGGCAGCGGCTGCGGCGTCGCGACGGCGGGGCGGGTGGCTGCGGCGGGTGGGCGGCTGCGGCGGGCGGTGGCTTGTGGCAGGGGGGGGGGCAGCTATATATATAGGGGGGAGGTGTAGAAGCTTGGGGGACAGGGCATGCCACGACGGCGGCGGCCGGAGTCCGACGCGGGCACGGGCAAGCGGCGCGAGGGAAGGCGGTCGGCGGCGGTTGGGCCTGGCTCGGCTGGGCTTCGGCCCAGTCGGGTCGGGTCCACTTTTTTTTTCTAATTAACGCCGGCGCTTACGAAAAAGAAATCTAGAAAATAAATTAAAAAATTAAAATTGCCAAAACAAATTTTCACCGTCTAAATGGACTATTCAGAACAAGATGAACATTTTCTTGGCACTAAAATGCAATTTTCAAAACATGCATTTTTTTCCAAATTCAAATAAAACTCCAAATAAAACTTGTTTGATTTTTCTATTAAATCCTCCGTATTTCTTATTTTTGGGAGAGTCATTTTACTCCCTCTCTCATATATTTATGATAGAAATACTTGAAGATAAAATAAATAAAATCAAATGATCCTATTTTCAAAATTTGAGAAACCTCAAATATGAAAATATTGAAATCCCCAACTCTCTCCGAGGGTCCTTGAGTTGCTTAGGATTTTCTTGGATCACCAAAAGCGAGAAAATATGATATGCATAATGATCTAATGTATAACATTCCAAATTGAAAATTTGGGATGTTACAAACCTACCCCCCTTAAGATGAATCTCGCCCTCGAGATTCGGGTTGGCTAGAAAATAGGTGAGGGTGGTCCTAATGTAGATCTTCTTCTCTTTCCCAGGTGGCTCCATCTTCGGTGTGGTGGCTCCACTGAACTTTGCAAAACTTGATAACCTTGCTGCGGGTGACTCGACTGGCATACTCAAGAATCTTGACTGGTTTTTCTTCATAGGTCAAATCACTGTCCAACTGAATAGCTTCCAATGGCACAGTATCCCTCAGCGGTATCTCGGTCATCTCTGCGTGGCATTTCTTCAACTGGGAAACGTGGAATACGTCGTGAACTCCTGACAATCCTTCGGGCAGTTCCAACTTGTAGGCTACGTCTCCCATGCGTTCCATAACCTTATAGGGTCCTACAAAACGGGGCGCTAGTTTTCCCTTAACTCCAAAGCGCTTAACTCCTCGAAGCGGAGATACTCGAAGATAAACTCTGTCTCCAACCTCGTAAACGATCTCCTTGCGTTTTGAATCTGCGTAGCTCTTCTGCCTGGACTGGGCTATCTTGAGCCTATCGCGAATTAACTTCACCTTCTGTTCCGATTCCTTGATCAGATCTGGCCCGAACACCTTGCGGTCTCCAACTTCGTCCCACGACAACGGAGTCCTACATCTCCTTCTGTATAACGCTTCGAAAGGGGCCATCTTCAAACTGGATTGATAACTGTTATTGTAAGAAAATTCGGCATACGGCAAATTGTCGTCCCAACTAGATCCATAAGCTAGTGCGCAGGCTCTCAGCATATCCTCCAAAATCTGATTGACTCTTTCAATCTGTCCATTTGTCTGCGGGTGAAAAGCTGTGCTAAACTCTAGTTTGGTACCCAAAGTTTCATGTAACTGATTCCAGAACTTTGAAGTAAACTAGGTTCCTCTATCTGATACGATGCTCCTCAGAACTCCATGCAGACATACAATTCGGGTCATGTATATCTTCGCCAACTTTGCACTGGTATAAGTAGTCTTTATGGGGATGAAATGAGCTACCTTTGTTAAACGATCGACTACGACCCAAATTGAGTCAGAGCCAGAACGAGTTCTGGTAATCCCGTAATAAAGTCCATAACTAGCTTATCCCACTTCCATTCGGGTATTGGCAATAGTTGTAAACATCCTGCTGGCTTCTGATGTTCTGCCTTCACTCTCTGACATACATCACAAACTGCTACATACTCCGCAATATCTCTCTTCATACCGGTCCACCAGAAAATGTCCTTCAAATCCAAATACATCTTAGTATTTCCTGGGTGAATCGAGTATGGTGAATCATGGGCCTCCTGTAGAATCAACTTCCTGATCCCCGGGTCATTAGGCACATAAATGCGGTCCTCAAACCATAAGGTGTCGTGTTCATCCTCGCGAAAACCTTTAGCTTTTCCTTCGCTCACCCTCTCCTTTATAGAGGCAACCTCCTCGTCAGTTTTTTGAGCTTCTCTGATTTTATCCAACATAGTAGACTGGATCTCCAGTGTTGCTACATAGCCTCTCGGAACTATCTCCAAACGTAGTTCTCGTAAGTCCTCGGCTAACTCCTTTGGAAATTCCTCCGTCATTAGGGTATTGACATGGTTCTTACGGCTTAGCGCATCGGCTACTATGTTAGCCTTACCGAGATGATAATGCAATCTCATGTCATAGTCCTTAATGAGTTCCAGCCATCTCCTTTGCCTGAGATTTAGCTCCATTTGATTGAATATATACTTCAAACTCTTGTGATCCGTATATACTTCACAATGGTTTCCAATGAGAAAATGTCTCCACGTCTTCAATGCATGCACTAAGCTGCTAACTCCAAATCATGAGTGGCATAGTTCAACTCATGAGGTTTCAGTTGTCGTGAAGCATACGAAACAACTCTTCCTTCCTGCATAAGAACTGCTCCAAGTCCTCGACGTGAAGCGTCGCAGTATACCTCATAATCCTTATGTTGATCTGGCAGAATCAACATAGGGGATGAGACCAAACTTTTCTTTAATTCTTAGAAACTGGCCTCACATTCTTCTGTCCAACTGAACTTGGTGTCCTTCTTTAACAACTCCGTCATTGGCTTTGCAATCCTCGAGAAATTCTCAATAAATCTCCGGTAGTATCCTGCAAGTCCAAGAAAACTCCGGATCTCTCCAATTATTGTCGGTGCTTCCCAATTTGTCACAGTGTCCACCTTGGCGGGATCTACGACTATTCCTTCTCCAGATATAACGTGTCAGAGAAATCCGACTTCCTTCAACCAAAACTCACATTTCCTAAACTTGGCATATAACTGATGTTCTCGGAGCTTCTCCAATACCAAACGCAAATGCTCTGCATGCTCCTCTTCATCCTTCGAGAAGATCAATATATCATCTATGAACACTACGACGAACTTATCCAAATACTCCATAAACACTTTGTTCATCAGGTTCATAAAGTATGCCGGTGCGTTAGTCAGAGCAAAAGACATAACGGTATACTCGTACAACCCATACCTAGTGGTAAAGGCCGTCTTAGGTATATCCTGCTCTCGAATCTTCAATTGATGGTACCCTGATCGCAGATCGATCTTGGAAAATACCTTAGCTCCTTGCAATCTATCGAACAAATCATTGATCATTGGTAGTGGGTACTTGTTCTTGATCGTTACTTCGTCCAATCCTCGGTAATCAACAACCATTCTTAACGATCCATCCTTCTTCTCCACTAGAAGTACTGGCGAACCCCAAGGCGAAGAACTTGGGCGTATGAATCCTTTATCCAGTAACTCCTTAATCTGTTTCTTAATCTCTTCCAAATCCTTTGCGGGCATCCTATGTGGTCTCTTAGAAATTGGCCCTGTGCCTGGCAAAAGCTCAATCAAAAACTCTATATCTCTGTCAAGTGGCATTCCTGGCAGTTCTTCTGGAAACACGTCAGGGAAATCTCACCACTGGTACTTCCTCCTGAATAACTCCTGATAAGGAATTTAATCTGTTCCTTTTTGGCTCATGCCGGGATACATACTTGATCCTTCTTCCTTCTGGCATAGTAAGCAAAATTGACTTACTGACGCATTCAATATTCCCTTCATACTTAGATAACCAATCCATGCCTAATATCAAATCCAATCCTTGAGATTCCAATACTATTAGGTCTGAAGGGAAAACGTAGTTACCAATCCTTAATGGAAACTGGTCACACCATAACTTAGCCATATACTCAGCTCCTGGTGAGGTTACTAACATGGGCGACCTAAGGGCTTGGGTTGGCAGCTTATACTTATCCACAAATCCCCTTGAAATGTATGAATGCGATGCACCAGTATCAAAAAGAACGAGTGCAGTAAAGGACTTAACTAAAAACTTACCTATTACTGCATCTGGCTGAGCTTCAACCTCCTCCACGCTAACGTGATTCACTTGTCCTTTGTTGAAGGGGTTGGTCTTCTTCGCGGCGCTTCCATTGCCGTTCCCATTCTTAGCTTCTACGCAGTCATTGGCATAATGTCCATTCTTCCCGCACTTGTAACAGGTGACATGGCTGAAATCCTTCTTGGTGGGTGTGGACGGGGTAGGGCGGCTCTGGTTACTACTTGCTCCATTTCCATTTCCATTCTTAGGGCCATTATGATTGTGCGAGCTACCTCCTCCATGGGTATGTTGAAACTGTCCTACCATTTTAGGGGTAAAACGAGGCTTCTGCTGTGCTCCAGAATTATACTTTCCTTGTCCATACTTCCTCTTGCGACTTTCAATCTGTTGGTGCTTCCTTTCAATCATTAGGGCGCAATCAACCAGCTCCTGGTAGTTATTGAAAGTGGCCACAATCAACTGTACACTCATCTCATCATTCAGCCCTTCCATGAATCTCTCCTGCTTAGCGGCATCTGTGGCCACATCATCTGGGGCATAACGAGATAGGGAACTAAACTCATCCACGTACTGAGCCACAGTACGATTGCCTTGGCACAAATTGCGAAACTCTTGCTTCTTCATACTCATAGCTCCAGTTGAGACATGGGCGGTATGAAAAGCTTGATGAAACTGATCCCACGTCACATTGGCTATGGGATAAGTGGCGGTGTAATTCTCCCACCATGCTGCGGCTGGTCCAGACAACTGGTGTGCGGCAAAACGCACCTTCTCAGCATCTGAGCAGTTATCAGTGGTCAAATCCCTTCCAATTTTGCGCAGCCAGTCGTCAGCGACTATTGGTTCAATGCTGCTAGCAAACACTGGCGGTTGCAACCTTAAGAAACGTGTCAGGTTGTCCACGGGTGGTGGTGGTGGAGGGTTGTTGTTGTTGTTCTGGTTGTTCTGAGTATTCTGGACAAGTAGTTGCATCAGGGTGTTCTGCTGCTGGATCAACTGAGTGAGCTCAGGGGGAAACTAAAATCCGGGCTCACGTCTTGGAGGCATCTGATGGGTGTAGAGGGAAGAGATTAGAATAGAAAAGAGGTCTAAGGGAAAATCACTACCCATATGCACATGAGGCAAACACACAATTCATCACACCAAAATCAATTCAAACAAGGGCTTACACGGATCTAATCGTTACAAAAGTGCTCTAAGTCTACTAAATGGGAAAACTACTAGTCAAGGGAAGGTCTTCTAGAAATTTTTATCGGCAGAGGATTCCATGATATATGCTCCAGCTTCATCTTCATAGTCTTCGTCTTTGCTATCATCGGTTTCTGAATCCGTGTCGTCGATGATAATATAGTCTTTAGGTGGAATCTCCTTGGGTTCTTCTTCCTCTTCTTCTTCTCCCATGAGTATCCCTAACTTCCATGTCAAGTCATCATTCTTTTCCTCAAGTATTAGCATCTCCTCCTCGTATCCGTCGTGTGTAGACTTGAGTTCTTCCTCTAACTCCAAATTTCTGTTTAGTGCTTTCTTCAAGTCTATCATCCCTGCACACATCTGGTGCTCCTGGCGACGAATGTGATGGTTCAACTCCTGGATGAAGGCTGCAATGGATCTATCCTTCCGGGTGTTGATCATGTCCCAATTCTCATCTCGGCGTCCACAAATCTGGTAGATGGTGTCCTTTAGCTCCTACTTGTAGACTTCTCCAATCCTTCCCATAGCGATGTGGGCTGCCATGCTCCTGCCTAAGCTCCATGTAGGCGCATTAAAGGAAAATACTATGAGTGCGGTGACGGGCTTGAACGTCCTTCCTGGAACTTGAGCTTGAATCAACCAATGCTCCTCCTCAGGTAGAGTGGCATTGCAGGTTCCGGTGAAACTTGGTAGTCCAATGTTTAGATTTCTTTTGACTTCCTTCAGGTGTCGTCCAAATGGTGTATCTTCATCCGGTTGCATGAACTTGTTCTTTGCATCCACCATCCTAAAAGAGTAGAAAAGATGAGGAGTCAGAAAAGGGAAGAGTGAATAGTGCTCTATGGCTTTAACTTAGTGGTCGTGTCCTACAGTCAGCGTGTGCTCTGATACCATCTTGTAGCGACCAGACCTCAAACAGTCTGATCTTTGTGCATCAGTGTCATTCCTGGATCAGTAATGCTGACACGCACAGTACTTGAAGGATTTATAACAAAGTAGCAATCACACACTTATTACATCGATAGTTCCAACGATGAACTTATTACAAAAAAATGGCTTAAGGCCATCTAACATGATAACAGCGGAAGGCTTGGAAGATAAGTGAATCCATCAACTCCAACGGCATCACTGAGTATAGAACCATGACCTATAAGGCATCTTACTCGTCGTCTGAAAAGTCTACAACATGAACGTTGCAGCCCGAAAACGGGTCAGCACATGGAATATGCTGGCAAAATAACACAAGAGAGCAATGAAAGTAAAGCTATACTATATGCAATATGGCTGGTGGAAAGCTCTATGGTTACAGTTTTTGCGTAAAGCCAATTTTTCCCTAGTTCAAAGGAATAGATTTTATTTACTATCATGGTAGTTGAAACATCGTTGAGAAGATAGACATCCTCTCAACCCCAATTAAAAATCATCATTAAACCCAACAATATTAATTAGAGTGAGATGATGAGATTCACATGATATCCAAGTACTAGATACTCAAGATGTCCATAACCGGGGACACGGCTAATCATGATCAGTTTGTACACTCTAGCGGGTCCACACAGTAACTGAAAGACTTGGGCTGATTTGCCAGGAATTGGTTCAGTGTGGCAAAGTGAGGTTGATTGAACAGATTTCCTTGGCCTTGGTTCCCTTGATTGCCTTGATTTGCTTGGAAACTCTGCATCATTTGCATGAGCATCTGAGTGTTCTGGTTGGTTGCCTGCATAATTGCTCTCCATGCCTCAAACGGAGGAGGAGTGGAAGGAGGACGCTCAGGAGGACCCTCCTCTTCACCCTCTTGGTTTGGGTTGGGAACTTTCTTAGGTGCCATCCTGAAGATGATGACAACTGTTAGCCATTGAAGCAAATAATAGATAAGCTGAATCAACGGCTAGATATTTGCAACATATAGTCTTCACAATGAACATTCGAACAAAATTGAACGAACGAATTCCATAGCTTAATGGTACAAAAACTTGTCAAGAAGCGACTTGGGAGAACAAAATGATAGAATAAAAACAACAAGGTACAGATGGAAAAAAAATACATAATAGAGGTTTCGTCCCACATGTTCGTGCTGAATGTTCGATGGCACGTGTTACAAAGGGTCTTGCAATCCCCGGATCAGCATAGCCAAGGATCCATTAAGATGCAACTCCCAATTGGAACAACGCCCATGAAACCTCTTCACTAAATATTGAACCCCAAACCTCATATAATGCACCCATTGGAAGATTACCTATGAGCTACTTGAAACCCACCTATTAATTCCTGAAGTTTTCCGGTTATGCAATCTGGTGTTGGGGATATAGGGGAAGCACCGCGCACTCAACTCTAAACCTACATCCAGCTGTATCCATCCGTCAACACATAACCAGTCATCTTCGGAAACTGTTTACCTCGGACCTTCGACACGCATCCGCTATACTAGCTGTGGCAATACTCCCGAACTATCTCCCCAGTACTGGGTGACGTCGGGGTTATCTCACCACCAGACATGCATAGAAGAGTTTTCGATGTCGGCCGCCTTTGACATTCTAGAACCGCTATGTAGCAACCAGACCTCAAACAGTCTGATCTCTGTGCATCAGTGTCATCCCTGGATCAGTAATGCTGACACGCACAATACTTGAAGGATTTATAACAGAGTAGCAATCACACACTTATTACATCGATAGTTCCAACGATGAACTTATTACAATAAAAATGGCTTAAGGCCATCTAACATGATAACAGCGGAAGGCTTGGAAGATAAGTGAGTCCATCAACTCCAACGGCATCACTGAGTATAGAACCACGACCTATAAGGCATCTTACTCGTCGTCTGAAAAGTCTGCAACATGAACGTTGCAGCCCGAAAACGGGTCAGCACATGGAATATGTTGGCAAAATAACACAAGAGAGCAATGAAAGTAAAGATATACTATGTGCAATATGGCTGGTGGAAAGCTCTATGGTTACAGTTTTTGCGTAAAGCCAATTTTCCCTACTTCAAAGGAATATATTTTATTTACTATCATGGTAGTTGAAACATCGTTGAGAAGATAGACATCCTCTCAACCCCAATTAAAAATCATCATTAAACCCAATAATATTAATTAGAGTAACATGATGAGATTCACATGATATCCAAGTACTAGATACTCAAGACGTCCATAACCGGGGACAGGGCTAATCATGATCAGTTTGTACACTCTGCAGAGGTTTGTGCACTTTTCCCCACAAGACTCGATCGCCTCCGTTTGGTTTCTCGCACTGCATGGTGTTTGAGAAACGGATGACCGAGACACAGTCTTTCGGAAGTACTCGCACCTTACAAACGGGTGGACCGTACCAACCTACATCCCCTACATCTGCTAGTCCACCACTGTAAGAGTTCGCACGACTTAGTCAACTATGCTAGAGCCCATAATAGCATTGTGGCTGCACACGGAAGTTTCTAGTATGAATAATCTCATGATCCCTTTGAGCCTGGGTAGCGGTCCAAAAGAAAAACAGGCAATCGCTGTAATACCCAGGTGCCTCAATCCACCCAGATGTATATTAATGTTGCCACCTTAAGTTGAATCATTAATTAACAAACTCACATCTATCATGGATACACTCACCCAATCCACGTCTACGAGCATAGCATGGCCTAACAGCAAACGTAGAAGTAACTCCCAAAGGTTTGAATGTAATGCAGGTAATAGGTACTACCTCAATCTACTTCCCAATCACACAAGCTAATTAATCCTACTCATGCAATGTGTGAGGGTTTGACTAATGCAATGAAAACTGGGTAATTGGAAAGTATGATCAAAGTGTTACTTGCCTTGCTGATGATCCGCAAAACCTAGAGATTCAAAGTAGCAAGCGGCGCACTCCGGGTACTCTATCGCAAACAAACAAGCACACAATAAGAACTTAACTAATGCACGGAAAAAACTCAAATAAGAGATCTAACCAGAAAGTTCAACTTAAGAACTCCGGTTTGCAAAAGAAACGGCAAAAGAAAAGCAACGAAAGACAAACGGCGAAAGAGAAACAACTACCGAACCAATCTGGACCTAAGTCCAAATTTAGCAGAGGCAAACGCTTGAGCGAGTAGGTTAAACGGAAAGAGAATTTCGAGATGAAACTCCAGGCGCTTGAATCACCTGATTCCGATAAACGAGCGAAAAGATAAACTAAAACAAAGATCGGATCAGAGATCGCGATCAGAAAATAACTGCGAAAAAGAAAACTAAAACAGCTTAACGAACGGACGTTCGTCAGCTGAGACTAAACGACGAATTCGTTCGTTAGAACGAACGAACGGGTGAACGTTTACTAATTAACTAAACCGAAAAAACAGAAAACCGATCTAATAAAACCGATCTAAAGAAAAACCGACTAGGGTTCTTAAAAAAACCAACTGTCTTCTAAATGAAAACCAGGCGGGTACCTCGTCGACGACCGGCGGCGGCGGCGGCGACGGCGGCAAGGCGGCGGGGCGGCTGCGGCGGCGGTGGTGGCGGGGCGGGCGGCAGCAGCGGCGGCGGCGGGCAGCAGCAGCGGCGGGCGGTGAGCAGCAGCAGCGGCGGGCGGCGAGGCAGCGGCTGCGGTGTCGCGGTGGCTGGCGGCGGGGCGGGCGGCTGCGGCGGGCGGGCGGCTGCGGCGGGCGGCGGCTTGTGGCAGGGGGGCAGCTATATATATAGGGGG